>QUSF01000002.1:19266702-19596996 GCA_003676055.1 Chloebia gouldiae | reverse complement strand
CCTGAGCTCTGATGGCAAAACAGGCTTAGAGGATGTCGTCTTTCTGGTTGCATAATAGCAATTTTGTAATCTACACAGCAACACAAAATACTTTTGAAAACAGGCAATTAACATCAGCGCTTTTCTTGAAAAATTGCTAATTTCTTGCATAATTATAATTGGGTGCAGATACAGGAATAGGGGAGGGCGGGTTTATTGTATCGTTTCCGTTCTTCAATCTCTGCATGGTACCAACAATACTTAATCTTACAAAGTTGCAATGTATTTATTGTTGGGTTGTTAAATCAGCTGATAAATCTTACAAGCTGCACTTGTTAAATTTCTCTGGGAATTAGAGTGATCTACCTGTTTTTTGGTTTTAAAACGGACATTTTAGGTGTTTGCATGCTGTTACTCTTTGCAGACCTACAAAACACGATGAGTGTTAACCTTAAAAATGTTAACTTTTTCTTATAAATATCTTTTTTAAATAGCTGTCAGAAGCAATAGTTTCTTCCTTCCATCAATATATTCAGTAATTACAAAATAGCATTCATAAATGTGTTCACATGTGGTCGGAAACAGGGCAGGCACACACCAGCACTCCCGAGCCTTCCCAGCCCCGCAGCAGGAGATTAGACAACTTCAACAGGACAAAATCAAACCATCCTGTTGTGTGTTGGCAGAGTTTGGCAAAGACAGTGATGCAGGAAGCTGCCCAGCAGATTTCAGAGGTGGAGATGAGGAGCACCATCTCTGTCACAATTAGTGAGTGGGTCCCAGCCAGGGCCAGCCAGGCACTTCAGATGCACTTCTTGCAGTGGCTGGTGCAACTGGTCCTCCCTGATGCCAGGCAGAGGAGCCAGGGTCAGAAAATCAATCTTCTCCTGGCAGCTCCAACCCAAGATTTAACACTGAAGGTATTGAACCAGATGCAGGGAAGATGGAGGCTCAGCAGAAATCAGCTGAACAAATATTGAGGCAGATATAAGACTCAAACTATTCACAAGCCTTTGTGACCCACTGAGATTTGTTGCCAAGATTGCGTTGCCTAAATTCAGTGACTTCAGTTCTTCTGTTCCTGGGGAACCCTCTGAAGAAGTGATACTACAGAGGAACCATGCAGCAGGGCACATGAACAAGGGAGGGCTACTGCTGACTGCCCTCAGTTTACCTAGGACATGCAATATTACAAAAGACTACATCATGGGAATGGGATAAATCAAAGCATATGAAGCTGGAGAACAACGTGACTTGCTTAATTGCCGAGAAGAAGGATGAACACATTGACTCCTGGACTCCAGCTCTAAAAAACAGACTGGTCAGTGGCACCTAAGGATCTCATATCTATCTTCTGCTTGTGTGGAAGCATCCACATTGTCCCACAGCTGACTCTGACAACAGGCAAGAGCTCTAGCAGTGACCTCAGTGGAAAGGTTCTCTCACCATCTGCTGCTCTCTGTCCCACCATCCTTTGTGCCATTTGGGAGAAACACCCAGCATCCCCTCCAGACAAAGAGGACTTCAGATCCCAGCACTAAACTGATTGTCTCAGATGCTTGTAAACAGCTTAAACCTTTCTTCCATGACATGGACATAAAATCTGAGATGAGATGTCACTTCTGCAGATGTTGTCATGTATCTCATGACTAGGCCTCACTGTGACAAGTCTAGGCAGTAACAGGAGGGTGACTGACAATTGGGTGAGTCTGTGTACTTTAATGAAGAATGAGTCAAACTATTTGCACGTTTCTCATGAATCTCAGGGACTCCAGGGGACAGAGTGATGGCAAGAAAGCTTAATAACTTATTTATGAGATCTGCCTTCACCAGCTGACACTCAATACAAGGATAAAGATCTTTTCCTTCTCTAAGGTGGAACAGCTACTGTCATAGAATCTTTGATAAAATCCTTGGAAGCTTAGGAAATTAATTCAGTGCTAGTGCCCCTGGCCCACTGCAGAGGTGAAGATACAGCTTGAAGCTAAGGTGTAGAAATAGGCATTGAAGAAATCAAAAGGCAAACCAGTGGCATTCTTGAGGAAATAATATTCTCAAAGCAGAAAGCAATATCCCAAGCAAGCACACTTATTCAGCTTTGGTCAGTGTAATAAGTTACTGGTGTGTGCAGTTCTTCTGCACTAAGAAATAGCAGCAATAAAAAACATTCCCTAAATGAAGAAGACACCTTATATTGGGACAAGTTTTGGTGGGAGAGGTCTTGAAAAAAGGGTAAGAAAAAAGAATTGTTATACAATACAGTAACTAGAACCTATAGCCAGGCATTCAAGTTGTGTAAAAGAAGAGGAGGCCAGTAAGTTGGCAGGACTCATACTAACACATACCTGACAACCTTATTACTTGGGGCAACTGTGCCCCCCGGGGGTCAGAGCAGTGTTGCCCTCTCTGATAGAAGCAGTCCGGCTGCATTACACATTTCCACAGCCAGCTAAGGTGTGGCTTACATGCAGAAGGAATTAAGGTGTGCTGGTCTCACAGTCCTGCAGGAGGATTACCTAGTTCCAGCTGCCATTTGATAAGAGAAGTAAAGCCACTACCTCTTCTGCAGGAGGAAGTAAATGAGTGTGGGGAGCAGCTTTGTGCTTCTTTCCCAGCTGACCGCTTTCTTCAGCCTTGTGCAGACAAGGTCAGACCTATACCACCTCTGATTCAGAGAGGAACAGATGAAGTCTGCTCTCACTGTGAGATCACAGTTCACATATTTTCCTGCTATTCACACTGTGATCAGGGAACCCACATCAGGGTTTGTGACAGTCGCTGTTGCCCCTGTTAAATTGTGTTAAGGTGCTCATAAACAAAGGTTGCAGCTGGTTATTTGCAGGACATACACAGCAGAAGGTGAGCAAACTCTGCTGCATGGCATTGCCAGTAGAGCTCTGTTGAGTGCAAGAGATCACCCTGCTAAACAGTTCAGTGCTTCCAGGACACTCTGTTGGGAATGACACCAGGGGTACCAGTTATACACACAGTCACTTCACAGTTAAAACTCGGAAGACCGGTCATGACCAAAAAAATTAATGTCTTAAGTCCATCAAACGAAGAGCCATCCTTCAGTCACTACCAGCCTGGTCTGGGCATATATCCAAGAGCTTCAGTGCTGAAAATCTCAATTTCTCATACTAGATACCATCATCCTCTGTGATCCTGAACAAAAAAATTAGGTCTCTGTGACTTATAAAGAACTCAGACAATGAAATGTGAAATACAGGCTGGACTGATCTCAGGAGTGTTCCTGGAAGTTATGGTTTGGAAGAAGCAAGAGCAAGGTCATGCTGTAGCTCTCCCTCCTCAGCACAGCTCAGACAGAATTGCTTTCTGGCTTGTCACAAGGCAATTCAAGCAAAGAACACCAAGTTTCAAGTTGAGATTCTTATAAAAAGGCCTAGAGCAAAGATATCCATGGGCTTGAGTGAGTGCAGAGGAGGTTAGTACTGCTACAAGGAAAGCAGTAATACTCAGAATAATCAGAATTTAATAGTAATGTACATTGTGGGATAGAGAGAAAACATAAAGAATGGATAGAAATAGATTGTTCATCAGCATAGTTTAAGTAATTCATAAAGGTCATTGTTCAAAATCCACTTAGCACTAGGAAAAGTACAATTAATAACTAAAAAAAACCAAAAACCCACAAAAAACCGAAATAAAAAAAACCTCAAACAGATAAAATAAAAATAAACCAGACCAAGTTCCTGAAGTCTCTTTCTGCATTCAGGACTTCTTCCTTCCCCCAGATTTCTAAGCCTTGCTATAAAGAGATATGGTTACATAGCACAGAGAATCCATACAAGATTATGAAGACAGAAAGACCCAAGTACTATAGATAACAGGACTAGTTTTGGGGGAAAATAATTTAACTAGCACCAGATTTCTGCTGGAAGATTAATTCTCCAGCATCTCTGAGCAAATTAAACAGGAATACTACTGAACCCACTGTATTATAGCCTGCAGAGCTGCTGAGAGCCAGCCACGGCAGGGTGCTGGAGGTAATTAGCACTGACATACTTCTCTTTGCTCAGTTTTGCTGGCTGAGGACTCTGGTCTCATTTGTTCTTCGTTTCTATGTAAATTGTTTGGAGGAGAGCTGTAAAAACAGCAGGTAGATGTGACTGTAAAGCATTCCCATACTGATTACACAGCTACAAATTATGGTTTAATCATCACAGGTACCACTACATCTACAAGGTTTTTGTATGCCTAGAATAACTGATACAGGATCACATAATGTATTACTGGTACAAAGGCACAGCTAAGAGCCACAATGAATTATTATAGCCATAATACCAAGCTGAAGCGGCACACGCTCGTGGCAGCGCATTTCACACATTCACTGTGATTTTACAGTGCTATAAATAGCAATCACTGTGAGCAGAAGTTGTAGCATCTCCTACCCTCTCCACCCCCACCACCAAACAAATCACTCGTGTTAACGTCAGCTTTTATTTGAACACAATGAGCTGTAATCACATGAGGTATTACTTTGATTTAATCCTTCTTGTTTCAGTTTGGTTTGTAAGGAGTGGCCAGTCATATGTGGTTGCATTGTATCCAGTAGTTTCATATTTCACACCAACTTTCAAGGGCTGACACCACTCATCTTCTTTGGCCAGAAGAACAAATAGATGTGTTCATGCAAATAAGGAAAAGACAGTCTGGCAGCCGGGATAGGCTTTTTCCTTCATTTTTTCCCCCTCCCAGTTGCTGGGCTGGCTGTGGCAGCTGATGAGTAGATTCTGGGTCCCAACCATTTTTTCAGGTTTTTGCTGTTTTCAGCTGGTTCTGTACAACTATGCATAGCAAATTTTGCTTCTCTAAGCTCCATAAAGAAAGCAAATAGAAACATGCATTCAGGTCTTTATTTTTTCATATCAACTAAACTAAATAATCCTTGACTGGATATAGTTTGGTGCTCGATTTCCTATGGCCAGCAGAAACAGCCACACTGCTGGATTTGGCATGAAGTAAAAAGGCAGATACAAGCACAAGGTAGGTCACCCTGCCAATCAGCCCAGCCTCATGATTTGGACAGGCATTAAACCTCACCATCATTTCACTATCTCTATTGGCCGAATGAAGAGAGACCCTCAGCTTCCCATGGGATTTTAGCATTGCAAGTGTCAGGAGGTCACTTCTCTCTTGGGGAAACTGAGCTGGTTGTTCCCACCAGTGCAAAGGTCACAACAAGGAACACCACTAGGCACGTCAAGAACCCGTATCAGGAGTATTCTTGATGAGCCCATTTCATGGATTCACTGATGGACCTGGACCATGTTTTATGGAGAGAAGGAAGAAGCAACTAGTACCAGGGCTAATGTAAATTTTACAGCAATTAAGAGTATTTTGACTGGCTCGTAATTTTTTTAAACTTTGTGGTTTTTATATGTGGTTTCTTATTTTCTTCCTTTCAGCTGGAAGGGAATTCAAGCCTTTACAACAGTCAAGTGGGTTATTATCAACAATTGCACACACACAATTCCATATTTAGCATTCAGAAATGTGAGTTTAACATTAAGTCTACCCTTCACTAATTTCCTATATTAGGTCATATAAATGCATGTTAATTGGAAAGCTGTACTTCAATGAATTTTACCACCAAAGATTTCTTTTTTAAATTTAAATTATAAAATACCATGTTATAAAAGTGTTACTGATCTTCAGCAAAAAGAATGAAGAAATTTCTGATATTTCTCCTTAGAGAAAGAGGAACTGAACGGTGAAAGTTGTTTATTTAAGGAATTAGACCAAAGACAAATAAAATATAACAGTAATTATTTGGAATACCAAAAGGAAAAATTATAGTAAGCCACTGCACCAGGCAAAATATTTTTCTGCCTTTAATCATGTCACATTAACAACTGGCATTAAAAGCAGGCATCTGAATCCAGTGAGTTGTCTGATATGATGTAGCTACTCAGTAAGAATCACACCTGTCTTCAGAATGAAATCCCTTTCTGGAGAGATGTTATGCTGAGGACTGAAAGGTGAACTAACAATCTAGGACATATATACAACAGCTCAATCTTACAGTTAGAAAAAAAATGCAGTTCAAGAAATCAGTAGCATTAAAAAAAATAATTTCTTTTAAAAAACCTGCTTGCATTGTTGATAAAATGTCAGAGCTTGTGAGTCCAGTTCACAGTGCTTATTAATCAGCTACCCAGTTCTGTAAAGCTTGTGCTAAGTTGTCACAAATGATGGTTTTCAAAAGAATTTAGGTCAAGTAAACACTTGGCAAACAGAGATACAGTGGTGAACTAGGAAGTTCATGCACGCACCTCCGAAGCTCTGCAGGCAAACAGAAGGAGAACACAAAGTGGGCTGGAGCATGACCCTTCAGCAAACTCCTAACTACAAGGAACTTCCACCAGCCCAGAAACTCAGCTAGATCATCACTGTAGGTCCTGTCATACAGAACTAATGTACTTATAATTTGTCATTTTATGAGGGAAGAGGTTTTCCAAGGTACCATGTGCTCAGTTAAGACTGTTCTGTATTTCTATTCCTAGTTTTTAGCGCTTTGTCCAGACACTGTGCAGAGGCGTAGGCCAGCAAGGGGGCCAGACAGGGGTGAGAGGGAAACCCAGTCTGCTCTGGTATGCTCCTTCCAGCTGCACAGTTGGCAAGCAGCAGCTTGTAATTTTGGCTGTAATATTGCAACTTAGCTGTCCATACCACTTTGCTGTGCATGGCACCAGGCTTGTGGCAGAGACTTGACTTCTCATCTCCCACTCCTTACCATGGGCTTCCTGGGTTTCGGCTGTCCAGGTACATCAGTGCTTTCAGGTTTAGAAGCTGTACAGATGGGATTATCTCCAGGTAGAAGTGCTGCTGGGACATGGGCTACCCCAAAGAAACAGAGTCCACCTAGGGCCCCCTTTCCTCCATGTCGCTTTTCCTCCAACTTTCCCAACACAGCTGTGGTCATCTTATGGCTCACTCCGTGTCTCTTCCCAGCAGGAAGGACATGCTGCCCTCAAGGAAAATCGCAGCAGGAATCTGATACCAGGATAAACATGTTGGGCCTAATAAAGATGTAGCTGTAGGATGCAGTTTTTCCTTGATTGTTTTCAATCTCTCACTTCAACCCTATGCATCTCCTACGGGACCATCATGAGATCACATCATTTATTTTCTGGAAGGTGGGAAGCTTTATGCTATATTTTTAATTTATCTCAGGGCTGTAAGTTGAAAACAGGGAAGTTGAGAGTACACAACAGCTATAAATAAAGCTAAAAGCCCTTTCTAGCTCCTGGACATACACTTAGCACCAAATGGGCAGCTTCTACCTCACACACAATGCCAAGCTGCCGCAGGTTTCCTATCTTGGCTTCTCTGCTAACTTTCATCAGCCAAAATCCTCCTCACCAAAAACAAAGGCCCTTTCTGTAATCTGGAAACCTCCCTAGGAAGCAAAAGGGCACCTTTTGTCCTTCTGTCATCAGGAGCAATGGGAAGAGATTATCATCTCCATCATTAGTTAGCCCAGTACTTCCTTCTGTAAGATCTAGTTTCTACTTGCTTGCAACCTTCCCAAACTACAGCTGTCAGGACAATGTCTTCTGCCTTACATGTTCAGGTATTTTAAGAAAGTTTCAGCTGAAATGATCATCTGGTTCTAGGAATACACTTAGTAGACAATACAGTATGTGTATCTTGAAAAGATGCACACTGGTTTTGCTGCTGTGGCCATTTGCTTTGGATAAAAAAAGAGCTTTTTTACCAGAAAAGAGCAAGTTCAGCCTCCTGCCACCAATGGGACTTTTGGTGCCACAATCATGAAACTTGTCCAAGATTCCTTTGGGGAAAAAAAAAAAAAGCAGTTCACAAAGGCCCAGCAGCATGTGCATGCAACAAGCCTAGTATTTAGCAGCTAAAAATCTCACAAATCCTCCATGGACTGTGTTGTGCCGCCCAGGCTGTCCAGGTGCTGCATTAAGCATCCAGCTGGAGCAAAACACTAGTTCATTAACCAGCTGAAGCAGAAACAAAGTTCCTCACAGATCTGTTGTTAACATAGCAGGAATATTTATCTGTATAAGGACTATAGATGTGTGACCCACACCTTGGTGTAGTTGCACAGTCAGTGATCTGGGATACAGAGCACCAAACAAGGAGAGTCACAATATGTTTGCTCAGTGTCATCCCATATTATAGCTGAAATAAAAAGGGTTTATTTGGAGTTCAGCCTTACTGACTGCATTCATGCTGTCAAGCAAACTACTTACTTTGGGGATTGCTGCCATTTCTCAAGAGGCAAATCCTGGCTGCAGCCTCAGCTTTAAAGGGCTCTGCACTTCCCTAACAAGCAGTGTAACAGTTCAGCAGCTTCCATCTGTCTTGTCAGTTCTACTCTTGGCTTCCTGTAGAAAAAAATGTCCCTGGCTCATTTCTAGAAAGGACTCAGTGCTGCCCACTTGATGAACAGATACATATGTAGGCAGCCTGAGTACAAGCTGCTTAAAAGGAAAATCTGAACCCAGAAGTAAGGTTTCCTAGCCTGAATGAATGCAGATGTATCTGTAAATGAAAATAGATCAATTATTGATTTTGAGCTGCATCAGGGCTTTTGTATTGAGGAACAAAATCCTCTGTGTTTGCTATAAATCTAGGGTCTGCTGCTTGCAAAACCTTTAATAATCTCTTTTCATCACTCCAAGTTAAATCTCCAGTTTTATAATCTCTAAAAGCAGCACCCAACATCTTCCAAAGAGCTCTTCAAAAGCCACAAGAGGAAAGAGTAGGTAGATCCCTGCACAATCACAGGAGGCTTCAGCTCTCCAGGGATGACCATGAGCACACCAGAGGGAAAAGTGGAAGTGCCCAACCTCAGTACATAGATGTTGGACTCCAATCCCATTTCTTCTTCACCTGCATTTGCCACCACGGCATGCATGGCCCACAATGCCCTTCAGAATGACAGAAAGGTATCAGTAAGTCTTCTCCTAGAAGGAGAAGGCTGAGCAGTCTGCAGGCTGTCACCAGTTCCTAAGCAGTTTTTGAGCTGTGTTTTCTGAGAGACAATCATTTAGCCTAAGGTGAGCAAATTTCAGAGCAGTATCTCAGTTTCCAGGCTAGGGAAATGACTTCTGATTCACTCCCACAGCCAAGTTAGTCTCCAAGAGTGGAGAGAGCTCATTTTCAGTCAACCATTTCCTTGCTGCTCAGCTGCTGGCACAGCTCTGGGATGGAAGAAGTCCTGCAACACCCATCGTTCTCAGAAGTTGCTCTTTGCTCCTCACTGTGTCTGCAGAGAAATCTGCTTCTACCACCCTTGGCTTCTCTTCCCCTCATCATGGAAACCTAAGCACAAAACTTGGGATTAAGGTAACAGAATTGTGACAAGAATTGTGTCATCCAGATCTGCCCATGGTGTTTTTTTTCTCTGTCTTCCATCTTCTGAATCTTTCACATGAATATTGAAAGAAACTAATGAACTCCAGAAGTCCAGAAATCCAGAGTTCCAGAGTGCAGAAATCACCCCAGTTATTTAGCTGGAGCAAATTCCAGGACTGAGACTCCTATCAGGTGCACCCCAAGTTTCTGCCCACCTGAGCAGAATCCACAGGGGGTGAGCAACTTTCCATGAACATCTATCAGTCCTGCAGAGTTATGTGTGGAAACATAACATGTTCATCTGTTTTTCTGAAGCACTCACCTGGTGCTGAACTACTGAGTGAGGAGATAAAGAAATGCATACCTGGCATCAGTCATCTGAGGAGACTTCAGCAGCTACAGAGACTGACTCCTGCTGGAGACATGCCTTATGCAAGAGCCTGGTAAGAACAAAACTACCATCCTGGTACATGAAGGGTAGGTATCTAGTGTAAGTATATATATTTATACCAGAAGGTGAGTTTCCCTAATGAAGGAAAGAAGCCCAGCTTTATTTTTTTTTCTGAGTTTGTCTTCCACTCACAGTAAAACCTGCTTTCAAATTGTCAAACAAATGTTTAGAATGCACAAGCTGCTGCCTTGGTAGAATGTGGTTTAAAGGCAGCTTAAATTAAAGAAATAAAAGGCAGAAAGCTAAAAGAATTAGACCTTTTTTCCTTGAAATTTCAAACTGAAAAACATCAGCAATACAGATTTTCATTAATGTGTTTTCCTCATTTCATGAACAAACATCAAGCCCACATGCATTACAGACAGCCCATTTTCAATCCTTCTGCCAGCTCAGATTTTTATAAGTTGTTGGAGGGTGTCTGACACACAATGTCAAATCATAATCAGAAGACAGGAATGTTTGGTAATGAGGATGATGCCATTAGAGCTGCAAGAATGAGGAGGCTGGATGAGAGCTTTAGCTGCAGGGGAAGCCTGTGCTGAGCAACGCCCTCCATGATGGTGCAGGCAGGGAAGCCTGCAGCAAAGGAAAGGTGGGTGACGATGGTTCATGAGCTGCAGGAGAAAGCAGTCAGGTTGGACAGGGCTCTGAGCAACCTGGTCAAGTGAAAGGTGTCCCTGTTCATGGCAGGGACATTGGAACTAGATGATCTTTGAGGTCACTTCCAATCCAAACCATTCTATGATTCTGAGAGAAGCAAAGTTAAGCTCTCTGGGCAGGTGTAGCTACACCGCACAATGTGATTACCTAACCCTGGCAAAGGCTTTGTGGGATCGGACAATCAGGACTCCTGCAAGCAGAGGGATGTACCCTTGAGAATTTACAAGAACTTTGAAAAACCAAGCTGCTGTCCAAAGCCACAGTTAAAAACTGCAGTAAATTCCAGCAAAGGTAGCACTAGAAAAAGGAAGAAATGTAGTGTACTTCTCAGTGTTTAGGAATGCAAGTCCTGCAAAGCAAGGTGTTACATAAATTACTCTTAATTCATTAAAAAAGCCCCAAAAAACAAGAAAATAAGAGAAAAGGAAAGAAAGAGAGAAATGAGAATACATGTTCTGCATCCAGTAGTAGTTCAATTATCTTGGTAAGTGAAACTGATTCCATTGCTACATAGGTGGTAAGCTTGGAGTTTAGCAACACCCAATACACACAGAATGTTTTTATGCAATGCTCTGCAAACTGTCAACAACACATGGCTTTCCAGATTATCAACCTTTGCAGACCTTTGAAAATGAGGACATCCAGTGGCTGAATATTATAACTGGGATTTCATCAAGGATTTATGTCTGGGGTAGAACCTCACCAGTTATACCCTTTCAAAATTTCTGCCCTTCACAGAGACCTGAAGTAGGTAATGTGTGGAGAAAAGGCTTTTACAGAAATCCTCTGTGCTAGAGTGAATTCTACTTTAATTACAGGGCTCATGGTTGTAACAAACTGAAGCCAGCTCCAATCACTCCAAGCTCCAATACCTAGAATATTGTTTAACCTTTGTTCTCTGCTTCCCTGTCAATTTATATTTTAAAAAAACCAAACAAAATAAAAACCCAAGTAAAAACAAACTGTTTTTTAAAATGTAAGTTTCTATGTGCTATCATGCTTTTAGTTTGGTCTCTATGTCTCTTATTTAGCAACAGAGAGTAAACATGGCTGTGAGTTTTAGAAACCCTCAGCACCCAGCCAGTCCCCTTGGAACCAATCTGTACAGCAAGTGTCATACATCATCCTTTTAGTAATTTAGCCTTCCTTTATATGTACCAATTTGAATATTTACACCTAGTTCCTATATTACAAAAATATTTGAAGATCAGTTGCAGTAGTTAATCTAAATACACAGTATAGGAGAAGAACTAAAATAATAATAGATCAAATTCATGCTTTCCTGCCATGAAAGTACAGTAACACATGACTCAAAAATATCACTATCTAGGACAAGAATATTGTGCCTTGTACAGAACATGGGAGAAGCAGAAGGAAAATAT
Organism: Chloebia gouldiae; assembly: GCA_003676055.1. NCBI lineage: Eukaryota > Metazoa > Chordata > Aves > Passeriformes > Passeridae > Chloebia > Chloebia gouldiae. Next base: position 19,585,170 of record QUSF01000002.1, on the reverse strand, counting down.
GAAAAAAAGTAAAGTAACATCTAAAGAAAATGGGCCACTAGAGCTTTTGCACATTTGTAGGCCATGAATTTCCCTGGGGAATGGCCTGTATAACACATATAATATCACTGGCTGCTATAAGAAACATCTCACCCAACATTACACACTAAATTTCATTTGGAACTGAATGTTGCAGTTCAGAATTGCAAAACTGTGCTGAGTTTCCAGGATGAGCTGGGTAAGACCAGCAAGAACAAAAACCCGTACCTTCCTCAAAAGCTGATGTGAACAAATGTCACTCTGGACTCTATCTACATGCCCCAGAGTAATCCCTTGAAGATTTTTCAGATAGTGCTTCATACAGTTCATACCTCTGAACCAGCAAAGCCAACTACTTAAAAACAGAGGGGAAAAGAGCACCCCAGACCTCCTCCCAATCCTCCACTGATCCATTTCAACACAGAGTGCATGGTGCAGTCTCCACCTTTTCCTCCCACTGTTTTTTTCTGGTCTAGCCTGATTGTAGTTGCACTGATTAAGTCTCCCCACCTGGACAGATGTAGCCTTCTTCTCAGCTCACTCCAGCACAGAATGTCATTGCAATTTAAGCCTATGATACTATTGCCCTGTCCTCCTCTCCCCTGCGCCAACCAGCACTAATGCTCATGCAGGCACATTATAGACAGTTCATGCAAGCTGATTGAACTGGAATCCAATCCAGCCATCATTAGTAGCTGAATCTGCTCTCTGAACTACTTCAGTTCCCAATTCCATGGAACAAATACCAATTCAATATACTTTTCATCAGTTGCATGTTTTTAGACTCTGAGGCTACATGTTCAGTCTAAGCTTAAACCACTTAGACAGTGAGTTACTTTAGGCTTATACCACTATGCCAGAAACTGAACCCAGTGCCCTTCTGATCAGCAAAAGAGAGAGCTTAGCCCTGAAACTCCCCAGCAGGACAGCTCTCTCACACTTCACCAGTGCTCTTGCAGCCAAGCGTAGACTGGAGGCTGGACCATTTCTCAAAGGGCTTCAGGTCAATTTTGACCATCCTGAACCACTCTTCAGCCTAAACTTCTTTAATTAGGCTTCTACTAACAACAACAAGAAAAGCTCTTCTCCTTTGCCTCCCCTTCTCCAAGCTCTCCTGTGCCTTGGTCACAGCTGTGGGGTAAGATCAAGCTTGCTTATCTTGTGGGAAACCAAACCAATATGAGAAATACAAATAAACAGACCATTTTTTTCATTGGTTTTGAATGCTGAATCAACAGAGGATATAGTTCACAAGCATTAGATCTGATTGAAGAAAGGAGCTGGAAATGTTTGGTCAGCATTTGGGAGTCTATTTTTACCAATCTGGCTCACAGCTTAGTCAGAAAAACACTCAGCTTGGTGCAAAGAAGGTGCCAGGAACATACAGCGATAGAGAGACTGTATCAATGCCAGTTTTGACCAGTTCACATTTTTCTATCTTAGACATTAAAATTTTATAGCTTTTTCATTTGGGAAATATATTTAGAGTTCCTAAAAATAAAATGGTGAGCAAAAAGCATGCTGGGTAGTACCAGGAATTTACTTTCTTTGAAGAAGGGCTGTAGTGTTCACAGACTGACTCTTCTAGAGTTATAACACATTTTTCTTCTCTGGCTTACGAAGAATAGAATGAGAATCCCACCATGGATTTCTGGACCCTGTATTAAAAAGTTCCTGTATGATAGGTGGTATTTGGGGTGGCCATACCTGCTGGCTAACAGCATACAAGCTTCTGCTCTCTTTCACACATTGTAATGTGGAAGCAAAGAGCATGAGTGAGAAATTCAGGTTTTCTCCCCATTACTCTTAGTGTTCTGTGTCTCTAGTATCTTATATATTTTCTGGACCATTAGTGTCATACTCAGCTACTGGATTTTACATTGTGTTGAAGAAACTAGTGCACTAAGCATAATCAAGTCAAGGTTCCCAGTCAAACTGAATTGCTCTTTGTTCCTCCACAAAGGCTATCTTCATTACATAAACTTCACAGAGGAGCTCATGAGGCACACCTAAATTACAGACAGCAGGCAGGGACAGGTGGGGAAAAAGTAGCTTGGAACTCAGAGGTGTTGCAATCTGTACTGAAACTGGCAAAACAACTGAACACCAATACCAGAAGATGCTTCTCTTCCTTCAACAGCACTGGTTTTTACACATGATTTTTACATAGAGCCCTGCCAACTCACAAGAGCTTCATCCTGAAATTAGAAAGATCTTTTCTATTAGCATAGTTTTATGGCTAGATTATCCAGGCTTTACACAAGGTATCTGCATTTCATTGAATTAATTATTAATGCAACCACAAAGCATGTACTTATTTCTCCAGAGGCTGCTTTAGATTATATGTTGACAAATTATATATTGACAGATTACACAATGACAAGCAACTCATCCTTGCATTCCTTTCACCAGCCCATCAGACAGAAACCTCACTGTACGCAGGCTGAAAATGACAAAACAACCACATTACTTCCCGCTCATGTGTCTAATTTGCTTTCAAAGTGCCTGTTTTCATCTGAGAGGCATAAAGGAAAAAATTGTCATCCTTTCTACTTCAGGGAGAAAAAGTGTAAGTACTGTAAATAAAGAAAACAACATCAAATACGTATTTTGATTTTTTCCAATAGTACAAAGTTTATAGAGCCATTATAGATGTAAGAATCAACCTTAGATGTCTATGGAGGTGACTAAATACTCCCCCCTTCCACTTTTTGTGATATGAAAGCTGTTCTTTTTGGATAAAAGCATTCAAAAAGTTATGTAGCACCTATGGCTCATTCTCTACAAAGTAAAAATATAAATAAATAAATCCTTATTCTCCTTTAATACAAACTGGATGCTACAATATCATCATTTTGTCTGTATCAGAAAATATAAGAGAGAATTACTGGCTATTGCCTGCTGAGGTTTAAAAATAGTGAGGCAACATATGCTGTGTTTTGAAGAGATTCATCCATACATTCACCAAATTAGCTTACAATTTTGAAGTCCTAATGAATACAAGTTTCACTTAACATATTGAAAAATAGCAGATGTATGTCACAGACCTTTGATTTTCCACTTTATTGATAATGGATTTTTTCATTGGCCTCAATGGACTGTGAATATTGCAATTCATCTGTTTGAGTGCATATTGCCATTTCTGTGTTTCTCAAATTCCAGCACAATTTTATAGAATAAATCCCAAGTGCTGCATATTAGCACAGATTTAAATGGTTCAGCTTCACCACTGTCACCTGCTGACCAGTTATGGAATCAGCCTTTGCATCATCTCATCTGCTGACACCCATTCCACTCCAACCCAGGCACCACAGAAGCATTAATAAAGAGATAGGATCTTGCCCTGATGCTCAAGAAACAGATTCTGAAGAGATTATCCAAGCAATGGAAAATTAGTTTTTTCAAGATCAATCTCCATGCCCTCCACCACCCATCCACTGCAGTGTTTGGAGTCAACATCTCCACTCAGATTTACTCTCCAAAGTCTGGAGGATTTCAGGAGATGACTCCCGTTAACATTCCCATAAAGTAAGCATTACCACCTCTCTGTCCTGGCAGCACTGGGCTTCTCTAACTTTCTGAAACACTCATTTGGATGTAAGCTTTATCTCAAGCAAGCAAGAGATTTTTAGATGACCTAACAGCCTGTTCTATTTAGAGCAGGTAAAAAGAGGATGAGTATAAAGGGCCAGTGAAGCTCCCCATGAAGAGAACCAGTGAGCCTCATAGTCTGTACACAAATACATTATGGCATATCTTGAAACTAATGTCACACTCCATCAACTTTTTGTGCTTAATATTCTGTAGTGCAAAGTGGCAGGCTATTAGCAGCACACTCAAGTGAATTGCTGGCTTCTCCTGAATGAAACCTGGAGGTTTGCTGCCTGCCACAGATATGCTGCCAGTCACTGGGGTGGACCACAGGGACTGGTGTGACAAGAGGATTTATTTTACATAGCCCAGACAGAAAATGATGGCACTCTTGCAAGGCATTTGAGGAAGTCTTCCCTCTAGCAAGTCTTCCTCTTATTTAACAGGGACAAGTGACATCTGATTAAATTGCAAAAAATGCAAGCACAGACATTGCTCTCTGATCTTCGTAGACTGCCATGCTGAGGCCACCAGAGCCATGTATGGTCTCGTATGGAGACCAACATAGTTACTACTGCTTTGAAGTACCTTGTCTCCACTAGATAAAATAGCACAATGCTCTTCCTCTGTGAAAACAAGAAAAAAAGCAGTCTTTTTTTAAACCTGCCAAAAGGCATGGGAGACAGGGTTAGGTGAGCAGAGGACAGCATGTTTATCTACTCACTTTCAAATAGGTACAGACTGCTCATCATGTGAGGCTGTAAGCAGAGCTGCAGACAAGCAATACCTGAGACCAAGGCACGTTTTGGGCAAAGAGAAAGCTCCCTTTTTTAGTAAAGTCCCATTTTCAAGCACAGGTGATTGATTACCTTCTAAACCTGAATTTGAAGCATCTGCTTTCAGGAACACAAATACCTATTTCACACTTAACAACAAATCAGCAAGTCAAAGTGCAAATTGACTAGCAGATTGAAAAGTATGAACAAACACTTGAAGACAGCAAACACATCCTCATTTTTGGGATTGTTTTGGGATACATTAGCAAGGAATAGCTACATCTCTGAAACTAGGAAGCTTTAATTTCCTGTTGGAGTGTTATGAAAACTAAAAAAACGCCACTGGAAATACATTTATGGAATTATCAATAATGAGGAATAGGGAATGGTTTTGATGTTGAACTAAACTATGGGACACACACAAAAACAAGAAAAGCATGCATGTGCAACACAAGAGAAGGCAGAATACTCCCTAGGGCTTCTCACAGAGACATTTCTTTGTCCAGCATTCTGTATGCCATCAGGAGCTGGAGGAGGAAGGGCTATGATAAAAATAGGAGGCACAAAGAAAGACTGCAGGATCTGGGTGAACAGAGGAGGTTGGGGGTGGGAGGGCAGGTAAGGACACAGCAGGCTTTGGTTAAAAAAAGAGGTAGAAACAAAACTTGCCTTACTCAATGTTACTGGGACAACTGACAAGGCACAGCACTACACAAGCATTTTGGATGACAGACTGAAAAAACTTTATATTATTCTTGACCTCTCAGAGGTTTCTGAGATCTTTCAGATTTTCCATGCTTGTGGGTTGGCATCTGTCTTGAGGAAATAAACCCTCTAAGCTGCGCACCAACATTCTTGGTTGTTGAGGCAGAAATGATCCAAACAATAATTTTCATAATTGCTCAGAGGAGTTACAGAGTCCAACTGTACCCAGCTGCAGGAGAAATCAAGGACCTCATTCTCCGAGCTCCTTTGCAGCACTTGAAACCCTCTGTAATAATCCTTCCTGGGCCATGGAGCAGCCACCATGAAGGATGAACAAGTAGGGACAGGCGCCATGCTCCAAGAAGACCACAGGAGATGAGATGCACAGCACCGACCCAAATCCTTACCACCCTCAGGACTGCAGTCTTGTGGTGACACTGTTAGCCTTCTGCTGTCAAAATTCTTACCACATTCTGTTACCTGATAGCTACCTTAAGACTGAATAACCTTTAAACTTAGGTAAGCAGGATGTATCTCAGAGCATAATAAGGAAAAGGCAGCTCTTTGCTCTCTCCCCATAGGTAAGAGCCCTAAATTCCCCAGCATCAGCATGCTGACAGAGAAAGCAGGGAATAATAGATGGGCATCCAGGAAGACGGCACCCAATCAAAAGTGTCTTCTCCCCAAGGGAAACAGTAGTGCCATAGGAAATTGTTATTTTTTGAGAATTATAGCAATTCACTCCTAGAAGAAAAGCATTCTCAAAATAATTCAGCAGATTATTATAAGCAAGGGATAAGAGATGAAGCTTCCTATTGCAGAGCAATGAAAACAATACTGGTGAAAAAAGAATGGCTGTCTTCTCACTGACCAGCTCAAAGATATCAATGGGTTTTAACTACCAAAAACTACAAATGTAAACAGCTGCTGCTAGTCACAGCAGCACTAAAAATATGGTCTGTTACATCCTTGTTTTTTCCCTTAAATCCTCAGAAAAATACTTTCTGTGCTGTAAGTGCCATAATTTTGAGAAAATTATACCATGTTTTCAATGCTTAACAGACTTATATGCAAAATATAGCTCAGTCTTATTTAAACAATCTAGAAAAACATGTCATACATTATGCATGAGTTCTTCCACAAAGATCTTGACACAAATTATAGAGAAACAAGATACACTAAGTGTTGAAAGTTTTGATAACACTGAATGATTAAATAACTTCATAGTAAATTAAACTCTAAGGTTTTCTTGAGGAAACTTTCCTACGCTTCTCTTGCTAGGCAAGCCAAAGAGATTCAAGCTCTCAGTAATGAAGAACACATTGCTGTACCAACAGCAGACCAAACACAGGTATAGCTTACTACATCTCTCCAGATCAGGAAACTTCTGGAAAAGGCATTCAATACAGACTTGAGACATTTCCCTTCTTAGGGACCCATACCTTGCTGAGAATGTTAAATTTTAACTTCTTAAGACCATTAAAGCCTTTTATGATCCTGGTCAACCCTGAATGTACATGGCATCTGCTGTTCCAGGTGGATCCCTATGAGTCTATAAGGCCTGACAGAACTCATCTAAGAATGCTTAAAGAGCTGGCTAATGTCATCGCAAGATCTCTCTCAATGACTTTTGAATGGTGTTGGAGAATCTGGAGAAGCTTGCAAATGTTGGCCCAGTATTCAAGAAGTGCAAGAAGGATGAACTTAAAAGTAGAGGAAAAACAGGCCTGGCAGTGTCTTTTCTATAACTGGCAAAATTATGCAGAACACTGCTCTGAAAGTTATTGAAAAACTCCTGAAGGACCACTCAGTCATCACTCACAGCTAGCACAGCTTCATAAGGGGAAAGTCTTACTTGTCAAACCTAATTTCCTTCTACAACAAAGTAGCCCACCTAGTTGATCAAGGGAAGCCAGCTGATGTCATCTTGGATTGCAGCAAAGCTTTTGATACTGTCTCTCACCCCATCCTTCTGGACAAAATGTCCAGCATACAGCTGCATAAACACATCGTGATGGGTGAGCAACTGGCTCATGGATCAGGCACAAAGGGTGACAGTAACTGCAGTGACACCAGACTGGTGACCTGTCACTAGTGGGGTTCCACAGGGCATCATCTCAGGCCTTCTGCTCTTCCACATCTTCATAAGTGACTTGGATGCAGGACAGGAAGGGATACTGAGCAAGTTTGCAGAAGACACTAAATTGAGGGCAGTTGTTGATTCCCTTGAGGACAGAGAAACAACAGACAAATTAGACAGCTGGGCAATCACCATCCATATGAAGTTTAACAAGAAAAAGTGATGGATATTGCACCTTAGCAAAGAAAGGAATTTGAAATTATGCCAGCTAATTAATCAGATGGAGATCAACATCCAGGTCACAAAAGAACCTTGTGGCACAGAGACCTCCTTGTTATAATGAGGTGCCCAGTATATCAATTTTGCCATTTCAGAACCACATAGAATACTTTTCTCCTTACCTATAGAGGGATTGCTACCTCTGGTCAGGGCCTGTGATCTTCCATCCCTCTGCAGAAGCAAACTCAAGTCTCAGGCTTTCTGGAAACCTTTCTGGAAGCCTTTTGGACTTCTTTAAAATATTTTATTCTCTCCATGCTTTTCTAAATACCTAAGCCCAGAACTCAGCTGTCAGCACAGTTCAAGCACGATATTAATGCTCTGAAAAGTCACATTTTAATGCACCATTTTAGCAGTTATCTAAAATTTGAGACAGACTAATTGTCTAACTTTCAGACTGAAAGGTCTGAAAAGCATTAAAAAGCATATCAACACAGGTAGCTATGGGACAATGCATTTTGCAGAGAGCCAGCTACAGCATGTAATGGGAGAGAAAAGCTAAGAGCCCTGAGCATTGTGAGAAGCTGTAAGTAGCAAAAGTGCCTTGTCTGGTGAAAGAAATTCACATAATACACAGAGCTAGACAGCATAAGGAAGAATGCTTCAATGTTTGCCCCTCAGAGAGGTCAGCAACTTGAAAAGAGGAATATTGCTTCCCAATCTGGTCTCAGCAGTTTTTTTCCCATGCAGGTTAGACTCCTTCCTTCTTCCCGAGACCAGCAGTAGTTTGCTCCTCTTTATCTCTGCCTGAGCAGCTAAGTTTCCTGCTTCTGAAGAAGCATGTCTTTCTGCTGCCTCAGCAATTCCATAAATACAAAAGGAGAGCGCCTGGAGATGCTGTAAAAAGCTTTGTCTACTGCTAGGATACCTATTTACAGTTCTGTAGGAGGACAGCTACAGAAGATTTTCCAGAGTTTTCAGCCCTGTCCCTCAGCAAGTGCCATTTTTAGGTCTGTCACCAGGGATAAAAAGAGGGAACTTCTCTGTAAACAGAGTTCACATAACATATGCTGCTGAAAGCTTCCACCAGCACTTCCCACAGCAAGCACACCATTTAGGGCTTAAGCTACAAAGATCACGTTCATGACTTTGTAGTTTCACATTTAAAGCAGGAATTTTAAAGTTCTGCAATTTGAGGGGAGAAAAAAAAAAAAACAAAACTGCAACCTCCTGCACTATTCTGACCTGAATTAGTTTTATTTCAGAAATTGGGAGAAACACTTGGATTCTGAAACTAGATTTCTATGCCTTTAAATAGTTGGCAATTTTCTGAGTTTTTGATGCTTCATTTCTGAAAACCTATGACAGTCTCATTATGTAGTTTCTTCTAGAAAACCTAGCACTTCCAACCTCCCTTTTCTTCTTCCAAGCTCCAGTATAATTTTTGTCTAGGGCACACTGATGAGGAAGTTGTATAGAGTAGGTACAGGACTGTTAGACCTCAGATTTCAGGATGTTTCATCTCCAGGCCATCAGAGAGTTGGATTTGGTATGTCCATCTGTGGAAACAATCTCCTCAAGTCTTCTGGGATTAGTAGATTCCTTTACACATCCGGGAATGCTTGTTTTCCATTTGGTTTTTTTTTGTTGTTGTTGTTGTTTTAGATCCAAGCTGTCTACAAATGTTATTTATCTTTTGAAAAGCCTGCAATTCTCTCTGTATAATGTGTGTAGTCACAGAGCCCCTTTTTTGCCAACAGTTAGGGTTGAAGTTTTAAAAACAACCCAAGACATGTAATCAAAGGAATTTTGTACAAAGAATTCTATACCACAGAATAAAACATAATTCAGCTCTCTGAAAAAAGTGTAGAGAGAGAGAAGATGGGATAGCTGTGTAAGGATACAACTCACGTGTGCAAAACAGAAAAATGAGCAAAGCACATTTAAAAATGTTTACTAGAATTTGTAAGAGAGGAAGCAGATACATTGCATATCACTGCCATTAAGCAATGGAAGAAGAACAACCTGTTCCCATTCTCATGTCAAGCAGCACAACTCAGAGTGATTTCATCACTTTCCTGAAAGGTTTCACTGCTGAACAATGGTACCCAAAATAGAGACCACTGAAAACCCAAGGCAAATGATCACACCAAGAAATGCTGAACCCAGCCCCTACACTGGATCAAATATGATTGATCAGAATAACCCAGCATCATTCTTTTTCCCCTCCAACTGACTCAGCAGATGAGAAAGGAAATATTTTGGGGGATGGAGGCAACAATCACTCATATGGAAGTTAGTGAGAAAGAAAAAAAACCATCACAATACATTTGTCCTGTAAATAAACAAACCCATGATAATTTCTGCCACTGTGGTGACCCAGGAGAGACTTGTTCCTCCACTGGCAGTAACTGGTTACAACTGCAGAAAAACAATCTTTTTAAATTTCACCTCTGTTCAATGGTGGGGGTGGCTGAACAGGGAGCCAGTAAGCTGTTTAACCAAGGCCTTCAATCACCCACTCAAAAATCTCTCCTGTCTTTACAGGAAGGGCAGGGAAAGGAAATAAATAAAAGAACAAGGCAACTCTCACTACATGATTTGGGGTTTTGTCAAGTGGTGTTTTGTTTGCTTGTTTTTTTTTTCCCAATAGCAGTATGCAGCGGATGGTCTTCCTATCCATCAACATTTTCTACCACACTAAACCTTGGCACAGACCAAGGTTTCTACCACAGTAAACCTTGGCCAAGATTTCAGATGGCAAATCTGAGATCTGCACTGTGTGAGGGGATTTCTTTTCCCTCTGCTGAGGTTATCTCCTATGACTACCAGAAATCCCCAGACATCCCCAGGTACCACGCAGCCATTGACATCATGCTCAGAGCTGTAACAACCTCCATACCCACAGGGATCCCAGCTGTGCCTTGCTTTAGCAGCAGCTCAGATACTGATCCCTGAACAGCAACAATTGACAACAGCATGCATGGGGCACTACACTAATGTCTACAAATTCTTCAAGAAGGATCATGCCAAACCCTAGCCCCCTTTCTGGCTTTGGCCCAGGACTTAAGGTAACATTTAAACACTTACAAGGTCTCCAAGAAGAGCTTAGCTCCTGGAATTCACACGCCTTCTGAGCAGTCTTACAAGACTGAACACTTCACCTCAAAACTCTTTTTCCTCTCCTACCACAGGGACTATTTAGATGGCAACATCACCAATCCTCCTTTTTTAAGTGGTACAGCAGTCAGGCCAAGCTTTCTTCTTGGGTCCAGCCACTAACAGGATGGAAAACATTCCTGAATCATATGAAACAAACACTGTCAGGAAGTGGAAAGTGGTTTCTATGCTTGAAAGAAGAAAAAAGCTCAAGAAGAAAAGAAATATTATGCATTTGTGGTCTTTTCCACAACAGCAGTACATTTCTTTTGTGCCCATATTTTTCTCCCATTACTCACTTATTTTTCCAGAAATTAATATGGAAGTTGCTTATCACCTAGAAAAGCATAATGCTGCTAGGATAAAAGGCTTCAGAGATACTGCAGGAGGACTAGGAGCTGCAGTATGTTTTTAGGGAAGAGAACTTCATCATGAACTTGTAACATTCAGTCTTTGTGTGAAAATAATCCTTTATCCAAGAAGGACCAGAGGTCTCCTCTGATGAGATGTGGCAGCCAGCCTGGGGAATATGCAACAAAACCAACCAAACATCTTTCACCCATCCACCAGAAGGAAGGTCATATGCCTCGGGCCAATATACTCCAACACACTGCGTACTGGTAGGTATGTCAGATGCCAGAACACATATTCAGCAATAATTCCTCCTAACTGTACATAGGATGGAAGGCAGAAGACTGCAGAAGCATCTACATTGGTGTTCTGGTTCAGATTAAAAGGGTATACTTTGAAATCAGCTTTGAATTTGCCTCCATGATCAATTTGTATTGTATCATCAAGCAGTGCCAAACGACAAAAACAAGATTCCTCACAAAGTTACATTCCCAGAGTATTCCAGCATACTGCAGCCTCAGGTAGGCATTAGTCCACAGGAAACAGACCACAGCAGAAGCAAAAGAAAAACCCTATCCTAAAGTGTATGTAGCACCAACTAATTTACAGTAAAGAGATTTGCCTGTCAACTGTATTTTCTAAATTAGAAATTGTCAGGATGACAATCTGATCCCATGAGCACCCTCTGCACATCTCTTACCACAGCTATATCTAGAGCCTTTGAAGTGAGAGAAAGTGAGAAGAGAAAATTAAAGTCAGCTAATCTTGAAGTAAAATTTTCCTTCCACATAACTCTGCTACCATTGTCAAGGATACGAAAAGTTATTGCCAATCAATAATGTAAGTCTATTAGTTAAAACAACTATTTATCTTTCAGACTTCAAAGTGGATATTCCCATCATCTATATCTGTTCTGGATGGCTAAAGCTGTGTTTTCAAATGCCAGAGCCAAACCAATGACTTTCTCTTTTCTTACACAAAAAGATACCACACTTGATAGAAACCTTCAGCTGAATTGAGCTTCTGCCACCAACTGATTAGCAACAAAGCGTGGTACATTGGTCATTCAGTCAGTTTTAAGTCTTGTAAAGAATGCTTCTGGGATGCACTGTTCAGGTATGTATGACAGACGCTGCATTACCTCTACTACTACTTAATGCTTGTTTTGATTCCAGAAACCGTAAACCCAACCTTACCCTGTGCTTCGTGAGGAGTTCTAAGATGTCAAATCCTATGGAAGTACAAAGGAAGAAATAAGACCTACTTGCAACTACTGAGTGCAATTGATAGAGTTCCTCCATTTCTAAGACATGCCTTCAAGGCAAAGTCAGGCTTGCAATTCAGGCAAATGAACTGTTTAGAAGAAACTACAAAGATATATCTCATTTCTAAAACTGAATCCATTCATACACCAATCCCAAATTGCAGCAGTCCTAACTCTTTAAAGGACAGCTATCCAAGACCAAATAGTTTCTTCACTTTAAGACAACTGGCTGTGAGGTTGTGAGCTAGGCCTCTTCATGACAGAGAGCAGCAGATCAGAGTATAGTCCATGTTTCCTTTCATCTCCATACTTACATACAATCATAGAATCACGGAATTGTTTGGGTTGGAAAAGACCTTGAAGATCACCAATGTTCAACTGTTAAACCAGCACTCTGATCCTCAAATGCCACATCTATACATCTTTTAAATATCTCTAGGGCTGACAACACAGCCACTTCCCCAGGCAGCCTATTCCAATGATGACAACCCTTTCAGGTTTCAGGGAAATTTTTCTTAATATCCAATCTAAACCTTTACTGGTGAAACTTGAGGCCATTTTCTCTTGTCCTGTAACTTGGGAGGAGAGATCAACCCCCACCTGTGTACAACCTCCTTTCAGGTACCTGTAAAGAACAAGAAGGTCTTCCCCTCAGCTTCCTTTTCTCCACACTAAACCACCCCCATTCCCTCAACCATTCCTAAAAAGCCTTGTTCCCCAGACCCTTCACCAGCTTAAACACATCACCTCTAAAAGTTCATATAAACTACTACATATAAACTGTGATTAGTGTGCACTGACTTTATTGCTATTCAAGTAAGAATACAGCAGTATGAAAGGACTTGGAGGTTTCAGTATTTATTGCTAATTATTCACCCATGCAATTTTTCAGAACTTTTTTTAACTAAAGCAAATTGACCAGTGCTTACACGGACATTACTTTCATTCACTGTAGCATAATATACACACAGTCACATCAAATAAGCTTCAAATACACAGCCTCGTTTTATCATCGTCCAATTCTGCTCCTCAGTGCTTTCAAAGTTTTCTTCATGATTGGTGCTATTTCTTCAATAACAACAAAACAAAGAGACCAGTTAAGATTACATCTATGAGCAATTTTAAATAGTATTGGTATAATATTAAGCATATATTAGGCAAAACATTAAAACATTGAAATTTATCATCTTAGCAAACGCCACTTACTTTTGGTAGGCTTCTTTCCATCTTCAATCATGACACCTGAGCTAGAACTTCTACCGTTGCCAGCATATATCAGATTTGATAATGTATTTTTTCTGTCTCTCATTTCTGGAATTCCTGTTCTTTTAAAACAAGCAAGTAAGAAAAAAGTTAGCATTTAATATCAAGCTACTATTTGCTCTGGCTCATTTTGAAAAAAAAAATCAAAACCAACAGCCTGATTGGATACATTTAAGAGACTTTATACATTTCAATGTCATAGGACAGTTCAGATTAGAAGAAATTGCAGAAGACTAGCTTCTCCATTTTAACTCTTGAACCAATATTACATTTGTAAGATCTCATGTTTCTTATTAGTCTTTAAAATAAAATAATCACAGTTTGTGACAAATCAAAATGGCCAGCAATACCACTTTGATTCATAATGCCCTGTGCTAGTTTGCACCTTGTGTTTATTTTCCTCTTTGAACACAGCTGAACTGCTAACTAACTCATTGACAGAAAATGAGGGCAAATGTTTAAAAACAAAACCTTCGTAGCTGACTAGCAAAAGGCACAATAACTAAACATCATGTTGGAATCCTCCATTAACAAGACAAGGGCTGAGACAGATACATATACAGAGCTGATGCAACCTGCTGAAGACCATTAACCCAACATTGCATTAAAGTGTCAGCACAATGTCACCAAATGTGACCAGCCCTGTACTCCTCAGAGCCAGTCAGAAGGATTCTGACAGCATTCAGTACCACTGCACACTGAGTGAGAATAGCAGCCTGCTAAGGATCTGCATGTCTGCATACCAATCCTTAGCAGGACTTTTTAGCTCCTGCAAGACCAACTTCTCAAGTGAGAATTTCAGCCATACAAATTCTGCAGCTTAAAAAACCAATAGGTCAAAGTAGTGAAATTTAACTCATGGTGCCTAAACAAATCCTTTGGTTCTCCAGAAGACAAACCAAGGACTCTCTTACAGCTTCTTTCCTGTCTGAGCTAAAAAAAAAAAAAAAAAAAACATGCAAGGCTTGGTCTACATCATTCAGCTACTAGTCCAGAGATTACTGGAGCACAAAGGGCAAATGCATTTGTATGCTACTCTACCTGAAGCACCTAAACTGGAAAGGCAGGTCTGTGCAATACAGAATCAACCTCCCACAGAGCAGCTGAAAGCAAAAAGTGCAACTCAAAGTGCCTTAAGCTACTACCTTGGTGAGGGACTATCTTTTCAATGGAAATAGCAACCCTATGGAAAGAACCTTTCAAATCTCACCAGCTGAAGGCACAGTTATGAAAATTTATCTCATATAAAAGCTGAGTTTAAGAAAATTTTTACATCCAGGTTGCCCTTCCTAACCCATACTTACAACCACCTTGAGCAGCAAGGCTGCTTGACTAAGCTTCTGAAATTCACAGTGGAAAAAAAGTATTAAAAGTTCCTGAGGTTCATTCTGGTCAACTGTATCACACCAGGCAGCTGACTGGGATTTTATCAAAGCAGGAGAACATGTGAGGCTACTAGGCAGGTTAATAGACCCAAAACATCAACAATGGAATTGCCCTAGGATGCCAAGCGGCTTTAGTGCAATCCGGAGAAAGGAAACAGTGTCCACTTACACTCCAGCTGGGAGGGTGAATTCACCGGCACTTATGAGAAAAGTGCACACATGGCAGAGGAGTACACAAGACTTAAAAGGCAAGTTTGTTTCTAGCTACTAACCACTTAAAAAAAAGAAAAGAGAGTTATTTAGAACTTTAAAACTATTTTGCAAGCACAGTTTTGAACTGACAAAGACAAACTCAAAAGCATAGTACATAGCACTTACTTGCACGTCGCTGTGGGATGAAGCTGGATGACAGGTCCTGCTGTCCCATGAATTTTTTGCTGTCGGCAAATGTTCTTGGGTGGTTTTGCTGCACCAGTCACATAAGCCATTTTCGCTTGCCTGCCTAATATAGAAGCAAGGAGCAGAGGATACATGACTTTTCATGTCCTTTATGTCCAAAACTCTTTGCATTGCTGCTTAGAATCCTTAGTCTAACCAGTAAGGTAAGATTTGGCTAATGCATAATATTTGCAGGATACACCAACATATTGTATTCATGCATTATATGTTTATTTTTTAAGCAAATTTTAATTTAAGAGTAACAGTGTTTGTTCTTGATGATTTCTCCTGGAAGTATAGCATTAGTACTCGCTGCAAAGAAATCACAAAACCAAACATATTGTCAAGAATAGCAGAAGAGATTGGGTTTTGTAAGTGAAAGAGCTAACCAGAGATTTTACCTTTTGGTTTCTCAGACTGAGCTGAAAGAATATTTTTTGTAAGGATCTTCAGTTTTTCTTCTCTCTGATTAAACAGTCTCCAGTACATTTCACGCCAAGACTCATATTCTAGAAGGCTCTCATTTTTAAAGTCTCTTTGGCAGTGTTTTTTCCACAAGTGATCAGTCTCTTTTATAAACCTCTAATTTAAACACAGACATCTTAAATCAGAGATTTAAAAATAACACTTTCAAGAGTACCTATTCTCTGAGTTTACAGCCACAACCCAAACCTTTGGTGGAAGAAGGTGCAGAACAAATCCCACCACTCGTACAGACACAGGTACCCGCACCGTGGCAATACCATGCAGGGAAACTGACTACAGCCTGGAAATCACACAGCTTTAAGCAGCAGAGCTGGAGTCCGTGAACCATGCTTACAGGCTAGACTTGTGTTTAGAGCACAGTCTCAGGCCACTCCAGCTCTCAACTTGAAGCACACAGAGGAAAGGCTAATCTGCCTACAAAGGACTGCACACTCAGAACATCAATATCCAAGTGCAGCATGGAGCTCTAGTCCTGACAGTGTAGATAAGAAAACTACCACATACATGAAATTGCACCCCAGCTACTTCCTGATCAATATGCTTTGCTGGCTTAATAGTTTGAAGCTTGAAAACAGTTGGTTCTGACTTTCCCAGCTATTTCAGTTGGAAATACTATGGTCATCTTTTTTTCTTTCTTATTTTTAGAAATAGAAATACTCTTCTATACACACTGTCTTTCACTTAGTCATCAGTAGTCATTCTCCTCAATGTTTTAAACTTGGGAGAGACTTGATAATGACAGATGACAAAAAAGTTAGTATGCAAAACAGAAAACCAGTGCAGCCCATGCAGTTGTGGAACACTGTGGTTCCCCAAATTTAATAAGGCAGAATTTACCAGATTACATTTCTCTATTCGGAACAACTGCTCTGGTGTGCAACGTGTTAGCACAGGCTCAAGAATTTCAAAAGGCACACCTCCTGCTTCTTCTAGCACTACAAAAGAGGACAGCACTTTCAGTATCTCACTTATTTTACTCAATGGGTAACACCACTCAGTTTAAAAATAAAAAACACAAGTTAATTTTAGCAAGCACTAACACAACATCCTACATCAGGCTATGAAAATATTTATAAATCAGCAGTTCCATAATGACTAGCAGTTATGAGGATAGATAAAATATCTTTGAATAGTCATTGCCCCATCTTTACTGATATGCATCATTTCCTCCTCTGTCTATGCAACAAAGAAAATAATGTCTTGATCACAACAAACATAGGGGTTGAGGGGCAGAATTTTTCGTTTCTCATTTATAGGACATTATTTTAAGTAAACTTGGACCTTTAAAATTTGTAAGCTTTCAAAACAAAGCTACAGTTTAGCACAGTCATTAATCTATTTCTGCAAGTGCTTTTCACCCTGCTCCAAGTCACCATTTGTAGGGAGGGACAATATATTTTAGTAAGCCAGTGGTTTGCATGGAGAAAAAAATCTCATACCCTTAAGAGTCAAAGTGCTACAAATCCCCTGAAGTACTCACACTCAATATTGTTGTGAAGCATGCGGACACACTGCTCATACAGTGTAAGCATCTTTGAAAGGCAGACTGCCTTGGAGCCAGAGTACACCTGCATTTTAGAGTTCAGTCTCTGTCCTGGGAATTGAACTATCTCATTGACTTGCTGGGGTGCTTCTACAACAGGTACTGCAGATGCTGCAAGCAAAACGTCAGGCAGGTTTCACAAGGCTTTAAACATTCAGCTCTGAGATAAACATCAATTACTTTTACTTACATATACAGAGTATTTTCTTAATACAAAGTTATTACATTACAGCATGGAACCCTTGCACCTATTGTAAATTGCAAAAGTCAATTCACCATCATCTAACTCCAAGATGTACACTGCAAGTGAGCCACACCAACACAAACCAGACTTGCTTTATTTATCTCCAGTCTACATGAGCTGTATTCACAGCTCGATTGCTCTGTTAACCTATCCACAGAACTTTACTAATCCTCCTGAGTTATCTTAGAGAAGCCAGAAGCTGCAATTGCAGCAATATTTCAAGATCCCAGTGTTAGGAAACCACATGAGAAGAGCCACTAGGGGAACCTTGTACTTTATGTCACCTTCCTATAATGATGCTAGTGGTTCCTATGCCAAAGCTAGACCTAGTGTCTCACATATTTGTTTTACTTAAGATAATTTCTGTTAAGGCTTTGCCTGCTCTAAGGTATAGACATGAGTAAAGATAAATGGAGCCTGTAGAACAGCCACTTGGTTTATGCCTTCTCTAAGTCTGTGGTAACTTTCCTCAGTATTCCTTTACTCAGCAAGCCATAAGGAGGAAGGTCTTATAACTCGCTTTAGCTTCAACATGATTTCCAGAGATGAGAAAGTGAGGCCCTTCTTTGCCATGGACTGATGAGCTAAAACAGCTTATTGAAAAAAGGCATAAAACATTTCTACACAGAGATATAAATACCTGCACTATTTCACATTTATCAGCCTTGTATAGTGCTTACCTGTAAAGTCTGCAGCATATTGGGGAGATGATTCTGAGATGCCTGGCAGAGTTTTAGGTAGTGGAGTATTAAGAAGCTCTTGGAGGGATGCCACTTTGGCCTGTGCACAGTCAAGAAAAGATTGCTTCAATATTATAAACTCAGGGTCAACCAGGGGTTAAAATAAGCTACAATAAACCCCCAAAGATTTATGCCAATTCCAAAATTAACTAAGATATCTAGAATTCTTGCTTTTCTACACTAACATTTACTCATAGGATTACTTTTCAGTATATCCTTTCATACTCCACTTACTATGACTATACCACAAAAGGAACTTAGTGAGACATCTGCAATTAGCACATAGAAAGATTAAAGAACAGAGTAGATATGTAGAGCTAATGGGCTTTCAGATAAATCACTACCGAGGCATGCAGTGAATGAGGCAAAACTGCAAGATGACAAAAGCATAATTCTAAAAGATAAGAAACAGATTTATACCTAGTCCTGTCAAGTCTCCTAGATCACACTCAGTAAGCCATTTAGCCTAAAACATTCACAGCTAATTCTCTAAAAATGGATTTAAAGATGCAGCAGCCTGTTAAGTATGGGTTCCTACAAATGGATCAAATGCAACATCTAAATTGGGTCTCAGGTGTCCTCCAACCACAAGTCAGGCACTTATAGCCCAAAACTTGCATTCCCTGCACTTCTTTTAAGTATCTAAAGTAACTTTTCACAACTGCTTGAATATCTGAGGTTTTTCCTCAAACAGTTTATGTTGGAGTATCATACATAAGCCTCTACATTAATATTTCCCCATCTGGGACAGAAGATACCACACTCAGATGGCAGATCTTCATAATAAAAAAGCCTAAAGCTTTCACATCACAGTGAAGATATAAATCTGAAGATAATGCTAATTTTCAGTGCATAAAAGGTCTTCATTTAAAAGGTCTAATTAATACATGTTTTTGCATACACATTTTCTCAGAGGAGCTACTTACGCTTTTTGCATTTCAAGGGACTAGGACAGGTCAGAGAATACATATATTTTAAAATCATTAAATATATATTAATATATTTTAAGTATATGTATAATCTAGTTTTATGTGCAATAATTCATTTAAAGAATGTTCAGTTCCACTGCAAATGTTAACATTTGCTATTAAAGAACCACATCATCTGACAAAAGGACTGTTCTATACAAAAAGAGCTGCAGTAGCCACAAACCAGGATGGTCAAGAAAGAAAAAAGGTGGACGTATTTCAAATGCAAAGGCAGTTACCTTTGTGCAAGGAAATGCAGATTAGTTGGTAAGGATCAAGCACTATTGTAATATTGGAAACAATGCTAAAAATACAAGTAATTCAACTGAAAACTGAAATTCAACTCTTTTTTCCCCCATTATTTTAATTATTGGCAATTGCAATGTGACTGATACATCAGAGTCATGCAATCTGTTCCTTAAAATAAATACAGATAAATTTCAGTGAAATTAGAAGTCCAAAACACTTGTTTGTCTGCTATTATCTCAACCCTGTAGTGGTTTTACCTTTTTACTGGGAGTTTCTGATTGATCACTCTCACATTTTTTTACATCTTTAACTCCCTCTTTTGCCTGAGAAAGTTTTGAAGTCTTTTGTAGTAATGAGCTGTTCTTCTCTTCACTGCACTTTTTTGGCCGTGCACCTGTTGAACAAGCTTTTCTCTTTCTTTTGTTGGTATTCTCATCATAAGTAAGATAAGATTCAAAAGACATAGTAGGAAGTTCAAATTCCTCATCACTAGATGATTTGGCTTGGTCTTTCATGACAAGATTTTGTTTTGGTTTCTTCACACGTTTAGGATTTCTCTGTTTGGAAGCATCCTTACTAGGTTTTTCTTTCAGGGGAAATAAGCCTTCATTGGCTGCAGAGGAATGCTGTTTTTTTGAAATTTTCTTGCTCTCTGTGGAGGTGCTCTCTTTGAAGTCACTTTCTTTAGCCTGAGAATTGGTACCCTGGGAAGCATGCATAGAACCACTGCTGCTACATACTTTATTATCACATTCTTTTGGAGACTCAGAATTAGTACTTTGATGAGACTTTTCACTACAAATATGCTCCTTATTAAGCTTTGTAGTAATGGGAGCACTGCTGGAACTTCTAAAGGCCAGTACAGATGTTTCAGGCTTCTCAGAAGGATTAATCTCCTTGGAAACAGAAGATTTCATCTCACGTTTTTCTTTTTCATTATTTTTTCTTCCCCTGTGATCACAGCAACAATAAAAAATTATATCCCATTCTGTAACTGATGCTAAATTCTTACACAATCTTATTTTCTGGTATTAGTAAAACTAAAAGCATAAAATCACACAAACAGTTTTGTCACATATTGAAACATGTCATAGTTTCACAAAACCCAGAACTTAGTTCTGCACTGTGTTCTTACTCTTCCACTATCAGTACAGAATCACATAAATCTTGGGTGCAGCATTGCTAAATACCAAAACAAGAATTGATAGTAAAACAAGTGGGGAGTAGGGACATAACCCTGAGCAGGAAAACAAACCTAGCAGTACTAGCTGCTTACAACATGCTGGATACCACTTTTCACAAAGCTTCCCTGCATGCTTTGTCACAAAGACATGGTGCTTGAAATAACTAGGAGTCAGAAAAATTTACAACATGCTCTGTAGGTGATACAGATTAACATGTCAGCCTTTATGATTTGTTTATCACAGATTCTAGTATTTTACTTTCCAGTTGTTTGAACAACTTCAGATTGAAAATGCACTATTTAGTCAAACTATTCCCTTGGCTTTTTCAGCTCAACTGTTTGGAACTGTTGGAACTCTGTGAAACATCTAAAGCAGAGCAGGCCTGGCCATGGCAGTGGTGGCTGCTTCAGTCTCAGAAGAATCTGCATCTCTTCACTGAAGGCCCTCTCAGTCCACAAGAACATTATAAGAAAAACCTCTATACAACCACTTCACTGGAGAGCTGCCTCATTTAAACACCACCTCTGGAAAGAAATAGCAAGTTTCCCAATTTCCTGAAGTGCAGAGCAGTGCCCATCCTGGTTTAGTCTCATTTGCACCAGCTGGGACTTGAGAACTTGCGTCAGTCACAAAAAGCAGCTGAAGTCAGGGTGTCAAATGGCTAGTGGTCCAGTAACAGTTTGATCGTTTTCCTCATATTTTACAACTGCATTCTCATTTCTTGCATTCAATTCAGGTGCCAATCAATGTACATGTGTCATTCCAAACACCTTCCTAAGTTTCCAATCTGTATTTTAAAATTGCACTACAGCATTAATAACTTTAAGGAAAAAAGTTCACACCTACCTTTTACTTTCTGGAGAAATAAGCTTTTTCCATTGTTTTAACAGACTTTTAGCTACATTCCCAGCAGTGGCATGTTCCCTGTAACTTTTAACTGTTTTGTCTATGCCAGTTTCCTGTTGAAGATAGTGCAAGAAAGATGGGCAGAATAAATCATAACTCTCATCCCAAATAAAATCTCCTCTAAAACTGCTACAAACAGGGCAGTCCTATGGAAGCCAAAGAATGAATGCCCTCTTTATACTGCAAATGGAATTGAAGGAAGTAGTTATTTATAATCAAATATGTGGAACAAAATGCAGGCTTAATTCATAAAACTAAGATAAGTAATTTTCCTCCATTAAATGTACATATTTCAGGAATTTTGCTTCTCTCAAATGCTTAATCCCACAAAATGCATCCATTCAAATTTCCTTTGGGCTTATGAAGCACATTTGAGCATATTAGAGAGCATGGTGTAATATAAAATACATCTCAATCAGCAGTACAGGGTTGAGGGGTCAGAGCAGCAGAGTTATTTTCACAATACCATTGTGTCTTCAAGTCTCATTCTAGTGCGTTTTGTTTAAGCAAATATATCTTGCAGACTTTAAGTGTTTGTAGACTCACTGGTGATTTTAATAATGTATTATCAGTAAGCAACTGATTCATAAACCCTCACTTTTAAGATGCATGCAAAATATGAATTTCAGTATGTTCACTGCAACCTGTGAATGCTCTTGCTAACAAGTGGAATTATAGTCCTGTGAAGTCTGAGCTATACATGTAACTCCCACATAAACAGCTCAGCCTCCAGAAAGGGCTTCCTTAAATTCATGTCAAGTATATTTAGCTTGTATATAATTTGAGCAATCAGATTTGGTAAGTCAGTTATTGCAAACAGATGGAAGAAAACTGGTGGGAC
Source organism: Chloebia gouldiae (assembly GCA_003676055.1). Taxonomy (NCBI): domain Eukaryota; kingdom Metazoa; phylum Chordata; class Aves; order Passeriformes; family Passeridae; genus Chloebia; species Chloebia gouldiae. The sequence goes on along the minus strand of QUSF01000002.1, from coordinate 19,562,760 downwards.
TACTTCATAAAGCTATTTCTGTTCTTCAAATGCATTAAAAATATGTGGAGCCCTCCGCTGTATCACTTTCCTTTATTTGACTTGAAGGCCTCCATCAAAGTCTATCACACTCTAAAGCATGCAAAATTCCTGGGAACATGAATCATCTGCAGAAACCCTCTGTCATTGTAAACAACTAACTGCAATATGAGATTATGTATTTTTATTGACAAACAAAATAAATGCTTCGTTTCGGTAGAAATCTGCTGGTGTCTAGGCAGACAAATGCCTTTACCTGAACAGGCCATTCAAATATCTTGGCAACTGTATTTTTCCTCTTACTCTTCAAAGAATTCTCTCACAAAACCCACAGTTTTCTTCTTTTCAAAACACAGACACATTGCTTATAATAGCTAGAAGCTTCACAGACCAGTATGAGAATATCTAATACAGAATTTGATAGGATACAGCTTGGATGAGGATAAAAGTCACAGGAATCATTATTGGGGATTCCTCCTCTTTAAATGCAAGAAACTACCTTTGAGCTGCTAATGAAAGATGGAAGAGTTAGACAATTGACTTAAAGAATGATTCACCCATATTTGCTGTAAGCATTGACTGAAGGCAGTTTTACACTGAAAAGAAGTCAATCTGATTAGCAAAGTGTCCTCTATATGCTCAGTTCTATCACTGTCGACATAATAGTGCATTTATCAAGCTGGATGACCAGCTTTTGGGAAATTAATCTAACCAAATAGGATATAAATTTAAAATTATAAGATGCAACCTGTTCACCACTTCTACAAATGCACACTCTTGACATTTACATAGTAATTCACTATAGAAGAGTGTAATGCATTATTACTGATCACTTACCACTAAAATATCCAGCGATAAATCCAAACCTTGTAGTACCTTAAGTGTTTTTATAATCTGGAAGGAAACATCAGACTTATTGTTTTAAACAAATACTTAGAAATCTTATTCTGTTTTTCTCATCCTCATTCATATATTTAATCCAAAAATACACATTAATGTTGAAAGGAACATCCAGTAACTCCTGGAAAACATAAGCACTCCTTTATTGTATATCAGGGTAGTGTTTGCAGTCAGTGCTGTGAACCAGTACAAGTCCTGCCAACTCTTCAGTTTGAGTAACAACAGAAAATCCAGTACGTAGTTTTACAGTAAAAATCAGTAACACAGTAACAGAGGTTACATATATATATATATATATATATATATATACACCTACTCATCCTGTAGTGGCCCTCATTTGCCAAAGAGCCAGTACAAAGGCTGTATTATGCAAAGCCACCAAGCAAAAATCAGCAAGCCTCACAGTCAGCAGCACTACTCTATCAATCCAGGCCGAGAAAGGACAATATAGCTGGTGCAAGCCCAGACTGCACAAAATAAGGTTTTGAAAACATAACTGCAATTTGAATTTTTATAAAATAAGCTCCAACTGTTTTCTTTTGCACTGTCAAAGCTTACACCTGTTACCAAACTCAACACTTCCATAAAGCAGGAAAGATTTTTTCACATAAATAAATGCTCATCTTTTTATGAGAAGTGTTTTAATAACAAAGAAGTCGCATTTATAAGCAGAGTATAAATTTCAACAGCAATATAACCCAATTTATTTGGCAACGGGTAGCACATAGCACCCCAGAATCTTGCAGCTAACCACACACAGCAAATTTTTCTTATCTTTCTGTTATTGTTTAAGAATGGCATTCCTCAGTTTAGTGTTGCCACTAAAACACTCCCAACCACACACAGGAAGCTATGTTATGGAGATGACAGAATTTATGCACAAGTGAAATGGCAAGATTTCAGAGGGCTTTCACAAAGTCTGAAATACTAGTCAGGTGTTTCAGATCATTGACACTTCTCAGTGTAACACCAGGGACACAAAAAACACTGCCCAGAAATCTTCTGACAACAAAACCAGCTATATTAAATTAAATTACCAATGAACTGTCATTTATTATATTAGATACTGTTTCTGAAATGGCCTTGCAGGAGGTGGAGAGGTACTAAAAATTAGTAGAAATCTCAAAAAAACAATACACAAGTTGCACTCCAAGGGTATATTGCTCTAAGTTTCATTGTTCCTATACTGCAATAGAGTCGTGGAATCCCACACTTGACACTGATCTTCATTGTGCTCAGTGGGCTCTCTCTCACGCCTGGCATGCAGCTCTTCTGTAAATCATCCACCCTGAAACACTGCTTCTGAGTCTAGACAAGCACAGCAGAAATGCTTCACAGCCTGGGAACATGTGAGACAAGGTAAGACGTACAGCTAGGACCAGAGGTAACAAAGCAAATCTCTCCCAAAAAGTTCAGCTAGCTACAAAATGGCAGGATACAAAAAAAAAAAAAAAAAAAAAAAAAAAAATTTTAAAAAGCTTCCTCACCAAAATTTTAAAATCAGCACAAAAGCCATATGAAGTTCTGCTTATCTTTAAGATAAGACAATCCCCAAGAAAAACAGTAATTGCTCACAATGTTAACATAGTTTCTAATGCTTGAGATGATCAGTGTCAAGTTACTTCACTTTTATTTACTTAGACTATATATCCTCATTGATTTAATTTATTTTGCATTGAAAAAGGAAGTAACCCCCTGCTGACACGTTATATTGTGACATTTACCATGTCTAGATAATCAAGCAGTGCAAACCACTGGGAATAAATCCCATTTATTTTGCCAGAGACAAACCTATTTATGGAAGAATAAGGGATGTTTACATCAAGATAGAGAGAATAGGGGCTTTGAATATTTTCTCTTGATGGATTTTGGACTAAGTTAACTCATAAATGCAAGTTTATTTCAGAAGAAAAAATCCAGCAAGCAGGCAATTACTATTCACACAACTCCAAACCAACCGGCTAAATTACAAAAGTAGCTAGATGACAAGCATGTTCAAAAGCAGTCAACGCATTTTAATGAAAAACAAAACTTTCCAAGTTTTCTAAACTACAGACCTCACTGCTCATTTTTGTTACTTGAAATGTATGTCACATTTGGAAAATTAAGACAAATAACACTGTTTCATTTTAAAGATTAGAAAAAACAGATCAGACACACTGATAAGGTTTTTAGAAGTGATAGCAACCATTCAGAAGCAGGGAACAGCTCCGGCTGCAGGGGAATCAGCCGCTCTGCACATAAAGGACTAGTACAAGACTCTGTTCTGAAACTGGACAAAGTAAATGGCCACAACAAGTCTGCCAGTAGGAATCACATCTCCAAGTTCTTGGGATTTAGAACCAAACTTACTTACAGCCACAATCAGGAAATAAGCAAATATAATTTGTGGCAAGCATCTGCAGCAGCACAGAAACTTTGTGTTTATCCTATTTGCTAGAAAGCTCCAATTTCTCTACCAAAGACAAAGTACAAATACCAAGCTCCAGTATCTGCTGGGCTTTGTAGAAAGGTACACTGTGAACCACAAGATACAGTAAAGTCTGTCACCAAAACCACAGCTTCCTAGAAACATTATGTTGTCATTATACCTGTATATAGAATACCATTATAATTATTGCATAAAATAAGGCAAAATTATGAAGCCTGTTCTAAGCAGGCCTTCAAAAACAAAATAAAGACTTAACTATTGAGGGATCTTTCTCTAACCATTTATTTCACCACAGCATTTTTGGCCTATCTGGCTCTTATCTCACTGGACTGGATCTGACAATTTCTTCAGGGAAGACCTACCATATACACACAACACATATATAACACTCCACTGGTTTTCAGACTATTTTACCTCACTATCAGCTGTATCCTCATGGAAAAACTCCATCTACTCTAAAAGTGACTAAACTTCATAGGAAAAATTTGAAGACAATTTATCTTCATATGCAACTCCTGGACTAGTCTATGTAATTCCTAAATACTGATTTATAAAGAACAATCAAAACCCTACAGGGCAGGGTTTTTTTCCCATAAAATACATTCCAAGTAAAACCAAGACTTAGGTCTTCATGCAATATAAACAGGCAAGGCCTTATGGACAAACAGAGCTAGCACCCACATAGTGGTATGAGACAAAAGCAAAGATGACAGTAGGAACAAAAGCAAGCAAAGATGCAGGGAAGAAGGGAAAGCAAGGTGAAATCTGGAAAGCAGAGACCAGTGGTAATAAGCAATGGGAAAGAATATAAGCAAACAAAATTTTCCAGAGCCAAAACTGAAAGCAAAGTGGTAACAACAGCCAGGTGCACTGGCTACAACAGTATTGCTCCATCCTCCTTTATATAAAGTGTCGTACAGTCTCCTCTAATTTTCCTGTCTGAGCCTGGAACCTCAGGAAGGATGGAACCCATTACAGGTTCCCAGACCATCTGTCCTCAGGAGACTGACAACATTTCTCTACATTAACCCCTGTTTTCTCTCCTTCCTCACTTAATAGCTGCATTTCCCTTTCAAAAAGATCCCCATGATTCTTTAGCTTATTCTCTTCTATAACAAAGCCTGTGAAATTCCATCATGTCAATAACTTCTGGCTGAGCTAGACAACTCATTTGAAATAACATCAGGACTTTGAGGAAAACCCAACTCTGTCCCAAGCTGATCATCCCTATGCCTTCAACTAACAAAAAAAAAAAAATCTAAAAAAAAAACCAAACCAAACAAACAAACAAAACCAACCAAGCACAGCTGTTCACCTAAAACAACTGCCTAGTTTTGTTTTCAGCTACTAAATCTAATGATCTGTTAATTACACTAAAGGAACTTTCTTCCAATCATCTTACACAATACAGAAATAAATGTACATACTAATCACACACTTTACCTTGGGTCTTCAGTTTCATTAAGTTATGCTAGCCAGAGCTACAGCCAATCTTTGGCTATCTCATTATGGTTCCAGCTAGGCCAGTGTTGTTTTTAAAAACAGTCCTCAGAACAGGACATAATATTCCTGTAATTGTCCCTCTAATGCCATATAGCAATAATAACATAACCCCGCTAAGCTACCCAAAGATAGCATTTACTCCATAAGCCACTGCACTCCACTGCAATTTCATGCTCAACTGGTAATACATCAGAGCTCCAAATCATTTTCTGAGTCAATGCTTTCCAAAATACAGTCTCCTATTCTGAATGACCTATATTCATAGCTCCTAGCTGTGACTTTCCACTGAGCCATGGGAAAACGTGTTGCTCAAATGAATGTAGTATACCACATGATGAAATTTGGGTTCTAGAAGGGATTCACTTCATTTGATACAAATTACTTCAGTATGTGCAGCATTTCCCTACAATGTTTGCTGTCTTCTAAATTAATGAAGTTTCAACAGCATCATATCACAGAGAGATGCAAAATCACTCTCCTATCCCTCCAAAAAACCACCACAGACCCACAACCCAACATTGTTTCCTTATGAGGTCTGGCACTTATTTTTGGCTAGTGCAATTGAAATAAGTTTTATGTATTATATCAGGCCCATGACACTGTTGCTCTAATCAGCATCACACAGAAGCAAGTCAAATGCCTGGAAGCTTGCATATATTCACAGTTAGGGTCAACCAAATCCAATTTGAGATAGATTTGGCAGAATGTATCTACGTAACATCTCATTGAGTGGTATGGATCATGGCACCACTCTTCAACTCTACATCAGGTACATCTTAACATCATGCATCATTCCTATATGATCAATGCCAGTGAAGACCATTTCACTGACCTTTAACCTAGCACAGTACTTTTTTCCTGTACCTGCCCTAGAACCATAAGCAGTACTCAACAACTGTTCTTTCCTTTGTCAAATCTCTGAAAACTCAGTGGGTAGCTATCAAACCTCACACATCAAGAAGCTTTTGAAATGGACAATTGATGTTCTGCGTGGTTATCAAAAGCTTTTTAGCAATATTAAAAACTCCAAAGACAAATACTATTCTCAGCGGGGAACAGAAGTATTTGATAACAATGCTTGCCTACATACACATCTGTAATATTGATTTGTAATTGTTTTCACAAATTTCTAGAACGCTCCTCTTTGCCTTTAAAGATGCTAACCACATAATTTCTCTTATTAGATTCAACTTCTGTTAGGAGTACCTTTGTACCTTTCATGACTGCCAATTTACAGCTATCAGTTTCTCACTTTCCCTGCCACTCCTTAGGCCAGGTTACCCATAAATACTTCTGTTTCACTAGACAGTCTTACCAGGGACAGAAGTGCTGCAGCACCACCATTAGCTCCATTTTATGCAGCACCTACTTGCAGCTGCGCTACACAAAAACATTGTATCTCCTCCCTTAATGAATACAAATTAGCTGGAGTTGTTCTGATTTTTCACTCTAGTAGGATGCTCTGAAACTTACTGGCTTGGGGTCACTTAAAAACTTATTACCTCTAGAATTGCTTATTTTCTTTTCCTTTGCTACCTCTTGTTCAAATAGCATATCGACACTAATCCCAAGTACAAATTCAGACACTGTAATAGCTGATCGTTCGTGTAGCATAGGAAGAGATCTTAGGTTAACTGAACTGCAAATTAAAACTTTTGAAGAAGCACCTGCACAGATATTTGCATTTTAGACAGATATTGTCTACATCACAGGCATTCAAGAAGATAAGCCATTATTGGCTATGGAAACCAGTATTTCTTCTATATGCATACACACATACTTTGAAAACACACTGTAAACATGATTAATAGCTAAGATTCTCAGCAACTACCAAATACAATGCCATTTTTACTGCTGCCCTCTGCCTCCAACCAGAAACTTGTATCAAGTTTTAATGTCCTTGAAGCCCATAAAGGTAAAAGCATCCTATATTTTTCAAAGCAAATGCGACCCTCAAAAAAAAATTTAAAAAAAAACCCAAACAAACAAAAAAAAACCACCAAAACCAAGCTGAAACCACATCACTGTTTCGAATACACCTTATTCAGTCATATATAATTTATTGTTTCATAGAACGTTGAGGTCAATTTGGCACACACTACTTTGCTTCTATTTCCTCGGGAGCGCCGGCCGCTGCTCAGGGAGCGGGGCGTGCCTTGGTCCCCTCTGTCCCTCAGCCCCTCAGTCTCGGGGTGTCCCCTCAGCCCGGGGGTGTCCCCTCTGTCCCTCAGTCTCGGGGTGTCCCCTCAGCCCCTCCGAAGGCCGGTGCAGCCTCAGCCCCTGCTCTGATCGCGCTCCCCACTCATCTCTGCTGCTCCAGGTGTCCCTTATACCCCTCGCAGGTACTGAGCACCCCTGCAGGGGTTGTTTGGGAAGAACAGCTTAGTCCTCCTTGGACCAGGAAGAACAAGGCAGGGCGTGACAGGCCCGGCTCCTCTTTGATGCGTGCCGCTAAAATCAAGCAGCAGCGCCTATTTCGCACAGAAAAGCTCTTATGAAGACAGACACAGCAGCCCAGCAGCTGCCGCGGTCGGTCTCCAGGCCGGTACCTCCGCGGGCTGCTGCGCAGAGCGCAGCCGCTCCTGCAGCTCCCGCAGCCTCCGCGCCGCGCCCCGCCCCTTCTCCGCCATGGCCGCGCCGCCGCTCCGCCCCTTCTCCGCCTCGGCGCCGCCGGGGCTGCCGTGCCACTGCCCGGCGTTCTTGTAGCCGCGCCCCGTCCGCCATTGGCCGTTCATGGCGGCCGGGCTGGTCGTTGGCTGCCCGGCTGCCAGCAGGAGCAGCGGGACCGTGCGTGCTTCTCTCTGCCCCGCTGGGCTCCATGCGAGCGCAGAGCGCGGTACTGAGCAAGCCCCGGGCGGGCCCTGTGCTGCGCGCGGCCGGTGGGACACGGACAGTGTCACTTGCTGGGGCACATCTGTGCTGTTGCCCGCTGCAGCCCGAGGCCCGTGGCATCCCTGGTGCCCTGCCTGGCAGCGAGGCTGCCTTGTGGAAGGGTGCCTTGTGTTGGGGCCGAGCCGTCCGTGCAGCCGCGACTGGCGCCCGCAGGCAGCCCGCTGCAGGCCTGACTCGGGCTGAAGGGGATCCTTTCGTTTAGCTCCTGCCTGTTTTGTTTGGTTGTTTTATGGTTTTTTGGATTTTTTGTTTTGTTGTTTTTGTTTGTTTGTTTTGTTTTATTGGGGCTTTGTTTTGGTTTTTGTTTTTTTTTTTTTGTTGTTTGGTTGTTTGTTGGTTTGGTTTTTTGGTTTTGGTTTGTTGGTTTTTGTTTTTGGTTGGTTTTTTTTTTTTTGCGGGGAGGTGGTCTGAGCACTTCTGGGCCCGGCAGCTTTCAGCAGGGCTCTCTCATGGATTACCTAAAAAGCTTATGACAAGGAGTCAGTCTTTGCGCTGCCTGAACTGCGCATCTGAAGCGAGATCTCTGCCATGGAGCTTCCCAGGGCTCAGCATGTGCTTGTAAGACTCCCAAGATTAATGAGTCCCTCCTAAAGATGTGTATTTGCAGAATTTCCTGTGAAGTTACTGTAGGTGTGATAATAACAGAGACACAGAACACCTTTCACTCGTCAAAGTGGTGTTTGAGGGAAGTGTTTAAAAAAAGTGCATCCAGTCTGAACTACAACAGAATTTTAAGTAGGCAAAAGTCTGGTGTTTGCACGTTAGGATTTCTGCTCTTGCAAAATAGATCTTATTACAGCTTGGCACCCTTTATAACAAATTCGTCAGCAGAGAAACCAAAACAGCTGAAAGGGCCATACAGTTGGTAGAGCACTCCAGTTGGAAATGGAAAAAATAAATGCAGGTCCCTGGTGCAGACTGTCTCTCCAGTTACCACACGCATGTTTTTATTTTACAGAAATAATTAACTCATCTTCACAGAATGTAGAGACTTTGTCAACCCTACCTTAAAATAGGCCATTTCCAGCTAGTCACTCTTCAGTTTTCTGGCCCAAATAGTATAACATTATTTATACAGAGTGGCATTTATACAGAAAAAAATCTTTGGAGAAATTCAGCCCACACCAGTATTATGATTAAAGTCATTATTGAGTGGGGAAATTGAGGGTCAGATCGTCCTATGGATTATGTGATTGAAGCTGGAACTCCCATATGTTGTTTGAAAGCCTAATTATCAAACTACTGGATTTCCTGGGATGAGGAAGATGTTCTTGCTGCCCAATTATTCTGAAAGATCATGATTTCATGACAGTAAAAATAAAGTTTAAAATCTTACAAGTTTTCCTAGAACAAGAAAAATATTTTTAGCCCAGACCTAACTGAAGCATTTTTCATATTGCTTGTCATAACTGTCAAGAGGAAAGAATTCCAAGTTTACTCAGTTCTTCAAAACTGCAGTCAATGCTGATTATTACAAATATTTGTTTGTTTGGCATTGATGCATGACTCCTCTTAGGAAGAAGTGGGCCTGACATACAAATATTGCTCCAAAAATTGTTCTGACACTGCATGCTCAAGGGGTGTGTTGTACCATCAGCTCTGCTGAAGGCTTGCAAATTCTCTTCTAATCTTTAAGGACCTCCCTATGCCCTACTTACTGCCAGTGCTTAGTGAGTTTCCAAGGAAAGACTGAAACGAGAAAGAGGAATAGGCTTTGTCTGAGTTCAGGAGAAGAGCCTGGTGAGAATTTCAGAGGATGGATCAATGAGGTTTGACTGACAAAACTAGGCCAGTATCAAACCACGACAACATAGTTGATGGAGACTCCTTGTTTGAAGGAAATCACAAGGGAAAAGTGAAGGGTGATGGCTACAAATTACTCCTGAGAAGATTGTGATTTGATACAAGAAGAAAATTTTTCACAATGATAATATAATCTCCCCAGGGAACTAAGTGGTGGATTCCCCAAGGTTGGACACTTGTAAGATTTGCCTGAAGAGGGAGCTGGGCCATGTTGTCAAGACAACGCTATTGCCAAGAAAGGTGGGACCAGGTGATCCTTGGTATTCCTTCCAACCTGGTGTTCCGTCATTCTATGAAAATGAGGCTTTGTCCTTAGTTTTTCGTAGCTGTAGCCGTATTTTTCAAAAGAAAAGCTGGTTGCCTTCTTGCTGTTAGGAGGGCTGAGCCTTATGTCCCTCTCATCCACTCTCATTTCACACATTTGACTGACTCTAATTTCCTATTCTGTTTTTTCATTCTTACCTCCACCCACACAGCAATGCCCTTTTGTTCAAAATGACAAGTGTTACTTTGCAAGGGTTGTTGTAAAAGGCCATCTGAGCCTGAAGGCATCCAAATAATTCTATATGATTAAGCATTATACAAAGCACAGCCAAGGGAAAATCTTCCTGTTCTCAGACTTCCACTTCCCCCAGTACTCTTCCCTTCCCTTGCTCACTTGCACTCTATTTTTCTCTCCCATGGGATTAAATTCTCCTGGGATGTGGAGGTTTGGCTTTATATTACTCCCGAGGTTACCTGGCAAGGATGCAGAGATAAATTATTCCAGTGTATGGTATAACCCCCCAAGTCAGGATACACACATGAGAGACAGAAGATCAAAGTTCACGTCTCTGAAAATGTATCATGATGTGAGCCCTAATCTTTGACAGCTGTGGCAAGTCTTTTTGGAAGCAGTGATTTAACTCCACAAAACGGAACATGACTGAATCCCCATCAGATGGTCTCCTTTCCTCTGTCTGGAGTTAAGCATGGAAAATCTAAGTGTAAAGTGCCAGAATTTCTATGGTGTTTTCTGTAGGTTATTCTAGGTCATAGAATAGTAATAATCATTGAATGGGTTTTGATGGGGCCTTCAAAGACCATGTAGTCCCAACCCCCCCCCTGCCATGGGACATCTTCTGCTAGACAAAGTCTTTTAAAATTCCATCCAACCTGGCCTTGAACACTTTCAGGGATGGGGCATCCACAGCTTCTCTGGGCAACCTGTTCCAGTGCCTCACCACCCCCATCATAAAGTGTCTTCCTTATGTCCAGTCTAGACCTGTACCCTTCCCTAACCATAGGGCTTTCACCCAGGCTCCCAGCTGGGAGCTGAACCCACTGGTTCACCCTGCACTTACCTGAAGCAGTTATTACCTGCTGTAGTTATCTTCACTTTCCCCTCCCTTTCCTCCCCCATACCTGTGCATTTGCAGGATCCAGGCTTGTCCTCCTGAGTTCCAGTAGCCAGGCAGCCCAGGGAAGCTGAGCTCCTGTGGCTGGCAGAGGCAGGGAGCAAGGCATGGAGAGGAGGGGTCATTTTAAAGAGCACCCGAGCACAGGCTCCGGTCGAGAGCTCACTGTGACAGTGGAGTGCCTCACTGAAAACCAGTGAGCTGGGACTTAAGTGGCCTCTGATCTTCCTCGTTTTTTTTTTCCCCACTCTTTCTCTGTTCGCATTTTTCAAGGAAGAGGCATTTTCAAGGACACCTCTGGGACAGTATCTTTCTGAGGAGGGTAAGAGGTTTTTAACTCCTCACTTTGATAGTTTTTAGAAGGTGGCATTTTAAAGCAGGGGGGAGGCTGGTTGGTATAATGCATTATTTTGGGACCCCAAGTGTTTTTTGGCATGACTGATACTTAAGCTAAAATAAAGTAGGTGAACGCAATCAGTCATAGAAAACCAAATCTCTCAGGGTTTTCAAAGTTCAGTAACTTGGTTTTATTATAGGATTGTTTGATTTGTTTCAGTAGGTTTGCATGTCCCGTCACTTACAGTGCTTGTACACTAATCTAGCTTGTGAAATTTCTGCTGATGAAAAAGCATTTCTCAGAAAAAAAACTTTGGATAGTGAGCATTTTTGAACAGAGAGCTTAAAATGTTGCATTTAAATCAGCTCTGCAATGAGGCAATAAGCATTAAGTGCTACATGTTTAAAAAATTTTAAGTTACAAGTCTCTAAAAATACTTAGAACATCAATAAGGCTGTCAAAATAATACACTCTCGCCAACTTTAAGATTGTGACTATTAATATGCAAAGCTATAACTATGTGTATAACATACAAAGTTATCCAAAAGTTTTGTTTTGCTTCTTTTTCATGCCAACGAATATTTGCAACACTTGCAACATCATCGGGTTTTTGCAACAAAAGTTGTGTTACAATCAAGTCTACTAAAACACCAGCTATACCTTCAACTGAACCTGTCTTAAAATGGCAAGCTGCTGGGAGGTTGCTATTCTGGGAGGTGACTCTGATAGGTCTCAACAGATGCAGCCCCTGGAATGCAGGCAGAGCGGGGAGCTGGGCAGCAGCTGACCCCGGCGCTGGCACACTGGCATATCAGGGATCACAGCTCACGTCAGCGCAGGCTGACACTGACACTCTGGGCACACATGGCCCTCTCCCTCGCCTGCTCTGCACATGGCCGTCACCCAGCAGCAGCAGCAAAAAACTGCTGGTGCTCACAGGCAGCAACCATTCCTTTCTATAATTAAATTACCATTTTGTTACATGCTCTGTACTTAAGGAAGAAATGATGTGCTGAGATTCTAGATTGAAATATTACTGAAGTCTTTTGATTTAATTATCTACAATAAACCAGTTATTTGGTTTTTTTTTTGTGTTCAAGTTTTTATGACTGCAAGGATCACAAAGAAAATTAGCATGTGTAAATTGTTTTAAAATCAATGGATATACTGGAGATAAATACTATGTTTGAATCTATTTGAATGCTGATCTCCACCATTCTGTTTAAATTGTGTTACTGAAGATCAGTGCTTTCCTTCAAGTATATTTGCACATACATGTATTTGTTCAAAGTAACTCCTTTGTTACTAGCGGCTGTCTCACATCACATTTGACAAAAAAAAGTGGCTCTTTATTTAATTGAGAGCTCACCTAGAGTTGATATATATCATTCAAATATGTGTTCTAACATAACTATGGGATTGATTCTTACCTTCCCTATGCAGAACTTGTTTAAAATAACACATCCTGAGTGTGTGTGACATTTTTTCAAATAGAAGTTAAATATCTTCTCCCTAAATCTCTACAAAATCCTAAAAGTAGCATTATAGATTTCAAATTACTGATACTGCTAAGTGATCAAAGTATGCTATGAGCAGAAAGTATTTGTGCATCTGACAGAGGAAATAGAACACTATCAGTCTATAAAACCAAAAGTTACAAAAACCTGGAAGCAGTTTCAAGCAGGACCTAAATCTAAAATCAATATGGCATCATATCAAAATCCTCTTGCTCTTTATGTCTCATCTGGCTTTTGCTTCTTTAAGAATTTTTCCCATTCTTAATATTTCCTGGTCAAGTTCTGAACTCATCTGTAAGTCTGTAGCAGCTCTGTAGTAAGGATGAATAAAGTTGGGGACCCATATCTTTCCTGTGCTTCAGGCTAATGTATTCAGGTCTAGAACCTGTCTGATCTAAATAAGTATATACAAAATTCTACACTCTGGCAAACCCATTTAGAGAATTTAACTCTCTGAATGTGGTGATAATATGTGAATGTTAATTTAGGATCTTGTTATTTAAAACAAAAAAGAATTACTGAATTACTTGTAGGTATATTCTTCACAGTTGGTGTATTAATTGTTATTAATAAGCAGCCATGCTGCAACCTAGAATTTAGGAAGACAGATTATCCTATGTGTTTGGTTTTGTGACACTATATGTAGTGACAAAGATTAGATTTGTTGCATAATCACATAGTTATTAAATTTCACAACTGTGGTGTTTAATTTTATTTTTAGCAAGTGCTTGGCTGTAATATTTCATTGCAGTCATGGCCCCTAAGAAGAAGAATGTGAAAAAGAACAAAGCAGATATCAACGAAACTACTATCATTGTGGAAGATGGCCCCCTCAGTAAACTAAATGGCTTGAATGGACTCTTGGAAGGAGGAAATGGTTTCAGCTGCATCTCATCTGAGGTTTCTGACCCATCATACTGCCCAAACCTCTTGGAAGGTCTAAGCAAAATGAGACAAGAAAATTTCCTTTGTGACTTGACTATCAGTACCAAAACCAAATCATTCAATGTTCATAAGGTAGTGATGGCTTCAAGCAGTGAATACTTTCACAACATCTTAAAGAAAGATCCATCTACTCAAAGAGTGGATCTCAATGATGTGTCCCCAGTGGGTCTAGCTACTGTTATCACCTATGCTTACACTGGAAAACTTACTCTCTCGCTTTACACAATAGGTAGTATCATTTCCACAGCAATTTATCTACAGATTCACACCCTTACAAAGATGTGCTGTGATTTTCTAGTCCAAGAAATCAGTGTTGAGAACTGCATGTACATTGCCAATATTGCAGAAACATACGGACTGAAAACAACCAAGGAAGCAGCGCACAAATTTATTAAAGACAACTTCATTGAATTTTCAGAAACTGATCAGTTCCTAAAACTTACTTTTGATCAGATTAATGAACTTCTTGCAGATGATGACTTACAGTTGCCTTCTGAAATTGTTGCATTCCAGATTGCAATAAAATGGCTGGAATTTGACCAAAAAAGAGTAAAGTTTGCTGCCAACCTCTTAAGTAACATCCGTTTTGGTACCATCTCAGCCCAGGACCTTGTCAATTATGTTCAAACTGTGCCAAGAATGATGCAAGATGCAGACTGCCATAAGCTCCTCGTAGATGCCATGAACTATCACTTGCTTCCCTATCACCAGAATACACTTCAGTCCAGAAGAACAAGGATCCGTGGAGGTTTCAGAGTCTTAGTTACTGTTGGGGGACGCCCTGCTTTAACAGAAAAGTCTCTTAGCAGAGACATCTTATACAGAGATCCTGAAAATGGATGGAAGAAGCTAAGTGAAATGCCTGCTAAAAGTTTTAATCAGTGTGTCACAGTGATGGATGGATTTCTCTATGTGGCTGGTGGGGAAGACCAGAATGATGCCAGGAACCAAGCCAAGCATGCAGTCAGCAATTTCTGCAGGTAACTGCTATTTCTTTAAAAGAGATGTAGGTATCTATTCCACAGAAAGCAGGTAGATATACAAAGCTGGCTTGTGTCATGCAACTTGAACCACTTGGATAAAGAGAAATGGGACAATGTAGGGGAGGCATAGATGCTATTCTATTTTGAATGAACAGAAATATACAACTGAAGTTATGCAAAAAATTTTACTATGGTTACACATGCACACTGAGAAGTGAGGAAGAACTGAGAAAATTTATTCCAAGTGAAGGAAATAGATAGGAACATAAATAGGAAGTCATGGGATGATCTAAGGAGACTTCTCAAATTTTCAAAAGCTTTTGATGCCTCACAGAAAGTTTGGAAAAACACCTTTTAGATATTATAGCCTTCACTTTCTATTCACCATTCCCCATATTTTCAACAGCATTTATATTGAATTTCATATCCTCTTTTTTTAAATTATTATTATTATTATCAAGAGTTTAAAAACAATGGTACCAATGCTTGAAGGCTGTCTTTTACAGTGTACCCCAAATAATACCTTCTAAAATTTTGCAGTTCCTGTCTATAGTCATCCAAGACTGCACTGGTGATAGCAAGGTCAGAAGAGTGCATACATTAACATGCAATGTCACATGGGCAGTAATAGTTTTTAAATAGTTCAGCTTAAAAGCTGGCAGTGCACAGTAGCTTGAAGCAAAGGCTGGGGGTGGGAAAACTTTTATCTGCCTTTTATCCACTAACAGACTATGGGCATGCAATAGCATTACACAGCCACAGTCCTACCAATGCTTCCTTTTCTGCTCCCAGAAGGAACAGTCCACTTCTCCTGAGGACATCAACCAGTACACAAAGTTAATGAATGAGGAACATTCTCTAAATCAATTTTATTGTGTAGTCTACTTTGCCATAAAAATATCTGCACTCTTGACCTTCTGCCTCACATTGTCACAAGGAGTTGTGTCCTCAGTGCAGACCTTGGTTGCAGGGAGGAAGTGAGGGAATCCTCGTATCCTTAACCTTAAGCATGTCAAGTCGCATAATGTGATGTCACTATGTCTGTGGACTTGCAGATGACAATGCTGAATGACAATTAATATTTACTTTCCCATAGTCTTTTTCTCATGTGATTCTCTGGTCCCCTTAGCATGCAACAGAAGTGTGTGGGTCCACTAATATACCTCACACAGCATCTTCAGGAGTCATAATTTGCCATTTCCTATTTCAAAGTTGCTCATTTAAATGTCAAGGACAAAGAATGTTATTTCAGATAGGAATGGTGTTAGAAAGCACAGATGCTCTTTCCACATAAAACTTACTTCATGGGAGTGGCGAGGAAAGCATACTCACCATTTAGAAAGTACTAAGAGGATGCAAGTATAATTCACAACCTAAAGTTTTTAAAAACTCTCTGAGTAAATTTAGACATCTTTGCTGTGGGTTTAAATTGCAAAAGAACTTCTGAAATTTCTGTTGTATCTTGAAATTATCTCCTCCCAGTATTCTAATGAGGTTGTTGTACAAAGTCAAATTACAGAAGAATCATATTTACTTCTTTAAAATAATCCCAGGTTTGAATGATACAAAAATATTTTTTTCTCCCATCAAAAGCTAAATTTATTTTGAAATTTAATCAGGAATACCAGTTTCATTATGCTGACTTTTAATAGGCTAATGAACTAAAATTCTAGTGACTTTGCTCTTGCAGCAGTGGCATAGGAGTCCTGTATAATTTACAGAGCAGTAAGTAAGACTGTTACCTTCTTTTTTGAATCCTTTCAGATATGACCCTCGTTTCAACAGCTGGATTCACTTGGCAAACATGAATCAGCGGCGCACCCACTTCAGCCTGAATGTGTTCAATGGCCTCCTCTTCGCAGTGGGAGGCCGCAACTCCGAGGGCTGCCTCTCCTCTGTTGAGTGCTACGTGCCTGCGACTAATCAGTGGCAGATGAAGGCCCCGCTGGAGGTGCCCCGGTGCTGCCATGCCAGCGCCGTGGTGGACGGCCAGATCCTGGTCACGGGAGGTTACATCAACAACGCTTACTCTCGCTCGGTGTGCATGTACGACCCCAGCAAAGATAGCTGGCAGGATAAGGCCAGCCTCAGCACCCCAAGGGGCTGGCACTGCGCAGTGTCCCTTCTGGAGAGGGTCTACGTCATGGGTGGGTCTCAGCTGGGGGGGCGAGCGGAAAGGGTCGACGTTCTCCCTGTGGAGCGTTACAGCCCGTACACGGGGCAGTGGAATTACGTGGCGCCACTTCAAACCGGAGTTAGCACGGCTGGCGCCTCCACCCTTAACGGGAAAATTTATTTAGTGGGTGGCTGGAATGAAATAGAGAAAAAGTACAAGAAATGCATTCAGTGCTATAACCCAGACCTCAATGAATGGACAGAGGAAGATGAGCTGCCTGAGGCCACCGTGGGTGTATCTTGTTGTACTATATCCATGCCCAACACCAAGACAAGGGAGTCCAGGGCTAGCTCAGTCTCTTCTGTCCCAGTCAGTATCTAAAGACAGGTCTAACCAGCAATAAGTAAAAATGTTTACCAGCATGGCAATATAATTAACCCTTTAAGTAGAATTTTTGTGCTTATATAGGAAAAAAAAAAACATTGGCTTTGCAAATGTGCTTTGTAATAGTGCAGACTGGCCAGTTTTCATGAACTTTAGTACAGGTGGCATGCAACAGCACATTAGGGGTAAGATCAATTTTCTTAGCAGGAAAAAAGAATTAACTCATAACCAGAGAATTTCATTCTCTTCCTGACTTTGTCACTGATTTACTATACTATCTGTGGCAAATAATTTAATTTCTTTATGCCTTGGTTTCCTTACCTGTAAAATTGAGATAAACTTGCTTCAGAAGATTGTTATGAGGCTTTTTAATACTAAGTTTTAAACACTTTCAGAACCCAAAATGAAAGTCAAATATGACTAGTAATAAATCTCAATATAGATCAGAAATGTGCCATGTCATCATAACATTGATAAGTTTTGTTCTTTTCTAAGCATTTTTTATTATCACAAACAGAAGGGGAAAAAAGGCAAACCAAAAATACCACACATAGCATGTGCATACTTTCCTTTTGGTGCAGTGGTATTCACAATAACTTCTCAAAGCATTTTCTCTTTCAGAAGGTAGAAAGAGTTCCTCATCTTCTGCCATTAAACCCTTTAATTCCTATATCAAATGCTGTGACATGGCTTTCAAGATCTGAATGCACAAAATACTTTAGCTCCCATAAGCACTATGGGTCACCCCCAAGGGGGTACTTCGGGGTGCCAGATGGCTCTCCTGACCTCTGTTTACACCAGGGAACATCACCTCATCCTCCTCCTCCTCATGCCAGGGAGACACACCTCTCATTCCAGGCGGAAAAACCTGAAAGCTGAGTTTGTGCCAGGAGACACCAAGACCTAATGGCATGTGAACATGGGGAAAATGCACAGAGCAAACTCCCTTACATTACTCAAGCAAAAAAACAGTGGAATGAGGAACAAAAATGGAATAAAGACTTCTGGATCTGCCCTTTAGAATGTGTGTGGAAAACAGGAAATAATGGAAAAACTCCCTTAGTAGAAATAAAGAGATACCTTAACATCTTTCTTGCCAGGTGTAGGCACAACAAAACCCAGAGTAACCTTCTCCTGGGCACACAATTATGCATGTCCTTCTGAAGCCTTCATTACAGCCCTTTTTATGGAGATTTCATTCATATTATTCCAAAGGCTAGACTAATGCTCTTTGTGTTGAAGTTTTCCCAGTGAATAGAGTGGAATCTTCACTCAACTTAGTTTGCCTCCAAGAACTTTTCTTCCTGATTTCAGCATGAGTTGTGGGAATTAAGCATGAAACCTAATCCTATTCCCATAGCCAAAGGGATATGCAGCCCATCATGTCCCGTGAAGATTTGATACCAAAGGACTGTTGTCAGCACAAAATATCTACATGAGTACAAAATGTCTATATATGTCTACATCCTTCTTTTGGGGAGGAAAGAGGGAAAGCAAGGGATTAAAATTATTTATTATAACCAGAAGGTCACTCACGGTAATCTATTCAGGGAGGCTTCACATTCAGCTTCCTCAGATTATCATTGACACCTCCAGGCTTCAGTGCCAATGAGAAGTCATGCTCTAACACTTATAAGACAGACAAATTTTTATCTCATTTGCAAAAAGAGAACACTATAAAATTGTCTGACAGTGCAGATGTTGTTGAGACAAGCATTTTCAGGATCCAAGCTTTCTGTAGCTTTGTTAAAGCTGCATATTGAGGATCAGCATGAGCCTGACATGGTATTAGAGATGAAGTAATTCACTCTGTCAGTTGGGATTAAACTCCATGGTAGTCGGTCCTGTTTTCCAGTTCTAATTTAGAGTTCATCTTTGCATCCTGACTACACAATTTTAAATTTCAAATTGTATTTTTGAGTGCTGCCTGTTATTAGAATATACTGCCACCAATGACTTGTGTTCAGAGCAGCACTGTCATATAATTTTCATTTAATTGGCATATAGTTGTTCTGTGTAATTCAAATAATAACAAATGTGAAACAGTGTAACAGAGCAATATTACTTTAAGTACTTATTGCTTTAAGAACAGAAAATTCTGTTCTTGCCCATTGCAGTCACCAAAAGCTTTTCCTGAAAGAGAGAAAAAATTTCTTTTCCCAAGTCATGACCATGTGTTCCATATGAATGCATTTAGGAAGCTCTTTAGAAATAACCATCTATTCCAATATTTTTTGTAATTTTTTAAATCCATCCAGTCCAATGAAGATACCTGTACAAATTCAATTATAACTGTATTCATGGTGTAGTTACTTACTTTTTATAAAGTATCCATGAGGTTGTATTTATGAATTAAAAAAACAACTATTATGGCCTCAAACAGCCATTGGATGGAATTGTCATATATAAGTGTCTCTTTTCCCTTTAGATATTCAGTTCCAAAATGCCGTGAATAGTCAGACATTGCTGCATGCTTTCCTGTTTATGAGCTAGCACTTCACATACGTCAACAACCATCTTGGTTTTGAGTAGTAAATTATTTATGAATGATGGGCTAAGTGCAATGAAACTTCTCTCTTACTACTTAAAGGGTTAAAAACTTTGGGGGCCAAATCCTTTTCATCTTACTCACAAAAAAGGTTCCATTGACTTCAGTGGGACTGCTGAATAAGATGTACAGGATTTTGAACTCTTGGCCAAATTCTGGCAGAATAGTAGATGAAAGTGTCATACCCAGAAGGAAGACTGCTCCTCTGCCTACAGTGCCCTTGGCCATGGCAAATCCATGAAGACATGTCCTAGGACAGGAGCCAAATACCACTGGCCATGTGTTCCTTCTGTAGCACAAGTTAGGTACATACTTCAGGCCAAAAATCTTAGGTAGATCAACAAATTCTTTGTTACCAATAAAACACGAGAGGTTAGCTTTACATTATTTTCTCTAAACATCTGTTTTAGACTTCAACTGCACATTGAGCCGGGATTTGGCCCTTAACATGTGACACTATTAGCTGTACTTAATATTATGTTGAATCATGCTATGTACTGAACTATTTGTGACATTTTATGTATGGCCTTCTTTTGTTAGAACTGTGAAAATTACTTGTATGTTCTGTTTTATGCGATGGTGTTCTTTCATTGTCTGGTACCGTATATTCGATCTCTACATGTTTAATAATGACATCTCAGTTGAACTTGAAATACTGTGTATACCAAAAAGAAATTTAAAGTACAAGGAAGTACTGTATATGGTAATATTAAGTAGAGCAGAGGACTTCCAACTGTATGAGATGCAGACTGTTAAAGCACTACAGGGATCTTCTTCAATCCTATACTAGTAGTAAGGAAAAAACCAAACAAACAGAACAAATTAATATAAACTGTTATCCTCAAAATTCTGTATAAAATGTCCATGTATTTTATACTTGACACCTGTGCTTCAAATTCAGATCTGAAAAATAACCTTTCTTCAGTCTGTGAGAGAAGCAGTTTGCAAGGGTTTGTTTTCTTGTTTATTCCTGTTTAGTTATATGGGAGAGTGTGTTAGAGATTGTGAGGGAGAAACTTGCTGTTGGAAAGTTGTGCTGAAAGGAAAATGTTGTGTTTAGTTCTTAATCAATATCATGATCATTTAATCTCTTCTTGAAGTTAACCTGCAAGATCATCTGTGGATCAGTCAAGAGTCCAGGAAACTTGAATCCTTCAAAGAGAGAAGCAGGCAAAATTATCATCAACCAAACTCAATGAGGTATTGAAAAGGGATTTGTGTTGAGATTTTTAAATGGCAGTTCTTGCAGAAAAAGAGGGATGCAATGAATGAAATTACTGAGTAAAAACATTTATATCATCCTGAAACCTAGATTAGTTTATCTCACAGTTCTAACTCTTAACAAATCATACTGGGTTTAGGAGCAGTTTTTCCTTAGCAGCAGCTGGGCTTGGTAATTCTAGTTGCAAACCCAGCAGTCACACAAATAGTTGTATGAGCATGCATATATGCTTGCATTCAGTAGGACTTCTGCTACAGAAATTACTCTCAAGGAGTTATATTTGGAAAAATAAAATATAAGAACTAAATCCATGAGCAGGCAAACATCAATGTCTAATTATAGCAAACTGAGGGTGTTAGACAGATCCTCAACATCACCATTCACTTACCATGTCAGCACATGGCATTTTTTTGAGACCCAATTATCCTGTAAGGATAATAATTCCTTGGAATGGCTGCTAAGTGAAATCCTATGTATACTCCAAAGGGGTTTTTTTGTACAACATATAGGATGGGAGGTGCTCTAGTCCATGGAAAGGCCAAAATGGAGCCACTTAGAACTATCAGCAGACTAAGATTTTGTTCCCAGTCCTCAAGGATGTTTGAGAAAAATGTGCTGGAAAGAAGCAGCTACTTCAACACATATCCTTCCCTAAGCAGCTTTGCTAATGTGCAGTTACTGAGATTTTTGTCATCTTTTTGAAGAAAAGCAAAGATCAATTTTCAGTTGTCTGTAATTTCAATTCTCAGTTGAACTGAATTTTCAGTCAATTTTAACTGTTTAGCCAAGCTGGGAGATCTTTTTCAAAGTCTGAATTCACCTGCTCAGAGAATGCAATTGGAGCCAGTAGTCCTACTATAGTCCTACTATAGACCTTTTTTACAAGGAATCTTCTCTTTTGTCAAAGATTTGCTTTGTATAAGTACTCATTGTAATGAGTATAAGCACATTGTAATGCACAGATTTATACTTTGACTTCTCCTTGAAAGAGGAAGATCTCTTGTCTCTTTGTGTTTCTCTTTTCTTATCTATAACTGAGTGACAGAGCACCAAAGAAGACGCACAGATGTGAACAGTGAATAAAAGCTCAATTGTGAATCTATAAAAAAATCTCATAGCTGATGGCCACAATAAAGAAAAGGACACATTCTGAAATGCCTGCTGGGTAAAAAAAAAAAAAAGCTGAAACATCACACAGTCACAGAATATTCGGAATTGGAAGGGACCCATAAGGATCACAGAGCCCAGTTTTAAGTGAATGGCCTGTATGGGGATCAAACACACACCCTTGTTAAGAAATTAGTTGCTGGTGCTCATTTGCAAGTATGACCCTGCACAGAGCTCTGTTCCTAGAAGTTCCCTAAAGAATAAAGGAAAAGGCATGCAATTCTATACAGCTGGTGTGAGAGATTTGGTTAATACCAGATAAGTTTTGCTATGTAAAAGACATAAGTGTCTCAATGAAAATTTTCAATAACAATATAGGCAATTTATAAACTTATAGGCAATTTCTATTGGTAAGAATGGGAACACACACATTTAGATATACTGTGAAAGGAAGATGTTGTTACTCTAATTGCAGTCTTATCAGTTCCTTTATTGACAAGAAAAGTTATAACTTATTTGTATGAAGCATTTTCCTGGCTTATAAGTGTTAGATTGCTTATACAGAAAGGTTTTCTAAATGTACATTTTAAAGATGGACTGTGATAACACAAGGGAACATAATACAACAGAAAAAAATCTGTAAGTGTAATATGAGAATGTTACTACTTAAAAACTAAAATTTGTAGTGCAGCAAGTTGTCATTAAGAGGAAAACAGCATGTTGGTATTTTTCATTGTGTACTTTAAATAAAACGACACATGGCACAAACAAATTCTTGTAAAATCAGTTGGAAACAGCGAGACTGCCTTTCTGACAAACGCCTGGTTGCAGTTGGAATATGCTTTGTTTTCTGAGCCCTGGGCTGATCCTTGCTTTCATATCAGTCAACTGGAATGTTTGTTACACCCAGGCTGTCAAACCACCTTCACAATAAGCTGCACAATGTGACACTGGAGCTACTTTTATTTTTTCCATTTTATA
Organism: Chloebia gouldiae; assembly: GCA_003676055.1. Classification (NCBI taxonomy): domain Eukaryota; kingdom Metazoa; phylum Chordata; class Aves; order Passeriformes; family Passeridae; genus Chloebia; species Chloebia gouldiae. Next base: position 19,539,676 of record QUSF01000002.1, on the reverse strand, counting down.
ACAAATACAACAACTTGATTTTTTACAATTAATTAACTTCACAGTCTTTTGTAATCAAAATGCCTAACAAAAAGTGATGATAAATCAGATGTCTGACTAGCAACTGAATATGTTTTCATTTGGATTGTATGGCTAACAGTACTAAAGATAAAAACATCTAAATTTCAAGGAAAAAAAGTTAGTCCAAATTCTGAAGAGCAATTAAGTTGTGCCACAGATGAGAGGGTTTGAGATGTCAAAATTGTTCCCAGTGTTGTGACACCAAGGACTTGGTTCAAATTGTGATTCTGTAGGTCACAGCCTGAAGGGTTACCAGGCCTGTGGCTGTGCAGGGGTCATGACTGTGGGTTCCTAAGATTCCATGATACACAAGGACACAGAGGCTTCATCCTCTAAGATTTTCTACTCATTACAGAATCCCACGAAGATCACTGCTAGCAAGTATACCAATAGTTATTACAGTGAATATGAAGATTAATAAAGTGAACATGCATGAATATGAATTAATATGGATGAATATTAATTAATATGAATTAATATGAATGTCAAGCTATTACAATTATTATCAGCAATCAATAATATCAGTCAATAGTATGGTGTCAATCAATATTAGCATTAAGCAGTACGGTAGTACTCCCAATGACAGCAACAGCTAAGCAGGCGTGTGCTACTACAATTACTGGAGCTTGCCACTGTAACAAACTGACCAACAATAATATAACAGCATACATGCTTAATATATATAATATTTACAGTCAGAAAATTTGCCAGACTTAAGAAGAAGCCAAACCAGGCCAAAAGGGTGGAACAAACTGATCCTGGAGGGGACACCCAACCATCCCCAAAAGAAGGGAAGAAAGACCCAAGCAGTAAGACAACAGACAGTTTCCCTTCAGAACATATCCCTGACACAGAGTGTGGAGTCAGCCATCATTCCCACTAAATCCAAGAGAATGGAGAGTTTATGAGGGAATTAGCTGGGAAGTTCTCGGAGGGAGACAACTTTAGTCTGTTTTATAACAGAGACATTAAGTGTGTGTAGGATATTCTGCTTTGAGAACCTAAAAAATTATGTTAATTTCTGTTTTTTGCCTCTAACAGGTAATAGATGATTCTGTTTTCTGATTTTTACAGCAATTTTGTATCTCTACATTGTTTTCCATTTTCTCAGGCAGTAAATTGTCATTACAGTCTCTTGGGTTTGCACTTATTCCTGATACCTTGGGATGTCTCTGGTTTCTAGGCCCTTGGCAGTACTTTTCAAGGATGCTTGCAGTTCCTAGGCCTAGTCCTCAGCCTCACAATCCCAGGCTGGCAGATCTTTCTCTCTCATGATTTTCAACCAACAAATTTTTCTGTACAGCCATTTTCCTCTTCTAACCAGGTTGCTCAGAGCTGGGAGAGCCAAGGCAGCCAGGTGAGCCTGCTGGCTCTGAACCAGGACCCATGCACATCTGGAGCAGCAGCTGGGCTGCTTAGCGCACCTGAAAAGCCACTGCATGCCTGTGGGTGTGCTTACCTGCACATCAAGTCTGGGAGTCAGGACTCAGTTGTCTAAATGTTCCTTGTGCAGACACGCCAGGTGCTGCAGAGCATTTCAAACGGCACTGGGTGTCCACCTAAGGCCACTAAGTCAAGCCTGGAGAAGGGGACTTATTTGCCTCTCTGCTCTCCGCACTGCAGTCCAGAGTGAATGGCTGACCTGGGTGTAAGCTGGTATGTCCACTACTCCTGGCTGCCTTGGGTAGTGATGAGGATTTTGAGGAAACAAAAGGGATTATTTTGCTTCAAAATTCAAGGATGGTTTTGAAAAGTCAAGCCATGAGTCTGTATGGTAAAAACTACTAGAATTAGACTACAATTAGGCTGTGTTATAAAAGCAAAAATGTTTTAAGCAAGTCTCGACAAATGCATTATTTGCCATCGTTACTGAAATAAACATGGATTAAAATAGAAACTATCTGGATCCTTTCTTTCTTCTATTTGCCTTGTTACTTAAGGGCTGGAGAAAATGTTGCAGTTATATTTTAGAGTTTATTATGTCATCATTTATCTACAAAAACATTTAAATAATATGAGTAAACTATTTACTTAGCAAAAGTTGGTTTTCTGTAAATGATCCATAATTTAGCTCTAGGTCTTGCATAGATTTATGGTGTTCATTATAGCAACTTAAACCCAGTATGCAGAGGCCTATAAATTGGTATGCTGCTTGTTTTTATAAATGTTATTCAATCCTATGGCACCGTATTCTTTTTTCATTTGAAGGACACCATGTATTTTATAAGTAAAATTCCTAAGTAGCACAAGAAATTCCACCTGAATATGAGGAAGAACTTAATTGTGCAGGTGACAGCGCATTGGAACAGGTTGCCCAGAGAAGCTCTACAGTATCCTTCACTTAATCATCTGGACACAATCCTGTGCCATGTACTCTAGGATGACCTGCTTAGGCAGAAGGCTGGACCAGATGACCCTCTGTGGTCCCTTTCAACCTGACCCATCCCATGACTCTCTGTGAGAATAACTAAGATGATTAGGGTCAGAATTCTGCTGAATTTAATTAGAAACGGCCAAATTGAACAGACTGCTTTTGTTTTGTGTTATTTGTGCATGGGATTGTCCTGAGCCAAACAGTAAATTTATTGAAGTTACTTCTCTAAAGAAAGATAATAAATTCAGATTAAAGGTCTTTCAGTCTGCAATTTGTGTTCTTTTTAGTGAAAGCGGCCGCAGAACAAATCACGACTTCTCATTCTGTGTTGGATAATGCCACCTTTTAACTATGGTGCAAATGGTTATCTTTGATAAAGCTGCTCTCCAAATTGTTACTCAGATAACCAGGAATGCCACGTTGCTTTGCTGAACGTAGCAAAGCCTGTCTTTCTCAGCCTGCCCTAATGTCAGCTGAGCGCTTCTATTTCTTGCCTTTAGTCAAGGGCACAGGGCTTGCCCAGTTAATTTAGTTTCAATCCTCAATTCGGCACCTGATGCTCACGCATCCCGAAGGAGCATCACTCTAGGCGGGATCTCGAAAGGGTTTTGCTCTCCCGAATTGTTCCGGCAAGGAGACACTGGAGGGCACCAGAGGCCGGGGATGGCGCCCTGCGGCGGGGCCGGGGCTGACGCGTCCCTGCCCGCCCGGGCGGCCGCGCCGCGGGACAAGGCTGTCCCACGGGAAGCTGCCGGCAGCACCGGGAAAGGCGGAGGGAAAGCCAGCAAATACTTATTTCAGCCAGCGCTGCTGGAGGCTCCGGGGACACGGGAGAAAGGGGGAAGAACATTCAAGAGTTATTGCATCATGTAAAAATGTGCATTTCAGCAGTGGTCTGCCCACTGTCCTTCTCTCATGTCCATCTATTGTCCGTAAACATCCTGGGAGTAAAGATTCGTACCTCTAGACGATCCTAGCAGGCTCTTGCCATGATCCTAAAAAAGCAGAGTGCAATTCAACAAAGATGAGATTAAAAAATCCAATTTGCTAAAATCAAAATGAACAACGTTGCATGAGATTTGACAACATTATTATCAGGGAAATGTTTATTGGATTCAGAATTTCTGGTCACTGCAAGAGAGTACCTACCATCCCTGCTTTCACAGGGAAAAGGACACAGTCTTGACTGGGGAGGACATACATCTTTCATGGTTTTGGCTCACACCAGGGACTTGGTTTGCATGTTGTAGATACATGATCTCACCATCAACCTATCTGAAAGTTTTTCAGTCACCTCTGTCAGAGCTGTTCCAGTTTGAATCCATAACTTAATACTTACCCTGGCAGGGTAGGGAATACATTTCTTTTCAGCTTCTCAAGCCAGTCTGCTAAATGCTAGACAAGTTCTTGCAAGAACATATTTTGCTTTCATACAAGTGCAGTGTGAACACAGTTTTAAAATTACTGACATTCAGCAGATGGGAAAAATAGTTATTTCCTATGTTGCTGGGAGAATGGTGCAGCCAACAGATTCCTGGCCCAGCTGCTGCTCTAAAGCTGTTATGCTGGTCACTGCATACATTTGAGAGTTCAGCCAGTGAATTACAATTTGCTATAATAAGAATATTTTGCTTTCCATTAGATCACATTCGGAACAACAGCAAATGCACTGAAGCCACCAAAATGGCTCTCAGTGACATTTCAGGGTCCCTTTGTTTCATTGCTGGTGTCAAACAAGTTCTGGCAAAAGGACATCTTGGCCACATTATCAGAAGTAACACATCAGCTTTTCTGATATGGTAGGCCAGGTGAACTGCACAGCACTTAGACTGCAAAGGAATCTTAACAAAGCTAAAAAAATGAAAGCAAATATCATAAATCATGTATTAAAACTCAATGCAGAGCTCTCTTAAGGTGTTATGTGAGTAATAACACCTTAAGATGTTAGCAGCAGCTTGAATTCTTCTCACAAAATTCTTTGAAACAAAAGATACACGTCTCCTGGATGGAAATTGTTGCAGGGAATCACAGCAAAGAGACTGATTCATGCAGCAGAAGCAGAGCAGGAGGGTATGTCAGTTTGGGTCACTACCCAGAAGTGGGATCTGTTCACATGAGACGTAACTGTTCAAAGAATTCCCATAGGATCATATCTCTTTGGAAGGGCAGACCACTTAAAAAGGCCAGGTCAGTCATGCAAGTCATAAAGCTGAGGAGTTGCAGGTATTAGCTGCTGTGCAAGCTAAATGCTTTCATATCTGCCACTGGTCCTTTGAAACACTGAGGACAACCCAAGGTCAGGAGGCATAAATTTAGACATCTATATATGCACTAGACATTAAACCTTCAGTTACAGGCAGTACAGTCGAAGGTACACTGTCAGCCAATGCAGGCACATAAAGTGATTTATTTGGTCACCCACAAGTCCTACTGTAGGATAACCCAAGTTGCTCCTTAGGCTTTACTGACTGTATTAGCTCAAGACAAGATTCACACATAAATGTCCAGCACTGCCTGTGTGCTGGGTCGGTGTCCTGTCTGGCACCCAGCCATCCCAAAAGGACATGGGTTTCCTTTATGTTTTAAGTGCCAAGCACATCTCAGACTTCTTAAATTCATCCAAAGGCACTAACATTTAGGCAAATGAATCAAAACACTGGATTCCAGAGACCCATTGATCTCCACAGTCAAAATAAAGACAGTAAGCATGCTTCTATCTTTACCTACATGTAGGCATGTTAATTTAAGAGCCTCCATCTTGATATTACCTGTTTTTTCTGCCCTTGAAAATTTTGTTGGCTAGAAGTTTCATTTTGAGGCTCTTGTGTCTTTTAATTTTAGAAGCTCTCATGCTTTGTTTCACTTACCTGAAATATGTCCATCAACAGTTCACATTCTCACAACTTAACAGGCTGGTGCAGAACAAATACATGTGCATACAGGTAGCTCTAGAGACTGCATTCAAATTTTCCTAACTCTGGCTTACTTGTGTTTTGCCAGAAAATCCCTGGAAGGCAGCCTTGTGCTCTCCTTCAGCATACAGGGACAAAAAGTGTACTTATGGGGAGTTATGGGTGACATGAGAATTAATGTGTTCAAGAACATCAGAAAAAAAACCAGTACAATTAGTTCAAAGGAATGGTCAGTATTAATAACCAAGGACATGTACAGAAGCAGTCAGATTGGAAAATTCTGAGGGATTAGTTCATTTATATCATTACCAGAAGGCCTCTGCTCCCTCTGCAAGAGGATGGCAACAAGGATGTCATATGGGCCATGCTTCCTTCCACTGTGCCATGAGGAAAATGAGGATACCCAAACAGAACTATCATGGACAAGAGACAACAGCCTTGCCAAAGTTTTATGGAGAACAAAGCTTTTGAGGTTGAGATGGGGATCTGGCATTCACTGATCATCATGCAGCATTGGACTCTGGACCAAATTCTCGTAAAGATCAGTTTGGGACTGATTGTTCCAGTTCATTTGGTTTAAACTTTTTCTCCCAGCCTGCATTCTTTTGTTTTTGCTGGAATGAAACACAAAACAAAACCTGCCTGACATTCAAACTGCTCCACTGATGACTCACTGACCCACTCTACAGCTTTAAGCTAGTAATTAGCTCACTTGCTATCTCATTTGTGCCTTCTGAAAAACAGTTTTTGCTGATAATGAAAAAGTGAACATGGATTGAATTGTTCCCAAAAAGTAAATTACTAAATAAATACGCATTAACAAGTGATCCTAAGACAAGAATTTGCTCGTGGGAGCAACTGCATTTTCACTGAGGCCAGTCTTGAATAACATCCTGCTTCACAAAAGGCTGAGAGTCACTGTGACAAAACACAAATTGCTACCAAGGTTATTTAGGCGACTCTTTTCATTCAGTGGTATCACAGGGATCAGCAAATGATGTGGCACATTCTTCAGTTTTGTCTCCTCCTTTTGTTGTTGTCTGTGGCTGCCCCTTTTGCAGGTACAGCTCGATCCTGCTTCTCAAACTCCTTCCACAAATAACTGAGTGCCCAGTTTAACCAGGCAACTTTGCAGGTTTCAGCGTGTTTTAGAGATACTGTCGTAACAACTTCAAGACCCTTCAGTTTACAAGGAACGCCACTAACATTCACACATTCAGGATAGAACTAGTACAGTGGTATATTGACATTTACTTGCATTACCATAAATTTTATAGACACAAGCAGGTGTGTTGACTACATTGTGCTCAACAAATAAAAGGTCTGAACAGAAGCACTTGGACTGAGAGCCATGAGGTAGAAAGTAACAGGAAACAGAAACAATCAATCGGAGGTAGCAGTTTCAGCATAGCAACCACTCAATTATCATCGAGAGTTTAGTGGGCCTGAGGACTTTCAGAGAAAATAATTAGGCGGCTATGAGGTGTTTACAATGGCTTTTTCAGAGAAGAGAGAATGCTTCTTGGAAAAAGCATCAAAAGTATGTGTTTGAAAATTATCAGTTTGGAAATGGAAAATTACTAAATTGCATCATAAGCTGATCAGAGGTAGGGCTTGACCTCTAAATACTGAAAGGGTTATTTTAGAAGTTGTTTTATCTGAGCAGTCACAGCACAGAGAGTTGTGGTGAGTTCCTGGGAATAATCATTTAATTCTGCAAACAGTAAATCTGGTGAAGCCTGGCTTATTTTGAACTCGTGTTTTATTTTCTTATCCGCCCAACTCAATAACCTCTCCTAAAGCTCTTCAAGAGTTTCTCCTCACCTCAGCTGTACTTCTTCAGCATGTTTCTTCTCATGACCTCTAAATACCATCTAGTTGAAAGGCTCCCTGACAAGGGGCATGTTCTGTCTCGTAGCCTGATACCCATGGTGAGTGGCCCAACCACTGCTGGTGAGCACACACTTCAGCTTTGCCTCATTACATTTCCTTTCTTATGTAGAGATGGTCTTCAGAAGTTGTGTAGAAAAACCCACTATTCTTCATCTCAGATGGTCCTTCCAATGAAGCTGAAAAGACAGAAAGGTACTCTTAGTCCATGATTCATCCTATCCCAAAATAGCTATCTAAATCGGGTCATTTGAATCATGGTTAAACATGCCAGCTGGTCTCCACTAACTGTAAGGGCAACCAAAGGGATTATCTCAGATGAAGACATTGGAACTACAGAAGTCTAAACTTAGGTGAAATGAATCCTACTGTAATTCTTTCGAGCTCTGGGTCACTTCATGATGTTAAAGAGTGGTGGTTGGTTTCAAAGCTTGTAGAGTGGGACAGATGGATGGACACTATGATCACTGAATCTTCCTTCATCTGAATGCTAGGCTGAAAAATCAAAAAAAATCTTCCCAATGGGAAGAGTGAGAAAACAAAAATGTATTTGTGCATATTTTCACAGAGGAAGATGCTACATTTTCTACCACTTTTTTGAGCTCTCTCCATCTGCTCAACAGCCCCTGTACATCTGTGAGTTGTTAGAGCAAGGCACTTCAATGCTGGTGTCACCACCATCCTCCCACCAGATAAAATCAATGCACGTTGACAGCAAGTACCAACAAGTTGCCCTCTTCCACAAAGGTGAAATTAGTTCACTTACCTTTTTGGTTTTTGTAAGCTTTTCCAGGAGTTAATGTATATTTTTCTAGTGAGAGATAAAGAAATAAGGTGATGAAAGAAAGAAGATGAAAGAGAGGTATTGGTTCCAACAACATCAGAATATTTAGTTGTCCTGTATTGCAAAACAGAAAAAACAACAATTTACTAGTAAAGGACCTTGAAACTTTTTCTTGCAATGCCCTCTTTTTAGGACAGCCCAAGTTTCCACATGCCTCTTTCTCCAATCCTGGAGCTAGCCTGCAAAATCCCTACTACAGGCTAGTGTGTAGAAGCAGAGGTGCCCACAACTCTGACTTGGTTTCTCAACACACAAAGAAGTCAATTTTATGCGATTTCGTTGTGAAAAGCTATCCTGAGCACACAGTTGTACAATGTACAATAAATGCTCATAACTTACCTTGTGAGTGAAATTCCAGGACAGCTGGGCTTGGGGCACCTCCCAGCATGTCCTACACACCATTTTTCATAGTCATGCTAGGTTGCCACATGCCCACCTCTGCAATTTTTGTGGCTGCCTGGGAAATGCTGTCTGAGGACACCTGCTCATGCTGCTCCAGCACTTCCATCCTGCTTGTGGCATGCTGTGGCATGGGGCTTGGTGCTCATGTGTGCACCATCCCAGCACAGGGAAGTAAGAATCAGAAAAAAATTCACAAGTGCTCACAGAGCTCTACTGGATGTTGTTGTCACTGCCCCCAGGTTAACAGCCACCCCCAGGCTCAGCCATCCCACGTAACCTTACCCTGTGAGGAAGCACAATCTCCCAGAGACCACCCTGCATCCTCCTCCCTGGTCCCCTGAGAGACACTTCTCTCCCTCCCTCAAGCTCTGCCTCCTGTAAGCACACATGTCCACGTGGCTGGATGAGAACACACATTACAACCCTGAGCCAGATTTGCAGCTGTGGTTTTGTTCCCATTGGCTGAGACCTCAGCTGGATTAATTCCTTTGTTGTTCAGACCAGGTTTGTGCAAACTCAAGGGAGAGGGTAGGAATGGGCAGGAGGGAAGCAGCACTGTATCTTTTACTACCAATTCTGGCAAATGTTAGCTTAAAAATACAACTCCTATCCCCAAACCAACTTCTTAGCCCTAGCAGAGCAATCCTTTTCAGCCTTCTCTCCATGAATGTGGAGGGCATATCTGCTTCTGCAACTGGGCCACCCAAGTCATACAGCCCTCAAAGAGCAGCTGCTCTTAGAACGGGAATGCAAACTGAAAGTGCCAGGAGAGGAGGCTCTGAAAGCGTTTGCTTCAGACAAGTCACCAGGTTTGTGAAAAGCTAAACAAAGCAGTCAGCTGCCTGCATTGCATGGGAGCCGCATGGCAACCTTCAGGAAACAGTATAGAGCTTTTTGTGTTGATTATGTTTCAATTTAGCAATGACTAAGCAACTTGACAAACTCTTGCTCTTTCCTCTGCAAAAAGAATTTTTCAAAAAGGTTTGAGCTGTAGCAGACCGTGACACATGTGATGCTGCTCAGTGACACAGGCAAGAGACCCAGACAAGGTGCACTTGCTCCAAGAGGGCTCCTGAACCAGCCTGGCCCTGTGCTGCTGAACTCATGGAAAGCATTGCTGCTGCACAGTGACCTCCCCACAAACACTTTGAGGCTTCCTCCCATCTCTCTGCACCCCCCTTCTCCCCACAACTTTGAAGTGCAATTTTAAAAAAAAGTCACCTGAACTTAATTCCTGAAACTACTTTTTCTCCTGAAACTGTGCAAGCTGTGCTATGTGGAGTACCATAATTCTGTTTACATCTGCATTTTCCACTTGAAAGTTTTGGAAATAACTGATAGTGCAGAAGATTAAAATAAACCAACTCACCAGACAGAAAATACTTCTTGCCATAATTATCCCTTTTCTGTTTTAGTATGTTTCCTACCAGTTTTGGTTGGAAAGCGGCAGAGTTGATAGCAAATTTGATCTGTCGATCTAAATGAGGAATTAAAGTCACTTAGGAATAACAGGTGCCATCTGGAAAACAAGCAGAGGCCTTAAAAATATTCATGGCTAAATGTATTCATTTTTGCATTCCAGAAGGCTCCCCTTGGTCTCTCCTGAAGATAATACATTAACATTAGGATGAAATATTGGCAAACTTTTCATCTGAGATTGAATTATAAGTCACAGAAGCTGAGTCACTGGTCTTTTTATTAGCTCAGAGAAATAACATGACATCATTCAAGGATATAGACCAGCCAATTTTTTTCCAAAGATAAGAAATTGATTCATTTTCTCTGAAAAAAATAATTCCTTATCTTTCTGGCTTCATTTGGGGATACAGCAACAGAAAACCAATATGAATTGATAAAAAGTATTTGTTCATTTATTTTCTTACATAATATTTGATCCTTTTAGATTATTTCAAATAGCATCATATTGGGTCAGAAATTCCTGACTATCAAGGAATTAGAAACCTGATTTTCACAGCATTGCTGCCATGTATTTATGTAATTTACCATGGAAAACACCCTGTATTGATTATAGATAACCATAGTATGGCCAAACAATATAAAAAACACATCCACAACTTTTGTTTTAAACTCCAAGCAGCCTAAGAGCTAAGCAGAGATTTTAGGGAAGCATGAGAACAGCTAAACTAAACATCTGTTTAGTTCAGATGAAATTGTTCAAGTTGACAGAGGGAGCAGGGAATGTGGTCAGTATTTTCTAAAATGCAGCATCTTTTGGGTTTGTTATAAAATAGTGGTGTTACAACTTTCAGAAGCAAAGACCCCAGTGATGGGTCACTAATTAACATACAGCTTGATCAAGAGGAGCTCCTTTATTTGGTCAGTGCTTGCTGAAAAGCAGCTAAATATTTCTGTGTAGTTTTGGCAATTACATTTACTTTTGGTACCATCCCCACAAATAGCAATGTTCCATTTCAAAGTTGCAGTATCTACTTTTAGATCTCTTAGTATTTCAAAAGGATGAGAATATTTAAAATAAACTACATCCTTAGTGCAGTCAATCAAATATTTCCCCATCAACAGTTTCTATATTCTGATTCCTCTCTCAGGTTTAATTCTATTTTGGATTCTGCTACTGAGTGGTTCTGTATGTCTTGGGGAGTCAGTGTGCAAGTGGGACAGCTTAACGAATGCAGAAATCCGAGATGCAGAAACTTGCTTCCTTCACAAGTACAATATGCAACTGAATAGCAGCTATTGTCTTTATTTTAAAGCGAGAAAAATCATGTTCTGCTTCTTAAGGAATTATGAAATCAGGACATAAATGAATAATTTAGTGTTTTCTGATTGGTACCATATACAAATCCAGCATCGCTGTTTACAGGAAAAAGTGTCCAGTGGTTCTCACCTGAAGTTCTTCATTTGACTTTGCAAGATTTCCATACAGCTGAAAATTTTCACTCTTGGTATCACTAAGAGTGCCCATCATTAGAAAATGTTGACAAAAATACTTGTCATTACTGAGAACAAGATATAAAATACACCTTCTTTATGAAGGGGTTCAGTCACTGTTGAGAACAGGACCAGGTGGGAAACATGCTGTTTCCTAGGCTGACAGGACTACAACTGGTCCCTTGGGAAGCTCTTTGGTAACTATGAATTTGATGAAGAATTTCCCACTTGGCAAGGTGAGGGTTGCACAATATGAGAAACTCCTCAAATTTCAAGGACACAACAAATATGGGTTGGAAGTGCTAAGGGGGGCCCTGCTTCTCCAGTCTGTGGAGATTTACGAACCAAGCAGGGACTGACAGATGTGCCACCTCTACACAGTAATGCTGCAGCTGCTCTGCCTGGGGCAGCCTTATGCTCTTGTGAAGGCTCCAAGGCAAGGATCAGCACAATGGATCAGCACAAGATACACACTTATCACAAAGAAATTATGAAAAGCAAATACCAGACAGTTCTGTGCTCAGTTAATCTCAGGTTCTTCTGGAGTTGGGAATAATCAGGTTTCATTTATCAGCATATAATGTGTCAAAGGCAATGAGAACACAGGTGTCTTAGCATCCTTTTGGCCCAGACTCCCTGGGCAGGGCAGCCTGTCTCTGAGTGCAATTCAAAGGGCAGAGGATGTGTTATTAATCAAAAACAACCTAACTAGCTGAGTTAAATGTCATAAATTACATAAGTCATGTATTCATAGGAGGCCTGCATTTTCACCTTCCCAATTTTGTGAAACTATGAGGTTATTCACACACACCACCCAAGCAAAAATAACCCTGCACTGAAAGAAAATTGTTACTGCAAAGTCAATACCTTTAATATCATGAAATGCCAGAATTAAGCTTGCCTTTAATGTAGCATCCTGTTGTGTACATATGATATGCTTTTTAAATTATACAACTGCATTGTGCTTCTTTCAAGAGATCCCTACTTCATTCACTACATAGGAACAGATGAGATTTCTGAATGAGATTCTAGGCAGGATTTTTATTAGCACAAATCTTCTACTCCCTCTTTTGTTTACTGAGCTCACTCTCAGTACGGTACTGAATAGGAAATTAAAAATGTAATATTTTATGTAATTATTCTCAAAGTTCAAGTCAACTGCAGCTGAGTTCTATGACTCAGTAATCCAAGATGGTTAACTAAAAAATACAGACTAAGCAAGCTGTGAAAACCTACTTTTCATGTCTTGTGTCCCCAGGCTGTGTGAGATAGCCATGTCTAGCTGCATTTACTGTGGCAGTACTCTTACCCTCGTTGAAAGTTCTCCACTCAACCCTAAAAGCTGACATTTCAGAGAGCAGCATATTTCAACTCAGCCCCAGAAAATACACATCTTTTTACTCTCACTGGGCACAGTTACACCAATGTCCTCAGGCTGACTGACTGACTGTAGGACGTGTTTGCACAGTACAGACTATAAAGAAAACCTGAAGCTATCATAGGGAAATGTGAAGTTGAAAACTTGAAATTCCCTCTGATCTATGCCAGGACAGACCACTGTATCCAATGTCTACATGCACAGACAAAGAAGAAAAGAATTCCTTTCTTCAAAGGAAATTTGTCCACCTAAAGGACATATTGTTCCTTGAGTTTTGGTTAATCTGTCCACTTGAAGGTGGACCATTCCTCCAGTTTCCCAGGAGACAAAACATGAGGGAGGCACTTGTGCAGCCAGAAGCACTGGGCTGAGAGCTGCCTGTAAGGCAGTGGCAACTGCAATGTGGGAACCTTGACCTTCAGGCTGCCAAGAGGTCCAATATGCTATACCAAAAGGGAAAAACAGCACAAATAGCCCATTTGTTAAAAAATAAGTGGAAACTATAATCCATTTAAGGGTTTCAGAGGAGAATACGTTAAGGAAAACCAGCAACTGCCTTCTCTGTGTGGGTTAGCTCTTTCACCCATGACTTCTTAACACACTATCTCTAGGGTGTGTTTCTTTCAAGAAAGATGCAGGTTTTCACATGTAAATGCCTTCTTGGGTGCCTGGCACATAGCAGCCAGCCTCCAGCCACAAGGCAGAGGGCACAGAGGTACAGTAAGTCCTGTGTTGTGTCTTCAGCCCTGTGTGGATGTCCTGGCCACCCTCTGCAGATTATATCCAGGCAACTGCCCTGTTCCCCAGCACGCACAGCTGTTCGTGTTTTGGCATGAATTGCCCATGCAACTGATGCTCCCGTGTTCCTGCCACTGCACCTGCCCAGCCAAAGCAGGGTGCCAGAGGCAACAGTGAGTCATTGCTATGCTCACCCCAAGACATGTTTCGTGAGGAAGACAGGTTCTTGCTGTGTTTTGTTTATAATAGGGCTGAAGCTGCACTTCCCACAGAGCTTAAAAAGTGAACAAGAAAGCCTCAGGTGACATTTCAAGGGAGGATAGCTTGGGAGGTGCCTTTTCTTTTAAACTAACCTCAACAGAAGAATGAGGATATAATCAGATAACTGTCAAAATGAATGATGAATTCACACATCAGATAACTGACCCAGTTTTGAAAGAATATTGTATTTCATTATTTTAGATTGAAATAGAAATCAGGATGGTCCAAAACTTAAGGGATTAAAACTGTCCCAAATGCAGCCAATGGAAATATTGTCTTTCACTTCAACAAAAACAGAAAATGTCTTCAGCTGATCTGGAAAAAACTTTGAAATGCTGGAGTGATTACTAGTTGCTGCCAACCATTAACTTTCCTTCTTTTCCTCCAACTGAATTATGCCAAATCTTTCATGGGCAGTACGTTTCATTGCCATTTACTTATTTGCTGTCTTGCTTTTCTACAGATTTTTGAGAGGAAGATGGAAAGCTGATCTGTTTCCAGAATTTATGATAGGAAAAAAAAAACCAGCTAAAAATAAGAAAAAAAAAAAAAACGGAAGAAAGAAAGCCTACCTTTGTCCCATGGAGCTGCCAAGAGACATTATCACCTGGACAGAGCTGAAGGGCAAGCTTACAAAATATACCACTACTATTGACAACCCTCCTGGACAGCACAGCCTTGTTGCTGGTGTCTCACTGATCTGCCATACTGCAGTCCCAGCTTTACCCACTGAGACCCAGGCTGTGAAAGACAAAACCATAATGACCAAGATAACATGCAGGATGATGCTCAACTGTGCATGAACAGAATTTGACCATTAGTTATTCAGAAGTAGTGGCACTTTACAACAAAGAACATTAGCCACATTTCCATTGCTGTAAAGCTCTTGTTTAGTTTTTCTCTTCCTCTCCCTAGACCCAGATCCAGTCACATCCTTTGCATTAACTCTGTGCTCATCAGTACATTCATGCCTTGAGTCAACTCCATAGCTATCACAAACGATTCACCTTTTTTCCAGTTTAATATTCTTCTCAATTCCAGGAATTAGAATTGGCTTGGTGCAGGGTAAGAAAACACAAGCCAGTGCATGTACGGGGAGGTAGGCCAAGGCCAAGGGAGAAGGGCACAGAACCTCTTTAAGTGGAAATGAGCTGTTAGAAAATCTCACGCCCAAATATGTAACTTTACCTGTCCAGCTTTGCTGCAGACACTTTAATTCTTTGTTTTGTGTCCTGCAGGCTTCTCCTAATAGCCATCTGCAGCCTGACAGTAATTATAAAGCCTGGCTCAAAGAATTGATCAATAATGTGATAAGGTGAACAAAAAGAACTCCAAGAGAAAGCTACCTTTTCAATATGTTTAAAGGTCTAAAATGTTTCCAAAGCATTTAGACATCCTTTGAGAGCTGCACATGCCTGTTTAGTGGTAGCATCTTTGTCTTCGAGAAACTATCCCTTACCTCTCAACAACCTCCTGGGTCATTTAGGACCTCATCTTTCTTTCTGCAACAAAGGCTGAAAAACAAGTGTGGTAACACCAGCAAAGACCCTGCAGCCCATGATCTATAGCTACTTCCAATAGTGGTGTTTATGCAGCATATGGAAGCAGCAGTGAGACAGCAGCTGGGAGCTGTTCCCTCACATAACTCAGTTTCTCACTGGGAAAAAGCAGACCTATTCAGCTTATATTCCACCCATTTCTCAGTACCTGAAGCTCTATCCAGAAATACAAGCTATCAAAGAAAGATTAAAATGGAATGTAAAATTATTCAAATACCTGAACTATTAAATGGAAGGCCAATGTCATCTTTCTTGATATAGCCAGTCTATTTGCAAATTGGCAGTTCAGCCTCACTAGTATTTGCTGAGCTAGCTAACAGCGTTTTTCATTTGAAATGCCTGGAACAAGTTTAGGCTTATTAATAAATTCAGTCTTCTGTTATATGTAGTAATACACAGGTTTGTACTTGGGATTTTGAACAACTCTTTCATGACATAGTTAAAGCCTTTTCCTTGGTGGAGTGCCACAGAATTACACAGCTTTTATGAAAAAGAAGATTAAAGCACACTGGAGTAGTGAGAAATTTGAGAAGAGCAAAAGTTTCTCAGGGGGTGATCCATTTGACCAAAACCTGCACACATATATGCACTAAAATGGAGGTTATAGCCAGCATTAGACTGAATTATTTTAAGCTTGGGATCTTTCAGCTGTATCTGCTGTTCTTCCTTCTTGCTCTGCTGCTGTACGCCCCCAACAACCTGCACTGAGGGAACCTTGCAGCCTCCTCTTCCCCTTTGTCCCAAGCATGGATCCGTGCAGGGCACAAACCCAACAAGGCTGCCTTGGTGCTGCTACCCCAACAGCCATGGCTTTGGAAAGAACCAGCTGGCAGCAGTAATCCAACAGGCAAAACCTGGGAATCCTGGTGTCAGCACCACGGAGCGTGGGAGAGCTGCAGGTTTGGCAGGCAGATGGTTGCTCTTTTACACAACTGTGCAAAGTACAGTTCTTGTGATAAAACATTACAGTTCATGACAGGTTATTTGGGGCAAGGGTTACATTTCCCCGAGTCTTTATCTTGCTGCCTGATGCATTCCTTGGCAGAAATGGGCATTTGGACAAAGATTAAAGTTATGGATGTGAACAACTGGGTTACCACATGGAGGCTGTATTGCTGTTACTGGCAGAATTAGGAGAGGTTAGAAATGTGAGGCCTATAATAATTTACAGGCATAGAGAGAAACCAGGCAGTTCTTTTCTATAAACCTCAAATACTAGAACAATGAAGCCTTGGGGAATTTGGTAATGGGAAGCATGGTTTGGGTTCCAACTCTTACCTGGCAGTGCAGCTCACTGGCTCTGCTTTAATTTCCCAGCCTGTAAAAAAACTGAAAAATTATATTAAAATAGATATAAAAGCTGCTACTAATGCATCTTACTTAGGAATTCTACTATTTTTCTCACTAAGGATCAGTACTTTATGCTTAGCTGCTAAACTTTATGTAAAAAAATATGCTACAGCTTGAATGTGGCAGGAAAGATGAGACAGTTGCTAAAGAGAAAAGTATTATTTATTTATTCTGCTTTTCAACTAACTTTTGAATGTTCCAACCCACATTTAACTAATATTTGTGGGTTTGTGGATTTTTTTCAGGAGATGTTGATGATGGAATTAGGACTTTTAGGTGCGTTGTCCTTCAAGAGGATACAAGTGTGCAAAAAATGTGCACACACCTACACTCCTACCTGTGGTGGGAATTCAAGTAACCAAGGAACTCAGTCACTTTGTTAAGATGCATGCTCTGAATGCAAGCTTTTGTAAGGCTTAATCATCAACAGAGTCTTTAGAAGGACTTTGCACTCAGCCACTGTTTTTCTTATGTCTAAAGAAGAATTTCACAGCTTCTGATAGTCACAATGAATGAAGTGATGCATTAAAGACAACAACTCAAGACGCAGAGATGATGAGAAGGTAGCCTTCAGTTTTGCTATCAAGCACCTGGTATTCTTTTATATTACACAGGTATCTAATAAGAAAAAAACCCTCACAGGTCAGCAAGACTTTCTGCATCAAGAAATAATTGACTGAGCACAGGTCTCTCCAGTGCCTCAGGAAATGTCTGGAGGCCTCCTGATTCTCCTCACTAAAAAGGAAGCAGTCATTGCATCTGCTGCTCACCTGAGTCAATTATGCTGGACACAAGTGCATCTCATAAATTATAGACCTGGAAGCATAAAACTTTGATAATAAAAAAAAAGAAAAAGGATTTTTTTTCCTACTAAACACACCATTTCAAAACTTTGGAAGATGATTGTTTCATTTGAAGTCTTTTCATTTTACTCAGAGAATAACACAATATACAGCAATGCCAGCTCAAAAATCACCTTGAACAAAGCTGCTTTAAAATTTTTTTGCAGATGATTCATGAAGTCAAACAAATCTTTCTTTCTTCCTTCTAATAACAGCCTCATCACAAGACGTCTCCTTGCTACTCATTACTTTTAATGACAGCCAGTAAAAGAAAGGATTCTGTAGGAGTGGCCTCACCTATGAGTCTACATATCTTTCATCTCTCCCAGTGGGTATATTCTCAAAGAGTCAAGCTACTCTATTAGATTTAGTGATTTGAATAGCTTTGCAGCTATACAAAACAAAAAATGAGTTATCCTCTGTGGAGAAAGACAGGAAGATGTCAAACAGCTCCTTGCTGTGCAAGTTGCAAATGACATATTCTCCTCCCATCAACCTACTAAATTACTGGTACATCAGCCTTTTCCCTCAACTATTTCCTTTGGACTGTTCAGAAAAACTAGTTAAGCCTTGGGGCAGGGGATGTGACTACAGAGTAAACTAGCAACATCATCCAAAGTACTGCCTGTGTGTTCAGAGAAGCTTTTTTTCATATTAAGTGTATTGGAAGTAATATACATGATACTCAGTGTACTGGAAATAATTATACAACATTAAGCACGTGGGCAGATATTATACAATGGTGGTTTGTCTTGAAGTCATATTTTAGATGATGTGCAAATGAACATTTCTGCATGTGATGCTGTCAACTTTAGAATGGCTCAGTCCTCCACTGTGGATCACCCCACACTGCCAGAACACATACATTAGAACTGGAGGGGAAAGAGCTTCAGCTGAAAGTGGTGAACACTTCATAAACAGAGCTGACTTGTCATGCTGTTATGCTAGAGATTGCAGTGTGAGAAAAGAGTTTACATTTTCATCAGTTTTACTGGTTCAAGAGAAAATACCTTGATTTTCTGTTACAAACAATGTATTAGCTCAATAGTTGACAAGACTAAGCACACAGGACTGGAAACAGAGCAGATATCAGCACTAAAAGAACTCAAAAATGAACTGAGGTTAAATACTGAG
Organism: Chloebia gouldiae; assembly: GCA_003676055.1. Lineage (NCBI taxonomy): Eukaryota > Metazoa > Chordata > Aves > Passeriformes > Passeridae > Chloebia > Chloebia gouldiae. Next base: position 19,521,022 of record QUSF01000002.1, on the reverse strand, counting down.
ATAGACAGGACACTGAAAATGTGCTCTTGAATTGCAGGTCAAAGAGTAGCATTAGTGGTCAGCTGAAGAGTACAGGCTGCATAATAGCAGCCTGCAATATAATAAAACTGATCTTAATTTAAAAATTTTGTGTATGTTGCTGGAAATGTTTACAGTGCATTATACACCCGCACACTGAAAGCAGCTGGGACTATACCAAATATCCAGTTCTTCCAGAAAAGTTTCTCAGTAACACAGGGCTCTTGCTGTCAGCTAAATGAACTGAGAGCATGAACCCTAAACAATACAGACATGCTGGCTCAGATTCCTAAGATGACAACATAAACTTTGATTTGATACAACAAGGTTTGCTCCAGATGCAGGCTCACTGCCCCAAAGCTAAAAAGGGGCTGACACAGCTGTTGGCTATCAGGTGCTCCTTGTCACTGCCAGGACTCCTGAGGTGCTTCAGCTCTAACTCAAAGCTGTGGAAAAGCTGAGGCTGGATGGCAGCATGATGGCACAAATATGGTATCTTGATATTTTGATGCAATTGCCCTCAAACATGCAAGGCTTTGTCCCCTTAGATCTGAAATAAAGTACAACTTGGCTTTCACATGAGCGATATGCCTCATCAGACTACCAAGTGTGAGAATTTTGGCCTCTTGATGTTTCAAATAAAAAAGGCTGTGGGATTTTTTAGCTATGATAAAACTGAACTAAGTCAACCAGCCATCTCCAGATCTACTATAGTACCAACAACAGCACTGCTTTCTTTCATTCAGGCCAGCCTGTACAATTTCTGCCAAAACCATTTAGTTTTTGTTTTAAATCATGAGCTCCTTGAAAACAGCTCATTATAAAATTGTTTGTAATTTTAACGGTTACTCCTTGTTCTGTCAATGCTGCCTTCTGTGTAGCAATTTACACCATTATAATACTTTTGAGTTGTTTTATTTTAATAGTTGGTATCTTCCATTAATGCGTTTCAGTTTTGTTATTCTGTTATCTTGGGAGCTTATTCTATTCTTTAGACACCTCATATCCTGGAGTAAGATAATTAAACAGTTCTTCTAAGTATAGTCATTCAGTCAATGAAATATCTAATAATACAGTTCATCCATTAGTGGGCTATATCAGAGTTTAAATACATTACTAATTCTCAAAGCATTGGTTTATCACATACCAGCCCTGCAGCCAATGATGAGCTTTGTGAATCAAACAATGAGGGTCCAGGAGCAATAAATTTCTGTTCCTCAGCAGTGAGAAACTTTCCCTTCATGTTAACCTTCAGCCTTTTGTCTCTCCATTTAGTAAAGACTTAGCACTAATAGGCCTTCCTTCTATTTTTCATGGACTGTAATAAAATACAAGCTTTGACACGCCCCTGCATCCTCTTTCCTAACACAATGCTATTGCAATTCCCTCCAGAACAACCCCCAGGTAAGAAACTCATTTTCAACATCTTCACGGAGCAGGGCTTACTGCTTGACACACAACATGCGGGTTCCGCAGCCGCAGAGATGCAGAGGAGAATCCACGGGGGACGAGGTGCGACCTCTCTGGACTTCACCCCACCCGCTCCGAGCACCGCGTTTTTCCCCTGTAGAGTACACAGGAGCGCTGGCGCACTGAACCTTTCAATCGAGGTATTTATTTTGGCGCCCTCAGGCCCGCACGGGTCCCTTTCCCGCAGCACACCAGCCCGCCAGGAGTGCCCCGTGCCGCCGGGGGACACCCTCTCGCCGCCATGTCGCCCGGCGCAGGCGAGCGGCGCCTCCTCCCGCGTCCGGCCGAGGGCCGGGCGTTCGGAGCAGCGGCGCTCACGGGTTTGCCCCCCCGGGACCCTCCCTCGCTCGTTCCCCGGCGGCTCCGGGCCGGGAGCGCCGCGGGGCCGCCAGGCCGCGCTCAGCCCCGCGCCCGGCGCGGCGGGGGCGGCGCCTGCCGGCGGAAAGTGCTGAGTCACGGCCCTGACGCGCGGCCGCCGTCACGTGCGGCGCCGGGCTCGGTCCCGCCGCCGCGGCGCCCAGCGCACCCGCGGCACCGAGCGCACCGGCCACGGGCGCACCGCTCCGCTCCGCTCGCTTCCTCGGCCTCCCCCCTCCTTCCCTCCCGGCCGGCATGGGGCTGCTGTCGCAGGGCTCGCCGCTGAGCTGGGAGGAGACGCGGCGGTACGCGGAGCACGTGCGGCGGCACGGCATCCTCCAGTTCCTCCACATCTACCGCGCCCTGCGCGACCGCCACAAGGACGTGCTCAAGTGGGGCGACGAGGTGGGTGCGACCCCTGCGAGCGCGGCCCCCGCCGCCCCTGCGGCGGGCGCAGGTGCCGTTCCGGTGCGGCGCGGGTCGGGCCGTGCCGCCCGAGCGGGCCCGGCCGCGGCCGCTCGGCCGGCGGGGACGTTGCGCTACCGGCGGGGCTTTGTTTACCGCGCGCACACTCGCGCTCGCCGCACCTCGTTGCGCAGCACGGCTGCCCCGCTGCCAGCCGCGGGTCTGAAACGCTGAACAACTTCCAGTGCTTCCGCCTGGCACCGGTCGGCTGCCCCGCGGGAGGTGTATTCCCGGGACGGTGATGCTTGGCTGCACTCCCTCCTTCTCCGGAGTTTGTTTATGCTCCCTCGATGAGTCTGAGTAAAGCATGTCTATGCCTCGAGTCCAAGGCAGTGCCTGCTCGGAGTCAGACGCAGTTTTTGGGAGGAAAGTGACGGAAGCAGGACCGGGGATGGGCGGGCGGCTCTGCAGTGGCAGCCCTGTCACCGCGTTCCTCCCCGTGCCCCTGCGTGAAAGGCGCCTGCCGAGCCCTGCTTTACCAGGAGTTCCCTGGGCGTTTGGTACCCGTCAGCTGCCTTCTGAGCAAGGATCAGGATGATCGCTCGGGTCATCACTTGAACTTTGTTACAGGTGCTTTGTGCCCGAGGACCGTAACTTGAGTCACAGGTCTTGGTGTGTTGCCTTGTAAACCCGCGCTCATCCGTGCCACAGCCTGACGGCACCCTGCAAAGAGCAAAGGCTGCCTCCTCTGTTCATCAGTTCCCCCGGAGACAGGGAGCAGCTTCTCATGTGCTGCACTAGAAGCTGTCCTTGTCCGTGGTGTTGGTGAAGTCCAGCACTGGCCACTTGAAGGTGTTCTAGATGCAGCTGCAGGGAATTGGAAGAACAGAGTAGGATAGAAGCAATGTGGGGTCTTGGCCACTGCACCTCTGTCTCATGTACAGTTTGCTTTCAGAGCAGCAAATGCATTTGTGAGAAAACTTCATTCAAGTAATAGCAGCTGTTCACAGATGCTCTTTGCCAAAAGAGAATGCTGTTCACCATGTGCATTCTGAGAGAACTTGTCTCTTAAAGTCAGTTCTTCTTTAAATTAACCCTTTTTATAATTCATATAATAGCAGGGCAGGCATCAGCACGCAGAAGTCACTTCCATGAGTGAGTGGGGGCTTGGCTACTAAAATCAGTTTAAAGAAAGTATGTGAAGTCTACACCACAGGGTTTTGCAGCTAGAGTGGTGTAGACTCAGAAAGTTTAAATATACTTTTATCTGTTCCTGTCTGACATTTGTGTTCCTGCGTGTCTTCTATGGTTGAAGTTGAAGACTGAAGCTGATGAAAGAGCCTCACACTCTTGAGTCCAGGAATATAAACAGTCTTCCTGTTGCTCTGAGACTTAGCTCAAGGGTTTGCTCATTAATCTTTAAGAGACGGTACTCATTTTTCAATGGGTGTTAGATTTTAGTTGTCCTTGCTTTCTCAGAGTGAGATTTCACAAGATAGCTAAGGCTGATCCACTAGCAAGCTGGTTAAGCTTCCCTCCTTGTGTTCTGAGCTCATATTTCTGCTGCCTGCCTTGTGTTGTTACTGGTCAGTTGAGTTCAAAAAGTTAACCCAGCAGAAAACTCTTCTTCCATTTAGTTTTTTAGGGTGGTTGCTTTTCTCAGCAGAGCTTCAGCTCTTTCACAGGTAGACCCAATAAGCTCTCTTTAATTTGAGGATAGTACCAGGAGTGTGTGGAGGAAAGGGTCGAGTACAACCGTCCCCTGCAGCACCTGCAGCTGGTCACTTGGTAATCTTAGATGTATGGTGAGACTGGACTCTGAGAGCCTCATTCTTCCTTTTGCCTGCAGACCCTACTGAGCAAAGTGTTTATGCTCAATAAATAGTGGAGCTTAATGTCAAAGGAGATACACAGTTCTCTTCTACCATGCCCCAGCATGGCAAGAGGCACGATCTTAAGAACAGAATCATTGCATACATGATTTTGATAAGCATCTGAGAGCTGTATTAGAAATGTCTGTGAACATTCAGAGAAGGTCGGGTAACCTGGTTCATTGTCTACCTCTTCATTTTAGCAAATGCTAATAAACTCAGGTGTGGCAACTTTGTTCTGCTGTGTTATGCAGTTATATATTTTTATGTAACAGCATTTAGGAGTGTGTTAATGGACCAGGCACTTGTAGCCAGTCCGCTCTTGTGCAAACACAAAACTATACCTTGGTCTGTAGCTTACTTGAGCTGTGCTGTAGATAGACTAATGAGGAGGGCAGTAAATTTTTTTCCATTTTTGCTCTCGGATACCTAGTTGTTAGAAAGTGGCGCCACATTTATATGCAGTTTAGATTAATCAACTGACTAATTGGACAGTTTTAATAAAAAGTCTTGTTTGCACTTTGACCTTCACAACATAAAGTCATAGCCTGAGGCTGTTTAATTGTTTTTAAAACTTTTTGAAGATAGAAATCAAGAATGAAGATGACGGCCTTCATGTAGTGCTAGAGATAAAATCAGAATAAACAAAATTACTTTTGTGTTTCTGTGACCGTGTTTAGTGAAAAATGTATCTTGTAAATTTTTTAAGGAATGTTTATGAGAAAAAACTCAACTTCTGTAGCACATTCTGAGTTTGTCTTTGAGGGTGTATGTGTGAATACCTGAAAGGATGTTCCCCATCCAGGTGATGCCATTGTGAAAAGGAAATACTGTGTTTGCTCATGAGTGTAGATACCATCCTTTGCTTTGGTTTGTTTTCACTAGGACTTCCACTTCTCAGCGTGTGTTGTAAGACTCATTACAGATCTGTGGGGGTCCCTTGGGGTGCTTGTAACATCCTAGGGGCACCATCCACTGGGGTTCCAAGGGAATGAAACTGTGGGGACTTATCATGTGCTGTTTCTTGGGTGTTAGAAGTGTTAAGGCTAAGTGCTAACAGAGCATGGTGGTGGCATCTGTTTTGAATGAAGTGAGACAGACTCACAGCTTACATTGCAGGGTAGCATTCCCTAGTGCTCCCATCCTCTCCTGAGTAAAGAGCTGTAAAGGTCAAAACATTGGTTCTGCTGCCTTTTGAAAAGTCAGCTCTTTTATTGCTTGTAATGTTAATAGAACTAAGAGCTGTTGTCTGTTTTGGGGTAATTTCTTTTTTATTCAATTTTCTGTGATCGCATGAAGCCTTTGCAATGGTAAAAAACAAAAGCCTACCAAATATGAGTATAACAGAGTAAGATTTGCTCTAAAAAAAAGCTTTCTAAAGGTCTCCTTACATTTGCATTTGCAGGTAAAGGTCTTCTACCTCTTAATCATCCTTCTGCCTCTTAATCACCCTTCTACCTCATTTAAAACTGACAGTTGACCTCCCTGTTTATGCTTCACTTCTCCTGTCTGTGGAGAATACAAAACAGTGAACTGTCTCATTATTCCTCATCAAACCTCACCTTACTATCATTAACTTAATGCTCACAAAGTTTGGGCAACAATTACATGTAGTGGTGACACTCTGTCATGCTAACAAGTACAATCTTCTTGTGTTCTCATCTTCCTCTTCCATCCAATAATCTGTGCTTGACCTCGGGGTTGCAGAGCTGTGATTATTGTTTATTTTTTTATTTTTGTGCAGCAGAATCAAAAATCTTTTCAGTACTGTTTCAGAGCTCCAGTACAGTTAGCAGACACTATGTGAAACAATTAGTTTGTGCAGCTTGGCAGATACTAGCCTATTCTGCTGTTTCCCAGCTTTTATCCCAAAAAGCTCCCTTCTGTGCCAGTGTATTATTAGTCTTCTGTGCTGTTCAGCACCTCTTGTCTGCTGATTGCATGCCTCTGACTGACTGATGTTGCTTGAATTTCCCTTTGGAGCTTAATGCGGACACTCGGATCAGGGAAGTGGAATGGCTGGCCCTTGGCAGGGCTCACCGCTGCTGTTTTGTGCTGAGCGTGCACTCAAGTGTAGAGTCACAGCATTGCACACCAACCTACATATACAGCTGTATTCAGATGCATGTGATATGCATATGAATACATGTTACAAGCATATAATTCTTGTCTTCCACAGTCTGTAATACTTATTTCCACAGTCTGTAAAGACTGAGGAAGAGTTGTTTCAGCATAAGAAGAATTTGAGAAAGGTGTGCCAGAAGGAGATCTGTGAAGGAAGGGATCTAGAAAGCAAGCATGGGCAAAACATGACAGTTTTATTTTACAGTACATGTGAATGAAGGAGGAATCTGACTTGCTCAGCCTTGTTTAGTGAAATTGGACATAATGACCCTTTTGTTGTGTATGAGTCTTGTTCCCATCAGTGTAGGGACCTAGCACCCAATAAGTATCTGCAGCTTTTTAAAAGTTGTTTTCTTAATGGAAACTTGAAGTGAAATTTTGAGGCCTTTAAAAAGATTTGATAATGCGGTGTATGAGGCACCATGAAAAATGTACCACTGCACTGCTTGCAAGTTGAAGTCTTACTGAGTTAAACAAGCAACCAAAACCAAACTAGAATTTCTTTCCTTCCTTTTACCCATTTCTCAGTCCTTTTTAAGCTTCTTTTGATCTTTCTCATGTACACTCAATTCATTCCCCTCCTTATCTTCTAGTTTTTGAATTATACTTTGTAAATAAGTTAAATGAGAACTAAAATGAACATGTGCTAATCAGCACTTCCTCATGCAAGAAGCAAAGCAGCCCTTCTCAGGAGCTACTAGAGGCCAGAAGTTTCTTACCAGAATGTCCCAAAGGCGTAGCTTCTGATTAGAGGATGCATGACTCTCTTGAAAGCTTTCTCCTTTTTCTTAATGAAAGGCTGGGCTGTGAAAAGAGCTGTATTTCCTCTTGAGTGATTCTTTCCAGGGAGCTAGCTACTGCATTAGTGTCTTGTTACAGTTTCTAGCCTGTTATGTTTTTGGGTGTTTTCAGGGCAGTACCAACCTGTAAATGGTATGATTGGAGATGTTACACTACAGCCTGCAGAATTCAAGACTGGTAAAATTATTTCTGCTTATTAAGGAAATGAATTAGGGTTCAGATGCACATGGTTTGAGGCTCCAGTTTGCCTGTCACCCATTTAAAACCAGGAACAAAATCTAGGGCATATTTAGCAATGGTAAATCTAGCTCACCAGCTGCATAAAATAAGTACAGGTATTATCCCTAATGTACATAGAGGAGGTTTTCGTCATCTCTTTGCTAAGAAGACAACTAGTGAAGCTTTGTGAGAGACAGATATACATGCATAAAAATGTTCAGAAAGAGGTAAGAATGGACCAGGACTGCTGAATGAGTAGGTTGAGAGAGCGTCATGGTGTACAGAAAGGTAGTGTTCATTTCTCATTTTGCAAGAAGCTTGGCTAGCCTAATGGACCAGAAGAACATATGTCCTTTTACGATAATTACTTATTTTACAAAGCCTAGATGCTCTGTGCAACAAGATGCCACATGATAACTTTGAAGCTGAGACAGACATTGACTTACATGGGCAACAAGAATAGACAGTTTATTGTGGTTTCTTTAAACTTTACATGCTGCAAGATGTTTGTCCATCTATTCAAACCACTTAGATAATTGTATAGTGAGTTGTGGGGTTTCTTTAATGTTTATCTGAAACCTTCTAAGTAGCTTTTTGTTTTATATATTATAAATAAAATGGAATCACAAAAAATAGTTGTTGCATTTTCCAGAATGCACTTAAAATATGGTCTTTTAAAAAATTCATCCAAGTCATTATACAAATTCATCATCAGAACTATGATGATCCCACATTCTCACTTTGTACAAACTGCTGCAGTGTGCAGAAATTGCATTTTTAAAAGCTTTTCTTGGTAATCATGTGCCTATATTAAAGCTAACGGCAGCCTGAAGTATTTTTTTTTTGCATTCTTGACATTTTAAGACAAATGCTTTTAGTTTCCCCGTGCCCCTGTGAAATTCCTCAAACAAAATGCATTTTTGATTTTTTAATGCAGAACTTCCCTATGATGGCCTCTGCCAAATATGACATGTGCAGATGCATCTCAGTGGAGCTGTCTTGATGTGTTCACCCACTGGCAGCTTGGGGGGAAGCAGCACTTGTGAATGATTTCATTATTTATCACATGTCTACTTATTTACCCTTTCTCTCTGAGCTTTATTTGGCCAAAATAAAGGGACAGTGGAATTACTTATTTACAAATAGACTTAGTGCTTCTTTTGTATCTCTTGTATGGATACCTGGTGTTTCAAGTAGTGGTGTTTTCTGGGGCTGGGTCTCAAGGTATCATGTTAGTGCATCAGCTTATGCTGCTTGACAGCTGCCAGTGTGTATGTGTGCAACCTCTAAAAGAAAAACACTAATGCACAGAAATGTAACTCTTTAAATCTTGACTGGAGCAGGACAGGTGCCCTTGAAGAGTCTTCGTGTTTATTCCTTGCCTGGATACTTTGATTGTCATGAAACTACTTTTTCTGCCTGGTTTTCATCCTGGCATCAGGGAAAATCCTATAGTTCTCAAAATATGCACAATGTGCTAACCCCATGATGGGTGATAATTTAAATTCATCTCCCTCTGTTTAGCTCTTCCAGTGGCTGGGTGATAAGATGTGTATGTGTATGATGTAAGGTTGTAGTGCAGCACCAGTGGCCTACCTGAGAGCTGTTCTCCCAGATGCACTGTGTATGTGACAGTGCAAGACTCATTGTAGTTTATACTGACATGCTTTTGAAAATTTAAATGTGTAATCAGTGATAACCAGCTTGGAAGATTTGAGGTTTTCTGTTATGTGGGATTTTGTTTGGATTTTTATTTAGGGTTTTTTGGGGGCAGTGTGGTTGGTTGGGGATTTTTATGGCTGATTTTAGGAGTTTTTTTTAGTAGTTTCTTTTCTAAACCATAACTGCAGGTGGTCATAAATGTGGACCCATTCCCATAGTAAACATTTCTTTCCTCCTTCCCAATCTCAGATTTTAATAAGAGAAGTTTAAATTACCGACTGTTTGTATATTTCTGATAACAAAATACTGTGTTCACAGTGTATTTCCTTCTGTGGATATCAAGTGGATTGCTGTGGTTTTATCATGGGACATTTTCTATTTTTCCTCAGGACCTCATCTTCTGTGCAGATGCCTTATTTTAGTTAACAGTATGAGAAAGGGTGAGTCAGAAGGATGAGTATAAGAAAGATTTTATTGTTGATGTTGCATATTCAATTGTTCAGGTTTTTTATTTTTCTCTCTGATGCAAAAGGTGAATTCTAAACTTGCAGCATTTTGTTTCACAGGTGAATAAACAAAGTTGTCTTTGCTGCAGAAATCTGAAGTTAATATGATCCTAGTCTTTTTAATGATATTAGCCTCAGGTGTTACATAAGTATAGAAGTCAAAGATGGCACTTCATTCTGTAATGCACCGCATCTTATTTCTTTAGAATGATGCAAAAGGTTTTAACTTCTCAATTTTAATTTTCAATAACCCAGCTTCCTAGTTTGTGGTGTGTGCAGAAGGTTCTGTAGTCATGTTCTGTCATGCATAAAAAAATCTGCAGCCCTGATGTTGTCATGTGGGGGAGAACAGGCAAGAGTGCTTAGCTGTGGCTGGCTGTGTTGACTGAGTTGGAAGTCTTTGCATCCTCTTTGTTTTGTCTATGATAACATATAATGTGGCATAGAAGTTCTTAATTTTTTCATTATTGTCAATGTAATGTAAAACATGAGTTGTGTTTTGTTTCTGGGACGTGCTTTCTGTGAATTGGTTTTGTTTAAGAGTTGGCAAAAAAAAAACCAACTGGTTCTTTTTTAATTGGATTGCCACTTCCAATCTGCTTGATCAAAATTAAGCATTTTGGGAATTACGTTTTAATCTTGGTTCTCCTGTTGCAGATTTTTGAAATTATTTCTGTGGCAGAGAACATCCATGGTAGTGTGGAAATGCCTTGCCTCATGCCAGTGCACAGTGTGGGGGCTTGCTGGCTAGAAACAGGGTAACCAGCCTCTGTGACACTTCCAGACTTGTCTTCCTCTGAGCTTTGCTCCCAAGGGCATTAGACTTATTGTAAGATAGTACAGCTTTCATTAAAGGTACATTACCAGATGTTTATTTCTGCGGCTCCGTACTTTATCATATCAGTGGTGAGAAGATAACTGCATCAAGAAAACCCACCCTGGGTATTATGTTCTACATCCATCAGAAGTATTTTACCTACAGACAATAATATGCTTTTTCCATCTAACACTGAAAACCTACGGCAGAGGTTCTTTAATGAACAGTCAGATTATTAAAACTTTGTTCTCCTTTAGGCTGTCATTTAATCATAATGGTATTTTAATGATGCATTAACTGATGAATAAAGATATGGAAGAAGTACTTTTTTTTTCCATAAGTGAGCTTAATAACTAGTGAAAATGGTATTTTCTACTGCATACGTAAGTATATGAGGCAAACTGCATGAAAATGCTTAAATGTTGGTAGTGGCTTTTGTTAACAGTAAACAATACCCATGAGACCTCATTGGATGTTCAAGAAAAATTTTCAATTTCCCTTAAAGCTCCAAGCCAATTTCCCTGAAAGCCTTCCAAGCCAAGGAAGGCTCATATAAGAAGACTGCTAACAATTGTTCCATGTATGTGTGGCAATAGCTGTCCAGTGGAAGGAGAAAGAAGCTGTCATTAAGACTGTCCTTGAGAAACAGAGTGGTCTGTGAGTCACCTATGATCAGGTTTATTTAGACTCACAGGATGGTTTATGTTGTAAGGGACCTTTGGAGATCACTTTGTCAGACTCCATGCCCTGGGCAAGGACATCGTCCGTTTAAGCAGGTTGCTCAAAGCCCCATCCAAACTGGCCTTGATCACTTCCAGACATGGGACATCCACATCTGAGATGGATGGTCAGGAGTGTGGTACAAGGCTAACACAGGTACTGTTTTTCACATGCAGAAAGATGAAGCAATGCTTTTTTCATTGCTTTTCTCTTAAAAAAAAAGCTTCTTTTCAAATCATTCTTCTAAACTATTTCTTCTATTATATAATCTTGGCACCTTGCTTCTGAGCTTACTAAGGTCCAGACTCTATGCTTACCAGTGTTTTCGTAAGTAGGCAGAAGTACCTCATTGCACATACTTTGAAAGTTAAAAGGATTTTAACATTTAACACCACAGAAGAGGTTTGCTCCCATCTGTTGGATAGGTTTTGTTCCCTGTGTAGTTAGCATGATGGTGTTAAATTGAGTGTGCAAGGGCAGGTTTTTATATTGGGAAGCAGACCACTGCCAAGGCAAGTAGTTGGATGATGATATGTTGGTGTCCCTGCGTTAGAAAGATAAATTACTTGTCAGTAGAATTGCTGTGTTAAGGTTTAGGGCTTAACACACTTCAGTGGTTTTAGGTCTAGGGGGAGATCTTAGCAAAGCTTGGGGAGAAGGATGTACTTCTGATAGTGGGTACAAAGGACACAGAATTTCCAGGCCACAAGGACATTTGGCAAAATTCCCAAGATATGTAATAAACTAACAAATCCAACTCAGCAACTGTGTGGAGATCAGTTAAAGCTGGGTAAAAGGTAATTCCAACAGGGAGACATTCTCACCACCATGGTCTGCTGACTTGAGAAACCCACCAACTCGAGAGAAGTACTGAGCATGCAGACTAATTGGCATGAGAAGCAAGAGAATCATTTAACCAACAGAAGGTAGAATTAACAAGAGAACTATGTAACTTGCAGTCAGTGAGCTGTGATTTCTTTGCTAAAATGTATAAATGGTGTAAAGCTTTGATGATAGGGGAGCTGGCAACCTTTTGTGGGTTATCACCTAGCTCCTTGCTTTGCACAAATTAGAATAAAGAAATATTCAGCCTTAAGTTGAAACATGGGTGTTTCCAATTAGACATTAGAAAAAAAAATTCACCATTAGGGTGGTCAGACAGGTTACTCAGGGAGGTGATAAAGTCACCAACCCTAGAGATGTTAAAGAGTTATCTAAGTCCTGCTTGGTTACATGATTTAGTGATTTAGGGCTTACAGTGGCCATCTTGGGTTGACAGTTGGACTTGCTGGTCCTTCTGGTCTCTTCTAACCTTTAAGATTCTGTGATTAAATAGTTGCCTCGTCTTGGTGTGTACATTGGCACTGCGCACTGGGCAACAAGCCCACATTTGGGACAACACTGTGGCATAGGTGACAACTTCAGTCCTCTCTGTTCCTTAGAATTACTGCTAACGTGTTGTTTTTGATGCGCCTTCATTTTAAGAAGCATTGCTTATGTAGAAATAATATGTGTAATTATGGTCAAACAACTCAGGCATTCGAACAATTTCAGACATGCTTTCCCATTCCCAGAGAGCTGTCATCTTTCATTTTGCCTCCAGACAAGTCCAGCACAATTATTTGACTTAATGAATGGAGGGAGAGTGATTGTGGTTCTCCACAGTTGAGAGGCTTCAAGGTCTCACTTGTACTTACAGAGGTGATATAAAAGAATTTTCAAAAGCCTGAAATTTTCTTGGTAGCCAGCTGTGAGAAAAGGTCATTGTGAGTGAAGTGGCACTATTCTGGGTGCTAGCAAGCTAATGGAGCATAGTGCTTCTTGAGAAGATTCAGCAATGGAGTGGAGCAGAGCTGGCGTGGAAGTGCTCTGTAGATGCAGTTACATTGCAATCCAGTAACTAAGAGGAAGGAAGCCTCTTAAGAACAGTTTTTCCTTGTGTTGGCTCATAAGTAGTTCTGATACTCTTAAGTATTTGATTTAACAAGATTGTATTTGCTTTTTTAATGCATTTAACTGTGAACAATAATTTGTTTTATGCTTGCTCTGTGTTGGAACAGGGTGGGAGGTTGGACTTTCAGCTTTCACTTTGCAACCTTGCTGGCCAAATTGTTGTTCCTTTGCCTGGTAAGGTACCACAGAACTTCTGTGAGCCAGGCAGAGCAGGGGTGATCAGAGAGATTCATCCACTGAGGTTGCACAGAACATTGTCTGTCTGCAGGGAGGAGCTGGGATGCCACATCTTGTTCTCAGCAGCCTTGCAGCAGAAGAATGAGAGCACTGACTGGAAACTTGGGTCCAAAGTGGCCATGACATGGTACATTGTCCTCGCTGATCTAAGTAAGGCTGATGGTCAGCTGTCTCCATCAGTAGTTTCAGCTGACGTGTATTTTGATTCTTGCTAAGGAGCCTTAGTTAAAATTTCAGAGAAAAGTGAACTCTAAAGAGCTCAGCAAAATAACAAATTATGGATGTTGGGTGAAACCCCTCATATTTGGCCTTTGAACTGGAATCTCTGCCAGGCATGCTGGTTCTCTCAGCTTGGCTGCATTTCTCTGAACTTTGTTGTGGATAAAAACATGGGAGAAGTCTGTGAATGATGGCCTGAAGTTGAATGTAAAATTGTATGAACTTTTAATTTGTTTCTTTCTTTGTAGCCTGTAGGCTAAATCTTTTGATGAGCCTAAATTACATTCTTTAAGGATGCCCATTCAGTCAGTCCCTCTGTTTTCAAGATACTCTGTGGGTTACTTGGAACTGTTGGCAGCCATCTGAAGTTTTTTCTTTTCTTATTAAAATTAATGGCAGATCATCTGTGTGTTAAGACAGCTTTGAAGATTTAGTCAATGTTTCTGGAGGCAAAAGTAATAGTTATTTCTAAAGCTAGATGCATAAATGCAATATATGCACTACTGTACTTGAAATATGCAACACTGATTTTTTTGTTTGCCTTCTTGACTTTAGTGTTTCTTTACACGTTAAACTTCTTTTTTTTTAACTTTCAATTTGGTTTATACAGAAATAGTGTTCTCCCCACCAGCTCAATACATCTTTATTTGGAGAGGGATTTCTAGGACAGGAGGCTAATCACAGTAGCATACTCACGTATGGTGGACAGATGTTCAACTCTGGGTCTCTTGACAGCAGCTGCAGTTCCTGTGCTCTCCCCTCTGCTACCCACTCCCACAAGCAATGTTGGGGGAGGTCAGGCATGTGGTGAGCTTGATGCTCTTTCTGTGTTCATCTGGATGACTCTGACCTGTGGACTCGCATACCCCCTCTAGATTAGGCCAGCTCCTAGTGAGAATGATACTTTATAAAGCAGGAGATGATGTTGAATGTGGTAGGAAACTGGAAGTCCCTTTTTATTTCCAATATTCAAGATCAAGTGACACTGGAGAGACTGGTGCTGGGCAATAATTAAATCAGTGCTCAACTGTGTTCTGGTTGACTATAATCTGTAGTTTTTTCAAGTAGATTATTGTAGCATAATGCACAAAATTGACAAAATATACCATGCAAGAAAGTGTGATCTGCACAGAAACTAGAAATCGGGTTTTTTTTGTTTCTCTAGCAGATGAAAATTTGATCTTAGGAAAGATACAGCAAAGGTGTATAATTGCTGGATGAGTCCCTCCAGATTTTGTCTTTGATCAGATTCCGTAGAATTACAAACACTCTTGGATAATACTGCTTGTGATTTAATAGTAAATCCCAACCAAGGATTATAATTTTTGTGACAGTAGTAAACAGTAAGTTTTCCACAGACACTGAAGCAACCAAAGAACATGAAAACAACAAATCTACTTAGAGTGTGCTGTAAAACACGGCACAAGTTCCCTGTCTTTTGGCAAGCTGCTCTCCTCTTTTCATCAGACTTCTGTACAATACAGAAATTGCCATCAGTTGGTATGCTGCAACTTTAACATGAGCATCTTGCGTGAATCTGAGCTCCTGGGACTGGAGCAGTCACATTTGTTAAATACAAAGGGATGTGGCTCTAGACAGTGTTGGAAAATGGAACTGAGGAGCACAGTGCACCTCTGACAATTTTTGCTGTGAAATTGCAATCTGAACTTTTAACTCTAAGTTGATGTTTGAATTAGATGATTTTTGGAAGTCTTGGAGGCAGTGGTTTGATAACCTCCAACAAAAGGCACTGCCTGTCACTGCTGTTCCAGCTGGGGCTTGAAAGCCCTGAAAGCATTACGAGTACCCTGGTAATGGATTTCCATATGTGACTTCTGTTTTTACACGGTAGGCAACCCATCACTACTGGGGGCTGGTTTGTCTTTTGCACTTCCCAGAACATTAGCAAGCATCCTCTGACCTAGAGGTATTAGCAAATAGAGTGTATCCAGAAGTTTTGAAGGTCCAAGGTCCAAGCAGCTGTTAGGTTGCCGTGCTGGGTAGCATTCTAAAAGCCTTTACAGGAGCTTTGACAAGTGCGCATGGAGATCAGGAAGTTTGAGAAGGGGATGTTCCAGGTTTGGCTGCTTTCAAATAATGTCTATTAGGGGAACATACTCTGTAGTGCTGGGATGCAGCAGGAGTGGCCTTTTGGATCTAGTGGGGGTTGCAGCTTGGAGCAGGGATGGAGAGCTCTGGGGGTATGGTATGCTGCTGGGCAGAAGGAGAAGAAAATGTAGCAGCAAAGCTGAATGAAGTGAGGGTGATAACCACTGTTCTATGCCAAGAGCTGGAGTGTCATAATGACAGGACTGATGCTGTCACCAACAGCTGTGGGCTTTCTGTGGTGTAAATGAGACACAGTGCTAGTCTTTAATAGTTCCAACAAGTGATGGGTGTAAATGGATGTCTTGTAGAATAACTTTGGGGTTTTTTTTTTTTGTTTGCTTGGGGCTTTTGTTTTTGTCAGCAGCAGAGACTGTAACTGATGGGATGACAGTGAAATGTTTGTGGATTGCATGTAGCTTGCATGGAATTTTAATTCTTTCTTGTCTAGAAATAATGTGGAGGCAAGTACAAATTCAATTTTTTTTTGTCAAGTGTCTCCAATTAGAAATGGAGGGAAAGAAATTTCAAGTCTTTATTCAAGATGAAATAAGCCTGCAGCCATCTTTGCCAGTATTGCTTACTGCATTCATAGTTAGTAATGTTTTTGAACCTTCGTAAAGTTCAATGTGACATATCTTTTTTTTCACTTGATGCTTAAAATTGCATGCCAGTGTGTTTGTGTGTGAAAAAACCTTACTGTTTAATTGTTTATTTTGTTTTTATTATTTACAAGGTGGAATATATGTTGGTAAAATTTGACCATGAGAATAAGAAAGTGCGTTTGTTACTCTGTGGTGAAGAAGTTCTTCAAACACTGCAAGACAAGGGGGAGAAGGTAAACCCCAAGTGAGTAGCTGTTTCCACTTTTTTTTTAATCCTTCTGTTATGATACTGTGTAAAATTTTGTTAACCTGGCTTAACATTCAAGTCTGCTATTGGTAAAAATGTAAACCACAGATACTGATAATTTTCATATAAATCTGGGGTTCAGGAAGTGAAAGATTTTGAGCACACTTACAGGCAGTCCATGCACTTTTTAGTTTGAAATAAAGGAGGATGTAATGGTGAGCCCACAGAAGTTGCAGTTTGGGTGCTTGTTTTGTCTTGGTCTGATTTTGTGTCTGTGTGTATGCAGTAATCCATGTCCCATAAAGTACACCCATAAAGTACATGTGCTTGTGAACTTGCTCCTGTATCTCTTGACTGCAGGAGCAAGTGAGGGCTGTATAGGGAAAGCCTGTTGTCTGTAGGAGCATGCTATCATTTCTGGAAGAACTAGAAGTGTAGGTGTAAGAATGGCAGGGAAGGTTTTTCCTATCCTCGCCTGTGGAAAAGCAGCAGTGATCTATTTTTCTGGTTCTGGTTAAAACCCCAAGAAACAGCTTGAGACAGATGCTAAGGGTGACTGCAATTTGGTGTAGGCAAATCCTGCTTATTGTAGTACACAGCAACACTGTTACTGCCAAATTGCACCTTGCTTTCGTTTCACCAGTTCCTGATGATGAGGTACATTGGCAGGTACGTTGTGTCCCTCTGTCAACCTCTGTCAAATATTAGGAGTTTTTCTTGCAAGTGGTATTAATTTCTGAAATTCTCACAAATAATTCAGCTTTTTTGAAATTGCAGAAATACTTAAATGTGCCTCTTCTTTCATTATAGTCACCCAACACTCTGGAGACCAGAATATGGAAGTTACATGATTGAAGGAACGCCTGGACAGCCATATGGGGGAACCATGTCTGAATTCAACACTGTGCAAGACAACATGAGGAAAAGACGGCAAGAGGCTGCTTCCGTACTCAAAGAAAATGAGGCTGTTTGCACAGTGACATCATTTCCAAGGTGAGATGGTTGTTCAGGTGTAATGCCATGTTTCCTGTTCTCCTTAGACACTTTTTCTCCTTATTGCATATAGCTAAACTGTTCAGTGAAACAGAGAAAAATATGATCTGATTAAAGTACTTCGGCTTTATATTCCAGTCATGTTTCCTAAAATTCTTACTGCAACAAGACAAGCAAATAAGCGTCTTTTACATTTTTAGGTTGCTTCTAACCTGTGATGATTTTGTATTAGGAGAGAATCCTGAATATTTGTGACACAAATCACCTTGAGTTGATACAGAAAATTATATAGAAAAGGTTTCTCTTTACCTGTTTTGCAAACTGTTTTTTATAAGTAGCAGTTTTGCAAAACATGGCTAACCAGATCTATCTTTAATACTACTTTTCACTAAAGTACATGCAGGCTTCTGGTAGTTTAGGGCACCCAGACTTAGTACTTCTATTATACAATACTCTACTTACTGAATGTAGAAAGGAGAGCGTCTCTCCTAGGTTAATAATATCCTTACAAAGGATAGATTTCATCCTTTTTATTGTTGTAAAGGAGTTCTTGAAGAAATTAAATTTAGGATGAACTTCATTATCTAGGAGAAACTGCATTTTGGCATTCCTGTGAAATATAATTCCAGGCAGAGATGTATTACAATCATTCTAACTAGCCTGGTCAGTGAAGTCAATGAAGATAGTTATGCTTATAATGGTATAAAAATTGCTCTGCAGTAGAAGAGAAACAGCTGGCCTTACTGGCTAGTTTCTTGTGTAATATAGAATGCAATAGCCCAAAATTCTTGCTTAGAGAAGGAACAATATAAAACATGCCTTAGCAGCAGTGGTGCCAAAATATCTGCATAATGCCGCATGAATGCTGTTTTAAGAACACTCTTTGACAAAATTCACTTTGACATTATTAGAGCTATACTAGATGTAATAAGAGTTTATTTAAAGTCCAGTGGTTAAGTAGTTGTCAGGGTATTAGAGAACTGCATTTTCTTCCCCTGCAACCTTACAGGTACATTATGTCATTTAATAAGTTTTACATGCAAATGTTTTGGAGCTGGCCTTGCTGGGAATAAAGGCAGAGGAGTTGTTAATCCCTTTGTAGATACAGGTAAATACTTTTTACATCACTGTAGGAGCAGTACATTGGACTTCAGTGAAAGCCAGTAAATAATAAAATGTAGTTTGTTTATGACTTGCGGGTCATTCCAAACATACTTTCATCCCTCAGAGATTGCACTCCCTAGGCTAGCCTAATTTAGTTTATTATTTCTGCCTTTTGCTGTTTTCCTATTCAAGTTCTTGTTGGTTTGACTGGAGTGTTGCTAACATGTATTTCTGAGGTTTCATGGGGTTGAAGTTTTTTACCACATTGTCTGTACAATAACACATACGTATGCCTGTGTGCATCTGGGCATGTACAGATGTATATAATAAAATATGTTCATTTGAAAAGACAAATAAACTTGTTAGAGTGCTGACAGAAGAAAGGTAAAGAAGTAAGCTTATTCAAATCAAAATAATTCAGTTAAAAATGAACTATTTGAAAATTCTTAAATATTAAAAATTTATAGCTTAGATACTAAATAAGTGTCCCTAGTTCCTAAATTTGAGAGCCATCACTGCTGGGCCAGAAAGTTGTTTTCTTTCCCGAGGACTGGAGGGGTGCAGTTTACAATGTAGCACTTAGGTAAGTGATTAATCTGGCTTTACAAGTTGTAGGACAACTTACTTAGGAAACCAGGAAGAAGAAACAATATTGAACATAAATAATATTTTTGGAAGGGTGTTTCCTGATATTTTGAGTAGTTCATAATTTTATCAGCTGCTTTTTTTAACTATCCAAATACTAGAGCCTTTCAACACAATTTTTGCCCTGTTTCCTGTGCAATATGAAGAAACTAATCTGCCACTTTACCTCAACATTGTCAAATGTTCCTATGTCTCAGCTGTACTGAGAGCTTATTCTTGTTTCAGGTGACTCTGAAACTTAAAATGCAGTTTCCCAAAGGGGAGGCGTGTATTCTGATTAGCTTGCATATCTCTCAGCATTTTACACCTAATAGCTGCAATTGTTCTTTGCTTATGACATTAGTCTCATAGGAATTTTCAGAGTTTTAGAAGTGTTATAAGACTTAGGATATGTGAACCACTTGAAACTACCTCTAATTCTTACAGAGTTGTTAAGCATACATTTTTAAAGGGATAGATTGTTAAGACTAGGGCTGGATAAATTACTTTGCCAGTCAACTTGTATCCTCAAGATAAACTTTGAAGCACAGAATGCAGCTGCATGTCAGTTTTAATAGCAAAAACTAACACATTAAAATGTGTGTGTACCCCAGGTAGTACTGAAGTTTCCTGCTTCAGCCACTGAAAATGTCCACGTTTGCTGTCTAATGATGGACTAGTGGGGTTTCTTAAAAAAAAAAAGGCTGTATTAACCACTGTGGAAAGTGGTTTTGGCTGGCTGTCTACTAGAATCCTAATCTCTGATCATCTGACCATTCTAAAATCACAGTCTGTTTTCATTACAGCTTGGATCTCATTGTTGTTTTACACAGGTTAGGCTGTCCTGGGTTTACACTGCCGGATTATATGCCAACACCAGTAGAAGGAGGAGCTTCAAAATCCCTCTTTTTTCCAGATGAAGCCATCAATAAACATCCCAGATTTAGGTAAGAGTATTTGGGAAATTTGAGAAGTCAAATATTTTGTCTCTACCTAAATATCATAGACAGATCTGCTAATTTTTTACATTACTGGAATAGAGAGCACTGTAGCTGGTTGCTGCAGATATCAGAAGGACTTGGACAGAAGTGGTTGTGATGACACTTCTTTTCAAAGTGTCTTAAGAAAATTAATAGTTAAGTTGAAGGAACTTTATATAATAGTTCAGACTATTATGGGGCAAAAAGTGTTGATTTTGCTACTGCAAAAGTGTTTCCAATTTGAAGCCCTGTGACTAAATGGCTCCGTCATGGTTAATCCAGCTCTCCCTTAGGTATGTCACAGTGACAGCTCTGTACCCAGTAGCTTGCCCTAGTTACTCTGAGATGGATGATGTACTGTCACTGTAAATCACTGTAAAGTGAGACTTTAGCCAATGAAAATCATTCTGTTTAAAAACTAAGCTAAGTTTAAAAACTAAGTTTAAAAACTAAAAAAATACTTTTTAACTTGGCCTTGTATTCTTCAGGTCTGTAGCCTTTTACTTCTGATTGTTTTGTTAGTATAGTACTGTGAAGTCCATGAAAATAAGATGCACATTACTGAAGAAAAATTCAGTGTTGTATCTTTTACAGTCTATCTTAAAACTAGGAAAAGAAGCATCCTGAAGGAGAGTGCTCAGAATAAATAGAAAGTTGACTTTCTGAAACCCTAAAAATTGTTGTGAAAGTAGCTGCAAAAATATTTGCATAAAGAGAAAATTTCATATAATTCAAAAAACTTTTTTTTTGTTATAGTACACTGACCAGAAACATTCGACACCGAAGAGGAGAGAAGGTTGTGATAAATGTACCAAGTGAGTAAATTCAGTCTTATCTTTGTTCTTTTTCAGAATAATTGTTTAGTCTCGTGCTCTGATTACTGAGTGCCTGTATTTTCCACACAGTATTTATAGATAAGAACACACCATCACCTTTCATTGAAACATTTCCTAATGATGATGGAGAAGCAGCAAAGGCAGCTAAGCCAGACTACATATATATGGATGCTATGGGTTTTGGAATGGGAAACTGCTGTCTCCAGGTAAAGTGCATCTGCTTTCAAGGTGTTACTACACATTGTCTTCTCTCAACACTTCCCTTTTTAAGACTTGTCTTGTGTCTACTTCCAATTTCTTCAACTGATGCATTGTGCATCAGTGTGGCAGAAGGGGAGATAAAAGGCCAAGTGGTATGTCTAGTATTCTAGTCTTAAAATCCGAGTATGCTGGGGTTTTGTAGCCAGGTTTTGCTAGCAGAGGGACTGCAGCAGTGGCTGCTGTGAGACGGTGCTTCTCCAATGAGAAGGAAGCTTCTCCCATGTCCAACAGAGCCAATGCCAGCTGGCTCCAGGACAGACCCACCATTGGCCAAGACTGAGCCCACCAGTGGCAGTGGTAGCACCTCTGAGGTACCTACAGTAAGAAGGAGGGGAAAAACTGTGCAATGACACTGCAGGTGATGATAGGAATGAGAATATGTAAGAGGAACAGCTCTGCAGGCCCCAAGGTCAGTGAAGAAGTAGTTGGAGGAGATGTTCAAGGTGACAGAGCTGAAATTCCCCTGGAGCCTACAGTGAAGATCATGGTATGGCTGGAGCTTGGCTTTGGAGCAGAGATCCACCTGCAGCCCCTGGAGGACCCCACACCAAAACAGGTGGATGCATGAAGGAGGCAGGATCTGTCACCCCATGGATTACCCATGCTGGAGCACTCAGTTCCTGAAAGACTGAACCCTGTGGAAGGGACCCATGCTGGAGCAGTTAATTAAGTGTAGCCCATGAGAAGGGCTGTTGTGGTTTAAACACAGACAGCAAATAAGTACCATGCCATTGCTCCCTCACACACACCTTGCCCGTGGTGGGATGAGGGGGCAAATCAGAAAAAGGTGACTTGTAGGTTGAGATAAAAACCACTTCATAATTGAAATAAAATAAAAATAATAGCAATGGTAATGAAAATAAGGGGTGGGGAATAAAACTCAAGAAGAATGTGGTGCTCAGCAGAACAGTTGCTCACAACCTGCTGACAAATGCTCAGATGTCCCCCAGCAGCAATTGACCCCTCCTAGCCAACTCCCCCAGTGTATGTACTAAGCATGATGCCATATGGTACAGGATATCCCTTTGGCCAGTTCAGGTCCCAGCTGTGCTCCCTCCTGGCTTCTTGTGCAGCTGCTCACTGGCAAAGCATGGGAAACTGAGAAGTCTGTAATTTAGAATAAGCCTTGCTCAGCAAGAACGAAAACATCAGTGTGTTATCAACATTATTCCCATACGGAATCTAAAACACAGAACTGTACCCAGACACTAGGAACAAAAGTTATTATCCCACCTGATGCCAGGATAAAGACTCATCTTGGAGCAGTGAACATGTTCACTGGAGGGAGGACTGTCCCAGGGAAGGGACCCCACACTGAGTCAAGAGTGTGAGGAGTCCTCCCCGAGGGGAAGCAGCAGCAGAGACAATGTGAGGTGAACTGACCACAGCCCTCGTGCCTCATTCTCTTGCACTGCTGGGAGGGGAGGAAATAGAGAATCTGGGAGTGAAGTGAATTTTAAGATTTAATTTTTATTTCTCATTGTTCTACTCTGATTTGACTTGTAATAAATTCAGTTAATTTCCCCAAGTTAGGACTGTTTTGCCTGTGACAGTAACTGGTGAGTGATATCCACCACACCAAGCTGGGTCAGTGTTGCTCTGCTGGAGGGTAGGAAGGCTCTGCAGAGGGACCTGGACAGGCAGGATCAATGGAATGAGGCGAACTGTATGTGGTTCAGTAAGACAAAATGCTGGGCCCTGTACTTTGGCTACCACAAACCCATGCAGAGCTGCAAGCAGGGGACAGAGTGGCTGGAAAGCTGCCTGGTGGAAGAGGTGCTGGGGGTGCTGGTTGAGATCCTGCTCATCACGAGTCAGTGTGTGCCCAGTGTATCAGTAATAGAGTGGCCAGCAGGACCAGACTGTCCCCTGTATTCTGCACTGCTGAGGCCACAACTCCAGTGCTGGGTGCACTTCTGGGCCCCTCACTATGAGAAAGACACTGAGGGGCAGGAGTGAGTCCAGGGCAGGGTGATGGAGCTGATGAAGGGTCTGTATCACAAGTCCTGTGAGAAGCAGCTGAGGGAGCTGGGGGTGTTAAGCCTGGAGAAAAGGAGGCTCAGGGGAGACCTTATCACTGTCTACAAATGCCGGAAAGGAGGCTGTAGCCAGGTTGGGGTCGGCCTCTTCTCTCAGGCAACCAGTGCCAGGACAAGAGGAAATGGCTTCAAGCTACACCTAGGGAGGTTCAGATTGGACATCAGGAAGAAATTCTTCACAGAAGGGGTGATTAGATACTGGAATGGGCTGCTCAGGGAGGTGGTGGAGTCGCTGTACCTGGAGGTGTTTAAGGAAACACTGGATGTGCCCTCAGTGCCATGGTCTAGTTGACAAGGTGGTGTTCAGTCACAGGCTGGACTCAGTGATCTCAGAGGTCTTTTCCAATCTAATTGACTCCATGTTCTCTCCCTGGCCTTACCTTGATCCTTAAGCCTTCTGTTGCATTTTCTCTGCCCTGTCCAACAAAAGAGAGGAGTTATTAAATGGCTTTGCTGGATAGCTGGCATCCAGCCAGGGTCAATCCAATACACCAGGTTTATTCGCTTGATTTATGGGTTTTTTTCTGCTAATATTCAAATATAATTAGATGACTTGCTGAGAGAGTTTCTTCAACTGGCCAAACCATATTTGCTCAGGCACCTGTTCCCAAAACTCCAACACTTTTTGGGTGTGGAAGGTCATCCTCCACTCTGGTCACCTTCTAGGCATGGCCAAAGGACAATGCAGAGGTGGAAACAGAGCAGTCTTGTAGGAATGAGAGAGGTTTTTTAGTTACTCATTTTGGGTGTTTTCCTTCTTCTGCACCCTTCGAACAGCAAAAGCAGGGAGTGGCAAGAGGTTGTGGGAATATTTTTAAAACTAAGTAGCTTTCTGGTTTTGTATAATTTTATTTCATTTACAAACATCATGAACTCCTGTATATAGTTTCTCATTCTTAAATATTTTTAGCTATCTGCTAAGGAGTTGTCTTCTCACTGCTTGTTAACACAAACCTACCAAATCCGTGTGGGTAGTTGTCTTCTCTGACCATGTGCTGGAAGATACTTTTGATTCTGTTTTCTCTCATTTGAACATGACCACTTTTTATGGTCTTTAGTAATTTGCTTGAGATATCCTATCTCACAGTATCTTTCACTTAAATCCAGGTGCTGAATATTAAGAGTGCTTTAATTCTTTCATTTTCTGTTTGCTTTAAATGTTTCTCTGATGCTGGGCATTAACACCTTAGGAGATCATGGTGTATTTGACTCTGATAAAATGTGCCTGTTACCACCACACACAGTCTTGGAAGCAGAGCTAGGCAGAGGTAGTGTTAACTCTCTATGGGATTAAAGAGATTAAAGGCTCTTCTTGTTTCATAGCAGAAAGAAAACATTGTAAAAAGCACTCCCTTTGAGCTTGAGAAACTACAAAAGCTGTATAAATAAAAGTTCTTGACAGGTGCTGCATATGGTTTCTTGTCACTAGGGCAAATTAGGGCGAATCTGATGAGATAGTAAAGTGTACATAAAACTGTGTGGTTTTACAAGGTGTTAGTTTGCCATGGTTTGTTTTATGCCATCTCTCTTATTTAAGACCAATAAAAGAAATCCGGCCTTATTCACTCACTGTATGAACTTTAAAAACATTATTGAATTCCTTTTTAAAGGAGTACTATTTTACTATTGCATACTGCTACATTTTATTATTACATTCTGGTAATAAGTGTCCAAATTCAAATTCGATAGTCCTGTTATCATCAAAGGGAGAATGAAAATAAGGTTGGCAGCTGCTTCTGTATCAACTGATAATTCCTGATGGCTGACTAGAAGGAAACATTGCCCACCTATTTTTATAAGGTAGTTTGTAGTATATATACTTCCTTTTGTGTTTAAGGGGTGGTCTTGTTGGTTTGGTTTTTGTTCCTTTTTTTTGTACTGCATGCCAAGCTACAACTTGGTTTGTTACATTTCCAGAGGTAAAAATAATGTCCTGATGAGCTTGGGCTGGGATGGCCTGCACTGGCAGTGCATGTAGCCCTTCTGGAGAAGACAGCCATGCCCTTTTCCTCTTTAATGGGACATTTGCCTAGAAACCGTGTTGAATCTCAGATTTAATGTAGTTTGGAATAAACATAAAAGGAAAGGGGAGACAAATACCACTGTCTGGGGTAAGAGTGTAGGTGTCCTGTCAACCCAACCCCACTTCAAGGCTGGCTCCCTAGTGCTAAATGTCCAAAATTAATGATGAGAATTCATACTTAGCTGCTTTTCTGCAAGATAATTACTTAATCTTGTCTTTTAACTACCCAGGTTTTTGTTTGTTTGCTTGATTTTTTTTTTCTGAAAAAACAAAACAATCCACTTGGAGGCTAGACACAGAATGAGCATTTTCTCCACAGCACAGCTGTTTTATGATTTGGGGTTAATTTAATAATTTAATTATTTAATAAATATTGGATGAAGATTTAAGAATACAAACAAATCCTATGTTCCCCTATACCACTATCATTAACACCCCCCAATAAATCCATCACTGAGGCACCAGGAGTTTTGGAAGGATTTGTTGGTTGGGGTTTTTTGTAAAGTCTTACTTGAGGTGTAGTTTGGTTTAGTGGCAAGCTGAGAAGAAAACTTGTGGGACGTTCTAATTACTATCCTTGGAAGAGGAAAGCCTGTGTACAACTGGAATTCTTCAGGACAGCAAGCAGAGGTGTTGGTTTAGAGCTGAAGCCTCTTGTATAATGTTATGATAGTGGTACAGACATACATTCTTATCTAAGTTTTCTTCTGATCTGATCTGTGAATACATAAACTGCTAAGACAAAGGGAGTTTTGAGACTGATCACTCTATGCAGTTTTTAAATTCATAATATGTTGGTTTACAAAGTCTAGAGGGTAAGGTCTGCTTTCAGAAATGTCTTTTGTTTGATGCTGCTCTGAGTAAATTTCACAAAAATATTATAAAGGAGTTACCTATTCTAGTGGCCTATCTGTGGTATGGCTTCCAAAACATTAACGCCTTCTGCAAATAATATTTATTTTCTATTTCTTTGCTGGGTTCTACCCTCTAATACAGAAAAAGATGGACATTTTTTTTAATGAAAGTTGCAGTAGACACACAGATACTCTTTTTTTCCCCACAGTTTTATGGGATCAAAGGCATCTTGTAATGTTCTTTAAAACAGGATTAGCGTCACATAAAACAAATGTTAAATCTACAATAGAGTCTGACTGTTGTTCTAAGTAAGTAGGTTCCTGGCTTACTTCCTTAAGGTGCATTACTCACCCATGTGTATTCTAAATGTTAACTCAGTTTTCTTTTATTCTGGCAAGTGTTTGTATATTCAGCCTCACCATAGAAGCATTATGGACTGAAATCTTTTAATGAACATGGAAATGGCCTGGAAAGAATAATTTTATTATATGCTTGATTTTAAATCTAGGAAGAATGTTCTTGTTGTATGATGATAGAAATTTGATAGCAACTCTACATCTTCCAACAGGTAACATTTCAGGCTTGCAGCATCTCTGAAGCAAGGTATCTCTATGATCAGCTAGCTACGATTTGTCCCATTGTGGTAAGTAATGGACACCTGTCAGATGAGCTCCTCCTTAATGACAAAAACCACTATATATAAAAAAATAATACCCAAACTGCAAGCTCACAAATTGGGTACTCTGTGAGAAGACTCTGTGTTGCCACATGAGTCGTGTTAACTATTTAATGTGCAAATGACACTACAAACAGATAATATCTGTTCCTTCTTGGCCCTTGTGTCTATTTCTTCCCCTCTGTTCTCACTCCCACATGTGTGAGACTCTTGTTGAATAGTTTTAAAAACAGATTTTGGCAGATTTCATGAAAGCAAGGCAAGCTGGCTCCTTAAAACAATTTTTAATTTTTTAAGTGGCGTTGAAAACGCTCTGGTGCTACAGAGCATTTCAGCTTAAGTTGTTTATATCTGTCCCTTTTATAAGCGTGTTGTCATAAACAACTGTTTATAACGGGAGTTATGAAAATAAAATATCTGTCTGATCTGAATGATGACTAGATCCTGCCTTCAGTGAGGTATGTTCCAGCTGTGTTGCTAAGGTGCTTGGCCCAACAAAAACAAACAAAATTAAATGATTGCCAGGTGAACCTCGGAAGTGAGCAAGCAGAATACTTGCTGATGTGTCTCATAAGTACTTCTGCCAGTGTCATTTTTGTGTTCCTTAAATGCTGATCTGTAGAGGTGAAACATGTGGAGAGTGTCAGAAGCCACTTCAGGAATGCTAACCCTTGACCCAGGCGTTTTTCAGAGGCAGCAGTTGAGATATTTGTGGTTATATGGGCTTTGGCTGTACATTAAACTGAAATATATATACTTCAGCTCCTTCTGGATCCCTTTCCAGTGGGGTTGTATTTTGCTTTTGGTTCCTTGGCCTGTCCTTTCTATTGATATCAGGCTGTTTCATTTTAGATGGCGTTGAGTGCTGCGTCTCCGTTCTACAGAGGTTACGTGTCTGACATTGACTGTCGCTGGGGAGTGATCTCTGCTTCCGTGGATGATCGAACGCGCGAGGAGCGAGGGCTAGAGGTAAGTCATGGTACAGAGGAGGTGTCTGGGTTTTTTTTGGGCTAAAAAGTTTAATCTCCTTTAGTATCAGATTCTGCTTGTGCTCATCAGAATCCCTAATGAGGGAATATGATGGTCTTTGTGGTAAATACAGGAGAGATGGTGTAAACACTCGCCTTGGTTGGTCAGTTTGTGTTAACAAATACATATTTTTAATTAGGTATGAAATCCCAGTCTTCCACAGCTGGCTGAAAAGGGCCCCAGTGATGAAACTTGAGCTTGAGCTCAAAAGGCAGAAATTGCACTAGATTGAATAGTGGATGCTGATGAGTAGTATAAACTAGAACTAAATCAAGAGAACCCAGTATCAGAACTTGTAGAGTTTCTCTAAGCAGGAATTTCCATTAAATGTACTTACAAAATTACATAAATAAATTTTAAAATTTACTTGAAATATTTCTTTAACTACCTATTTTAAGGGCATCTCTAATGGTGTGCACATAGTGAAACTGTTGGTAAATGTTTAATGCTTTCCAGGTGCTTGGGGTAATGGCGTATTACATCAGGAAAACATTTCTACATCTAGAGAATTCTAGTAGATGTATGGTGACTGATTTTTTGCTCAGATTGATATGTCTGCAAACATAATAGTCATAATTCCAGAATCACTTTATATTGAGCCTATTTAAGACTAGTGCTTTTAATAATTTTAATTGAGGTTGTAGGGTTTTTTAAATAGGTTAGTAATTCTCAACATAAGTGTCATTAGTGAGCAAAACTTAGGTAACATTGTTAACAAGCTGTTAAAATATTGTATTCTTAAATTATATAGCCACTGAAGAACAACCATTATAGAATCAGTAAATCCAGATATGATTCCATAGACAGTTATCTATCTGAATGTGGTGAGAAATACAATGACATTGATTTGACAATAGACAAAGATATCTACGAGCACCTAATAAAGGAAGGTAAGTGTTTGCTTCATTATGAGCAGGTTAAGAATTATGTTTGCAGTGTGTGGGGATATTTTATGGTTTTTGTTGTTTTTGTTACAAACATTGTGCAGCCTTCAGAGTGATTCCTAGTCAGGAAGTATCTGTGTAGAGTGGTCTTGAGAGTTTTTTAAAAAGGATTAACTTTTAATTGAAACTGTCCCTAATGCATCAAACTGAGTTTCTCAAGCTGGAATTGATGTTTTATTTTTATGGAGAGAGCCAAACTGCTTTAGGAAACATGGCACAGAGTGCATCAGAAAACAGGAAGAATGGCAGCCACACCAATACTCACCTGCCATTTCCAAACAAGAACCTGTTTGGTTTTGGGGTTTGTGGTCTTTTTAATCATTTCCTTCCTTCCTGAAGTCATCACTTTAACAGGATGTGGTGGGCTGAGGTAGCACGGAATGTTAGTTGTTTTCAGTCTTGTAAAAAAAAACTAATTTCCTAGAGCCTATTTTGATATGTATGAATTGTTTGTTTGAATTTTCATTTTGTAGGTATTGACCACCTTTTGGCACAGCATATTGCACACTTGTTCATTCGAGACCCATTGACTTTGTTTGAGGAGAAAATACATCTAGATGATGCAAATGAATCCGACCATTTTGAGGTTACGTCTGATTTAGAGGAATTTAATAAATATAGCTATAATTGCTTATCTTTATAATATTACTTAATTGGAGGATGGCTTTATTAGCTAAGAATTTTTTCATTAATTTTTCACTTCAGGTAATTTTTTAGCATATGACTTTGGAGTTGTAAGCACATTAATTTAATCATTTTATCTTTTATTTAGTAGGTGATGGCTTATACTTTAAACCAAATAAAATATGAAGAACCTAAATTACAGCTATGTATATAAATGTTAAGAGGAACTGTTAATTTTTTAGACTTCTTTAAATCTGGTTTTTATTTTATTTATGTTGAAATCTCTCTTTTACAGCTTTATGAGGTAATAGCTGTGGTAGTATTAGGCCTTTTTAGTTCAGGATGTGTTGGCCCCTCATGAAAAAATAAAGTCAGCTGCATGCCAGTCCCTTAGTGTCTTATACATAATACTCAACCAAAAGTTGAATAAACATGAGAAAGTACAACATATTTGCTCTTAGGTTGGGTAATTGTACTGTGAGCTTTAGGAAATTACAGCACTTGCTTTGGAACCTTCTCTAACCTGCTACGCTGTTCCACAGAAAATACTAGGACTCTAGTTATCTGCTTATTTTTCTTCAATTATATTATAGAATGATGTGTATCTTGATTGTGACGTATTATTTCATGTGCTTTGCAGAATATTCAGTCTACAAACTGGCAGACAATGAGGTTTAAGCCACCACCTCCAAATTCAGATATTGGATGGAGAGTGGAATTCAGACCTATGGAGGTAAGGAAGACATCAGTATGTACAAGAGCACATTTCCTTTTAAGTGGAAAAGTACCAGGCATTCTGCCATCCAGTATCAAACTCCTGTTACTTGTGCTGTGTTTTCTCCCCTTTGATTTGCTAGATGCAAATGAAGTGGACAGCAGTATTTAATCAGGCATGGACTGTGGGAATGTAACTGACAGGAGAATCCACTGCAGTACATCAATGCATGCTAATGGATTTGGGGTGATGGGGAAAGGAATTAGGCTTGTATTAAAGCAGCAATAAACAAAGCCCCATTTAGCTTCTAGAGACTCTATTTCTCTAGTACATTTCCTGGTACTGAACAATTCCACTGTCACAGTTTTGTTTTTTCACAAGTGCTTTTACTCTATAGTTGTCTGTTTCTAAGCTCTGAATTCAATCCTTCTAGAGTGGAAATTTAAAAGCTACTATACTTCTGTAATTAGAGCCTGAAGGTGCAGGTTATTAGTCTTTAGAAGCACAAGTGTGCTGTGCATTGAATTGCAGGGTTGGGTTTGTGAAGTGGGTGTGTGCTTTGCACGCTGGAAGTCAGTGCTGGTGACTGCGCGTGTGGATCACCCCTCGGCAAGTTCAGTGTGTGTGAACACAAGTGCCAGCATGAACATCTGAGTCAGTCTGTTCCCAACTGTCCTTGCATCTCTGTTCCCACTGAAGTAATTGAATCTCTACTCCTTTCATGTCTAGGTCCAGTTAACAGACTTTGAAAACTCTGCATATGTTGTGTTTGTGGTATTGCTAACCAGAGTGATTCTGTCGTATAAACTGGATTTTCTCATTCCTTTGTCCAAGGTAGGTGTGAAAGATCAGATTTGTTAGAGCTAATGTAATGCGTCAAGTCTGATTTTTATCCCCTGCAAGGTAGGAAATAATATTTGTCCACTTATAGAACTGTCATTTTTATCTTTCAGTTAGTTTTCAACTGTACCAGAACTTTGAATTAATTTAAACTCTACAGTATTAAATAAATATTTTACTGCTGTCTCATGGAATTAAACATAGACAAATGCTGTAGGAATTTCTGCAATGCCTAGCATCGAAACTGCTGAGAAATATCATGGTCACCCTTTCCCAGACTCAAAACAGCCTTGTATGTTTCCCCCATTTTACATACAGGGGGAAATAAGTGGAACTCAAAAGAAACATTTTAGACTTATCTTAACATGAATGTTGCCCGTGTCTCATATTCTGTTTTGTTTGTATCTAGTGGGGGGGAAAGGAAGAGTTCAGCATGCTTTAAGTGTTACACAGTATTTTAGTGGAAACAAATACTGCTGATTCTGGTCACAACTGTGTCTTTAGACAGACTAGCTATGCAAAATGTACTTTTTCCTTAATTGTGCCCTCACAGTTGCTGAACTGTTTTGTGTGAAACTGTCCTTGCATGTCCTTTTTCTGAGGCACTTGACCAAAAAATGTCTTTTTAGATGGATATTCCTGTGCTGTTATAGGTAGCTTTAAAAAAGATCTTGTAAGGCAGAAGGCTTTTGACACTATGCTGGAAAATCCAGCATAGCCATAGTATCCTGTAGCTTTTCTTGGAGTTTTTTTTTTTAATTAAACTGGAGGAAAATACTGAAATTGTAAATTTACAGTAATCATACCATATATACATGGTATGATTTGGTATGACTTCTAAAAAGAGATGTCACAAAGTTCAGACTCCATGAATAATGTAGCAATTTAGCAGTTAGATTGCATCATTAGATTGTTATTTGACTGTCTCAAAAGCACAAAAATTTCAACTCCCGGTTAAGAGTGAATAAGAGATCAGGTGCTGAAAGAACCTGAACAGAATTGGAGGGCTGGGGGGCTTAAAATTGCTTGAGCTTGCCAAGCAATTTGGTAGGTAATGCAACACAGAATTGCACAACCATTGGTAAGCCTGCCTCTTTCAAATAAAATAATAGGGGTTATTGGGCTAATCTCACACTAATCTTGGCTGTCTGATTGAATGTGGTTGAACACTCATCAGCTGGGACGGGAGTTCTTTCAAACTTTCAAAACAACCTGTTGTGTAAATAGGTTTCATAATATAAAATGAATTGAAAACAAAGCTTTGAAAGGTAAGAAGTAAGTGAAGATTTCACATAGCCTTTAGTTAAATATCAAAGAATTATATCTCTTTTTCTGAAGACAGTGTGGTAACGCTAATGTCCAGAAGCTGTATGATGTTAATTAATTCCGTGAGAACACACCAACCAAAGAACTTGGACAAAATATTCCATCCAGAAAGACAGAGCAATGCTTATGTCATTTGCAGAGCAAACGTCGTAGTTTGGGGGACTTCTGAGAAGCTTGGAATTTAAAACTGTTTTGCTAGCAATCCAAGTTTAAATATCTAACATGTTTGGGATGGAACAGATACAATTCCCATACAAACTTACAGAAACATAATGCTATTTCTAGAAGTTTGTTTAATACAGTGATAATTCTTCTAAAGACAGTGATGGTTTTGTTAATAAAAGCAGAAAATTATGGCTAGGGAAATTGACATTTTCTTCTTCCACAGGTATTTAAATTGCATCTTAAATATGCAAAGAAATCTGTCAGAAGGGATGTAACCTGTTAATTTTAACTGTTCCTCTGTTTTGTTCCAAACTTAAATTAGCATAGCATGTTCTAACATGATGCCATTACCTATTCTACTGGAGACCCCGTTTAATAAAATGTCACCTCTTGGTGGGTTTGTCCTGGACACTGAAGAATGAAATAAAACTTAGCGTCACAGTTTGACATTGTGTGATGAAATAGTAAGAAATACAGTAGATATTTAAACTTATGAAACACAAATGTGACAGTTTGGTAGAAGCCTGCTTTTCTAAAATGTCACAGATCTCTGAAATACTTGTTTTGCCAGGTGGATGAAAACATGAAGGTGGCCCAGAAAAGAGATGCTGTACGACAGGGAATGTTTTACTTCAGAAAAGATATATGCAAAGGTATCATATCAAGTAATCTGACTAACATTGTTGTGGATGTTTAGCACATCTTGCTTTTCTTGCTTTTTAACCATTTTTTTCCTTTCCCTTTGTCACATGTGAAGGTGGAAATGCTGTTTTGGATGGATGTGGCTCTGCACAGAATGGGACAGGCACTGACACAGAAGAGTACACCTTAATGAGCATTGACACAATTATCAATGGGAAGGTAATAGCCTCTTCTACCTGGAACACATTCTATTCTACCCTCCCAGAAACCAGACTGAATGTGCTTTGTACTGATTCTGTTCTCTTACACAGGAAGGAGTCTTTCCTGGTTTGATCCCAGTTTTGAATTCCTATCTTGAAAATATGGAAGTGGATGTAGATACAAGGTGCACCATCCTAAACTATCTGAAGCTAATAAAAAAGAGAGCCTCTGGTATGTTTGATATTTTTGGACATTGACTTTCTTGGCATTTTTCTACTTTCAATTGGATAAGACTGATGGGACCTGTGGATGTCTCATTAGCTGTTAAATCATTAGAGCAAAGGACTGGAGTGTGTTCTCTGGCTTAAATATTGTCCTGTTTTTGATCTTTAATGTTTAGTAATCCATTTTAGAACTTAAATTCAGAGTAACTGATAGAGTAACAATCATGGTTTAGAGGGTAGTATATGCCCAGTCCTCAATTTTGCTTTTCAACACCATGTACTGCTGCTTTTGCTACTGTATTGTCTGTCCCCTTTGTAGTAGTTTAAACATACACTAGTCCACTTTGCCCTGTCACTTGAGTGTTGTAAGAGTATTTGGGGCTGAGTCTGATAGCTTGTCTGATATTACTGGTGTGACTCCAAAGCTTACTGCTCCAACACATTCATGACTGTAAATTCAGGGCTGCTAGACCACGGGACCTAGACTATAGCTCACTGATAAGAAAGTCCTTCTGTAAGTAGCAGAACTCCTTCAAGGCAGAGCAGAGCAGGCTCTTCCACAGTCTTTTCCATGTTGCAATGTTTTTCAAGACCAGTGTATAATAACTGTTTATGTTTCTTCTTAAAATGCAGCAGTACAATGAGTAAAAAATGCAGGCTAAACTTAATTCAGAACTGTGTGCTTAGCTCAGGTTGCAGCAACTTCTTCACTTTTTCTGTGTAAATCCCCTGTATAACTGCATTGATGTAAATTTAGCTAGATGGTAGTTTTAGCCTCATAATACCCCTCTTCCCCCTGCCCCCGTCAAGTTTTAAACTAAAGTGCTGCATTCCTTTTTAATTCTTGAAAATTGCTGTAGGAGCTTGTAGGTAAAGACCTTTCCAAAGCTGAGGTGAAAATCAGGATTTTGTCTTACCTGGTAATTCACTACTTTAGCAGTTCTTTAGAATGGTAACATGTTTTTAGACATTCCCTTGTCTGTTGGTTGGGTTTTTTTTTTTTTTCTTCAGAGAAATGGTCTTGAGAAAACAAGGAATCCATAACTGTAGCAGGCCTTTTTCCTGAGGCCTGGTGACCAGCTGCAGGTGTTCCCCACCAACGAAAAACTTTGCTACCTGGTGCAAAGTTGCAGTTATTGCAAAAGTCAGGTCCTGTATTTACACAGACCTAAAGGCTGTGAGAGTGAGGTAGATGAGAGTGTAGTTTATAGTTCAGGTCTTGCAAACTGAAATGACTTTTAAATGAGACTTCTTAAGAACTAGAATTCACAGAATAAAAAACATTAGGTATTGTGTTACTGTGCCATGATATTTCTCAGTTGTGAGCTTTGGATTATTCCAGTTTACTCTTGGTCTTAAATCAAATGTTCCTGATCTGCAGCTTGTTTAGTATGAGTCATATCCACACAGAGTGGCCATTTTTCAGATTTCTCAAATGGTGAACACAGCACTCATGAGTTAAGACTACTGACATCTTTGTTGCTGTGGCTTAACCTTGCCCTGGTATAATTCATTTGAGCTTCTGTCACATCCTCTCCTGCAGCACAGCAAAGTATTACCCTCCTGGTCTCTGTATAGCTGGTGTGTGACTGCCAGCACTCCATGAGACTACAGATTTGCTAGGCAGGCAGCAGCTGCTGACCAGCACCAAATACCAAGACAGCAGTACTGAGGTAGCAGCATCAAGTGGTCCTTGTCCTGGTGTGCTCTCCTGGGTGCCTGTAGTGCAGTAATCAGAGAGCTTGATGAGCATTCACAGATGTGATTTCCATGATCTCTGCTTTACCTTTCTTGAAGCAGTTACACTTTTGCTCCCCCTAAAGTCATATAAGAAGAAATGACACAGTTCTATTATATGCTTTTTTAAAAAATTGTGTAGTTTCTCATGTTAAAATGCTCTTCACAGTTATTCCATTATATGCCTTCTTGTTCCTGTGTTGTAGAATCATGTTTATCTACTCACTTGTCATCAGCATTCATAATTGTGTGGATCTCTCCAGAATCGTGTTGCTCCTGAACTTACAATTCCCTTTGCCTCTCCTTGCCTGGAAGGTGTCTCACACCTTTTGTCAGTCAGTGTTGCCGTGCTCCCGGGGAAGGTGTGCAGGAACAGCGGGGCAGGATGGGCGGTGCCTGGGCTGCTGGCCACTAGGTGTCCGTGTTGCCGTGCGCTGGACACCGCCCGGCGCCTGCACGCCGAACGTGTCTCGTCGTAAGCTTCACTGCGCTCATCCCTGGCTCCACTGACTTTTCTTGCAGGCCCCTGCTTCTCATTGGTGTTAGAAAGTT
The DNA here is from genome assembly GCA_003676055.1 of Chloebia gouldiae. Lineage (NCBI taxonomy): Eukaryota > Metazoa > Chordata > Aves > Passeriformes > Passeridae > Chloebia > Chloebia gouldiae. The sequence continues at coordinate 19,485,295 of QUSF01000002.1, read as the reverse complement.
TTCATGTTGAGTTTTTAGTGCCTTCAACATATAAAGCCTCTTGGGTATTTTTTTTCCCGCCCTCTTATGTAGAAGTGTAAACTCTGGCCTCATTCCTTTAACACATTACTTCTGGTTTTTGAAGCACATTTTGATTTCTAGTAACTTTATTTATTCTGCTTTTCTTTCCGGTACTTTCCACAATTTTTCTGATTTGTCTTCATGTACATCTGTTCAAAACCACTGCTAGGATATTTTTAAATAGTGTTGGATTCTTTTTATTTGTGTGTTCCTTCGTGCTTTTTATAATATTCTTAAATGAAAGACTTCTGTAGTGGAAGCCCTTGACTCTTTCCACTCTCACAGTGACGCTGATGTTGTGGTAGCTAGCCATGAAAGTTTTTCTAGGCTCTTTGAGCATCCCATTAGCCCATCTTAATGTCTTAACAGTCAGAGTTACCTTAAACTTGTAGTAGTTAAGGTTTCCTTGCATGTGCTGCATTGTGGAGCAGGATTTAGCAGCTGGGACAATGGTGTCCAGCCAGTCCCCAGCTGCAGCTTCATGGGATACCAGTCTCCTGCAAGTGGTGTGTGTCATGCAGTGACCTTTTTCAGAAGTGCTGGGGAACCCTAGGCACCTGCTGACCAACCCAAGAACTGTGGAGTGAAGCAGAGGCACTGTGTACAAACCAGAAGTCAGTATAATTTGGAACCAGCCTATTTTTTGCTAGAGTAGCTGCCAGAGGGAGAAAGAATAATAAGCCCAAGCTGACTGATCAAAACTAGCAGCTCAGTTGGATAGATCAACTACAAACTTATTTTATATAAATGTAGTATGCAGAGGTGTCTGTTGATTCATCTCAGCCAGATTCTCTGTTAAAGGAAGTGTTTAAGACCTTTTGTTGTACAATCTGTTGGTAGCACCTGTTTCAGTTACTACTTCTCTCTGCATTATGTCATTGGAACATCTGAAAGTTGGGAAATTGCACCAGATAAGTGTCTTTTAGACCATCAGGGATATGTCAGCTTAATTGTGCCTGCAGTTTAGCCACATTTAAAAACCAAAAAGTGTAGGAATGTGTTTCTCATGAAAGCACGGGCTACTCATTAATTGTGTATATAGTGCACAGAACTCTAAGTGTTCCGCTGCTAAATTAGATGTATAAACTGAAATTTAATCTCCTCTTGCCCACAGGAGAACTAATGACAGTTGCTCGATGGATGAGGGAATTCATCGCACAGCATCCGGACTACAAGCAAGACAGTGTGATAACTGATGAAATGAATTACAGCCTTATGTGGAAATGCAACCAAATCGCTCAAGGCCAGGCAGAGTGTCCTGAACTATTGGGGGTAGGATTTAGTAAGAAACAAAGTGGAAATAAAACTGACTCTTTGTAATGAATGAATGAATGAATGCTTCTTAAATAATAAAAAATATTAAGCCTTTTAGCAAAGCACTAGCAAAGTTACTGTGAATCTGGTACAGTTTCATGGTGTGAAGACCAAAACAGGGATACTGCACTATAAAATGGGCCAATCTGCCTAAATATTCATTTAAGGCATCCTAAAATAGGCATTTCTTATTGTTAAGGTTTATACAATATACATGTAAATAGTAAAATATTTTTATGATTAACATCAATGTATTTTAATAACATTGTAACTAAGGTTATTGTGAATTAGCTTGTAACTTTTTTATGCTTCATATAGAAAGAAAAATTGTCATGAACAGCTTTGTAAATGTAATGGTACTTGTATATTATATGCATTCCAGTTACTGAATGTTTACTGTAATTTTTTTTAACCTGGAATGTGCTAAGTAATTTACCTTATTGTGTAAGAAAAAAATATCGTTCTGGATCTACCTGAATCACAGATACTTCTTCCTTCCATTTGGGTTTTAAAAGTATGTAAGAACAGACAAATATATGTGCATCCAAGTTATTAATCTTACAGTAGTTTCTCAGTTGCCACAAGACCTTCATCCACTTGTAAACTGTAAAACTCAGAGGAACAGATCTCTTTATTCAGATATTGCACAAGTCAGCCTGCCTGCAGACGCAGTTATTTTCTTCCCCTCTGAAATAAGCTGTATGCTATCTCAGTTCATAAAATCTGCCCAATTATTTCACAAAAAAGTAGTAACAGGAGATATGTTGAAAGGGAGGAGATGGGAGCTGGACATATAGCTCTCTTCACAAAGGAACCAGAGACACCTGCTCTGGACTTCAGCCTGCTTGACTGCTCTTCTCCCACACTGCTGCTGTTCCCACAGTCAACAATGCAGCACAAAACCAAACTTCTGTCCATTCTTCCTGAAGGTTGAGTTTCTCATTTTGTCATTTTGTTAATTATAAATATTTTTGTCAGCATGTTAATTTTCTATAAGGTAATTTATGTAGGTGGCTGGGGTTACCTACATAGCTGTAGTTATGGACAACTTAATCCCCTCCAGAAAACAGTTTAAAGAGAAATTTTGGAATGCACTAATCCTTTGAATTGGAAGCTGGTGCTAGGAGTGACTGTAATCTATTTAAATTCAGCCATTGCATCTGTAAATAAAGCAAACTTAAGGGGCCTTTTTGATTTAGCTTCTTAACTGATTTCTAAAAGTGAATTGCATTAGGGGTAGAAGATGCAAAGCTTAATGGAAGCATATAAAAATACCTAAGATCTAATGATTTTTTAAAAAGAACTAATGGAGAAACTGCAGTGAGAGGTGCACCAAGAAGCTTTTATCTACTGAATTACAATTCATTCTGTGTTCACAGGTGTGCTTTAGAGAATAAAAAGAATACTCTTTCTCTGCAGTGGTGAATTTGTTTTAATTAAGATGTAGGTATATGCTAATTTAGTTTCTGTAATAAGGAAATAAAAATAAAATTTGCAGTATGTGTTGGTCACTTGCATGGCTTGAACCCACATTTTTAGATTCAAAAAAAGAGGAGTTGCATACCTGGCAGGTACAACTCACCCAGACTTATTTTGTTCATAGTGGAGCTTCTCAGGACACAGACAAATGGTCTGACATTCCTACAGCAAAGAAGTCTTTGCTATTGTTAAAGTAGCATCTGTGTGATTGCACAGCATGAGCCACTATGCTTGGAAAACACTTAAAAATAATTGGAATGCTTTTCTGCTGGTACTGCTTCAATACATGTCCTTATTCCCTTTCAGTAGACATTGAATCACTCTTCTGGCTAACTGTGTGTCCTGTAACTTAGAGAACATTTTGCCATGATGCCTTAAAAGTTGTGGCTGGAAGTTTCCCTCCTGATTTCCTGTGTGCATGTTTCCAGAAGGGATGAGTGAGATCCAACACGGAGCTGCTTCTGTTTTTTGAGACATGCATGGTTGCAGTGTCTAAGCATTGTATGTTCACTAGATAAAGAGCTTAGGTATGTGATCCAGCCTGTTCTTTATAGTGTGAAGGCTGCCAGTGCAAAGCAGAGTTGCTGCAGGGCCCGGGGGCAAGCTTTGCCACTATCTGTGAATACAACTTAGGGGTGGCTCTGTTCTGTCTGTGCCCACTCTGAGGTAGAGAAGCAAACCCTAGTCCAAGCCTCAAGCCCTGTCTGGCCTTTTGCAGAGAGCATGAGAAACTTCTTTGGGCTATGGATACAGGACTGGTTCTGCAGTCATGAAGTGCATTCATATTAAAAATGACCTTTCCAACAATCATGTGAGCAAAGGGAGGGGAAGAAGTATCAGGCCCCTGGGGTGAATTGTGATTGATTCCTTGCCCAAAGACTAACTGTGCATCAGTCATGGCACTTTCAGCGATCATTGTGTTGGCCTCAGTTCAGCCCCAGTAACACACTTCATGCCTTCCACTCAGTTTTCAGGAGATCCCATTGTGATCTCCAGAGGTTTGATGCTATGACATCCAATTCGAGTTTTCTCTTGCATCAGACTATTTATGTTCAAGCGTCTTTGTTTCTGGATTATTATAGCCATACTTTTAGCATGGCCTACATCCTTAAAATGTGTCTCCTTTTGTGTGTGCACAGAGCTGTGCAAGCATCTTGCCTTGCTCAGAGTGATGCAAGTCCGTTCCAGCATGGTTTCCTCCCTCCACGGGTCCTGCCAGGAGCCCATGCCATTGTGGATTTCCAACAGGATCACAGCTTCCTTTGGGTATCCATCTGCTTTTCTGGGGGCTCTTCTAGGAGCTGCAGGTGGATCTCTGCACCACCATGGACCTTCATAGGCTGCAGGGGCACAGCTGCCTCAGCATGGTCTGCAGGGAATGTCAGCTCTGTCACCTGGAACACCACCTCCTCCTCCTCTTTCTCTCACCTTGGTGTCTGCAGAGTTGTTTCTCACACATGTTCTCACTCCTCTCTTCCCGCTGAGTGCTGATGTGCTGTTTTTTCTCTTTTTCTTAAAAATACTATTCCAGAAACACTACCACTGTTGATGATGGGCTCAACCTGGGCTAGTGACATGCCCTTCTTGGAGCCATCTGTCATTGACTCTGTTGCACATGGAGGAAGCTTCCAGCAGCTTTTCACAGAAGCCACCACGATAGCCCGCCCAATACCAAAACAGGGCCATGCAAACCCAATACAGTGTTCCCTGGAATAAGATTCCCTTAGAAATGGGAAACTCCTTGTAGGATTCTCCTAGACAGGTAAAGTCAGGATGGCTTTGCAGGCTACAACGATTTCTGCCCATTCCCTCTCAAGTATGAGGATTCTCTCTGTACAGTAGTGAGAGCAGTAAATGCAAGTTTCTGCAGCTTGTGTAGCAGCATTGTCTCCCTTTGAGCAAAGCAATGTCTTTCCTGAAAAGAAATTGTAACTGTAAATGCTGACTTATGAACTGAACAACTGGGCAAGATACTATGGCTTATGTTAAGCAAGAAATGGCTGTGAACTCTTCTCTCCATCTTTGAAAACAGTGTTAATTTAGCCATTGAATTTAGTTATGTATCACAAAGTTACTCCAAATTTACAGCCCTGTGACATGACACAAAGGGAAAACTAAAATCACACTGACAAGTGAGAAAGTAAAAAGTTAATTTTCCTTCGCTTCCCAGTGAAGGAAAGTTAAAATAATACCAGAGCCATAGTGCTCAAAAAAAAAAAAAAGTGTTGGTGTATGATGGCTCTTCATCATTGACTTCTAAGAGTTTTGTGTTCTGGCCAGAAAAAATGCTACCTTATAAAATATTTAAACAAAAGCAATTGTTCTTACTCTGGAAAATGTCCAAGCTCCTATTAAATGCAATTAGATCAAAAGTAAGCAGATTTAGATCTGATGGTACAGGGTGATGGTACAGATTTTGATGAAAGATCTTAAGGAGTGCCTTACTGTCACTGCCTTGACTACAGCCACTCTGTGTAGCAGCGAGGAGTTGCTTGCTGTGTGTTGCTGTGGCAGGTCATGTTCAGAAGAGGTGACTGGGGGCAGGGAAGAGGAAAGAATGAAGGAGAGAAGCTATTACCATCCTGAGAGGTTCCATTTTCTCCATACTCTTTGATTTGTGCTGGGGAAGCATCTGTGCCAAGACAACCTCAAGTTCTCCAGCATTTTTCAGTTAAGTTTCTTCTTTTCCTTCAACCATTTTCTAGCTTGGGCTATATTCCTTCCTGTCTGTTTCCATCTGTGCATGCACAGGCAGAGCTGGACATCTAATCCTTGCCAGCTTACTCACCACATGGGCGTTCAGAGGCCAAGAACTTGGAGTGTTTTTCTTGGCACTGCAAAGGACTGGGACTCCTTGCCCAGAGACCATCACACAGCTGCCTAATGAAAAACAGGAAAGCCTTCCAGCAAAAAAAATACCTCTGCTAAGGGGAAGCAAGACTTGGCATCACCCACATTTCCTACCTTTCATCCCACTCTGCAGTGTTTCTGTGCATTATTCATCCCACTGGTATCAGCTACAGGCATTGAGTCTAAAGAGCAGTAGGACAGAAGATGGCATGGGATGTTAGTGGAGGCAGGCCAAGCTGGCAGCCAGCTCTCCAGACCCCCCAGACTGTGGAGAGCAGGAGATGTGGCTGTTGTACTCTGTCTCAGACACAAACTGGACCACTGAGCACAAAACACTTCTGCCTGCAATTTCTCACCCTGGCAGGGTGAACCAGAGCAATGCAATATAAACTCTGATGTGATGCCTGGGCTTCAGCAGCGTGACCGTTGCCAGCAAAATGAGAGAGCAAAAAGCCTTGGCACAGAGAGCAGAAAGCCAGGCAGGGTCCTCGCTGGGGTGCGCTCAAGGCACAGTGATGAGGTAGGACAAAGCTCATTGCTAAGGCCAGGGCCAGCCCTAGGTGTCCTCCTAAGGTAAGAGGCAATGCAGTGAGCTGGGAGAGAAAACAGCTGTTCTTGGCCCAGTAAAGGCGAAAATAGTGGTATTCCAGGTCCAAATCCTCTGTGGATTTATGCCCAAGTTGCTACTCACAGGTTAACCCATTAACTCTTCCTGGTGAGGTCCCACAGCAGAGCAGTAGTTATTCCTCTCCATCCCTGCTGCAATCCCACTGAGAAGAGGCAAAGAGCAGATGAAGCCAGTGGTGAGGCTGCCTGGTGTCACCCTAGCTGGGAGCCCTCCAGGCAGATTTGCTTTGTAGATGCCCTATAAGCAGGGCAGATCTCTGTGTGTGTTTAAAGAGCAGTTCAGACCAACATGTCCCTTTCCAATGTTTGGTTTAGCCACACAATTGCTGGGAGCAAAACTGCCATAGTCCAAATTAAAACATGCAATATTCCAGTGCTTCTGGACATGACATATCCTAAACAACCGTGTGAGGTGAAGATGAATACCCTTTTTAAATGCAGTTTGCTCTTGCTCCTAAAATAATAATTTCTAGACAATAAACTTCACTCACTCTTTAAAATAAATATGCCTGGGTCTCCTTAGAGAGTGGCATAAAATAACCTATTTCAGATTTTTGTCTTTTTCCCTTTACTTTCAGTGCAGCCAAATTGGCACACCCCACAGCTTCTTGTGGGGGAGGTATGCAGCTGTCTTTAGAGATGCGTGTGAAAAGCAGAGCTCCAGAAGGGGGTGCCCACATACCCCTGGAAATTCATTCTGACTTTCCACTTCCCACTCATCACAGCACATGTGGTGTCATCAGTATCTGGCCATTCCCACTCAGGCCACAGGGTCTCAAAGAGGTGGCACAGTTAGGAAGGGAGAAGGTAGCCAGGCATCCCATTTCAGTCCCTCCAGCTGTGACTGTTGGCTTCCAGAAACATGGCACATTTGGCCTTATTTTCAACTGATAAAGTGTGATGCTTGCCCTGAACACAGTGCTAGGACAAAACATTTCTCATCCCACCTCAGAAAATCAAAATCCACAGAACAGAAAGGAAACTTAGAGGATTACAACTGTACAACAAGAGCATCCAGGGAAAATCCCAGCCAGCTGCTGTGTTTCTCACTGAGCGCCTTCTGTATTCATATGTTTGTACAAAGCTCTGTACTGGTTTTCGAGATACACCACAGCAAGCTGCTCTCTGGGAAGAGGAACATTTTCTCCAGGACCATGCTCTCCAGAGGGGAGAGTGTGTTAGGCATACCAGTTGTCAGGACATCAGCAAAATGGTTAACTGTTTCCAACTCTGCTTTCATCCTGAAAGGGGGGCTTTATCTGCTTTCATCCTGAAAGGGGGGCTTTATCTCCTTTTGTCCTGATGCAGCCAACAGGGTTTTGTAGTGTGTCCAAACTTTGGTCCCAAGCACATTTACTGTTGCAATGCCATGCTACGACACCTCACAGCTGACATATGGCAATCAAATGCAGACCTAGAAGTGCCCACAGGATGATGTGGGGTGGTGAGTCTGATGCTCTAATTGCAATTAACATGTAAGGCGTTATGATAAATGTTATCATCAAACTGCACTGTCTTTACAACTTTTCCTTGGCTGTGCCTAGAGTTTGACAGAGATGACATAGTGACAGCCTTGCCCACCCATTTCCTATCATTTATCATCAACAAATACAGAATATGTATAAAGTTGGTTTGTCTTAGCTGCTTCCTTGTAAACAACTTTTACTGATGGAGCCCACTGGCTCAAAATCAGCCAGATTGGCGATTCTCCAATACTTGTTATGAAAAAGCACCTCTGAGCTATGTCCTGGGACACACAGGTGGCATGTGCCTCCTAGAGGGTGTTATAGACACTTCAGAAACCACTGAACACTAGCGCTGTGCCTTCATGGCATACCTCCACTTGGAGATCAGCAGCTATGACAGGCCCTACAACAGGAACTGGTGATTTAGCAGCTACTTTCAAAAACTATTTCAATGGGGCAGGAAACACTGATCTAACACTTATGTTCCCAGTTTTGAAACTTGCCTGATGTTTTCTGTGGGGATAGGAAAGGAAAAAAAATCTGAATCATATGTACCCAGCATATCCCAGCTTCTCTGTCAAAATGTTCCCAGGAGCTCCAAGAAGTGAAGCTAAACCTAGTCAAGAGAAACTGCAAAGATATTTTCCAGGGGAAAAGGCTAGCTTCATCTTTACTTCCATCTCTGCCAGCCTTACCTTCTCCTTCAGGACCACACCCCTCCTGCCCCCTCCTCTCCCCAGGTAGCACATCTCTGTGGTTGATTCTCTTGTCTGACTGCTGCTTTTGTTTCTGAGTAAGCTCTGCCTCCTGATTTTAGCCTGCCTGCCCTTCTGCAGCTCCATGTCAGCAGCCCAGCACCCATGGGACACAGAATGGGAGGCTGTGCCTGTTTCCACTACCCAGGTGGTGGAAGAGACACAAAAAGCCAGGGAAGCTGGACATGGGTATGAGCTACCCAATAGTCCTCTTAAAATGCCTCATTACTTAATATCATGAAAGAAGATTGCAAGGTTTACACATCCTAGACTTGAGGACAGAGTGCACAAATTGCAAGCTTGTGTGTTGCTTTTTTTTTTTCATGGTTAACAAAAAATAAAAAGGAAGAAGGAAAAGAGGGAGGTGCTAAGGAGCTCCAGTTTGTCCAAGTTCAGTTTTTCTGGCAGCTCAGATTTTAGTGTGGGCAGAAGAAAACAGGTGTGGTGTAGAAAGTGAGTTGTAAATTTTCTGCAAGGAAACAGGCAAAGGAAATTCTGCATTTATTCAGAGACAGGATAATAGACAGCTGAAATGGAGACCAGCAGGACATACAGGAGTGGTGAGAAGCTGAGAATAACCCATCAAAGGGTTAACCCACCTAATTAAGTGAGGTGATAGTCAGGAGGCAACCTAAGAGTGGGCAGAACAGGAAAAAGTCAGAGAAGATTTAGATAGCAGGGAGAGTTTAGTAGTGTCTGTGAAACCTGATGGTCCAGGCAAGATAAATCTGGCATGTGGGATGGAAGGCCTTTTTGTTTGCAGAATTTTATCTTAAAAAAAAAACTTCTCTACTTTTGAGCCTCTCCTTCCATCAAGTGATTGCCAAGGAATGCTTTAATATTCTTACCTCATTAGCTTTGGCACACAGCGAGGCAGGCAGGAACTGCTCTGTGTCTGGATCCCATGGAACCAGTTTTGGACATGCAGCTGGCAGCCCCTTTCTAGACTAAGAATGCTGAGCAATTCCTCATTCCCAAGAAAAGCTGGGGGTTCCACCCTCCTACTTCTTTCTGTGTGGCAGATAGAAACCAAAAAAGAGTGAAGCCTCACTGAGGTAAAACAGTAATGGCCTCAGCCAAAATGTCAGGACTTGGTGCTGAAGAGAGGGTGAGGCTGGGAAGCAGCTGGGTGCGACATGACAAATGCTCACTGTGCTGATGGCTGTCAGCCATAGGACAGCAGGTGAAGCTTTTGGCAAGTGGCACACATTGGTTGTGCCACTGATCCTAACATGAACTTAGGCTTTTGCAGACTTATAGCAATGTTTTGTGTAGATCAGGACTGATAAAAGTCCATTTATGGTGAAATTTTTGTTCAAGATAGGTTGAAGCATCAGACCCTCATTTATTGTCCTCTACAAGGGTCTGACTTCCAGACTCCTTTTGACCTCCCAAGTTTCCCAGGCATCTCAGCACACACCTCTCCAAACAGAGCAGAGCACCCAGAGACTTGTGTAGGTCCAGTCACGGGCCAAACCAGCAATGCTCAAGTCCCATTCCAGACTGAGGGACTCTGTCTGGAATGAAAGCAACAGACTACCCACCAAGTGCAATAGTGGTCATTTTGTGTTTTTCAAGAAGGGCTAAGCTTCAAAGTTATTATGAGACCCTTGTGGTTAGTGCACTTCTCAGAAAGTGGAAGTTATAAGGTGGTGCTTCTTGGGCACGAGTCATTTTCTCAGGCAATGCTCCAAAATCTCTAGCTGCTGGCCAGTCTTAAGCTCTTCTAGGATTCCTGGGAAATAGGCTTTTCCCATTTGAGCTCTTTGTGTAATCAATGCTACCCACTTACTCCATGTAGCATTGTTTGTGTGAGGTGGTGAGGGAATGTTTCCTTTAAACATCCAGTGTAGGACAGGCAATCACAGTGTCAAGAAATGACATGCTTCTGTCCCAACAACTTCTGAGGCAGCTCAAACCCCCTTATAGGCAGCTAACATTGCTCTTTCAGCTGGAGTATAGTGGGCCTCTGATCCTCGATAACACTGGCTCCAAAACCCTAGTGCTCTACCTTGGCTTTCTCCTGAGGTCTTTTGCCACAGGCTCCAGGTGAAGCCCCTTGGTGGAAGGGAAGGGATGTTACAGGGACAGTGCTGCTCAGCAGTAGCCAAAACACTGGTGTGTTATCAACACCCTTCCAGCTACTGATGCCAAGCACAGTGAGGCACAAATGAACTCTGTCTCAGTCAGACCCAACAGAGATATGCTGCTGCCTCTGAGGGTTTACATATACACAATCTCCACACAGAGAAACCAATTCTTTAACATAGTTTTTAAGAGTCTCTGGTGGAGAGAGAGGAAAGGATGGAAATTGTCCAGGCTTTTTACTGGACTTTGCTACCACAGAGAACAAAACAGTGCATATTTGTAAATCTTTATATAGTACACATTGCACAGTGTGAGTGTTCTTCATGCCTAATTCCAAAACACATAAAACAGAGCAAGAGATGGCCAAGGCCAACGGGGAATTTTGAGAAAAATAGAAGGTCTTTTATAATGATGCAGACAAAATAATTTAGAAATTGTTCTCCTGAAAATAAGTGTCTGGATAAACATGATTGAATCATCTAAGTAAGTTGTGGAACTGATCACTGCAAGAGGTGAAAATATCGAAGGGTTTCCCAAGTGATCAGCCAAATTAAAGGAAAATATATGGCTAGTACTTAGACAATGGCATCATCGTCATTCTCGTTACTATGACTGTTATTATCTGGCTTAATATTCAATGTTCTGGTTACCATTGCCAAGGAAATCCAAAACCATGGGATGCTGGAATAGGGTAAATAAGTCAGGGAAGGACCATTTTGTACCAGCTCTTCCTTAGTTCCTTCCCTAAGCACCCACATCTGCCAGGGAGAGAACACTGGCTTTCTGGTCTAACTAAATTATGTTCTTACAAAATTCAAAGTTAATTGGGAAGCAGGCATGGTAGAAAGGACAGACTTCAGGCTATGAGGCAGGCATTGGAAGCTGGATTGGAATTCAAGCAGTCACTAGTAGAGAAGAGAAGAGGTCCCCTAGCAGGTAAATTCCCAGCCACCAGCAAGCACATGCCGCACTCCAGTGGGAGCCTTGTCCATACCTGGGGGCTCCTCCTTGGGGATGGCTGTTAGTGGCTGAGCATGCAACTGAATTAAAGTCTTTCTAGGTGGGCCCTCCAAACACAGTAGCATTGCACAGGAGACAACCAGACCAGCAGCAGCCCTGTTACTGTGTTCCTTGACAGTAGGGTGAAGCCTGCCCAGCCCTCTCAGCAGTCACACAGAACAGCTAAGTGCCTCTCCTGAGATGACTGAGGCCTCTCACAGGGCTGCCTGTCTAACAGCCTTGACTATGCAGAACATAAAGAAAGCCCCGCTGTTTCCTACTGACTTTGCTATGCAGCAGCATTTTCAGCTGTTCTGCTCCATGCTCCTGTTCTAGGTGAACACGAGTGATTCACATAATCTCTCTAACTAAAGTAGTGTATTAATCTACCTCTAGTTGCTCTTTCTCATGCCCTGACTACTTTCCCAATGATGTCTTAAAACCTGATTTATGGGTACAGACAACATCCTGGGCAACACTGTTCTAACAGACTGTTAATATTAACTAGACACTTGGATGGAATTACTTCTTACTTGGAATCATGGAATGGATACCTAGCCCTACCCCTTAGGCAGAAAACATTTGGGGCTCAGATACAGTCTAAGGAAAGCATAAATGACCTGTCTGGTCACATATTTGTACAAAAATATATGGTTAGCTTATTCCCTGCATGGTCCTAGCTCAAGCTCCTCTGCACTCTGCAGGCACGGCCCACGAGTCACACGAGCAGGATGCAGCCACACTGTTCAAAGGCAGGTAGAATTTAGCTGTATGATGCTGTGGCCTAACCCCAGCCAGCAGCCAAGCCCCACACAGCTGCTCATTCACTCCCCCATCTCTGGGATCAGGGAGAGAATGAGGAAAGTAAAAGCTAGAAAATCTGTCAGTTGAGATAAAAACAGTTAATGGAAAAAGCAAAGGCCACACATGCAAGCAAAACAAAACAAGGAATTAATTCACTGCTGCCCATGGCAAATGTTCAGCCATCTTCAAGAGAGCAGGGCCCCATCACATGTGACAGGGACTTGGGAAAACAAATGCCACCACTCTAAATACTCCCCCATAATTTTTCTTCCTCCCCACTAATAGACTGAACATGATGCCATATGGTCTGGAATATCTCTTTGGTCAGTTTGGGTCACCTGTGTCTCCTTCCAGCTTCCCATGTACCTCCAGCCTCCTCACCAGGCACTATGAAAAGCAGAAAAGGCAGTGGCCCTGTGTAAGCCCTGCTCAGCAATAACAAAAACATCTCTGTATTATCAACCCTGCCTTCAGCACAGATCCAAAACGCAGCCCCACACCAGACACTGTAAAGAAAATTACCATAGCCAAAGTCAGCACATGGATGCAAGTAAACGTGGAAGGTGAATCAGCCCCCCTTAATATTTCATTTACTCCTACAGACATAGCTACATCTGTATGTGCCTCCCACCAACTTCAATTGACAAAACCAGGTTATAGCTATAAATTAGACATAATGACATCTTAAATTTCATGTACCCAAATATTTTCTTGGTTTTGTCACCTGACTCTCTACAGAACTAGAGGAATGTTACGCCTTTGGGACTGCATCCAGCAGTACTTGATAACATATCACATACTCTACAGGACTGAAGGAGCCCTTCACAGATGAGGAGCCTGGTCAAGCACCACAGCTCCATGCAATAGCAAAGCCTCAGAAAATTATGATTCAACCTTGTGTAAATCAAGCACCATTTGAGTCTTATATAACAAATGTTTTTTATATACACTGTCTTCATGTCCAACTTTTTCTAAAACATCTAAAAGCTACCTCCTCACTTTGTGTCTGAAATACGAAAGACAGATTCTCATGCATGGAGGGGATCTAATGTCACTGCCTGTTACCTGCAATACATGCAGGATGCTTTCCTCATAAAGGAAAGTGCAGTTCAAGTGCATAGCAATTTGGAAGTTAGGGAATAGAAGCACATAACAGTTGAGGTTGGAAGGTGTCAGTGTTTGGCACCAATCAACAGCAGATGGGAACTGACTGTCACCATTAGTTTATCATCTTACTATAAAACTTCTATACTTTCTCTCTGTGAGTTCTCACAGGCAGCTCCTCGCAACACTGACTCCTTTTCTCTTTCTTCCACGTGGCTGGCTGACTTCTTCCTGGCCCTATCAGGAACACCTTATTCTTTCCATACCCCTAGTAGAACACACTAACACTTACTGTCCCTAGCACAACCACCTGACCCTTACTCCTTGCAGAAGCACAGCCAACTGACTCCAACTCTCAATTACCTAACCCACTCTTTTATAACACCCATCCTTACTGGACACAGCTGTGACCTATTAAGGGCACGCCTGGTCCTACTCTTTGGTAATTAGTACAGCTGCAGCTCCTCAGGGGCGAGATTGCCTTCAGCATTACCTCTGTTCTCCTATAATCCATCCTCCCACGGGAAAGGACCTCTAGAGATCATTTAGTCTACTCCCTACCACCCTTCTTAAGGCAGGGTCAGCTAGAACACTCCACCCAAGACCATGTCCTCATGGCTTTTGAGTATCTCCACAGATGGAGACTACAGCCTCTCTGGGCAACCTGTGCCAGTGTTTGGCTATCCTCACAGTAAACATGTGTTTTCTTATTCAGATAGAATTTCCTGTGTTTGAATATGTGCCCATTGCCTCTTATACTGTTGATATCTGAGAAGAGGCTCTGCCTTCTTCATATCATCCCATCAGGTATTTATAGCCAATAAAAAGATTCCCCCTGAGCTTTCTCTTCTCCAGTCCAAACATTCCCAGCTCCCTCTGCCTTTCTTTATGTGACAGTTGCTCCTTTCCCTTAATCAACTCTCAGATATTTCATGAGCCCAGCACTGGCACAGCATGCCAGGGCTGAGCAGAGAGCAAGTGTCACTTCCCTCAGCATGATGGCCACACTTTGCCTGATGCAGCCCAGAGTACTATTAGCCTTTTTTGCCATGAGGGAAAATTGCTGGCTCATGGTCAGCTTGACCACCAAGACACTCAAGGCCTTTTTTTTCCCATGTTATTTTCCAGCTGGTTGGACCCTAGTCTGTACAGGAGGTATTCCTCCCCAGGTATAGGACTTTGTATTTTTCTCTACTGAGCTCAATGAGATTCCTCTCTGCCCCTTTCCTCAGGCTGTCCAAGTCCCTCTGAATGGAATCAGCCACTCATCACAATTTTGAACCATTAACAAACTTGCTGAGCTTGTCCCATCACCCATCTCCAAAGTTATTAATGAAGATGTTAAGTAATAGTGGTCTCAATATCAGCCTTTGGGTACACTCCTAGTAACAGACCTCCAGATGGACTTTGTGCCATCGATCACAATCCTTTCAGCCTGTCAATTCACACAGTTGTCAGTCCACCTCATTGTCCACTTATCATGCACATACTTCTCTGCTTGTCTATGAGGATGTTACAGGTGACAGTTTTGAAACCCTGGCTAATGCCAAGAAAGAGAACATCCACTCATCCACCAAGCCACTCTTCTCATCATAGAAGATCATGAATTTGGATAAGCACAATTTCCCTTTCATAAGTCCATGTTGGCTATTCCAAATCACTTTGATCAAACAGGGCTTCTCCCACTTGCCTGAAGAATACCTCAGCTATTACTTCTTTCCAATCCAGTAATCTGTACAGGATACACACAACTACATAACCCAAGTTTGTCTATTCACTAGTACAAAATTAATGACCATTCAGCTTCAGACAGGTTTCTAACATAGTCCAATGGACAGTGATTGAGTTGTAGCAGAGATATACACAATCACAGAGAGGAAAAGACCAGAAAATGTGTCATGGTTGGTCCACAGCATGATGTTGCTTTTTGAGATTAAGCAGCCAGAACACTATTGTGTGTGATGGAGCATCATAAGTCTGCTCTGAATATCTCAGACTAAAAGACTGTAAAACTAAAAGCAGAAAGGGATCTTCTCCAAGTAGAAGTTTTTTGGGGCTCTAAATACTGCATCAGGAAGTTTGGGCAGGATGTAAGGAGCAAATCCTGATGTTCTGAAGGCAGACACCACCAGGAAGGATATCCCTCCTTCTTGATTCCCTGCTACTCCCCATTCTGCTCCTACATTTTGGGGCATACCCAGGATCCACGGAAAAACACAGCACCAATGCAGTTTTAATAGGTGTTATGCTTCCTCAAATTTGTACCACAAAGCCTGATTGTATCCATTAAAGTTTTATGAGGTCATTACCTGTGTCAGGTTAAACATGACAGATAGGAAGTCACATCAACAATTTGGTTTCAGCTGACAGAGCATGAGCATGTCCTCATATCTCCAATTTGTGATGAATGATGTCCTCATATCCTTAATCCTCTGCTGATGCTTGCCATCATCTTCTAGCTTGGTGCCCTTCTCACTGACCATTGGAGAACCTTTCCTGATCTTCTAAGCACAAATTCACATACCCTCACTGTTTACAGATTTCCAGTGCAAGACATATTTCTCATGCTACTGACCTCATATTTCACTCCTCAACTTCAACCCTATATGGCATTTGTTTAAAAGATATCACACGTCAGAGCAAAGATGTGTTACTTATGAAGACTACGCAGAGCCATGCAAACCACTGCCAGACAGCAGGGGATGTCCAGAGCATTTAAAATCAGCTCGAGGTAGGCTGCTAGGTGTGGGTTCCTTCCCTCACCTGTGTTGCTGTGGATGCAGAGTTACAGCACTGAGGTTACCTTGGCATTACACAGACAGTAAGTGACAGCAGAGAGCCATCCAGCAGAAGGGTTTTAAAATTTGAATGGGTAAACAGATTACCTTTCATTTTTCTTGTCTGCTTATCCACTAACTGGTGATTTGTATTACCTACATCTGCACTCAGGTTTTGCTTAAATGTATGAAGGCAATACTCTTAGAGTCCTTTACAAATACATTAAACATATTTTGGGAAAAATTTTGTTTTAACATTTTTGAAAGACAAAGACAGATCAAGAGTACAGCATGCCTACTGTCCTGTCCTGTCCACTGCAACAGTTATTAGTAACCAATGGGTAGAGAGAGAAAGCTGTTTCTGAGGAGCACTTACCTCTTTTGAACGTTGCATTTGAATTGTGCAATTACAAGAACAAGGAAAGCAATACAAAAATCACAAAAAAAGGTGAATTTGATAAAAGCTTCATCTTTTACAAAATCTAGAAGAGACAGTAGGTGACTTTGCTGCATTTAGGCCTTGTCCTTAATAATCCATTTTGCAGGAGGTGTACAGAACGGCGTAAAATTTCAAATTACTGCAAGAGAAGAAAGTGGTTATTGCTCTGCTGACACATGTATTTACACACATCTTTCTGGCCAGATATAACAGCCTGCAGTGTATCCATATTTTAAAGCCTCTTCCCACTACCAGAGGACACAAAAGTGTTGCAAAGTGCTTTAAGTGGTTTCTCTTAAATTATTCTCATCTTCTGGTAGTTAAGATTACCATACAATTTAAGATTTTTTGTAAAAACTATTATTTTGTCATGTTTTGGTTAGCAAAACCAAAATCTCCTCTTGCTGCAAGCTAAATTTCTTGTGGATCCTGGAAGAAAGAGCAAGAAATCAAGCACAGGATTGTGCAGACATTAGAGCTCATTCTTGTGCTTTCAGGAAGGCCCTCTGTGGATGACAAAAAATACATTTGTATTTATCATTATATGTTTGGCTTATTCAGTTGCTGCCTGGAAATAAATATTACACTAGTATATCTCTGGTAGTATTGTAAAAAAATCACAAGAGCAGCTCAGGAATATTTCACTGTTAATAATACCTTGGGCTTGTCTAACAGGCTTATTCAGTGACCCCAGAGCAAGCATTGAACTCTACAGCTGGGCGGGAAAAGGGGAAAAGCTGGCTTTCAGGAGTTCAAGTGTGCCCCAGCCATGGCTGGCTGTTTGCCACAGCTGGGGAATAGTTCACTGACAAAGATGGGAAGTGACAATGCCATTTTCCCCAGCAAAGCATTAAAACTGTTTCCCCCTGCTACCAATGCCACTGTTTTTGACCATGTATTGAAAACAAAGGGCATCTGTTCTTATGGATTTAAAAACATAATTTGCTTTATATATAGAAAGAATAAATCTGTTTAGTTTTTTTCATTGTCAGACATGACTCTCTTTGGGCTTATGGCCATTCATGTTCAAAGTCCAGTTGTTTTCCCTTGTGTTTCCCAAGTGTCATTTTTATAAAGCAGTTGTTCCTCTCTAACTGGATAGCAGCAGAAGTAAATCAGCTTCCACGTGTTGAGAAACAAAGGAACAATGAAACATTCAGCCAAGCTTGCCTCAACAGATTACTCTATTTTTTTTATACTTTCAAGGCAATTTGAAAGGAAAACGGCCCAAGAGCTCAAAGGATTTGGGAGGTACTCTGAGCAGCAACTGTGACTCTCCTGGGAGATTAGGGGTCATATCCTCCCCTCACTTAAGCTCCTGGAAATTGTGCAATTGCCCAAACAGAGCTGGAAGAATAATTTGATCTGTCTTCTTGTAGTGGTACACTGAGGGTAAATTACTGTGATAAAAGATTTATATTTGTCAGTTGAAGTTCATCAATTTGGTATATGACAGCGGCTCCAAATTTCTTAGCAGAATAAGCAAAATTCAATCATGAGGAGACTCTGCTTATGATTCTGGGGAGAGGTGAAAAAGCAAAGTGGGATCAGAGCCATCAGGTGCCAGGATTTTGGGAGTAAGTGCAGCCAAGGTAGGCAGCCCACAGCTACCCTGTCTTGCTGCCACAGGCAGCTTCCCAGCCTTGCTTGTTACACTGACAAGTCCTGCTCGGCCTTTCTCAGCCTGAGGCAGTTGTTATTTCCATCCCTGCAGCCAACAGGTTTTACATGATTTTCCTGTGGGTTGACAGCAAACAGGCAATGGAGGCCAGCTGTCACCTGGGAAGCTGACAAGGCACTCCTGTTCAACTGCCTGGACATACACTTTCTTAAGTAGTAGATGGCACTTACATGCAGGAACTCTCCTGTCTGGAAGCACATAGCTGTTAATAAGGCTAAGGCCATATTTTAGACCTTGAAAGCAATTTCCAGTTGTGTGATCTGAAACCCAGCAAAATTATTAAGCAACTTGCTCTAAGACTTGAAAAAGTGGCAGAGATAGAGAGAGGAGGACATCACCTACATGCCTTCAGTCAGGAGCTGCAGTAAGGACATGGTGCAGACACATCTCCCTAGCACTCCTAGGACATGCAGAAAGATACCAAACCTAGCTCAAACTGTTGAAGATAATTTCAACAGGCAGTCATGTGGGCTGGAAAACAGCTGGAAAACAGCCAAGATGATGATTAGCACTATACAAAAAAGGCACCAGGGATCAGTAGTGATGAAGTCTGAGGAGCTGCTGCTGGGCTTGGAGCACAGGGTGCTGTGTTTCCCATCATGCTGAGCAGTTCTCCTGCCATTTGCCCTTTGCACAATGACCAGCTGGAGAGCTGAGCAGAAGTGCTGACAGACCCTGGCATATTTCCCTTCTGGTTTTCTGCCTTTCTTTAGCAGGAGGAAGGTTCAGGTACTTGGCAAAGCCAGGGAGATGGTTTACCTTCAGCTGGCTGGACTGCTGCTGCTAGCAAACATTTCCAAGAAAGTAAAGCTTACAGCTTCTGTTGCTGTTTTAAAATAAGATATGGGTCTGGGTTTTGCCACTGGTATTTCAAAAAGGAGAATGTTACTATAGATTTTATATGAATGGATGTATTCTTTATAGTTCTACAGTTTATTTAGGCTGTCCAAAATGCTATCTATTTTCCAGGCAGCATTTCCTTTTCCTCATTACCATCTCTTCAGACTTCACATGATTTCTTTCTGCTCCTCAGCTCTGCCCTTAGGTTAACTTCCTTTTGTTTTCTTACCAGTGTTCTACTAGCTTTTAGTTTTACTTTATGACCTTATTTTTTGATTCTTTTTCTCAGCTAACTACACTGAATAACCAACACGATAAATATTTGTGACTTTGGTGATGCTAGATAAAGGAAAAAAGGAGGGAGGTACAGGAAGGAAGTACATATTTTTAGAAGAAAAAGAGGATGCTCTGAAAGTACCTGAAGACAGATGCCAGCAATGCTGGTATTGAAAAAAATACCATATGCAATGGGTGAATGCTTTTCTGATCTGAATTTATCTGAAGGATGAAACGTGGTCTGATGGAGGAACTTTGGTCCTAACCACAGGATTTAAGATGACAATGTGACCATGCAAATATAGCATGAAGAAAGATACTGAGACTTATGTGTTCCTCTGGTGAACAAGGCCCAAACATCTCCATGCTGGGCTGTGAGGGTGCACTCAATATTCATGATTAGAAGAGCACAGACTGACAGACTGGAAGAGACATCAGCCAGTGGACAGTCAGTGGAGGGAGAAAATGCCAAGTGGAGGTTCATGTTACTAACACAAAACTGAGCTGCAAATGGACAAGACCAACAGATAAAGGTACTGGATGAGGTTGGAAGCAACTTGGGTCCCAAACTTCTGTTCAGCTCATGTCCATTCAGCCCCAGCCCACTACCCTTCCTAACAGGTAAGCACAAGTCTCCATAGTGGTGCAGGCTGAGATGCTGTGCCAGGCATGGCATCATGACAGCCACATCCCTCACTGCTTGCTAGAATTTAAATAATTAAATTCAAATTGTAACAGAAATTGAAACCATCTAAACATAAAAAGATACTCGTAGGTATCTCACCAAGCAAAGCTTCTGGTAATGATATCAACTTTACAA
The DNA here is from genome assembly GCA_003676055.1 of Chloebia gouldiae. Lineage (NCBI taxonomy): Eukaryota > Metazoa > Chordata > Aves > Passeriformes > Passeridae > Chloebia > Chloebia gouldiae. Next base: position 19,464,916 of record QUSF01000002.1, on the reverse strand, counting down.
ATAGCACGCCCAGGGAGAGGGCTCTGAATAATGCCAAGTGCTTTTCTCCCTTAAGGTCCAGAAGATCTCATAAGACACAAGACACCTCCTCTACAGTCCTTATTTTCCTTTTCACAGCCATGGTCAGGACTTCGGTTCTGGGAGCCCTGAGCTGTCTTCCAGTCTCATGCAGCCCAGCTAGATGCTTGCTGTGGCCTGGGCCATTTGCCTCTGGGCAGGGCAGGGCAGGGCACATATGCACCTCAGCTAAGGCTAAATCAATGTGAAGAGGGCATGACATAAACAATTAGTCCCTACACCTCTGCTCGGATGTTATCAGCATCTCAATCTGCCCCTCGGGCACCTCCCCAGGCACTCCCAGAAGAGGAGTGAGCATGAATTAAGCCAAGCACAACCTGTTCATGCATTTAGCCAAAGCTTCTTGGCCTCGCCAGCAAAAAAAAAAAAAAAAAAAAAAGCAAAAAAAAAAAGCAAACCATGCCTTGAAGTACCTCAGGGAGTGGCCCGCAGCAGCACATCCTGAGGCAGGACTGACTGTGGAAAAGAAAACACAAGTTTCCCGGCAAGGGCTGGGCCAAAGCGGCACCTGAGTCACCGCGGCTGCCCCGGACGCGCGATGGGAGCGCTGCTCCCTTTGCTCCCTGCAGCGCGATCCCGCCGGCCAGCGCTGAGCCACAGAGCCAGGGTGACCCTGCCCCAGCCATCACTCCTGGAATCCGCACGTTCACTCCTCCGCTTACAGTCTTTACGGAATGCAGAATGTTGTCTGAGAGATAAAAATGAAATGAGTACAGAATTTGGTTTCATTCCCCTTCACAGGAGATGGGGTTTTTTTTCAGATAAAATAGCATTTAGAAGGGAATATAATAACTATGGGGTTTTTTAACTGCTTTTACCCAAAGTGATGTAATTAGTCATGATCCAAGAACAATTTGCCACACAAAATCCAATTTCTAGTTGTTGTTTAAAATCAATGTGAGGCTCATTCCTTCTATTGTTAAAATCAATGGCACTTTGAGTTTAAGAAGAAGTTGGATCCTGGTTCTGTAAAAATGTAAACCAGATCTTTCCCTCCTTGCCCTGCTCTTTTTGAAAAAGAAACCCATCACACCTTAGCTGGGCCATGTTAGTTTACTGCACCCTATCTAGGCAGGTTGCTGACACAGTTCTACATGTAGGTAATTAGGTGTGCAATGTTGTGCTTCAAGCATCTACCGGGGATGAGTATTTTATAAAGCCAACATTGCACATCATTCATTTGGGATGTGCAAGCTTCCCCTGCTGATCCATGTCAAATCAGTTCTACATACTGTAGAGTACAATGGTGCAGTAAGAAACACTGATAAATGTATTAAGCAGAGGCACTAGCCTGTGGTGGCAATACACACAGAGTGGAGTTCAAAGCCCCTCAGTGCCTGTGTGGCCCATCTTGACACCACTGGGGATAGTCATCCTTTAAAGCCGCAGTGCTGGGAACGCTAAGCCTCCTTGTCAGAGCAATGTTCCAGAAGAAATCAGATGACTACAGCTTTTAAGTCAGTTTGGCAGAGGCTAGGGTTGGGGAAAGGGCAGGAGAACAGCAAGCACCTTGAAATAAGACACAGGATCCAAGTATAACAAAGCTATGTGTTGGAAACAGGGGGGTGGTAAGTAGTCTTGCCCACAGGTCACATCCCATGGAGCTCCTTGTGGATGGGGCTGGACCTCTCTGCAGCAGGCACTATACAAACACAGCTGAGGAATTGATGCACTGCCTCAACACACCCTGGAATCCAGGCACTCATGGGGCAAACATACATTGCTGCTTCAGTGTCAGAAATCTTTTGGCTTTATGAGCTGAAACACACTTTTCTGACTTCCTTTAAAAAAGACAGCTCTCCATTATCAAAAGGCAAATCTGGACTCGGTTATTCTGCCATTCTGATCTTAATGGGCTTCATGCTGTTGGCATTATTAGACAAGTCTTTACAGTGTGGGTGGAAGCAGAAAGTCTGCCAATAGCTTCAAAACTATGTGAAGAATGGGGGTTTCTGATGAGAGTCTCTGATGATGAATCTCTTGCTACTACATTTGTGAGAACAGGGCAGAAGTCTGAGCTCTGCACTACCTTTTCTCTGCTGACAGTGCTCTCACTGCAGGGCTGGAACAAAAATGCAATGATTATAAAAAGTGACACGATCAATGATCCATACAAGTTGCCATAACAAGGCAACTACCTTGTCATAATGATATGAGGAACAGTTATAGCAAAAAAGCAAATAGACTTAGTGATGCTTCTTTTTCCTCGTAAAAGTAGGTTGAAAAAACCAGGATACATCAAAGCTGACAGTTTGTACTTGGCAGTAGTTCAAGGGTAGAATGTCTTGTCCATGCTGTGCAGGGCTCACACCCACTATCTGCAAGAAGTAAGAAACAAGGAGCACGGACACCTCACACAGAATAAAGGAGTGAACTGATTATTCTTCCAAGTTTCAGAGGATGCTGTATGCAGCCCTCTACACAGAAAATGCATGTAGTTAATGACAAACTACTATAATAAAAGAACAACTCTCTGGCTGGCAGGTGGCATAAAGGATTATGTAAAAAAATACACTCCACTGAGCCTCTAATGCTTCCAGTGATATACAATAAAAAGACAGGAAGAGCTGTTTACAAAGACTATCCATGTATGTTAAGGCCATACAAAAAGCTCCATTCATTAGAAAGGTGAGGAGGGTATCAGGATATCACCTTTCTGAAGCTACAGCTTCAAAGCAGTTTTTCTCAGTGATAAGGGCATCTGGAGTTGAGTGCGCTTCAGCTCTGACAATTTTTAACTTGCCTAATTTTATCATGTTGTTAGTGGTACTATAATTATGAGAAGAGAGGCACTCTCGTATACATGCCTAGAAGAGTTGCTGGTGCTGGGGAGAGTGAGTGGCAGCAGTAAGTGTCCTTAGCATACACTGAACTACTTTAGCTCTTGTTAAAATGCACATAAGGGCTCAGGTGCCTGCAGCTAGTCAGCTAGTGCAGAAGTGCCTGTGCAGAAGCAGGAACTAAAGGCTCTCAGTCCCCAGCAAAAGCATAGCATGGTACCTTTGATCTGCAAAGGTTTAGACTCATGCGCTTCATTTCTCATTTCCAACAGAAAATAAGAGCACAAACAACTTACTGGCTTGATGTGGTAATTCATTTAAGACCAGTAACTTGGCATTTCTGAGTTCCAGCTGTTTTGTCCTGACACAGAGAAGCTGTCCTGGAGATGAAAGGATCCAGGGACATCCCACAATAGCTATTCCCATACAGAGGCTGGGGGCAGCAGTGAACAAGCAACAGCAACTTTCAATTTCAAAATAATTCAGTGAATAACATTACTCCAAAAATAAAATAAAAGCAGCCTTTAGTCCAACTATACTAAAGCACTTCCTTTTAAATGGGAAAAACACAATTACAAGAACACAGAATGCTTCTAAATTTGATTAGATACAAATTTGGTATTAAAAGTTATCAAATCATAACAGTATAGCAATTAGACAGTGATACAGCCAAAGAAGAAAATGAGATCAAGTTCAGAAACAAAATATTTTGAGAAATCATGGAAAAGATAAACCTTACATGCAAGAGACAAAACCATAGCAGGACTAAAAAACTGTAGCAGGACTTTTGCCTCATTTAAAATGGAGTTATAAGGGAGTATAAATAAGGACAGAAAAAAACAAGGACTGTATCTCATTATTCCAATACTTTCATAAAGGCAGCTGCTTAGAGGTGTGGATGCATTAACCTGCTAATCAGGGAAGCAGTCAACATGACCCACATCTACCACATCATCAGCACCATGAAACTAAGTAGGATGGATATGGATGTGAAAGGTCACTACGTAGATTCTGACAACAGTGTAATCATTCCATCCTCCTTTTCAAACAGACTAATAAACACAAGAAACCCTAATAATTGTCAGATATTGCTGCTCAAGTACTGAAATGAAAATTTGTGTCAAAGGATTGGAAACAAAAATTACAGCAGACAAAAAACAGGTTTTAGCAGACTGCAGTTTGAAAATGCTAAAAATGCAATAAATTATGAAGGTAGGAAATTGTAAAGAAGTCTATAGACCAAATTATGTACCAGAGGCACAGGAGAAATGTTAGGTGTCATCAGAATAGGTAAGGCTTAATGAAAAATGCATAAAACTAAAAGACAGGACTGTAAGCTCAAATGTATTTGTACATAAAAGACAAGTCTGGAGAAATGTCACCTCAGCAGCATTAAAAAAAAAAAAAAGTTTTGGAAGCAAACCCAAGTATTTTAAATACGATTTTCATGCTGAAGTAAGTAGACACTTCGTTTAAAAAGAGTTGTGAGGAAGGCAAGACGCAAAAAATTAATGAGACTAACCAGAGCATTGTCTTACATATAATTTATTTTCCAAAGTGTAAATCAGGCTTGCTTCTTTGAAGATCAGTCCTCAGAGACTGCAGCCTCTGCTCAAAGCAAGAACTCTTCTTTCCCAGGACCCCATCATGACCTTCTGTGGACTTTAACATGGCTTTGGTTGGCAGGCACAGTCTTAACCTACACACTTGGGACGTGATGCTCTGGGGGGCTGGGGATGTTCTTTCTGGCTGCTGACCTTGCACAGCAGGAATAGTTCAGGATCTTTGGATTTGCAGAGGAAAACCTCAGTCTGCCTAAGGGTGAGGGAATGGATTCAGCCATCTGTAAGATTTTACAACTTACTTACAACTTCATGATGAGCCCATGAGGCTGCTCTGCATAGTGACCAGGAGTGTACCCAGTCTTCCCCTAGAGCTCCTTGGGTCATTATCAAAATTGTTCCAGGGGATGTGACATTTCTACACCCTTCTCCCATGTAAGTATTTGAAGTGTACTATGCATGCACATAGTGGGAAAGAGTCCCTGACCTGAGTTTACAGTGTGAGTGGTCAAAACAAGAGAAGAGTGAGGGAGGAAGAAAGGAATATCCACCAGTTTTTATCTCATTATCTACCCATATCTTGTATTGTTCACACCTGGGAAACAACTGCATTCGTAGGAGAATAAAACACAAATCACCAATCCTGCCCAGGAAAAACCAAAATACTTTTCATCTGACAAGATGTTATGTTAAAATACCTCCCACATAAAACCTGACCTGGATTGGTTACTACATCACACCCCAAAGACCACCCCCAATAGCTGGCTGGTAGCTTACAGCTGAGGAGCCCACCCAGGGCCCCATCACAGTTCTCCTGAGGTCAGCAGCAGAGCTAGAAACATCAACAGCAGCCTTTGCTTTGAGTGGCTCACTCTTCAGCTGCACATCTCCAGAGGGCTCTCTGAAGATGGTCAGTGAGAATGGGAAAAACCCCAAAACAACAGTTATTTTGTATGTTTAATTTTTATCTTGGCATTTTTTTCCAACTGTCTGTAAAATACATTATCAGCCTTCCCTTTTCCCAAGCTTTGTGAGTGGAAGTCCCAAGAAGGCTGCAGAGACCACAGGGCAAAGGCAGGTTCTGCCTTCCCAGGTGAGAGCTGGAATAATCCTTAAAAGTGGGAAAGGATATCTGAACACTTTAGCTGAGCAAGCAGCAGAGACAGCACACTGGATTTGCAGGTTCTGCTGAGAAGATGGGCAGGAGAGGGCTCAGAGTTGTGTACTGAGGCTTTAGTGTCCTGCAGCCAGGAAGGCAGGCTGCAGGCTGGTCTGCACAGATAGTGATACTTCAATAAAACAGAGTATTGAAATAGTATACAACAGTTTTCACTCAGGACAAATATCCAGGTATAATGGTTTTCTCAAAAATGCACAATAAATTTTCTATGCACACTTAAAGCTGAAAGAGGATAGGATTTATATCAGGATCAGAGTGCTCTGTAGGGAAACAGTCTCTTCAAAAACATGATGACAGTGATGACTGAATAACTGTCCTGACTATAAGGAGTTGGCACCATGAGCAGTTTGAATAGATTTAATATTCTAAAAATTCCAACACAGAATGACAACCATTCAGATTCATCACATGTTTTCAGACAAACCAGAGCATTTACAAAAATACTTTCCCTCATCTCTTTTTAAAAAACATGATTCACTGTTTGCTCTAAGCAGTAAGACAGTGTTTTTTCTCAGTTTACACTGGCTGTGATTAAAGAGAAAGGGATAGGCAGCGTGGCACACGAAGAGGGATTGCAAATGCTGCCCTTAACTGGTTCTGTAAATCAGAGCACCTAATACTCCATGGAAATACAGTGTTGCACTCTCACCAGCTCCCTTATATTGAGTAATATGACAGGTCCAAATCACAGTCCCACTAGTTCTGAGATTAAGAAGAAAATTGCTGTCAGGCTGCAATGGACAATGATGGATTTATGATTCTTGGAAAACCACACATTGTTTTGAGGGATTCGATGTTGCAGTTCGTACAGGAAGTCAACAAAAACACACCATAACAGAAACAGGCAAGGAGTAAGGCATCCAATTACTAATGCAAAATAATGCAGTTTATATTTTGTTCACCCTATTCTGATTAGCATTAGCTCATATTAAATCACTCTCCTCCAACAGAAGCTGCTTGCTATATGAAGTGAAAATATATTTTCCCCTTGAAGAGCTTCTACTCTTCACTGTAGATGTGCCCAAATTTTGAGGGGAATACCCCAAAGAAGGCAGGGAAGGAGAGAGCAGGGCCGGGCTCACAGGGCTCTCTGGGGTTGGAGCAGAGCAGTGGGACAGAGGCACACCACGGTGACTCTCCATGCTGCCCCCTCCCTGGCACACTACACCAGCAAACGCCTGGCTGGGCTAAGGAGGGTCAGACCCTGCCAGAGCCTGGGTCTGCCCCAGAGAGAGGTGTGGTCTGAGTACAGGGTTATAAACAAGCCGGTACAGATTTCCACTTCTCCTGCAGACACTGTGAAAGAGGAGGCAGACTGCAGACAGACGGCACTAGCCACACGTGTTAACTGAGCGAACCACTACGTAACTCTGGGTTAACTGACCACTTTCTTCACGCCCATTTTGGAACTACTTGATCATTACAAACACCTTGTTTTCTTTCTGTCTCCTATTAGCAGCCCCAGCAGTACCATAGGAGCAAACTAGCTGTTATATAGTGGCATGATTCTTGGGACTCATTATTCTCTGAACTCAAGGCAAATAAAGCTTTAGCAGCATTGACAAAGGTGGACTTTAATCACATTTTCTCTCTCTGAAATTATGAGCAGCACGGTAAGAAAGAACAACATACTAATACCAGTGACAGAGAAAATTCCGTAATTATTTGACCTATTTGACAAGAAATAAAATATTTCGGTCTTGTGGGACACCATTTGGGGTAAATCTGGCTCTTAAAATACACCAAAAGTTTGGTTAGCTGGTGTAGGTCTTCAATCTTATTCAATTATTTGCCTACACTACCGCACGCTGCAGGGAGACGTAAGAGGAAGAGCAAATGTAGAATAGTAATTATTGTTAATGTAAAATGCATGAAAATGGATTATAAACACAGCGCTAAGAATTTTTATCCACTCTAGCCTGTAAGAATTTTGCAAAAAGCACCCTCAAAAGCTAAGACCAGTTGGTAACATGATCATGCCTCAGAACACAAAGTGAGTGCATTCACACCAGTTCTGTGTTGGAATCTCAAAACAGCAGCTTCGTCCAGTCACTTGCTTATGAGTCCTGAAAATACAAAATTGTGAAGAAAGACTTGCTTGGAAGCTTTTTCTACAACGGCCAAGTACTTAAAAGTTAGACAAAGCTATACACACAGCATGAGGCATTTGTCATCTGCACAACAGAAGAAAACACCATACTCAGAAGAAATAGATGTTGCTGTTTCAAGCCTGATCCTTTAGTCCAGTGTTTGATCTAGGAAGAGTAATCACATCCCATTTACTGTGCTGATAAAGAACGTGGAGCTGCCACAATCAGTTTGGATGGATGCCAAGGCAAACTCAGGCAGAACTGAAAAATCCCATTAAGATGACTGAGTGGCAAATGATGGCTATTTATTCTAATCAATTTGTTAATTTACTTTTGGAAAATCTGGATTAATTTGTTTCTAATCAAAACAAGGACCTATTCATTACAGTGTAGATGATGAACAACTACTACATAGGCATAGCTAGGATTTCTAACAATCTTTTTTTTTTTTAAAGAAGACAGATTTGGTAACTCACTCCCCAAAAGAAGACCATTTGGGCTTGTTTCCCTGGAACACACACTTCTAGCCTTTTTTCTAGGCTAATTTCAAACACCATGCTGGTGGGCCTTCCATTCCAAGCTCTTTTGTCCTCTCAGCACTGCAGCTCTCACTGACTTTTCACTCTACTTCCACATGTTCCAGCTGTTCTCTTCCTACCCATACTCTCAAACACTAGTATCTATTTAACATCTTCCCTTTGTGTACCATTGATTGAGGGTAGCTCTATCTGCTGAGGCCTCTTTGTCACCTCTGCTGCTGCTGCCTAGGCTGGGTCACCTAGGACTTGGCTTTCCACACTGCTCAGATTCTGCCTCTTCTCTCTCAAAAGGCAGGAGTACAATACAATGAGATACAGGTTAAAATTATATGCAAGGTATAACTTATTTTACATAAGCTCTAGCAATCCTTCTGTCTAAATCCTGAATAGTGTTTAATTTGCCCTTCTTTAAACCGTTCCTGAGCAAACATACCAGCAGCAATTTCATCAGTGCTCAGTGGAGAGATCAATGGTAATGTCCTCACTTCTGACAAACCTGCAGATGCTCCAAGAAGATGAGGATGATGCTGGGACTCAGTACACCTGCAGCTCAGAATGACACTGGCCAGCTCCTACCTCTATTAAATGCCAAACATTAGTGCCAAAACATTTGGCATTGTTTGCTTAGTTTTCCCAAATGGGTAATTCTGAAATTACATTTCCAATGCTGGAACATTGCTCTTGTTCTCTGACTGGTAACAGCACGAGCACTTTGGAGAGATCTGGAGAGGGATGAACCAGCAGAGCAGCTGGCAATCTGGGAGTCTCACACTAGAGCTGGGCTGGCAAAACCAAAATCTTGCCCCTCAGCCTCATTGTTTCCTCCATCAGCTGTTGTCTCATCCCTCTCCAGTGCCACTTACTTGGCACCCTGGGCATACACATTAAAACCCCACCACCAAACAAGAAAGGCAAGCTCCACAGTGAAGGGAGGCACAGCAGGTACGTGCCAGCCTCTGGTGGGTCTGCGGCACACTCCCCTGCCTGTGGGATGCAGTGTGGGGACCAGGAAGCAGCACATCCCTTTCCTGCACAGGGTTGCCCAGTTACACTCTCTATGCCCCACTCCATCCCTTTCTGCATCTCAAGTACTTACTTTTTATTTTTAAACAGCCAGATTTAGTCTTAATTATTTAAGCACCTTCCAGATTTAGAAAGCTGTTTTGGCTGTGAAAGTTAACATTTGGTGCAATCATCTCTCATCAATAAATCATGAAAACAAATGTGTACGCCTCTTGGGAAGGAATTTTATTTAAAGCACACTGAAAAGTGCTTTAAATAAAGCGTGGAAGATGTGAAAAGACCTAATGCTGGTCATGTTTCAGTGAGCTCAGCACATTTTGGCTCTGGTGAGAAAAAAATGGGACTTGTGCCTTATACAATTAAGACAGCTTGACTTCTCACAGATAGGAAGGGATGTCTCAGAAACATCCAAAACACAAACTTGGCCCAAGGGCCTTCAGAAAGGTACACTCACCTGACATTTGTGCTGGTTTTCATAGGGTTTGGGGTTTTTTTCCAAAGTGTTAAAACACATAGACAAGGGTTCGGTCCTTCAGGAAAATAAAGATTTGAGCTTTAAAACAAAAAAGAGGAAAAAAAACCTTCAACAGCAACCCAATAACATTCCTAACATCTTACTCTAATAAAAGAAATAAGCGGAAAGAAATTCAAAGCACCCTCTTTGGCGTAGTCTCAATGCTTACTTTAGTGAGAGATTTTGTCTTATCCCAGAAAGAGTTTAAGGAACATAATTTCTGATCCCACTGGGAAAAACTCTGCATTATTGTACTCATAGAATCATAGTATATCCTGGGTAAGAGGGCCTCCCCAGGATCATTGAGTCCAACTCCTGACCCTGCATAGGGCACCCCAAGAGCCACACCATGTGCCCGAGAACACTGTCCAAATGCTTCTTGAACTGTCAGCTTTGGTGCTGTGACCACTGCCCTGGGGAGCTGTTCCAGTGCACGACTGCCCTCTGGATGAAGAGCCTTTTTATGATATCCAACCTAAACGTCCCCTGACTCAGCTCCATGACATTTCCTCAAGTCCTGCCTCTGGTCACAAGAGTGAAGCAATCAGTACCTGCTCCTCCACTATCCCTCATGACAATGTTGAAAAGCGCAGTGAGGTCTCCTCTCAGTCTGAACAGACCAAGTGACCTCAGCAGCTCCTCATATGGTTTCCCCCCAAGGCCCTTCACATCCTCCTTTTCATGCTCTCAAATAGCTTAATGTCCTTCTTATATTGTGGTGACCAAATGTGGTAACTGCTGCTTCCCATAGAATGGAGATACTTGATCTTGAATAAACCCCATGCAAATTGCTGCTTGACTCCTCTCCTTTGCAAAGCAAAGCTGCTCTTTATTTATGTGGCATTTTCATTTAATTAACGAAGAGATGGAACAAACTCTTACGGAGGGGGAAAAAATTAAAAGGTCATCTTCCACCAAAAGGGAATACATAAGAGAGGGAAAGAAACAACCTGGTTTCTTCCTGTTGGCCATACAAACATCAAGGCACCTTCAATATTGCCCCTTTAGGACTTTGGGGAGGTAATGAGGTGTCTGGAGAGCATGGACAGAACTTTTCTTCCTCTGTTGAGCATCCCTGCCATTGGAAAGGAGCCAAAGAAGGTGCTTTGAAATTCCTTCCTCAGACATCTGACACTGTGGGGACCAGCTGAGCATATGCATGTAAATTACACAACAAAACCAGCGGTTTTATTATATGACTGAGTTAAAAATACTATCTACTTAATTGCAGCCAGCGATTACATTCAAAAATGCTGCCAGGTTGCAAAGCCCGTTACTTCAAAACACAGGAAACATCAACTACATCTGCCCGCGACCTTTAATGTAGGCTCGCGGCTCACCTCATTATGAGCGTCTTTAATTACACGGTCCCATATTGTTTTTCAGAGGCCCCCGCAGCCAAGGCCCGGCTGAGAGCCCTCAGGCCGGGCAGCGCTCGCGCTCCGCTCCTTCCCGCCCGGGACCGGCTGCACGCGAGCGCCGCGCGGCACGAGCCGCTCCCGCGCCGCCCCCGCCGCCCCATTGGCTCTCTGCCGCCGTGACGTCATAGCGCCCCTCCGCCGCCGCCCGTGAGCCCCCCGCACCACTCTGACGTCACCGTCAGCCCACGGCCGGCGGGAGGGCGGGGCCCGCCGCTCCGCGCCCGCCCCTCGGCCCCGCCCCCGCGGCTCGCAGCGGGACAGACCGGCCGGTGCCGCCCGCCGCCCCCAGCGCCGCCGCCGCCGCCAGGTAGGGCCGCGCCCCGGCCGGGAGGGAACGCAGCGCCGGGGCTCCCCGCCCTGAGGCGGGATGCGGCGCGGCCGCCCGGGCCCGGAGTGGGATGCGGAGGACGGGGGGGGCGGGGGCCACGGCGGGCGGGGGTCGCCGCTCCGCGGGGCGCGCAACAAGTGCGGCGGCAGCGCCGGCCGTGCGCGGAGCGGAGCGGGGGGCTTGGTGCTCGGCGGGGTTGCGGCCGGGGACGGGGCCGGCAGTGGCGGGCAGGCCGGCCGGCGAAGGGAGGGGACGGGGCGGCGGAAGGGACGCGGCTCTCGCCGGGAGCGTCTTTTCTCCGGTGCAGTTTAGTCAAGAGCATGATGCAATCCCGTATTGCCATGGATACTGCATCCCGGGCGGCGGCGGCAATGCTTTCCGTCGTGCGGGGCACGGGGTGGGTGAAATAGCCGGGGCAGGAAGGGAGGAGAGCCCGCACCTCAGCCCCCGTCCTCGGCCGGAGCTGCCTTCCCGGGGAGCTCGCGGAGAGCTGAGGCTGCCGCGGCTCCAGACAAAAGCCCCGATCCGCCTTTTTCCGCCGCGGCGGGTGTGTGGGGTGCGCATCCCGCCAACCCGGCCCCGCGGAGGCGGCTGCTGCCGGCCGGGGGAGCAGCCCGGCGGAGAGGCACGGTGTCAGCGGAAGGGCTCGTCGGCCTCGGAAGGGAAGGCTGTTACTTCTCTTTCCCTGAGCTCCTGCCCAGCGCCCCTGACCGCTGTGCTGGTTTAGCGCTGGAGCTGCTGGCGCGGTAGTTCGCGGGTCTGTGTGGGACAGGGCAGACGCCGCGTTAAACCAGCGCCCTGGAGATGTGCAGCGCTTCTGAGAGGCCCGCTCGTTTTAAACCTAGGTGTTAAAAGAGCAAGTGCCTTAGGAAATGAGCGGAAAAGGAAAGGCAGACGACAGAAATGTGTCAGTGTGTCAGATGCCTGTGCAGGGACTTTCTTAAAAACTTTACGACTTTGCTTTTATCTCTTCATCTCCTGGAAGCCCTCGGGCACCAACAGCATTAGAAGCAGTGCCTGGGGTTGTGTGAGGTATTGTCTTGGGCAGTGTCTTTTCTCCTTCTCTGCCTGTGTTTGTTGCTTTTCTGCCCTCATTCCTTTCCCCTGATTCCCAGGGATGCAGCATCTGAGGATCCCACTCCAGAGAGCTTTCCGGTATCGATCTGTGCTGTGAGTCTGCAGACGAAAGGTCAGTTTTGCAGACCTGGGCAGGAGCAGTAGCACCTTGGCCTGCTCAGCAAGGAGGGCTCCTGGCAGACGACAAGAGGCATTTCTCCCTCCGCAGCTGGGTGCACTGCCCGCTCCATGCCCCAGCCGCCGCTGAACGGCAGTGCCCCGTACGGCTCATTTGTATTCTCAGTGCTTCTAGTGTTCTCTGATGCTGTGGGATTCAGTGCCATGGCCGAGTTCTCGTGGCTCTGAGAGAAAACTCCAGCAAAGAGTTCAGCCGGCTCCTAGCGATGGCGAGGGAAAACAAGGCCGGGGCATGGCTGCAGTTGGGATGCTTCCTATCAGGAAGTCTCTAAAACCGCTCTGTGCAAATGGAAACACGCCCTGCAGCTGAAACTAGAGGAGGATGAGCGTGCAGGCGTCTCCCGTCGCAGCACAGCCTTTCACCGGAGTTTTGGGGCAGGGTGAGGTTATCTCTGCCAGAGCAGCTCTCTGCCAGGACCTGGCAGCCGCGGGCCTGCCGTAAACCGCCGGCTGAAATTATCGCCGGTGGCCCCAGCTGGGTGGAGGGTTTGCGGCTGTGAAGTTTTTGTAGATGCGGGCTAATGGTGTGCTGCATCACTAGCATAGAGGGAGAGGACTTGTTTGGTTTAAAAAAGAACTTGTGAATAACGCTGAGGAATTTTGTGATGTATTTCACTCTTAAGATCTTCTCGCTCCTTTAGTGCAGTCACAACCGGAGATTTTCCTCTGCTGTTAAAATACTCCATAGCTAGAGATAAGGCCTGGTGCCGGCTCACTGCTGCCAACAGCAGCTGAAGCTGTGTTGGGGAGAGTCAACCTGTGGCACATGTTATCGTCTGATGCTGTTTAGCAATAAAAACTGGAGTTTTTAATATAAGTATTCATGTATTTGTGGTGCACTAGACATAGTCTGCTTTCAGAGCAGCAAGTAGCCAACACATGTACTCTGACTGCAGGTAGCTGTTCTTGCACACCACAGAGGGAAGATTTTACCTGAAACTTTCAGTACCTGTAGATAGCTGGGGTCTGCTGGGTAGAGATCCCTTCCCAGCTTTATGTGAACTTAGGAGCAAATGAAAAGGACCACTATGCTGAGTTTGCTGAAGTTAAGGGTGTATTTGCCCTCAGGGATGCTGTTGCCAGCTGATACCGGTCAAGAGCACTAAAAGAGATGCCAGAATTTTGTTTTACTTTACTGAACTTTGTGCAGAAATTCAGCTGGAAGCTTTTCTTTCTGTTTTTTATTCATAAGTGGCTAAATTAATTTGTCATGTATTCTGTCTTAAGTCTCCTGTATTTTAGCATTTAAATGCAGCCAGGGAGAGCAGTAGTGAAATGAATATGCAATGTGGCTTTGTCTTGCAAGCTGGCAAAGGTCTGCCTGATGGTCTCTGGGCCTCATGCTGCTTTTTAAAAAACAGATGCAATTTGTGAGTTAGTGCCTTTTACCTAGCAACAGCTGATCAGGTGGACTCTCTTTGATTAAAACTTACGCATATTTGGTACTTAAATATAGCATCGTTAATAATACTTAGTTTATGTGCTGTCTGACTAGTCTCTGGATTTACTTATTACAGTATTTTTAGTAAGCTGATGTTGTTCTTAAATGTCTCAGCATGAATTCTTCTTGTTGCATTCTTTGTCTTTAGTACAGCCAGGATTGAAATAAAATATTTTGAATTCTCTAGTCTAATCTCTTCTTTCCCTGCTGACTTTCATTTTGTATTGTTTATAAAAGGAATTAACTTAGAGAAGATAAGTTAACAGAACAAAAAAAAATCTGAAATAGTACTGTAGGTCCATCAGGCCTCTGGACAGTTCCTTTAATTGCACTTTCTTGTGCAACTTGCTAGGAGCAGATTTTTGAAAATATCTTTGAAGATTCAGATTTTTGGGAATGATTGTGGAAATGACAATATTTTAGGATTTCAAGCTGAACTGATGCTCAAGTCCAGCAGCCACAGATGGAGAGCCCAGAGCTAAATGATCTGGAGCGGCCCCTTTGCAAGCATGTTCCTTGTAAGGGATATTCAGTTGCTAATTGGTTAAATTCTCTCAAGTACTGAGCTGACCTCATTCCTTTACCTTCCTCAATTTTGGGGCAGTAAACATTGCAACATCAAAAGCTTCTGTTTCTGCTGAGCTCGAGAAAAAGACACCCAGACAAAGCACGAGGTTAAAATACTTGTCTTCTGCCTTCTTCTGGTGGTCTCAGCACCCCTTACTGGGTGGCAGACAAAGCAAATCTCCCAGTTAGTGCTGTCTGTATGCCACTTGAGAAAAAAATCTGGGAGAGAAACTGCAGTTGCCTACAATGCCCTGTTAAAAGTGTCATGCCTCTGTGTACTGTTGTCCCCTCTGACCCTCTTGGACCTCGTGTTAAAAGTAGGTCACCAGTGAGCATTCATTCTTGCTGCTGCCTGCCCCGTAGGCAGGGCAGGAGCAGTGAGGTGGTGTGGAGCAGTGGCTGGATGGGAGGGTGGGCTCAGTGCCATGTCAGATGTCAGCCTGCTGCCCACATGGTAGGGTACTTAGCTCTATGAGTCTGGGTTCCCACCACAACGGTGTGGAGTTGTTCCCTCTGACAACTCATGCCAGGAAGGCTCTTTAGGACTGAGAAAGTCCTTTGGAGTGATTGGGCTCTTGGTGGTGTGTTTTTAGTTTTTTGGGTTTGTTTTGGTTTTTTTTTTTTTTTTTTTGTTCAGGACATGGAGGTTTTAATTCTCTGAGTTTGAACTAGGAGAGGCAGGGGTGCTCTTTTATTGCTAAAGAGCCACAAATACCTCTGCCGATTCTTTCTTGGCATGTTGTTTTACTCCTGCTGTCTTAAAGTGGATCACAAGCAAAATGTTAGCTCTTCACAGCTACAAAAGCTCCACTTAGATTTGGCAGCTCTTCCTTTAGGGTGAGAAAGCATGTATAGGTAATTATGCTGTTTACTATAACCTCCCCTGCATAACAACTCATTCATTTGTCTTCTTAATGTCAATCCTCTTTTGTTACCTTCTGTCATTACCATGTCCTGAATTGGTTGTGTGGGGGTGAGATCTATAAAACTGTTTAGACATAGGAATACCATGGGGGATGTTGGCCTCAGCTCTTGCAGTAATGCTTTTGGTTTTTTTGGTTTTACCATGTACAAAATTACATTCTTCCAGGCTGCAGCATAAGCTTTTCAAAGCTGTTTTGCTGTATAATAAACTGAATAAATTGATGTTTTCTTCATGATAGTCAGGGCACACTTCTCCATGTGCATCCACACACTTCAAAAAACTGATGATAATCTTTGTAATGTAGTTGATAATTTGTTTTGTGATTCTTAAATGTGTTACAAATTGAGAGATTCCTGCAGTTTGTGCATACTGGTATTGAAAATGCTTTTTCCCTTAAATGGAGGAACACACAAGGACAAATGAAAAGGATAATCAATGAATTACACAGAAGTTGGTCTGTCTAAAAACTTTTTTCCAGGTCAGATTGCTTTGCTATGACCTTTCCTAAAGGTGTTTAAATTTGGTTTTGCAGCAATACGGTTTAGAGGGCATTGCTTAGGCTGACATCCCTGCAGTTCCTGAGTGCTGATTGGTAAAAGTGATTTATATCTGGGTTTCTGAGGACACCGAGGCCTGTCCCCATCATCCAACAGAACAGCAGTTAGATCTTTGTTTGATGAGGGTAATGCAAACAGTGACATGAATTGATTTTTTTGATGGATAAATCAAATAAATGCTGCCTTCAGTCTTATGGAAATAACTTGTAGAGTTGCTGCCGACTGTGTATGCATTGGGTCTCCTTAAATCTATTTAATGAAATTAATCTCCTATATTTTGGCACTTAGAACATATTATCTTACAGGGCAAATAAGAGCACAAGAGCAAACTTGTCTGAAGTATGTGGTTGGTAAATGCTTTCCTGCTCTACTGGATGCATTGGAGAATTATTTTATTTTCTTGGTAAAATAGTCGACTTGCGTGAAACAGTAATAAATCTCCTTACCAGGTGTAGAGATTTTACAAAAAATGCATGCTGCTAAGTGCAATTGTCACTTCTTCATGAAGAAATGAATCATCCTACTTATGCTGAGCTCAGTGCTGTGAGTTGAGCTGGCCTTGGAATCTCATTGCAACTGGATATTTTTCATGCCCTTGTTAAAACTTTATTTACTGTTGAGTTTGTGCTTCATTAATGATAGCTTTGTTAATAACCAATGGCATACTGGGCAGGTAGAAATATAAAGACATTTAATGAATTTGTATTTAAGCTGAACTTGTCTGTATGTAATTGACCTCTATGTCAAAACTTTGTAACAAACATATGCCTGCCAACTGATATACTTTGGCCAGTGACTAAATATGCTGAGTTGCCCTAGAATTTACAGGAGATAAAATTTGCTTGTGCAATACAGCAAACGTGTAATAAACCTTTTTCCCTACATTTTCAAATTGTCCACTGCACTTTGATCTCTACATAACCTTCCTCTTTGAGACTCTGGGTCAGTGATTTGAGCAAAGTGACTGCTCTTCTGTTATCACTTGGAAGCGTTCCTCTCCCTCTTGACCTTGAAAAAACTGTTTCTCTTCTTGCCAGCTGTCTTTGCAGTGATTGGAGTGTAATTGCTTTCTTCCTTTGCGCATGTTCAGGCTCTCTGCTTTGAAACATGTACTTGATTTCGAAAAGGATGTAGTCTTGATTTCAGGTAACACCCCAGCTTTTCTGTATGCCAGTGGGAGTTTTTGTTGGTGTCACAAACAAAAAGGATTTTATCAGGTGTAACATCCTGTTACATCCAAGGTGTAACAAAAAGGATGTTATCAGGGTTAGACAATAACTAACAAGTATGAATTTGCAGAATTATGTTGTTTCATTTATTTAACCAAATACACTTCAAATTTTTGGCTAGTTAATTCATAAGCAGGCAAGTTTGCAGTTTTTCTTTTTTTTTCTCCCTTGCTTTTTGCTGTTAAAAGTTTTCTGGGAAGCATTTTGGGTTAAAGAAGTGTTTCTGCTGTGCCTGTGTTGACTAAAGAGTCCTTACTTAGCAAGGGCTAGTTGTGGGAAAATGCCTTCTTCCCTTAGACGCCATACAGTTAAGGTCTGGAGCAGACCGCAACTTTGTGGAGGAGCAGCTCCTCTGCTGAGTTAAAACCAGCTCTTAGAAATTAATAAAAGAAATTTACTCTTATATTTGCCACTGCTGTATCATTGTCACCATAGTGGTCTGAAAGTTGAGGTCTAGTCCTTGAGCTGATCCTGTGTCCTCAGGTTTGGATTCATTTGAGACAATGAAGATTTGGGGAACTATAGAGCTTTTATACCTTAATCTATGTAGGCTTCCCCATAGATACACTATTTCTATGCACATAATTGAATGAGAAGGCTTCAGTTAACCTTTTCCTGAAAGAATATTGCCTGCTTTTGTGTTTCTTTTAACAATACTAGTGTTTCGAATCATCTCCTTGCCAAACAGTAGGGAGAACCTTTGACTTAAATAACAATAATTAAACCTTTAACCGGTTAGGAGGATGACATTCTTCAATGTTTAACATTGTCCTGCCCTTTAGAAAAAGAAACTTAAGAAACCTTTTTGCATGTTGAAGTTCAAATGTCATGTTACTTCGCGTGTGTGGCCTGTGTGCCTCCCCAAACCATCTGTGTGGTCAGTTCATTCACATGGCTGCTTGCATCCTTGTGAGGAAGGGCCACTTCCTGGGAAAGGCAGACGAATCTGGATTTGGCTTTAAAGGACACAGTGAAAGTTGTGCTTGCATTTTGTGTACATGCTTCTGTGGATTGCAGGGCAGCAGATACTTATCGTGAATATCTGATTGTGGTTTGGTGGTTCATTTCTGTTTTGTAGTACTGATGTGGAGAGTTTGCTCTTAGCTGATCACAGACCCTGTGAACTGGTGCAAACTCATCTGGTTCTTCTAAATTAGGGTCATGCACTTATCCCTTGCAACTTACATTTATCCCTTGATTCACTTGGTGTACAGTGGCATTTTGGCATGTTGTTAAGGTTTGCATTAATCTTGTGAGCATGACTTTGTGCATGCATAAAGCCTCATTAATGGGGAAAATACTTGCATTTGTATAGCATGGTGCAGAAAGTTCTTTTTTTATCAACATGTGTGATATAGTGGCAGAAAGTAAGCTGCTAGTCCAGTAGGCCTGGTTACGTATGGATTTTTTTCTCTGGGTCTGTAACACGCCTAAGCATAAAAGACTCAAAAGAATTGAGCAGGTTTTTTCTTTTTTTTTTTGAATTCTGACTTGTTTGCCACCCAGAAGGCACAGCTTAGACCATGGTTGCCTCTGCAACCTCTTGTTTGCTCTGGCTTTAGGAGGGGTGGGTGGGTTTGCCCAGCCACTAGACTCAGCCATGGGCTGGAAAGTTTCATGTGAGTGTCTTCATCACCATCTGCAAGAGCTTAAAACACAGTGTAAGGACTAGAAGAGACCACAAGTATGAGGGAACACCAGCAATATAGGGTGGTAGATCCTTACACAGAGATTGAGAGAGATGGCACTGAGCAAGTCAGTAAGGATTACTGCATTTGTTTGTTCAGTTAAAAATAAGGAGCAAAATAATAGTAATACAGGTAATGACAGAAAGGCTACTGTGTTTCAGTGTAGATCACTGCCCTGCTAATGCATGAATTGTGCTGCTGCCTCTACATTCTTATAGGTAAAAATTGTGCATGGCCTGTAAGTCATTTTTAGAATTGGCAGTGTCATACCACTTGTCATCTGAGTTTAAATAGTGAGAGCTCTGTGTCCTAGTTTCATCTGGAATAATTTTCTTCTTAGTAGCTGGTACAGTGCTGTGTTTTGGGTTTAGTATGAGAATAATGCTGATAACACACTGATGTTTCAATTGTTGCTGAGCAGGGTGTACTCTAAATCAAGGACTTATCAGTGTTCCATGCTCTGTCAGTGAGCAGGTGCATAAGAAACTGGGAGGAAGCACAATTAGAACAGCTGACCCAAACTGGCCAAAGGCATTTTCCATACTGCAGAATGTCATAGTCAGAGTGTAAACTGAGGGGAGCTCCAGTTGCTGTTCAGGGAAGGGCTGGGCATCGGTCAATGAGTAGTGAGCAGCTGTAATGTGCATCACTTGTCTTTCTTGAGTTTTATTCCTCCCTCTCTTATCTCTTTTTTCATTATTATTGTTGTTGTTACTGTAATTGTTTATTTTAGTTCATTTATTAAACTGTTCCTAACACACAGGCTTTACCTTTTTCTGCTTCTCTCCCCTATTCTGTCGGGTCTGCAGAGGGGTCAGCGAGCAGCTGTGGGGTCTTATTTACCAGGTAGGGTCAAACCATGGCACTCTGTCCTCTGTTTTCGATTCCCAGGTTATTTTTTCTAGAGACCATCCCCAATTCACCACTTTTACTTGGCAGGTTCCCAGAACCTCTAACTTCTTTATTCTTTTTTTAGGCCTTTCAAAACTGTCATCATCTACCTTTGAAGCAGACAAAAGCAGGCTGCAAGTCTGGTCATGCCTTGCAGAATAAAAATAATACCCTTTGGTAGTTCTTCGTATTGATTTCTTGTTCTATCACCACTGCTAAGTGGTTGCATTATGGTGCAGGAAGGGACTGCTAATGTTGTTTTCAAATGCTTCTTTTTTTTTAAAGTCTGTCTTAATTGGTTCATACTTTCTAAATGCAGTGCTGGACTTGTTTAGATCAGAGACTCAAATCTAAACTCTAGTTCAACAATTGCAGAGCTATGATGAATTTCCAGTTGTGCAGACTGAATGCTTCTTGGTTTCACAAAACACGTCAGGCCCAAACGATGCATCAGCTCAGGTATAGGTTGCACAGTGCAGTTTTCTAAGCATCTGTAGGATTAACTTTGTGTCTTAAAATATACATTTAGGAAGCTGTTAAAGTGCAGTTTTGCATCCTGAAAGATGAGAAACAGAGATGCTTCTCTGTGAGAACACAGTAATGTTGCCAGATTTTAACTATGCTTTACTGTGTATGAAAGACAATCCTCTTGGAGTGTTTTGTTTACATCCTTTAATGTTGTGTTGCCTTCAAAGGAGAGGTGCATGGCTTTGGAAGGAGGTGACCATCTTTGAACCTGCAGTGGCTGAGTGGCCAACTGCATGTGTGAAGAAGCCTAGCAGAGAAGGGACGTGGTTTTCCACCCATCTCCTTACTTACTTTTTTGTCGCTGCACCTTTTTGCACTTTTTGCACTTCTGTCTGTATCTATTTCTCAGTCTTTGGCTTTTAAACTCTTACTCACCCAACACCTTGAAGGGTTGTTTTGCAGAATGGAGGAGCAAGGCTGGTTTTGCACTGAACCAGTGAAGAAGCTCTAATCGGCCATTGGTGGTTCTGGCACATCCTCACTTTATAAAGCACCATTGCTCTTCTAAGATTTTTACCAAATTCCCACCTAAGCTGTCAGTCATTAGCATGAGAGTAGAATATTAACAAAGGTTTTTTGGCAGTTTTTCATTCTTGGTTTTTTCCCTACCCTTATTCCTCCACCACATACCAGTTCCAGTATGGGAATATAAACTTGAGCATTTAACTCCCTGGTGGAGAATAACAGGTCTGTTTAATTGAAGGGTCCTTTTGCTACTGTTTGGTTTAGAGATGACACATCTGTGTGGAGGGCTTATATTACACGGAGATAAAAATATGGTGGAAAAATAACCTGCACCTATAGGTGTTTTGATACTTGAAAAATTGCTTAATGAAAGGGGTTTTTGCACAAAAACATGTTTTGCTTTTAGCATACAGTAAAAATAGAGATGTGCTTGTGCTGAGAGTCCAGAGGGGAAGACTTTGAGGGCGCTGCTAACATGAGTAAGCAATTTAATTGCCTGAAGTATTATTCTGTATCCTACACAGTCTGTACAAAACATGTATGAAATAGGTACACTCAGAATGCACAGGGTTTACCTGCTGAGCAACTTTTTATATGCTGACATTTTTATAATTAATGTGCGGAGTCTTAATATAGAGGCTGAAGAGCACGTCTTTTGCCCAGAGTTAAAAGAGTTGCTTTACAAGTGTTGCTGATGAAACACCACTTGATTCTGTCCTTTGACTCCTGGCAGAACATGAACACTTATAAAATACACTGTAAGTTAGGTTTTCACTTTGCTGCAGTCAGTATTGTTTCCTATGTGTAAATCACAAATTGTACAGCAATGTATTTTTCTCATCTAGCAAATTTAATAATAAGCATTGGGCATCAAGTAAAAAATACTTGGTATTATCAGAAAATCAAGCTTCCCACTGAAATTTAGTCTTGGGCTACTGTATTCAAGATGTCTCTCAAATTACTAGTAAAGTTGTTGTTTGTTGTTTCTTACAGTATAACATATAATGCTGAGAAATAAAGGAGATTTTTCCCCTCTGTTCTCAGGCCAGGATGTAGCAAGAGGTTTTGGTCATATTCACTGTCTGCTTAGCTGTTTATTTCAATCTTTTTCTGTGTATTTATCTTCACTAGCACCATTTCTGTTGGAATATTTTAGATGTGTGTAGCTTGAATAAAACATTCAAGTTATCTTTTCTTGAAAGAAACGTTTTGTTGCTTCTTCATGCCTTTGGTGTCTTGATGCTTTCTTTCTTCTGAAAATGTTGTACTTTTCACTCGAACCATTCTTATATGTAAAATTATGATCATGCAATGCATTTTATTTCAGCCTTCTCTTAACAGCATTTTAGAGTTCTTCTTTAGACATTCTACATTTTCCATTTTGTCTGTCTGTTTCATTTGCCTTTGTTTTTGCTGTGGTTCCTTGCTGGGTGCAGTGTGATGGCTTTGCTCATCTTCAACCATGTAAGACCTCTTCGTCACCCACATGTCCACATCATGCTGCTGCTTCTCCTGCAGTAAAGCCGCAGTGGGATGAACCTGGCTGAAAGCTGATCTTCTTGCTTGGTTGGTTTCTTTAGGGCTACGTCAGTATTTTCAGGTTCCTTCCACCAAGGCATGGTGGAGATTTGGGAAAGAATGAAAGCAGCCTTGCAGCAGTGTCAGATCTATTCTTGGCTGTTCCTTGTTGCTGCACACGACCTTGGTATGGTGATACAGATGGTTATATGGTTATGGTTATAGAGTGGACCAGGCTGAATGGAGAAGCTAGAGCAAGGTATAGGCCTGAGCTGGCATCACAAGTGGATGGATGGGGGTGCTTATCTTTAGGAGAGTAAATTGCTGAAGATGTTGTTTTAAGAGGCTTTGCACAGACAGTGAGGCAGAGGAGGCATGTCTGGTGCCCCCTTTTTCAGGGGACTGCTGCCCTGCAGAGAATGGGATAGCTGCAGGGTTGGGAAGGAAATCTCTTGCCTGCTGTATGGGTGGATATTGCTTTGACCCTGTATTTAAAGCATATATATTACATCAACTTACAGTGCTGACCCTGCTGTTGCTCCAGTGCTTGTGAAAGTAGGAAGCAAACCTTCTGCATTTTGGTGCTGGAGCTGGGGGCTCAGTTCAGCTATGTTCTTCCTTGGAGCAGATTTTAACGGCAGCAAGGCTCTCACTGCACCAAGAATTTGATACCTCTTATTGAAAGAAAAGAGTGGCTAGACTTGGGAGGAAAGGTACTTATTTTCCTGGAATTCACTGCCTGACTTCTGCAGGTAACTGAGGTAACTGAAGTCTTTATGTTATGAGCTTGCAGAAAACATCTTGGAAGTTGCCAGATATGGGGAGTTTTTTTTTTCTTCCAGTAGTCTATTTAAAGTTCATAGAAAGAGCAAATGATAAGATCACACACAGCTGTACCATTACAGAATTTCCTTTTAATTGCTTGGCTGGTCTTTCTACCCTTAAAACAAATAATAAAATATAAAAAACCGCAGTACTTGCCTCCTGGAGCAGGGTCTTTTGATGAAGTAACATTTCAGAAAGTGCTGCCAAAATCAAACAAAGGAAATGTGCAGATACCAATGGTTTGTTTTCTAACCGCTCCAGGAGTCAGTCCTCTTTCATGGGCCTCTGTTACAGCAATGATTTGGTACCCCAAAAATTCTCAGCAGAAGTTGGTTTGATATAGGTCTGGTGTAGGCAAGGATGTTCCATCTCATCAGGACTCACCAGGCTTTTCAGTCCTGAGCTTCTGTAACAGAAATGCCATCAGCACAGTTTTGGCAAGAATAGCAATTTACAGATGTGCGAAGTGTTGTACAAGAAGGGGAGGGTGTGGGGGAATGATCTGAAAAATGCATCTGTAAGAAATCTCCTGTCTCTGTTTTCTGTCCCTATGCTGGGACACATCATCTGTGCTTTCAGTACTCCTTCTGCATCCTAGGCAGGAACAAGGTCAAAATCTTGCTTTCTATAGTGTTTTTACCTTTATCCTTTAGAAAGGCAGTTAGATCTTAAAGTGGTTGATTTTCTGAATAATGAGCCTTTTTTTTTTGGTTTTGTTTGGGTTTTTTTGTGTGTGTGTGTGATTTTTTTTTTGTTGTGGTTTTTTGTTTGGTTTTTTTTGTTTGGGTTTTTTTGTTTTTTTTCCTGTTTCGAAGGCAGGGGGTTTAACAGGACACATAATGGTTAGATTCTGTCCTGAGCAGTACAATGCCATGGCATAATATTTATACCTAAATTAATTTTTTTTTCTTCTTTTACTTCTCAGAATGGTGGGGAAAAGAGGCTTTTTTTGCACCTTCTTCTATTTAAATAAAGACAACTGTCATTCATACTTGCCTGACCTCTGTTAGTACTGTTTACTTTTGTATGATGGTACATACCATCATACATAGTCTGGCATGATGTTTAACATCTTAAAATTAAGGCACCAAGTATTTGTACAGCTGCAGCCATGTAATGTCTCAGAGGTGTACAGCCAGAACATAGAAAAGTTTTAAGATTGACATCTCATTGCATGGCTGACTGTATAAAGAAATGGGGTGCATTTATAGTGCCAATATGAATCCTTTCTTATTTTAGGTAAAAGTGCAGAAATTCACTTGTATTGAGGAATGTAACTGCTTCAGTGTATTGCATGTAGTTTTGTGTGCCAGGGCTCACCAGAGAATTTCACTTTTCCCACAGCACTCCCTAGTACAAGCACACAAGTAAGTATTTAACAGTACTGTAGCTTGCCTAAGGGTGGCTTGTTTGTGTGCTTTTTCAGTGCGATCTGGTTTCCAAAACACAAGTGGTCCTCCGGAAGGTGTCAAGTTACACACCTGAACACAGGGGTTGTAGTTTCACATCTTAGCAGGGCATCTTAATTCGGGTTTTATGTGCACTCTTATCCCTGTACAAGTCAGATTTGCATGGTGTAGCATTACCTTTGTGACTGTCATGCTCAGCTTTCATGGTCTTCTAATTCCTCCACTTTTTATTGGATTGCTGTATCTAGTCAGCATGTGAACCTGAGATAACCTTTTTATGGCTAAGCCTTGTTTACAGGATAACTGCACACAGCCATTTTTTGCTTTGTACAGTGTTTCACATGTGCAGGAGAATTTTAAGTACTTTTATAAATTAGATGGCAAACTTTCATGTGTCAAGCTACTAAATGCAAAGGAGGTAAACAAAAATTATATATCTCCATGCTTTGCATTTTATTCTTGAGATGTCCCCAGGGTTCAGAGCTCGGTGGAGGATTTTGGCAAGAGGAGTGGGCAAGTTGATGACAAATGTACTTGGTGTTCAGATTTGGTGGTGTAGCTGTGGGTGTTGGAGGAAATGAGAGATATGTGGAGGGAAAGTCCCACTTGTCACTTATTTTTTTTTCCTACTTATTTTTAAATTTTATTATCCCATTATGAGGCATGGGCATTTCAAGAAAAGGCAAGTTGAAGCTTACTCTCTTCAGTACACAGTGCTCTTGAATGTAATGGTCATTCAAGGCTGGGCTTCTCCATCCTTGGTTCTACTTACTCTAGTGTCATTGGTTCTGTTGTTTGAAAATACAACCTTTAGACCAAAAAGGCTCATTAAAATAGGCTTTGGGGACTGTAATTTTATTTTTCTTCTGTGGAAGTATAAAGTTGGTTTGAGTGAAGTAGACAGAGATTACAGGAATCTCATTATTAAAGGAGAGAAAAAATTTTCAGACTTTCTTGCAGGTGGCTTTTGAATAAAAGATAGGAGACCAGAAATGAAAGGTAAAATCCTTATGGCTCTCTGGACTTAGCTTTTTTCCCTTCTTCTTCTCAACTCTCTTTAGCTTCCCAGGCCTCCTGAGGCTAATTTTCATTTGTGAGCTGCAGCTAACATGTTGTCTCAGAATAAGCTGAAGTGAAATGGATCCACAAGGATCATCAAGTCCAGCTCCTGGACCCTGCACAGCGTCATCCCCAAGAGTCACACCATGTGCGAGAGTATTGTCCAAACACTTCTCGAACTCTGTCAGGCTGTTGCTGTGACCACTGCCCTGGGAGCTGTTCCAGTGCCCAACAACCCTCTGAGTGAAGAACCTTTTTCTAATATCCAACCTACACCTCCCTTGGCACAACTTCAGGCCATTGCCTCGGGTCCTGTCACTGATCACCACAGAGAACAGATCAGCTTCTGATCTGCCTGCCCCTCCTCTTCCCCTCACATGAAGCTGTAACTGCAGTGAGGTCTCCCCTCAGTCTCCTCCAGGCTGAACAGACCAAGTGACCTCAGCTGCTTTTCATACAGCTTCTCCTCCAGGCCCTTCTCCATCTTTGTTGGCCTCCTTTGGACACTCTCTAGTAGTTGAAATACCTTTTTTATAGAGTGGCACCCAAAACTGCCCCCAGCACTCAAGGTGAGGCCACCCCAGTGCAGAGCAGAGTGGGACAATGCCCTCCCTTGCCCGCTGGCCATGCTGGGCCTGATGCCCCCCCAGGACAGGGTTGGCTCTCCTGGCTGCCAGGGCACTGCTGGCTCATGTTCAACTTGTCATTGACCAGGACCCCCAATTCCCTTGTTTTCCCAATTACAATACCAGCAGAGCTTTTGTAAAAAGATGGAGCTTCAGATTTAAAAAGTAACTGTTAATAAACACTGCCCATAGTGCTTTGGGATGGGGGCTTTGGAGTGAAGCTGTCTAGCAAACACTGTACTTCAGCTTTCCTTACAAAAAGTCATCTTGTTGCTCTTGTGCCATGTACATATTCCCCCTATTTCATCTAACCTAGTTTGTTAGAGATGCTCTCTTCAGTTTCAATTAAAAAAAACCCAAAAGGAAGCAGTTCTGAAACCCTAGGCAGTTCTCTGCAGTGTCATTGCTGTATATTACAATTACAGCAGTTGAAATAAACCTGCATGCTTTGCCTTTTATTCCTCCACATTTTATTTCTGTAAATACTCCTTCAGTCTCTCTGTATTGCTCTCGCAGCACTGGGCTGTAAGCTGGCAGCGGTGAGGAGCTTTCCAGTATCGCAGTGCTGGTGTACGGGCACAGTGTTCAGGCACAGGATATACTTCTTTGAGCACTTCATTCCAGGAAAATGCATGCTCTTGTGAAAACCATTGTGCTGAGTGATGCCAGAGCTGCTGCTGCTCAGGGGGGTTCTGCAGCATGAAATGTCCTTGTTTGCAGATGGATGCTGGATACAGTACAGGCAGTCATAAACCATTTTCCTCTGATTCTTAATACTTCCATGAGTATGTTTGGGTCCTTGCTTCTCACTTGCTCTTCCTGCTTGGCCATCACCCTTGGTACTTTCCCTCTGTCCAAAGTCATCCCTTGCCATATCAAGAGCTGTTGAGTGCAAGGGGATGAATTTTGTGTGAGTGTTGTAATCCTAGGACAGTCAAATCCTCATTTGAGCTATTTGAGTTCTGCTGAAGATGTACATAAAATTGCAGGAACCTATCATTTCTCTTAACTTACCTATCTGAAAATCATTAGATTCTGATTTCATGAGGTATTGTGTACTGAGTGCAATTAGTATTCTGTTTTGCAGTATCCTTTCTTGTATTTATTTCCGTTCTGTAAAATACTTTCTTACCACATCTCTGTTTATGTAATAAGCTAACCATTACTGAAGGATTTGAGAGAATGAAATGACTGGAGAAGTAATGTCAAGAAATTACATATATATATATATATATATATATATATGTATGTATGTATGTATGTATGTATGTAATTTCATGACATTACTTTTATACATTACCTCCTATGTACGCCCCTGCCCAAAGTCTTTCTTAAAACTATGCATTCTCAAATGGTTTGAAATCCCTGAGAATTAAACCCACATTAACCCACTGAGGTTAAACTGTTTGAAATGTTTGAAACTGACTTCTCTCCTTTGTCCCACATTTGTTACACTTCTCTGAATTTTATATGAATTATTTGTTTCTAAATGTCCTTATGCTGGTGCTGCTAGTGAGTGTTATAGCTCAGCACTGTGGGTCTGGATGTGTCAACAGCAGGCTGGAGGGTTTGCTGCTAATACCAGGGGGCAAAAATCTGAATCACATTGCTAGAGATAGAGAGTCAAAATAAAGTTTAAAAACAATCTTGTTGTAGTTTAACAAAACTAAAGTGCAAAATCTGCAGCACTTAGGTTTCACATGGTTTCCCATAAAATAAATATACCTACACTTTGAGATCAATGTGGACTATAGTTTATTCTGAAGTCCTTTTTATTGCTAGCATTAAGCATGGTTGGTCTCTATGAGGGTGTTCAAAAAAGGAAGAAAAGGGTAATCTGGAGTTGGCAGAAGTTGAAAGGCAAAGGGAACCTATTCAAGGGGCAGTTAAGGTTTGGGGAATTGAAAGGAGAAACTGGGCAGCTTTGGCAAATGGACAGAAAACAGTTGACAGCTTTGATTATCAGTGCTGTGTTCCAGTTCTCAAGCAGCTGAACATTTTCAATCCAGTGCATCTACAAAAGCAAACAGCAAGTGTGATCTTTGGGTTTTTGGAGGAGGCATAGTTTGTACTTTTGGAGGAAAAAGAAGAGTCACCTCTGCAGTGGCAGGGACTGGGAAACATTACTTTAAAGAGAAAACACAAATCAAGATTTCTAAAAGCAGAAGCCTAAATTTAGGCTTCGAAGTCCTAATTTAAGAACAGAGAAAGTGGCTGTTTTCCAAAAAGGCTGGGCAGCCAGGCCTGACAGCACATTTCTCTCACAAGCCAGAACAATTATTTAGATGCCTATTTTGGGGATTTTATTAGAACTCAAGTTCAGGCACTTAGCTGTGAAAACTGGGATCTGTTTCAGGGAGTTCTTGAGTAGTTGGGTGAGAGCTGGAGGATCCTTCTGAAAGGGAGCAGGCTCACAGTGCTTTGAGCTTTCAGCTTAAAACAATTTGATTTGCTTAAAAAGGGTGCCATGGGACAGAAAGCAAACCTTTATATTTTTGTGCATCATCTTTACACCTGGAAAGTTACTCCAAGAAGAAACTCAAGAAACACCATCAAAATGTGATGAAGAATTCTTAAATTACTTCATAGCATAAACCTTCTAGAATACATTTTTGTGGAAAGCATAGGACAGAATTTCCTTTGAAGGGCAGAAGCTGGTTGAAGTCCTATAGTATGTAGTAGCCATTTCCTCAGAGTAGTTTACGTGCATTAGAAGAGCAGGACTTCTAATGCTTCTAATGCTGGTAGCCTGTATGAAACACTTTCTATAAATAATTTTTTTAAATGTATTCTACAAAAATAAAGCATGTTTCTGTGTAGGCTTTAAACTGTATTTTTGATTGTTACACCAAGAAGCACCAGGGCTATCAATGCCTGGACTGAGCAGTAGGGCAGAGCTTCACATCTTCTGCCCAAATATTTGGGTGGCTGCTGGAGCATGGTGGTTGTCTCAGTTCATAGTGCCAGAAATGAACCCAGGATGCCAAAAGAAAAAAAAAACCCTGTCTGTCAAAATCCAGAGGATTGTTGAAAATGTAGTATTATAATGATGTTGCTTAATCTTGTTGGGGCAAGGTGCAAGTTTACCCTTTGTTATGTTTGTGTTGCAAAATTAAAATCCAGTAATTTTGTTTGTTTAAAGCATCAGGGTGTTTTTTTTTCTGGATTAGATATTTGGACTTGAAGAAGTGAAATGTCTTCCAGATTGTAAGCCTGACTGCTTCCAGACTCTGATCCAATTTGCCCTGGTTAAGTACCTTGCTACACTGGTAAAATTTAGTGGCAGAGAGGATGATTTTTTTTTTCCATTGTAGAAAGGCAGGTTAGGAAAAAACAACTGGTGTATATAGAGGTACACGTTTTACAAAGCATTGGGTGGCCTAATAGAGTCTTTTTTCCCTGACTGTAGGTACTGAATAAAGCTATGGATGTAATCAGTCTTTTTCTACAAGGCCTTTGACACAGTGACCCCACAACATCCTTCTCTCTAAATTGGAGACATACGGATTTGATGGGTGGGTTGTTCATTGGAAAAGGAATTGGTTGGATGACCACATCCAGACATTACTGGTCAGCAACTCAGAGTCCTGATGGACAAAGTGGTGTCCCTCAGGGGTCTGTAGAGGGACCAGTACTGTTTAGTGTCTCCATCAGCGACATGGACAGTGGGATCGAGTGCACCCTCAGAAAGTTTGGCAACAGCCAAGCTGAGTGATGTGGTTGACATGCCTGGGATGCCATTTAAAGGGACCTGGACAGGCTCAGGAAGTGAGTCTTGGGAGACACATGAGGTTCGGTGAGGCCAAGTGTGAGGTTCTGTACCTGGGCTGGAGAAGTCTGCAACCATCAGTATGGTTTGGGGGATGAAGGGATTGAGACCAGCCCTGCTGAGAAGCTCTTGGGGATACTGGTAGAGGAGAGATGGCAAACATGTGCTTGCAACCCAGAAGGCCAGTTGTGTCCTGGGCTGCATCAAAAGCAGCGTGGCCAGTAGGATGAGGGAGGGGATTCTCCCCCTCTGCTTTGGTGAGACCCCACCTGGAGTGCTGCATCGAGCTCTGGGGTCCTCAGCACAGGAAAGACATGGACATATTAAAGTAGATCCAGAGGAGGTTAGAGAGCTGGAGCATCTCTCCCTATGGAGACAGGCTCAGCAAGTTGGAGCTGTTCAGCCTGGTAAAGAGAAGGCTCCAGAGAGATCCTACTGTGCCCTTCCAGTACCTAAAAGGGGCCTACAAGGAAAATGGGTACAAACTTTTAATAGGGACTGTAGTGTTAGGACAAGGGACAATGGGTTTGAGTTAAAAGAAGGCAGATCTAGACTAGATGTAAGGAAGAAATTTTTTTCAGTGAGGGCACTGAAACACTTCAACAGGTTGGTCATAGAAGTGGTAGATGCCCCATACACAAAAAACTTTCAAGATTGGATGAGGCTCTGAGCACCTTGAGTGGAAGATGGTGGGGTAGTTGGGCTAGATAAGCTTCAAAGGTCTCTTCCAAACTAAATCATTCCATGATTCTGTGAATAGTGTGCCTTGTTGTGGGATGACTTGTAGGTAAAGGAGCATTGCTGCTGAGCCGCTCATGTATGCAGAATTTGCTTACCCTACTTTCAGTATTAGGAAATAGACCAATCACAGCATTTCAAATGGCCACTGGTTTAATTTTTCTGGGAGTCGATGTTTCTCTGAATTGGGAAACTATTCTAATTTAAAAAGAACCCTTGTAGTTGCTGTTGTTGAAGCAGTGTTTAATGTTGTGTGGCTGTTGGCAGGCGACTTGATGCATTTTCACATGACCCCCTCTGGAACAAAAGCAGATTGTTTCCTTCTGTTTTTCTGTTACACAAATGAGTTCCTTTTGAAACAATTTATTTTTCTGTAAATTCTGGAAATTGACACTAGGAGTAATTTTTCCTTTGCTGTGTCTTTTACAATCTGCTGTCGGATAATGCTGGCACAAAAAGCTGCTTTGGGGTACCAGCCCAGAAAAGCTGAGACCTCTGCAGAGAGCCTCCTCTTCTTGGGGAATGAGTTTTACTTCCAGTTTTATGGAGCACTTCAATGTGGACTTTCATTTATTGCTGTCTTTACTATAGCTAGGCAGAGTTTGTTTCTGGTTTCTAACTTATTTCATTTACATATATGCATTTTTATTGTCCAGTAAATGTAGCAATAAAAATGTAGCAAGTCACTTTTGGCTTGAGCTTTTTTGTATATTTAGTAACAAACCATTGTTTTTGTACCAGCCTCTGCCATCTGAAGCCTTTGCCTATGAGAAGCAAGGTTGAAGTCAGATGCAGATTATTGGCTGATGCAGTGCTGCATTACTAGACCACTTAGTACTAGATCAGAAGAGCAACAAATTGTTTAAGTGGGGATCTCAAAGAACAAAATGAATCATCCAGCAGGGAGTGTGTTTCTTGACAATATTTAATTGCTGACAAATGAAAAAAAAGATGGGTGACAAAAAGGTGCTTTCTCTAAATATCTTTTTTTCTCCTTGTAATTATATGCTCATTTCTCACAGCCTTCCTGATGTTCCTGCTTCTGGTGACACAAGTTATATTTCTTTATTCCTAGAATACCAGTGTGCCAGTGCTGTGGCCATTCACACAAGTGCTCATGGTACCATAGCTGGTGAGGTGACATAATCCCAAAAATGCACTTTATTCTGAAGTGTTTGCTTTCTTGGGTTGGGCTTCTTAAGTCAGAAAATAAAACCATTATGCTTTAGGGCTGCAATATACTTTCAACACTCCAGGTTATTTCAATCAAGCTGTTTTGTTTGTGCCAAGTGACCAGATTCCAGTGATGTTTCTGTGGCTTTTTGTAGTCCCAAGCACTGTGGCACAGAAGGGAAGGTCTCTTCTGTGTGTCCCTGAGAGCCCCACAGGGACCAGTGGGTGGTGGTGCTGGCAGAAGTGCTCAGGGAGCCTGTTGGCCTCCTGCCTGAGGCCCTGCAGTGGAAGGGAAGACCACAGAGTGGAAATGCATGACCTTAGCCCCTTGTATTTGCTTGGTCCCATAGGAAGTGTAAGCCCCTGCAGGCCTTCCAGCACGGGCGCCCAGTCCCACTTGGGACTGGGGAGAAGGCATAATTTGGATCCTGCTTGGCTTTTCTTGTGGGACCTGGATGAAGCTGAGGTTTCAGTCCCAGCTGACTAAAGCCAGAGGATATGTGATTAATTTAACTTGCATAAATCACAAATCCCCTAGAGATGGGATTTCACAGATGGAAGGGAGATATTTCTTTAGGTAGAACTAAAAAAAAAGATACTAACTTTTTTTCTTTGCAAGTACATATAAGCTTGCATAATTGTTTTGGTTAGTGCTGTGGGTATACTGACAGCTTGTGTTGCGTATGTTATTTTCTCATAGCTAAAAATTTTTCTTAATATTAGTACTAGGAAAGGAGAAACACCACAAAATGAAAACCATTCTATTAGAAATGGATAAAATTTTATTAGTGAAAGTACAGTACAGTTCTGGATAGAAAAGAGAAAATTGGAGGAGTTGGGAAGAAAATTACTTCCTTTTCTCTTGAAAACAACTTTGTGCACAGTTGTCCCTGCTTGTGGACAGTTGCTGCTTCTTTCTTGCTTTAACCTAGTGAGGTACCACAGTGTGCCTCCGTGTACAGACCAGGTGCTGCCAATAAATAGTGGCCACGTGAGCACCTGACAGATGACATTTGAATCAGTCTACTGATGTTGGATGAATTTTATCTGGTAATGTCTAACCAGTAAGCAGTTTCTGGAACTGGAGGTGCTGTGTTTTGTCCCTGGACTCAGCAGCTCTCTCTGTCACTCGGTGACTCTTGATCTCTTGGTTTTATGGGCCGCTAATCAGAGCTGTAATCAGTCACCTATCTGCAGGTGATAACAGAGCCACTGTTTTCTTTTTCCTCCTTCCCTCTTCTTCCCTAGCTAGCCTTGCTAGTTATTTGAGACTTTTTGCTAAAATAGCTTTATCGTATATATCTGAAAATTTCAATGTTGCTGGCTTTGTCAAAGTCCAGTCCTCCTCCTCACTGAGGGATCTTTAAAGATGCCAGCTTTTATTTGCATGTACAAAATACAGAATTAGAAGGAACTTCAGGTTAATCTGAATTCATTATTTTAAGCTTCTGTGCATCTATAACTGTGATTAAGTACTTCAGTGGGAAATGTGGCTCATACACCAATGACTCTCTGACACTACAGTAAGCTTTATGTACTTAATATATGAGAAAATCTATTATTTTTGCTGGAATTTTTGCATACTAGTATTTTCTTTGTTAACCCTAACAGAATGTGTTCAGATGCTGACCAGTAAACTACTTTCCTGAGCAGAAAAACTAACTTTCTCCTTTTCTTTCCATTTCAGTAGGTTATATAATGGAACTTATGGATAAAACAATCAATAGTTACTTTGATGTTTGGCTTGGACCCAGAGGTAAGATTTCTCAAAAGTTAATAAATGCATAAATAAAAATAACATAATAAATACATAAATTAAACTGATCTTATTAGAACACAAGAAACATTTTTCTTCTAACTTGACATTAACAGGTGACTACTTTCTTTAGGATCTGCAAAGCATCAAAATGTCTGACAGTGTAATAAATAAGAGTCTGTTCAATGCTCCTGATCTTTTGACCTCAAGAGGTCATTCTTCTTACTATCAGTTAAGGTCATGTTGTTTGTCATAGTGGGTGACTTACCTCACTCAGATCTTTGCTGCTTTTTTTTTTTTAATTTAGTAATAGCTTTTATTCTAAAAAAGCCACTTTAATTTGCATTTAATGAAATAAAAAATACTCTTGCCTTCATAACTAGATCTTCTCTGGAATTTTTCACTAAAATTATCTATAGTTTTTGGGAAACACTGCTTCTTTGAAACCGTTCTTTTTTGAAGAAGCAATAGTTTTGGTAGATTTTGCTCAGGGAAAAACTCTGCAGGTGGAGGACTGCAGTCCTGGTCAGTGTGAGGAAGCTAGAGACTGTGGAACCAGGACAAGCAGTGGCCTCATGCTGCAGGCTTGGGTAGGATGGTCCAGTTCCACCTGGTTCTGACCAGGGGGCTTAAATGACTGCATCCTGCACAGAGCATGCAGAGCAGTGCTGCTCAGTGGCATGTGCTTTCTTCTTCTGACTTCTGCAGTAATGCCTTTTCTCTGTCCCACTCAAGATCCAGTGATGGTGCCCCTTCTCAGGAGAAAATCCACAGGAGATGGAACAAGCCTCTGATTCTTCTAAGTGTGTTTTCTGTTTGCTTTTATTAGTATCTCAGTGCCCTTGTTGCCTCTCTCTTCATATTAAGCCTGTTTAAGTTAGCCTGGACCTTCTGATGTTAACATATTGCATGTGCTGGCATATGGTCTCTATTTGCTGTATGAGAAAAATCATGAACCATAAAGGTGGCAAATCTAAACAATTCCCTTGTTTGCCTACCTACTTTCCAACCTACAATTTTAAGGCCTCCTTTCATACATTCAGGATCCATGTATGACTCCTTTAAAATTAAGTTGAGACTGTGAATGACAGCAATACTTGAATTGTTCATTTATAGTTTGGGTAACTTGATTTCAGTACTTTGGACTGACTTAAGTGAGAGGAGTGAGGTACTGTGCTGTTTCTGGGTATGGACAACACAGTTGTGGTTCAAAAGGATCACACTAATGTTCCAAGTAGTCCCCTAAAATTCTCTGATTGAGGATGGTTTATGTGCTTTTCCTCAGAAGCTGATCCATTGCCAACCAGACTGGTTACTCAGGCAGGACTGACTGCTCTGTGTTCCCATTGCTCACATAAGGTCTCCAAAATTTAATTCTTTCTAATAGCACATACATAATTCTAATTGTGTTAGGATTGACTGGAAAATAATTATCAGGATCATCCACCTATAACTACAGAGGTATCTGCTTCACTCCTAGGATTGCTGACTCTAGGAAATAAGATATGTACCATCAGGAAGGGTTGGTTTGAGAAAGTAAAGGGGAGAGATTTGTTGAAGCTTTTATTTATAATCATCTGTGGTATTCAAGTGGGTGACAGTTCTGAATGGTAAGGAGTATTTAAAAATAATAGTGGTAATAACTTAAAAATATTTTTGCCTTAGGAAAATAATTATTTCTGCTTTCTTAAATATGTCAACAAAATATTGTTTGTAATTAGCAACGTGGTCGTTTTGGGTACAAGTATTTTTAGTTGCCTTGAATTCTCTCCTTACAAAATCTAAGTGTTTGTATGTTTCTGTTTGTTTGTTTCAGACCCCAGAGTAAAAGGATGGCTTCTTCTGGAGAACTATACACCTACCTTTATCTTCTCAGCTTTGTACTTACTAATTGTATGGCTAGGACCAAAGTACATGCGGAATAAACAGCCGTTCTCATGCAGGGGTATTCTAGTCATCTACAACCTTGGACTTACACTGCTTTCTCTGTATATGTTTTATGAGGTAAGAGAAAGAGGGTTGCTCAGGCTTATTTTGCAGGGTCTGTTTTAATTACATTGGCTCGTGTTGGAAGTAGAGCAGTGCCTCTGAATTCAGGGAGCATCTGCAGTAGTGGTGCAACCATTTTCAATGTCACTTGTCTGGGGAGAAAGCCCTAATTGTAATGTTACCTCTAAGGATGGTGTGAAACAAACCTTGCCTTAAACACCTTTCCTGACCTTGGTTAGCAATGTTTCAAATGCACTTTGCTCAGTTGATGCAAGTGAGGTCCTGAACTTCAGCATGAACTTGGCTACTCCTTGCTCAATGCGATTGTGCTGGTAGAAAGTACTTTGTAGCAAAACTGTGGCTTTGTCTGGAGGGCAAAATGTTTTATTTACTTCTTTAATCATGCACACACTCCTTGCATCTATTTCTGTAAGCTTGCAATAGGTTCTTTTGCATCCTCTTAGATTTTCTGGGAAAAAAAAAAGTTGCTGAAACAATGCCATTGTGATTAATCTGTTTCTTTAAGCTTAAAATCTAAACGTACAAATAGATTTCAGACTGAATTGAACTTTCCGTGGACTTTCAAAGATTCAGGCAGTGTAAAGTTTTCCACTTCCCAGAGAGCTCTTTAGCTGCTTTTACTCAGTCAGAACTGTCTGGTTTTGTTCAAGTGAAAATGAAGAACTGTGGTAGGGTACATAATGATGTGGTCAGAAAATTACTCTTTTGCGTTAATGTACAGAATATTCTGGCACACTTTTAACCCAAGCATTTCTTCGTTCTGTAAGGAGATACTTCATTTTCAACATCCTCTTTTCAATTCTTTCACTAGTCTTTCCAAATACAACCTAGGACTAAATATACTATTCTCTTTTTTTTTTTTTTTTTTTTTTTTGCATGAGCTTAGAAGTGTATATAAGCTGTGATTCTCCTTTAAGTTTGTAGCTAATTCTATAGTGTTCTACTTGGTGAGTGTTTAAAGATGAAGTGATTTAAATTCAATGTTATTTCTCTTGTGTAGTGAATTGTCTAGTCAGAAATTATTGGGTCGGTTTATTAAGAAATTTGATGCTTAATTGTTCAGTTGGGAGCAGTTTTGCATTCAGTAGGTACTTGGAATTACTTGTGTTCTTGATGTGCTTACATTTCTGAACTCCTTGTCAGGGTGTTATAATCCAGAAAAAAGTTTGTTGATCAGTTTAATTTGTCTAAATGTAGTGTTGATGTTGACTTCAACGTCCATCTGCATTATTTGATGCAGGTATTATTTACAGTTATATAATGATCTGTTGTTTTAACCTCCAGAATGTTATTGAGAGTTTAGAAGTGCAGACTTTTCTTCAGTTGTACTAAGTGTGAATACTTGGTAATACTCATAGTTTTTAAATTGCTGTAACATTCTGCTGTGTTACAAAACCTGCTGGTAAATTTAAACAAGAGAAAATACCCTAACTGTTGATCCTATAAATGTCTTTTTCTTGCTAACAATAAACTGGTTACCAAGGGAGGACTGTTCATTATATGCAGAAGAAGTCCTCATATTTGTAACGAGATAAATAGCATTTATATTGTGGAGAAATGGCACAGCTAAAAAACAGTGAATATTAAGACCCCTCCTTCCTATATAATTAAATACTTCATGTGAAAATGAGCATTGCTCTTAATCCAGTATAATCCATATGGAAGTGTTCATTAGTATTATAAATATACCTTCTCCTTGTAAATGGGCATACACAAAGCTAAAGCATTATGAAGATTATTAAACACATTATAGTGGCAATAAAATGTGGTTGGCAGCACTTACAAGATGGATGTGAGGGCAAGTGATACTCTGCAACAAGGGACTGATCCCATAAAAGTGCTGCAAAAGCAGAGAGCCATGCTGACATAACACCACACTACTTGATGTTTGCAGAGAGAGAACCAAAGGGCATAGGGAAAAAATGGGTTCTTGCATCTCTAGGTATCTTCTCTATCTGAAGTGGCTGTACAGTTACCCCTGTTGGTGCCCAGCATGTGATACCCTTGCTCATATCTCATCAGTTTTGGAAATTTTCATTTGAAGGATTAGCCATATATCAGTACTTTATAGTACAATTATTTGCTTTTAAGACAGAATAATGAGGAACATTAGAGAACTTGAGTATTCAGAGAACTAGAGTAACTCCCTGTTCTCCTCCTTATTGTAAGGAGCTCTCAAAAGACCATTTTACATTTCAGTTGGATTAACATTTTTCAATCCTACTGTGAGGAAAATCATAAAATGTCACCATTTATGAACTTGCTTAGTAGCGTGTCTGAAAAGAAGTTGCTTTAATTGCTTGTGTACAATACACCTGAAACCCTACTTTGAAGTTTTGCCTGAGTTACAGCTGTGGTGATTCAGGTCATGATTCATAGCATCACAGCTCAGTTTGCATATTATGTGAGCAAAACAAGATGTTAAAGTGAGGTATCCTCCCAACTGGGATGAAAAGAATGACCTACTTGGTTTTCTGACCTTTATATCTGAATGATTGTAAGCAATAACATGGGGAAATTTGGCATCATAGGATTTGTGTAACTCTAGGTGTTGTGTACTTTGGTCTAAAATCACTAGGAATTTTAGACCAAAGTACACATTGAGAGTGGAATCCCTAATACTTTCTGTCTGTGCTTGCTATACCTTTTTTATTAGGATATTTAATGACTTGGCTGGGTTTTGGTACTAGCAGAGAAGTGGACTGCTCTTGTCCCAGCCAATATAACAGAAAAGGCAGATCTCAGGGAGCTGGAGAGATTTTTCCAGGCTAATTTGTCAAATAATTCAGGAGGACAGGATGTTCTTCAAGGACAAACAATGCTTTATTCTGTAAAAAAACTACAGTGCTTAGACTTTAGGGAGAAATAACACTCTCATGTCTCAGGCAGGGTCATCAAGGAATGGCTTCCTGCGTGGTGGAGCAGGTGTCTAGCAGGGTCTGGCAGTGGGCTTATAGGATATGGGCTGATCACCTGCTGGCTGGCACGGCTGTGTCTGGAGGAGCTGCAGGAGCAGCTGGAACAGCAGAGGCAGTGCTGCTTCCCCCCGTGCTGCTGCTGTGTGCTGGGATCACAAGGTGTCCTGCAACGCTGTGACCCGTGCCTGTGCAAGGGCCCATGGCTTTCTGCTTGAGTCTCAGCTGGGCAAGGTAGCTAGGAGGGGAGAGAGCCAGGTACCCAGTTACACTGTACACAGACCTGTATTATTTTGGGGGAGTTTGTTGGTAAAACTGGCCAAGTGATCTAGACCACCTGGGTTTACATTAGAGAAAACTAGTCAATGATGAAGGCTCACTTTCTTAAATGATCTCTTTACTGTCTTTTTTCTTAATCTGAAAAATTAATTCCATACTGAATCTGCCTGCGAAAAGTCTTAGATTTTCCTGATGAGTGAGGTGTTGCATATGCTGTAGGAAATGTCTTAGGAAGCAGGGGACTCTGTGCAGAGGTGCTGTGTCACACAAGCCATGGGTGGCAGCTAGGCTGCTCTATCCTCTCCCCTTTCTTTCTTCACCCTCCTGAAGGTCGTATCTCTGCCCCGGGGTAACTGCATTCATGTAAAGATAAAGTTCTGTATCTGTGCAGGCATTTGCTTGCTTTGATCAGACGTGAACTTCTGTTTCTCTTCATTCTAATCTAGCTCTGTTCTGAGCCTTGTAAACCCATCATGCCTTGACAGAGTGATGCAGTGCTAGGTCCCTTATCTGCCCCTCTCCTGAGTGAGTCTCAGACTTTAGTTTTATCACAAGAAAAAAACAAAGTCCTCCACGGTAACACCTCTCCTCCACCCAGTCAGGCTGGTATTAGTGTCCTGACCTATTTCGGTAGCAGAGGTGGTAAAACAGCATGTGCCACAGCATTTTAAAGAATTCAGCAACAGAATTACAAAATGAAAGCAATAGGAAAAAAGAAAAGTTCATTGCAGGGGAAGAAAGTGTGGGTTGTTTCAGCACAAATGGAATCTTGACCTGCAGGTTTTTCCTCTGAGCTGAGGAGCTTAACATTGAGTTTGAGTACCATTTTAATTGGCTTACGAACTGTCTTCTTGTGCTGTTTAGAAACCATGTGAAGTGGTTTGCTCAAGTGAAAATGGTTATAATTGGCCTTTTCTTGACATGTTAATTTTTCAAGAGAAGATTTACCTGTGGCTGTCCATCAGCAGTGCCATCAGCAGGCCTGGACTCCTGCCAGCCTGAAGATGAAGGACTTCTGGAGAGAACAGGCAAGGAAGGAAAGGTTGTCTCAAGGCTGTGTTGACAGAGGAGCCACCACTATGTTTCTGGGCAAGTTTCAGGAGATCTTGGAAATGCAGGCCATCCAGGGAGGAGACCACAGCAAGCGCGAGCAGGGACTTAAATGCACTTCTGAAAATTTCTGACCCCTCCTTGCAGCTTTTGTGATGGCAGGGAAGCAGCTCCCTGGGAATATACACCCGTGCATAATGGAGCCATTTGTGGTCATGTTTCAGAGTCATCTCTTGCTTTTGTTTTCTGAAGCCTTCCAGCATGTGATGAAAGCATTGTGGGTACAAGAAATAATGGTGTCAGGCAAAGGAGCAGCTGGCTAAATGGGGAAAAAGATTATTTACATGTTGTATGTTACACTGAGTAAGGTTTGTGGACAGCAACAGCAGTTTGTGGGCAGCTGTAGCAGCTTTTAACCAATCAGTTCCTTCTGGAAAGTGGGGAATTAAATTATTTTCATAACCATAATAACTATTTTTATGATAAAAGATGCTGACAATTTCTACAAATGTTGCTTTGCTTATGTAATTTGTGGCTGTGAGAGTATTAGAGTTGCTAGCATACAATAATATATTCTTTGTAAACAAGGGAGTATTCAGGTTGAGGTGAAGCCACTGCTCATAGCCACACTGATGCCATTGTCCTTTAGAGAGGTGGGATCCATGGAGACACCTTTGATTGCATTACACTCTAGGTGGTGAGCCTGTACTGCTTGCAGGAAAAGTGCTGTGCATTCACTATGCCAGCCTTTACTGGGAAGACGTTTATGGAGTGCAGCATTAATGATGGATGTTGTTTGGATTAATTACAATGTAAACAATGTGATTATCCCTCTATTCCTAACACTTCCTTGAGCTATGAGAACTGTATGAAAACACCTATAAGGTCTTAACATGATCACAGCACAATGTGGTGTTCTGTCTGAGGGACTGGCGGGCGCTTGCAAGGCGCGCGGACTTTCCCTCAGTGGCCTGAAAGTGGCTTGGTGCAAAGCTTGCTCTGGGGCACAGCTGGTTCTTTAGCAAGGTACCACTTTTAAATTGGTGTCCTCTACAGAGCCCTGGAGCCAGGAGAGCAATCCTTCCATGGCTGCCTTCCCTTTATTGCTTGGGTAGGAAAAGTGCCTGGGTCTGCTTCTGATGTGCACGGCTGCCCTGCCGTTGCTGTGGCAGAGTGCTATTGATTTATTTCTAATACAAGAGATACTTTCAGATCTGTATATTATGATAAACTAGACGTACGTTTTTTTCCCCTAAATTGCAGTAATAATACTATCTCAGAAGGTCAAAAATAATGACCTAGGCTGACTTGAGTATTTTAAAAGCTAATATAGGAGGAAAATGAGGCATGAAGGAAATAACACTGGGGAAAGGTAGATCATTTAAGGGATAATCTTTATCGAACCTTTTAAAATTAGCTTCCTGTTCACAGTTCTGAACAGCATTTTGTCATACCAGTCATTGTAGTCCTTTAATCAAGTGATCTTTTAAAATGACTTTTAGTATAAGGAATTTTCTACTGTGGCTTTGCAAAGCTATTTTTTATCCTGTAGATAGATAAGGGAAAACCATACAACTTGCTTCTGCCTTTCAGATGTTTTATGATATACCTAACAATTTTTTTTTCATTTGGGAGTTGCCTCAAGTTGTTAGTCCTCTCCTCATGCTATTCCCAACAGGAAGAACATTGTTATAAACAATGTTCGATGATCCCTTCTGTTGAGATATTAAAGGGTATCTTGTCCATGTCTTTGCTCATGCTTCCTTCTC
Source organism: Chloebia gouldiae (assembly GCA_003676055.1). NCBI lineage: Eukaryota > Metazoa > Chordata > Aves > Passeriformes > Passeridae > Chloebia > Chloebia gouldiae. Next base: position 19,422,960 of record QUSF01000002.1, on the reverse strand, counting down.
CCATTCAACTCTCAACCTGTCCTGCCATCTCCTACCATCTGTGAAAGGGTGAGAACATCCAGCGTGGATCTTGTTTCTCTAGAGATCAGAGCCAGCCCCTCCACAGCAGATACCCCATCATCTGTCATAACCAATAGTTGATCATTACTCTTTATTGTGACTCCCTTATGTTTGAGGTGTTACTTGTTATGCCAGGAAGTCAGGCAGGCAGTGGCATATCCTGCAGAGGAAGTCATTTACATTGGGAAGGATGTAATGTGCTTGGGACGAGTGAGTTGCTTAAAAAGATCTTGAAGAATGGCAATGCAGTGAAGCATGTGTTGTTAACTGTTAAGGAGAGCAAAGCTAAAAATATGCCCTGTCATGTGGTTGAAAAAATTGTAGCCACATCTCTTGAGTATAAATTTTTTTAAAGATACAGTTCTTTCCAAAAGTAATCTGAAGAAAAATGTATTTACTGAACTTTGGTTATCTACTTTCTCTAACAATGAGACCATCAGCAAAGAAGGAGACTTCACTCTGAAAATGCTCACACTGTGGGTAAGTGGGGATAAAATGTTTTCTTCTATTTTTATTCTGGTATACCCCAATTGGGAGAATTTATTAATTCACCCTTCACTATGATTCAGTCACTGCTTGGAACTTGAATTCAACCTAATGCAACCCTCAGATGTCCAGGATTTTCTTGACACCAGATGTCTGGGCAGAGCCATTGTGGAGGTTTGCAGGTGCTATGGAGTTCAGCCTTCTCCCCAAATAATGCTTTATTTTTTTTATTTGCTCAGTTGGTGACAGGAGTGTTGGAAGGAGGATACAATTTCTTCTGTCAGGATACACACAGTGGAGGAGAGGCTGATATGAAGGTACCGTAATCGAGACTTAGAGCTGGAAATGTTTCAAATTGTCCACTTGAGTGTGAGTGGAGAGCAGAACACTATTGATCTTTTTCATCTTTTGCAGTACAATAGACAATGCACTGTCAGACATAATAGTTAATCTATGATGTATTCATGGTTGGTATTTATGTGCAAATTTTCAAGTGTCCCCAGATCAAAAAATGAGGACTTGGTCTTCACACTGTATCTACCCACTCTGTGTTGAGACTACCCTTCTCTTTCTGAGATTGGTGATGATTTCTTCTGGTCACAGTTCTGTCCTCTCCTTTACAGAGAGCACTGTAGCACCAGCTCTGGTTAAGTATGTTCTTATTTCTCCCAGGACAACCCAGGTGCACAGCAGTAGCCTCATGAAGCAGTCTTTGTCATCCTGTTTTCAGCTGTAGCTATAGATTTGTACCTCTTTCTCCTTTGGAGAAACCTGAGGCAGAAGTATTACAGGAGGTCCCAGCAGTGTCTTCAATCCTAGTAATGCAGGACAGAAGCTTGGATTTTAAGCACTTAGATAACGTAAGAGTTGAAAAACCTCACTTCTAAAACTTGTTTCCTCCTTTCCAGATCATACGTGTCCTCTGGTGGTACTATTTCTCCAAACTCATTGAGTTCATGGATACCTTCTTTTTCATTTTGAGGAAAAATAATCATCAGATCACTGTTCTGCATGTCTACCACCATGCAACAATGCTGAACATCTGGTGGTTTGTTATGAACTGGGTGCCTTGTGGTCACTGTAAGTACTGGGTTATGGTGGGGGAACATCTGCAGCAGGGGCTTTGTTTTGGTGGTCTTTTGATCAAACCAAACATCTCTGGCACCTTCAGCTGCAGGATTTGTTCTGTACCATATTAAGCTCCTTTGCTGAATTACAACTGTTGTAGATGGTTGTAGGAATTAAGCTGCCAGCGCAGCCTCTAGGAAAATAATGTCTGTGTAGTTTGAAGAATTTGTGTGACAGTGTGACATTTATCAGGTGCATTAGCCCAGGTCAGATATCCATCAACCTTGCTTTCTCTTTTTTTGCTGTAGTTATAGACCCTCTGATGAAACAATACTCTTTTCCAAGTCAAGCCAGAAGCTTGTTTTGGCTATAAAACAGCTAAAAGTGACTCTAGTCCTTGTGTCTGTAATAGTCACTTGAGATACGACTTTCTTAATTTAAGCTCATTATACCACTGGCCATAACAAATTATTTCAATTAAAATCTTGTCCCCTGAGCACTAATGAGCATGAACAAATGAATCTGAAGTGGAAAATTTTCATGTCTCTCTTGTCTAAATCCTGCTAATCTTTGACAGTCTGACTTTAATTCTTTACTTCTACTGCATTTAGCTGGCATTTAGTTTCCTAACTGCATTATCATGGCTTAGCTGTGGTTAGGATGTGCAGCTTATAGATACTGGCTTTGTTGAACACTCCATTCAAGAGAAACCTTTTCAAACCCGATGGATGTGAGCTACTGGCAATACAGACTAAGAGGCTGTATTCCTCAGGAGTCTGGTCTCTGAGCCAAACAGCATAGAAACTTGTATTTGTTTTGTGTTGTCAGCACAACAGTGAGTAATACTGAACTTATAAAAAGTCTGCATTTGGAAACACATTCCCCTCCAAGAAAGTCAGTCCTTGTTCATACAGCAATCAAAACTCATGTACGTAGAATCTGTCTTATGCTCACGTGTCTTGAAAACACTTTTGTACTATTTCTAGTCATGTATTTTTCTTCTTCCAAGCTTCATGTTCTATTGTGTCATCACAGCTCGATGCAGTTCAGTGTTAAGCTAGAAGCTTCTTTAATGACTGAGGGTGCTGTAAACAAGGACAAATAAAATAGCTAACTTGCAGTTTCTGAAGTTATCTGAAGCCAATGACAAAATTGGCTCCTGCCTGGAAGGAAGTGAAATAAACCTAATAGTAGAAGGGTGAAGCTATTGATTGTTTGGTATGTGAGCATTCCTTCTTTTTATCAGTTTCCTCAGTTCCTTTGAGAAACCATAATGTAGATGTGAAAAAGAGTAACTTGAGGAAACAAAACCAGAAGACTGGTGTAAAGCACAAAGCTGCAAAGCAGTTTAGCTACTCCATTGGATAGGCAGAATAAAAAACAGGGTAAAAAAAGAACCCTCTTGCTTTTCTTCTAAGAGAAATCATCTTTTAAATAGTAACATTTTGAACTTGTTATTTTTGTAGGTTCCATGAAACAGCACGTTCCTTCCTGGTAATGCAGTGTACTTTCTTTTTCCCTTACCCTTTTTTTAGCTTACTTTGGTGCCACACTGAACAGCTTTATCCATGTCCTCATGTACTCCTACTACGGATTGTCTGCTGTTCCAGCAATGCGTCCTTATCTGTGGTGGAAGAAGTACATCACTCAGGGGCAGCTGGTGAGTGATTTGCTCTTCAGTGCTTCAGCAGGCTCTTGTACTTATGATGAGGTCCTCTTTTCTTTTCCAAGTCAGGAAATTTTGGCAGGGGATAGAAGAAGAAGGAAAGAGAGCTAGTACCTTCTACATATTATAGTACCTACATCACCTTACAAATCCAACTTCTGGACATCTGTTTGCTGTGTTTTCAGGATGATGGGGACTGGGGATGTACATCAATCAGTGGTAAGGTCTCTGGGATCTTTCTCCCCTCCACCATGTTGTGTGGCTAGATGCATTTGGTAGTTACAGTACTGGGATTTCTAGGACTCAATAGCCAGGGAGGAGGCTTTTCTTACAAGCTCTCTTGAGCTAGCCTGGTCTTCCCTGTGCTTGCTTGGTCAGGCTGGGGCAGACCAGAAACTGAGTGCAATGCTGTCCACAGCTAACAAGGGCCATTCTAGTCCTGCAGGACAATGCCTTTTCTGTCCTACTTTTGCATGCAGTTGCAAATGGTTTATTAAAAACTATTCAATATTTCTGCCCTCTTTCTGCACTTTAAATGGGCAGATTTTTTTCTCCTGTAATTCTGTGTTGGACTCCTTGTATCTCTTTGCATTGTTTCTAACACGTGTGGTGATGAAGCCTGACCACTGTGTGCTGGAGGTGATAAGAGCAATGAAATTAAGTAATACAGCACATGCTATAGTGATACTGCAGGAGAACCAGGTTTCAATGTGTACAACATGTCAGAACACCACAAGGAAATGTGCAGGGGTGTTCTCTCTTCCCCATTTTGTAGAGGGGGAAACTGAAACCTAGAGATAAATTATTTTGTTATATTCTTCCCCCCCCACCCTGCCCCTTCTCAGAGATGTGAATAGTTTTAATAACATTTACTGGTGATGATTAATAACATTTTACTGCCAGCAATTCACAGTGTTGATTCTCGACGTGCTTTTTTTAGCACTGTTCTTCCTGAAGGATGGCTAAGTATTGTAGTTGAGGGCTCATTATTTTCATGGGAAGCATGGTGGGTTGCTTTGGTTTGAGGTTTGTTTCTGTTTTTCTTTCCAGATTTAGGCTCTATTCTTCATCCTGGTTGTTCAAGTGCTACAGAGTGCAGTGTCTTGGTGCTTTGGTTGCTTCCCTGGCTATTGTCATAGCTGCTTTCACTTCCTTGCCTGCTCTGCATGCATAGCTGCTAGGGCAGCAAAATAGCAGAGCAGAACAAACAGTCTTTCCCTTTTAAAATAAACATTCCCTAATCTGGTAGCCTTTATGTGAGGATGAATTTTGCCTAAGGCCCTCTGCATCACACAAGCCCAAACTCTGTTTTTCCAAAAGAGATAATTGGACCTTTATCCGCCTCCCTGGCTCCCCAGCTTCCCTGCAGCCTTTACCCCAAACATTCTTCCACTGGAGCTGTATGTCAGACAGTTCCAGTCTGGGGAAGGGATTGCAGGGGTCTATGTGTAGACCAAGTTACCCCAGGTCTTCTGCAGCTGAAGCAGTGAGATGCAGATCTACTCCATTAGGATGGTAAAGTCAAATCCCACTGAACTCTCACTAGGAAGAAGTGATGAGGAAGAATGTTCCAACTCTCACTTGGAACATTTATATATCAGTTCTACATAAGTTACTCTAATGTTCTGAAATGGAAAAATACAAATAAACACGCTTAAGAGGATACCACAATCTGAATGTCTGCTAACTCAGGTTTACAGAGAAAACGCTTGCCAGACACACAATATTACATACTCTTTAATTGTTTATGAAATAACTGTTGAGGTTTTGGTCACTCATTTTTTCTTCCTTCCATTAATGTGGTCTATTTCTCTTATTTTTGTTTTCTCTCCCCAGATTCAGTTTGTCTTGACAATCTTCCAGACCAGCTGTGGTGTTGTTTGGCCATGTGCATTTCCTCAGGGGTGGCTGTATTTTCAGATTTCTTACATGATTTCTTTGATTATCCTCTTCACAAATTTCTATATTCAGGTAAAAGTAAAATTCATCAACTCTCTCTAGCATTCTGCTGGCTGTGACAGAAAGATATGCTTAAAATGTCCTTTTGCTATCCTTCACTAACATGCATATGTTCTTGAAGTACTACGCTTATTGATCAGTCCTCTACTTTCAAATCTCTGATGCTTTGTACCCATAATTCAGAGTGCTTAGTAATTTCAGTAAGCCATTTATACAAAAAAATGGCTTACTAAAATTTTAAGTGCAGGTAAGGGAGAGGAGGAGCTTTATAAGACAAAGCTTTCCAGTCTGAAATAGACCAGCAGCATGTGAACCTGAGAAGCACCTGAAGGAGTTGTTCATTTCTGCTTTTACAATGGGAAATGCTTGTTTTTTATCCAAGGAAACTTCCTAAACTCACAACATGCAGAAATCTGGATTTTGTTCACTTCTACAGGCACTTTTTTGTATTTTCACATGGAAAATTAGTGGGTTTAGTTGTGTTTTTACAAATCTGATTTCATGTTTGCAGAGATACAGATTTGGTATGTGCAATTCTGAGCAGTTCATAACTGAGCTCTGTACAAAGGTGTATAACTATTTTCTACAGAAAATCATGTACTACTGTCTGCAGAAAATCAAACCTGCTGCCCCCAAACAAGCAAACTCTATTATATGTTTCAAATGGCATTTGAGAGATTTGGGCATTTTGGTTCCGGTGAGAATAATTCATGGGGGAAACACAGCAGGCTTCCCTGTCTGTTCTTCTGGTACTTCCTAGAATCACTTGCTGCATATGAACATGCTAATTAAACATTATCACATATTCCACATATTACTTGACTTTTTTTGTCAGTTTTGCTCATATTTTCACTTGTAATTGTTTAAGTTCTTTTCACACAGAAATTTGGGGAAATGTGCTTTTGTCAGGCAGCTGAGCCCCTTTGAAAAAAATTTACATATATTTTACTGTCTGTAATTTTTCAGACAGTCTCCCCGATCCTGTTAGGTTTTGATTCTTGTGTTAGCAAATGGAAATTCCCATCACATTTCTATCTCTGAACTTCCCTCACTTTTATTGTTTACCTACCTCTTGTTCTGGTTTTGTTCAAGGTACTGTCACCTGCAGTGCCTCAAACCTCCTTTCTCCATGTCATTTTGAGTATATTCTTATCCCATAGTCTGCTCATAAAATTGCTTCCCTTGTTTCTAATTTACTATTAGTATAACACTGCCATCATACTGCCAAGCCTTTTTCCTTTCAAGTGAACTACTCCTCTCATTGTGATGAATGAAAGGCATAGTGTGGTCTCACACACAAAAAGTGGTTGAGCTTGTTAGATTCTTACCACCAGCACAAGGTCTTTAAAAATGATGAATGCAAGTTTACTTTTGTGTTTCTAGAATTACTATGAAGAAGTGGTTATTTATATCTAATTAAGCAAAACCATGTGTCTTTCGATGTATTTTAGACTTACAACAAGAAGGCCTCCTCGAGGAGGAAAGAGTATCAGAACGGCTCCACGGCCATTGCAAACGGGTACACAAACAGCTTTTCTTCCCTTGAGAACAATGTGAAACAAAGGAAACAAAGGAAGGATTGAAGACCAAACTGAAAAACCATTTTGATAACCCCAACAACAAAATCATCTGATTGTAAGCACAATGAGAGTTGTGCACTAATACTCTAATGGCTACTGTAACTATTCCTGCCTAGAATAGTGTGATTTATGTAGGACTTAACCAGTGCAAACACCCTAGAAACCGTATACAGAACATAAAAGTAGGTTAAAGTTTAAAAATAATTCTGGGCTGTCACTGACCCTGCTATAGACTATGGAAGGGAGTATTATCATATTATCCGACACTGCTGTTGCCTTACTAGTCAATATGATAGGTGCTGAATTATGATTCACAATTTGAAAACACTGTAATCTAAACCTCCATTTTTTTAACTATAGATCATGCATGTGATTGTAGAGGTAATTTGTATGATGCTGGTTTCAGTAGATAAACACACATGCCTTAAATTAAAAAGCAGGGCCCAAAGCTTATTACTGGTTTAAAAATTAGGGTATGTTTCAACTTTTCAGTTGATTGACTTTTTATCAAAAAGTCACTTAGAAGAATCCATTGATCATTTTACTGTTCTGTATGTGATACATGATGCTACGTATCTCTTACTCGATACAGTGAAATTGGAAATGGCGCATTTAGTTTTGTATATTTGGCTTTAATTGACTCAACAGTCACAAAACAGATGGAAAAGTTACTTTACCTTTTTAATAGATCTTATTTTTTTATTTGAAGTACATCACTAACCTAAAAGTAATTGGCACGTACACAGTCGAGTAAGATTTAAATATTGTCTCTAAAGTTTAGAGCATATACAGGGTGGACCCATCTATTATTTTTACTTTTTTCTTTTTTTTGTTCTTTTCTTATTCCTGACAATTCTTAAATGCTAAATGAAGAGTGTTTTTTAATATGAAACTGGCAGTTTCAAGTGTTATTACCATAGCCATATCCATATTTTAGGAGCTACTGTTTAAGTCTGTGACATATCCAAAAATATATTTAAAAGTGGAGCCAGAAAGATGCTTTTCTGATGGAATTGTCTGTATTTAAGTTGGAATCTGAACTGTTCTTCATGTAGCATACATTCACTTTCAAAATGTGCCTAACACGAAGATGTTTTCTTTTTCCCAAACAAGCAAGTTAAAACAATTTAAGTCATAGCTAATGTTTTTTAAATGTTACTGAAATGTGCTGGAAATGTCTGTTTCTGTAATGTGAGTTGTGTATATCGCTGGTAATGTTTTGGCTTGTTATCTAAGGATTTGGTTTGAGTGCTGGTTGAAGTTACTCCTTCTTGTAAAATGCTGTCATGCACATATGAGGAGTCAGTTGCAAAGCCAGTATCTGTTGCTAGTATTCTGGTCTCTTCCGTGGTGGAGTCCATTAAGCTCTGAAAAATTGAATTGTGCAAGACATTCTGCTGGTCATTGCTCAAGTTTAAGTATTTGGTTTTTTGATATTTATATAAATGCCAGTTTTAACACGTTCAATTGTTTTTAAATCTTTTTTAAAATTTTTGCACATCTCTTAAGGAATTAATAAGTTCTCTTACTAGCCTTGTGGGTTTTCATTCCTCGTTTTGAAGGAGACAGTGTCTGTTATGTTTACATTATCAAAGCTTGTGTGTGTGTCTTCATTTCTAGGTACTGGTTTGCAGAGTCTTTACATAGCTCAGTACAGCAGCTATAATGTTCAAAATAGGCTGTCTAAATGTGCTAGAAATAAACTCTTGGCTCATCTGAATATACTTCATTGTTAATGTTTGACATGGTTTAATCATTAAAACACTTTTGATGATCTTTGCGTGAATTCTGTGGGTCTGTACAGATTTAATGCATTGCCTCATCCTGTCAGGCCAAGGAAGAGCCACCATGATGGAAGAACAGCTGCATTTAGTGTACCAGAGATTTGGCAACACATTCTTTACAGAAACCTTTGTCAGTTAGTAAACACTGTTCCCTTGCCTGGCTGTGGAAATACTGGTCTGTGTGGTGGATTTAACCCCCACTGGGATTACTGACTCACTGAATGCAGAGCAGCCCCGGTAGCTCGAGATGAAGAGTGCCAGGAGCAAAGCTTAATGTGACTGAGAGGGAATTCCTGCCTCAGCTGTACTGTCTATAAAATGGGGATAATACCTCTCTCCAGAATGGCAGCATTTTTGCAATTTCCTTTTAGCTCCCCTTTGCACTAGGTGATCATTTTGGAACCCTCTCTGATTTGAATGTTTAATCAGTACATTGCAACCGCCCCAGATAGGCTGGTGATGGACTTGGTAAAAGAGAGCTACTTACATAGCTGTCTGTCTTTTCCCTTGCAGGCTCTTTAAACAAAAAAACATAGATCAGGGAAATGGGCTTACACTTTGTGTGAAAGGCTCAGAGGTTTCATGCTGTGTTGGTCTCCTCCGGGAGGGTGCTCTGAATGCCTGAGGTAGTTGCTGAGACAGTTTCCTCTCCTTCACATGCCAATTCAACTATGAAATTGTGTGTCTTTCAAAGCAAGGTTCAGTAAGATGCAGTTCCTTGGCTGTTAGGCCGAATTTCTAGGAAGCACCTGGAAGGCAGAAGCCACAGCATCAACCCGGTCTCTCTGTGTGAGCCAGCAGAGATGGGGCTGCTGCACTGCAAACTTCACCTTCGAGGTTAATGGCACGTGGTGACAAAACCCAGTGACTTTGTTCAGAACTAGCAGGAGATGTGACCTTGGGAACATCAGCAGTGTCTACACCTGTGTGGCAGAAACTGTAGCTCCTGGATACTCTTCTACAGTCTCAGCAGCAACTGAAAAATGTCTGACAGCTGGATGGGTTAGATCAGACATCGTCTTGCCATAATTGATGGACCCAAGCACAAGCCTTGGGTTTACCCTCCTGGCTCAGCTTCCAGTGCATCATCTGACCTGGGGCAAGTAACAGCCTTTGGGTTGCCTCAATTCCCTGATCACATGTAGCTTTCCTAATAGCTGGGATTGGTGCCTGGGACTATGAGAGAGTCCACAGAAAGGACTTCTTTTGTTGTGAGGGCAGAAGAGTTGAAAAAAGATGAACTGCTGCCAATAGGATGGAGAGGTTTCATGTAAAGGTGGCTGAGGAGAATGAGACAGAGTTCAGTTAATTACAGAGAGAATGACCAAGCTATGAATCATTAGGTTAAGATCTTGTGCAGTTCATGAGCTGACCAAATCCCTCCCTGCACTCAGGCTCTACAGCTTCAGTGATGAAAAGAAATGTTAAGCTTTTGTTCAGCTGTGAATGGGATAGGAAAGCTCAAAAGCTAGAAAGGAGCTTTTTTAGGGTGATCCTGCTGTTGACATTGAGTGCTGCGTCATGGTTGTGCAAGCCACCCGTGGGAGTGGGATCACTCGGGAACTGGGATTCTTAAGTTAGCAGGAAGAGGAAAAGCAGAGAACAATCATGGAAATCTTTGTGGTTGCCTGTATATTATACTTGATGCAAGAGAGATACTAAGTGTTGGAGTTTATGATAGGACTTATATCCCCAAAACTAGGGTAACAAAACCCCAAACTTCTGGGCATTGCCTCTGCCTTTAATATTTGGTAGCTGTCTTGAGTTTAACTTGATAAAGTGTATTCCTTGTATGAAACAGGAATGCGTGCTAAAACATATAATAATAATATTTATTGAATTTATTGAATAATATTTATTCAGAAAAAGAGATGTAAAAGTAAAATGGATGCTGAAGAGAAGTATAAATAAAATCAGAGGCCAAAGTACTTGAACTTGTGGGTTCTGCAGGCAATCCCTTTGAGGCAATGCAGGGAATGACGAAATACAGGTAGATATAGATAAATGCTGCTCCAAGTTGTATTGGTACAAGGATTAACTTATATTGTCACTCATCCTCTAGCCAAGAATTCCTGCAACAGCCAAAATGGTTAGTTGTGATCATCAGGATGTTTCACAAACTGATGTATAAAGCAAACTTGATTCCATTTTCAATTTTTAATTAATTTACTTTAAATAGATGGATATGTAAAACAAGGTCTATATATTTCTTAATTTTGGTAGAATGCATTTGTATGAGCAGGGGAACCTGGCGTCCCCAGAGCCTTCCATAACATGACAATGGCAGAGGCCTTAATTTTTAAGTCAAAGGTATTAAAATAATCCCCAACAGAAAGGAGGGAAAAGAGCAACAAAGGTCCAGTTAAAAAAAAAAAAAAAAAAAAAAAAAGGGGTATTATGTTTAAATCAGTCAAAGTGGGATGTGGAGAAGGAGGAAAGAGACTAACGTCTTGTATTTCAAAGATGTATAACGTGGATACTTTATTTTCTATAGGAGGAATGTAAAAAGTCTCTGGTAGATGGTAGCCTTGACAGTCTGATTTCAGTATGATGACAGTTTTCAGAATAAATGTGAAGAATGAGTAAAAGGAAGTAAAAAGAAAATGGGAGAAAATATAAGTGCTTTTCTGGAAGTAATCACATCTGATTGACCCATATTGGTTTTTAATAAAAAAAAATACTGTGTAGACAAAGGAAATATATCTTCCATCCCTCTGGAATAGGTAGTACTTTTAATCTTGGAAATTACTATGTAAACTAGAGGGTGTGGTGACCAGCAACAGGATGCATGGATAAGCAAGGTCAAACTGATGAGCAGATGCTTTGTCTCAATGCTTTCAGCCAGAACGGAGCCCATTAATAATAAAACATTAATAATGTTTTAGGAGAAACCCTGGTATAAAAACCAGGACTATTTTCAACAATGTTTGGAGATGACAACATCAGAAAGTACTGTCAGTGCCAGGAAAGATTACATCTCCTACAGCAACTACCTTGATGGCTGGAAATAAATCCCCCTTAGGCACCAGTAACAGAATTTCAGCTGTTTCCGTGGGAGTTACAGTTGGACATGATTGAAGAGAAGGAAGATGTATTTCAACTCATCTCTTCAATAACTTAAACCTGCAACTGTTAAAAAAAAAAAAAGGTGGGGGGTAAAATATCTTATTTGCTAATTGGTCCATTTTTAGTAGGAGGAATGTGCTAGTGTGGGAGGATGAGGCTCTAGCAGGACTTTCTTTTCATGAATACATCAGCTCTCAAGAAAACAGATTTTAAAAAATCTGCTGTACAGAAGAGTTATTGGGATGGGCAAAGAAATGGAGAAGTTCTGCAAAACAGATGTTTAAGAAGAACAGTGTTGAGAAGGCATGTAACCTCAGCCAACACAGGCATCACGAGTAGATTCAAATTTTTGTGAAGGAAAATGAGCTATTTTAAGTGTATGACACAAATCAAATGGGTATAAGCTACCCAAGAGTCTTCCTAAGCCAGAAATAGGGAGAGTGCTTTTTTTAGTGGAATATGGCTCTGGAGCATTTTTCCTGTAAGAGTAGTGTGGAGGTCTGGGGGATTGCTTGAAGATGGGCCACTGACCACTTCTAAAGCTGGTAAGACATGGGGTGGGACCCTCTGGTGTGCTGCTCTGCATTCTGGCAAAAAGCAGCTATTGGTACCTCTGTGAAAGTGTATCTAAGAAAGGGCAAAACAGAGAGAGAGGAGTGATGACAAAAGTGTGAGAAACAGCCCTGCAGACACCAAGGTGGGAGAGGAAGGAGGGGAGGAGGTGTTGCTGGAGCAGATTCCCCTGCAGCCTGTGGAGAAGCCTATGGCAAAGCAGACACCCACATTGCAGCCCATGGGGGACCATGTGGTGGAGCAGGTGGACATGCCCTGAAGGAACTGCAGCCTGTGGAGAGCCCATGCTGCAAGTTTTTCCTCAGGGACTCCAGAGCACATGGGAAAGGCCCGCACTGCAACATGAGTAGGAAGGAGTAGAGAGGAGCTGCTATGGACTGATCAAAACCACCCCAACACCACTTGGAGCTTGGAGGAGGTAGAGGGGATGGGAATGAGGGAGTGAAACAGCCTTGGAAGAAGGGGGTAAGGAGTAGGTGTTTTACTTTCTGTCTTTGTGTCTCACAATCAACTCTATTTTAATTGGAAGTAAATTCAATTATTTTCCCAGAATCCATTTGGGCCATGACAATTATTGCTGCGTAACCTTCCTGTCTTTATCTCAAACCTCAATCTTTTTATCTTATTTCTGCCCCCAATCCTGTTGAGGAGGGGGAGAGAGCAGCTGGGTGGGTGTCACCCAATGCCACATGGGCACTTTGTTCTCTCACAAATCAGCAGGTCAGGCAGAAGGCAGCTTCCTTGATCAGAAGGAAGATCTGCTAAAGGCCACGAGGTACCAGGCACCAGAAAACCTGAAGGCCATCATGGTACAGCTGGCAGTCTTGTACTCTGGGAAAATATGCTCCCTGGAGTGAACCAACTGCTTTGGTTTTGGGGGTTTTTTGGTTGTTTGTTTGTTCTGGTTTAAAAAAAAAAAAATTATTGTTTTTTTTCCAGATCTAACATGTGTTAAAGCAACACATTTTCCAGGAATCTGTCCCATAATTATTGGAAAGTTTTTTAAGGCAGTGTAGGAACCTCCTGTTTGCTGATGGAAGGTACTGCAGTGGCATAATGTGTGAAGGAAGCCTGTGTTCAGAAGAAAGGTCCTGAATTGCCTCCTGAGAGGAGTTGCCTCACACCCTTCAGAGGCAGCTGGAGCTCCAGCTCAAACAGGGATGGTCCAGCCATGTGACAAAAAGAAATGCAAAACTGTAGTCACTGTCACATTTCATTTAGGAGCAGGTGAGACTTCAAGTGAACTGAATCTGTTGACATAAAAATGCAATCCCATGGAGTTATTTACAGCTGTGCATTTGCTGCTCCTGTGCTGGTGTAATGGGGAATGCACAACCCCTGTGGCACAGTTGCACTTTCACTGCCTGAGATTTGCCTAAGTGGATATTCACAGCATTTCTACCAGGATTAGCCAGAACCAGAGGTAATTTTATGTGGTGATAAACTACTTGGTAAAGATACTTAAAGTGAAATGAAGTGCAATTTTTTCCACATATACTGAAGCAAGGTATTGTGGTATTTGTGTAATTGATTAGACATATGGTGTCTCATCCCATTTAGCAAGCAGGAAGCATGTCTTTATCAGCTGTTCTGTCTGCTGCTGGAGGCCAAATGTTTAGTAAATGCTACTAATTCAATTTTACCAGCTGTTGTAGGAAATCAGAATCTCAGGTCACCTACCAGAAGTAAGAGCTTTATGAAAATAATAAAAAAAAAATCTGTAGCCTTGTAGTTATCTCAGTGCCTTTCTTCCTTTAAAACCAATGACATCTCAATGCTTCAGTGCCTTTCTAAGTCTAACACCTTTCTGTATATTTAGAAAGGATCGCCTCTCTGAAAGCTCTTCTGTTAATTTATCAAGTTGCTTTGTTTCCCACAGCACTTGGGGCTGGAAGGGAGTGCGAGACCAGCTCTTGATGTGCTGGGCTATTAGGGACTTGAGATATCTTTGATGCAAATGCACTTTTGCTCAGTAGAATAGTGATGAGTTTGTGAGAAAGACCAGGAAATACATCCCATGCATATAGATGGCATAACTATTATAATCTAACTATTATCAGCTGTGCTTCCTTTTAAAATTGTTTGTACAGATTTTTTCAAATCATCATGAAAAAGACTCTTCTGTTCTCAGAATTTTTAATAATAAGGTAAGAAGTAATCTTTACATCTGACTGTGGTTTCCATGCTAAGTAGATGTGAAGAATTGCTGCCCAGTCCTACTGTTACAAAGCTGTACAAGCAGATTTTTAAATGAGTGGGAACTTCTGAAACCAGACCAGGCAATTTGGTGGTGGATGCTCTGCTTGGTTTCCTGGTATTTTTGCAATATGCAGTATTTGCCAAAACTTTCCTTGCAACATAGGAAAATAGGAATCATTAAAAACTAACTCAGAAAGGAGCAACATACAAGGTTTCAGAAACCTCCAAAACCATGGATCCCATTACCTGGCTTCATCCATCCAGAGCACTTGGAAAAAAAAAATTGTAGTCAATGTGAGATTTTACTTTTTGAAGTTAGAGAGTCCCGAAAACAACCAGACAAATATCGACCCCCAGCCGACTAAACAAACAAACAAAAAAACCCAAACACAACTATGTTCAGTTTTGCCTTCTGGCCTCAAAATTGGAGAGAGTGGATCTAAACAGCGTCTGCAGAGGTGTTTTGTCTCTTAGGCAGATGATTTTAAGGAGGTTCAAGAATGGTGTGAGCAAGCGCTGGGGTTTTAAACCTATTACTCCACTAGTCAGGTTCTGGTTAAGCCCAGGGCCGATGTCAGCCTGGCTGGCTGCGAGGGGAAAGTGGAGGAGGGCGCAGCGGGAGCATCCAGGGCCACAAGGGCTGTGGGGGATGCCCGGGGGATGCGCTGGGAGCCGATGCCCTCTCCTGGCGGCACCTGC
Source organism: Chloebia gouldiae (assembly GCA_003676055.1). Classification (NCBI taxonomy): domain Eukaryota; kingdom Metazoa; phylum Chordata; class Aves; order Passeriformes; family Passeridae; genus Chloebia; species Chloebia gouldiae. The sequence continues at coordinate 19,407,820 of QUSF01000002.1, read as the reverse complement.
GAGGGGACAGCTGGGGACACGCTGCTGCTCCTGCACCCGGAACCAGGAGAATTTCACAGCAAGATGTAGCTGACACCAGTGACAAATATGCCGGCATTTAGTACAGCCAAGGATGGCATATCGATATTTACACAGCGAGATTTCACAGCCAGAGACTTTTTCCTTGCAATTGCACTGTAGTGTGCTCTTCGAAGACCATGTTTAGTCCTTCTTAAAAGAGAAGGACTGAGGAGAGGTGTTAGACAAACAGAGCTCCTGACCCGGATTGGAAACATCTGCACAGTAGTTCCTGGTAGTAGTACAGGTGATCAGAGTATAATTGCTTTTGAATACCAGATACAAGAATAAACCACTGTGCTGTCTTTAATTTCACTGTTGCAAAGACTTTGTAATCAGGAGCATTTCCTAGTGTGGAAATAGGGGTCATAAAGGGAGAGGAGATTAAAAGCAAGCATATCCTAAATAATGGCTTTTATAATGCACCTGACCTTGTTTGCACAAATAACCTTGGGAACTTTGGCTTTCATGGAAAAGCAGGAACTGTTTTGTTTTGAATTATCAGAATACTGATCTGTGCATCCTGATACACAGGAATATTTCAGAGCATTTTATAGGTAGAGATAAATTTATGCATTTAAGCAGGGAAGAAAAAAAGAACAAATTCATTAAACTCAGGCCAAATCTCAAATCAAATATATTTTCTCATTAAATCTTACCGTGTAATGGTAATTAGCATAATACATCACCAGCTGTCCCACACATACAAGTGACTGGTAATTATTTACTAGCACTCGACAGATCATGCTTTATAGCAGATAAATTTAGGTGAGCAAACCCCAAAATGTCTGGCCTTATAAGAAGACCATAAAGGGTGGTGCTAGGACAGCAGCTCCTCTGCATTACAAAACACAGCATCCTCTTTCCTCTAACACCTCAGTAACAGAAGGCTAGTTTGGAAAAAATGAGGAAACAATTCAAAGGAAAACATATACAGGAAGCAGAAAATACACAAGATGCCAGGAAAAAAAGCTAATGGGGACAGAGGCTCTAGCAGGTAAGAAAGAAGAATGCCCTCATGGCAGTTTTGAGAAGAGGGACAGGAAAAGAAAGTGGAGAATACGAGCTGAATTGCTCTCATTTTCAGCAAGGCAAGGGAGACTGTGCGGAGATGAGAATGCGACACCAGATCGGCTTTCTGGCTGGCTGCAGTTACTGTCTCTCTCAGCAGTAGTGTTTGAGGAACACCCAAACCCATCCCTGCTCTCTGCAGAGCAGCTCAGCTCGATACAGGGGTAGGTTTCCCTCAAGCAGCATTAAAAAATGTTCCCTGTCTTTACTCCTTTCTTCCTTTGGCCTGAAGCTGGAAGACCAGGTTCCCATCTAGGCATGGATTTGCTTCTCGTGATGTCAGTCTGGGTCTGCCGATTGCCACCACGCTGAGCCTCCTCTCCTCTGCACAGAAACCTGGGGCTGCACTTCCACCACACATGGGGATGTTGCTGTTTGCTGCAAGCATCTTCTGGACTAGGCTACCTGGTCATGTTTTGTTGAGTGGGAGCTCCTCTGCATTTCATAACCCTTGTCTCCAGTCTTTATGTCTCTTGCTGAGTAGAATCATTTAAAGTATCTGTAGAGGGAGAAATAGGTTGACATCAGAGAGGCATGAACAGCATCCCAAAACTGGTGTTGAAACAAGTGCCATAGATCTCTGTGACCATGTGAACCCTTGATGCCTGTAACAGTGCATCTTAGTGGGTCATATGAACACACCTCTCTCCTGGCACCTGGCCTCTGTCCTGAGCAATGGGAGCTCAGCAAAAGCTGAAACCAATCCTTCAGGAAAATCAAAATACAGTGCAGTATGGGAGCAGTGGAAGAGGTAGGAAAATGGTCACTGGCTTCCTCCTCCTCTCATTCCCTCTGATCTTCCTGGGCCCATCCTCAGCACTATGCTGTGCTGGATTATCCCCTGAGGAAGTGAAGATGGCCAACATTTAGGAGTGAGTTTTCAGTCTGTGTCTCCTCACTGATGCTCCTGCAGTAACACTGTCCCTTCAGATGCTCCTCATGCATTGGTCTGACAATTTCCCTGGGAATCTTTCCCCAGGGAATATCACATCCATTGCCTGAACACCAGGTGTCACTGAGGCCCTAAGGTAACATTTCCTTACTTTTTATTCCAGATGGTATTTTTCAGTTATTTTGTTGAAAATATCATGGGGTTTTTTTTCCCCTATGGAAAAAATACATTTCAATTTCTGTCAAAGTGATTTATATAAAAACGCCACACAAAAATACTCTCCCACAAGCAGTACTGAAACATAACTTGAAAGACAACACACAACCTCCGGTGTCCAGAAGTCTGCTTGATGTTTGTCATACTAAAGCAGCCATCTATAAAAGCAAGCCTTGTCCCAGCTGCTGAAAGAGCAATTCACTTCTGTGGAGCAACTTTTTTTCTCAGAATAATGATCAGAAACATATTTATGATGGGACAGGAAGTGCACTTTTGTCGCAGAATTGTAATAACTTTTCTGACTATTGAGATGCAGGATCCTCTCAAGGGAAAGGTTATACATGAATCATTTAAGGTATAACATGAAGAAACAAGGTCATAAGGAGACCAAACAAGTTCTAAAAATAATCTGGTAGAGAAATTAAGAACTCTGCAAGATGCAAAATTAGAGGACACTCTGACTTGACTCTTTTGTCCTTTGAAACTTGAAGATCCCAGATCAAATCCTGACTGGGTCTTTAGGAGTGTAAGAACTGAATATGTAAAGGTAGCATCCCAGGTTTAACCTTTAATTGAGTGAGGTTGTGTATCCTGCCCACCAGTGTTCAGTAAGGATGACCTTTTTTACTAACTCCACTGGGCTTTTAGGCAAAATGAGATATTTGGAAGTGGCTTGTCTATACCTAAGATGCCTGAAATCTTTCAATTGTCCTCACTTTTTGAGACTGCCTATTGGCAAAGCACCTGTGTTTCTGGGTCCTCTGTCTGCCAGAGAGCATTGAGATTCAGGGAGCTGCAGAGTAAAGAGGGGGACACCTCACTGCTGTTCTCAGCTGCCTGAGGGTGATAAGGAGAAGGATGGGCAGTCTTCTTGTCAGGGCACAGAAGAAGACCAAGAGGTGCAATGAAAGGACAAATGCATAAGTTGCAGCAGAGGAAATTATGATTAAATGTATGGGAAAAAATCCTTCACGATGAGAGCAGTCAAAGACTGGCACAGGCTTTCCAGGGAGGTTGATCTGCATCCTTGGAGATGTTCAATGGGTCAGGCCCTGAACATCCTACTGTAACTTTGAAATTAGCTTTGTTGTGAGGTGGATGCTCTCTGGAGGGACCCTTTACCTGAAATTATTCAGTGATTGTGTCAGTGCAGAGAGACAGATTTGAGATTTAGTTTACAGGGGGAAGGAACTGTGATAAAATCACTACTCTGAAAAAGTGGAAACACATTGCCTTGGACTCAGCCCAAGCCAAGCTTGCCTGAACAGGAGTGGAAGGCTGGTGACAGCTTTTTAACATATGAACTTTGCTTAGATGAACTCTGAGAATGACAGAGAGAACCTGGTTTGTAACCAGCACTACTGAACTACCCATTAGTAACCCAGTCATGCTTATTTGTTCCTCTCTCCTACAAGGATTCAGTCAAATAGAAGAACAAACCTTAAAGAAAGGCAAGTTATAAAGATAAAAGAGACAGCAAAGCTCTAAGAGGAATGTGTTGCACACTTGGGGATAAGGAGAAAAAATATTGCCAAGGGCTTACAGGTGATGTTTTTTGAAATTTGTTTCACCAAGGGAACAGCCTGCTATCTCCTACTGAGGGAAATAAAGACATTTATCAAAGATATGCTGGTCTTCTTAATCAGTGTTCTCTTGGACTGCCTCTGGGAGATGGTGCTGCGCTCTGTGATAGAATCGTGGCTGATGGCACCTACAATTCCCTCTGTTACTGATTACACGGTGTGCTAAAGCATGCATGTCAGCTACCCTTACCCTGGCATGCCTCTCAATGTCCTGACTGTCAATACTCGCTGTCTCCAGGCTTTCAGAGATGCGGAAAACAGCTTTGTTCCTGCCCTGGGACATTTTGTTCTCCTGCTCTGCCAGAGCCCCACAGGATCATTGCTGCCTCCTTCCTGTAATTGCCTACACGTGGCAAAGTCAAAGTCTCCCAAGATTAGGGTGCCCAAATCATTTTTGGTGGGGTTTTACCTTTTTTTTCCCCCCCTCTCTTTTTTGGTCTTCGTTTTCTTTCCGTCCACAGACAGTAAAAAACACCGATCTCTATCAGTTCGATACTGTCAGGAAAGTAAAAGCGCACGAAGGAGGACAAAGAGAAGAAAGGGCCGGGGAGGGGCGCGTTGGGTGCGGGGCGCTCCCCAGGAGCGCAGGGCGCGCAGTGACTCACTGATACGGCAGCGCCGGGGCGCGGGGAGCCTCGCCAACATTTCCAGCTAGCGAGATCACTTATTGTACTGAAATGATTCACTGACCTTAAGAAGCAGCCAGAGGCTTTCTCTGGAGACTGCTGGAGAGGCGAAGTAATCTAATAGATGGGAAACTGCACTGAATACATTTTTTTCTTGGTCTTGTTAATGATCTCAGCATGCACAGCTCATTTCAGAACTCTGAAAATAGTTGGCAAGTTGTTTCTGAGATTTTTCCAATCATTTTAAGGCTAGTACTCAGTTACCACTGAAGACTTTATAAGAGATATTTTGGCTGTGTAATGCTAGCTTCCCAAAGTAATTTTTGAGACCTTTTCTAACATAGGTGTCCATTTCTTACTTATTAAGGTCACCACAGAGTACTTTCTTCTAACAAAGTAAAAATAAAAATTCGCCCTAAGGCAAAACTAAGGCACAATTTGGGTGCAAACTGCACACAGCTTGGAGCAGAAAGAAGCAATTCAGACAAGCAGTGGCTTTAGGTGACTTTTGGAGTTTGTTACTCCTAACTTTACAATTCTGGAACATTTTTTAAATTTCATGCAACTGTGCTACATATGAAGATACAGGACATGAAATAGGAGCTAGTAACATCCAGGACAAGCAGACAGTTGTCCAGTGAACAATTTCAGCACCTTATACATGTCCTTTTCAAACCTGTGCTTAGGAATTGTTACCTAAAGTTCCCACATGATTCAAAGGGAAACTTGCCCTTTGAGCAGCTCAGGTGACATAATGATTCCTGGAGTTATCCTGGACCACCCACAGCATAGTGGTGATGGTTCTCTGTTCCATCTCTGTAGAAACTGCTGGTTTCTCAATATCCTGGAAGTCAGGCCAAGTCTTCTGCTATCTGTAGACTGCAGCAAAGCTCTGGTTTCATACCAGTGAAGAGGCAGTACCAGGAAATGAATGCAGGAAAACTGACGCAGGCAGCTGACTGCCCCACAGCATTTCACCTGGGGATACTTTGGAGCTGTTCAGCCAAGGAAGGGTTTGAAGGTGACTGGAAGTCTCTTCAGCTTGTGAATTATTTCCATAGTTTGTCAAAGACAGGGACAGAAAATGGATGAGAGTAATGTGTAAGGGTATTGTGCATCCTGTACCTGCACAAAGCCCTTTCACATCTTGTCCTCTGTTTTCCCTCTGTGTTTCATTACATGGTGGGTATGATACTGACAATAGACGTTTATCCCAAATCCAGCCATTATTTTATTCTTTTCCCTAAGAAGTTGTTTGTTCCAAATAAGATGACTGATTGAACTTGTTTTTTTTTTCCTTTTGAAGAGTTTGTTGAATAGGAGTGAAAAAGGCAGCTTAAACTCTGCATTCCAAGTAGTTTCATGTTTCTACTTTTTTTTTTCTGCTGTTATGTGACTAATAGATGTTGTAATAGTTGCTATAGTCATGGCTTAAAAGTCCCTTTACACAAATTCTTTGTATATAGATAAGTGAATTTTATGGCTTAAAAGAAAAAAAAAACACCTTGGTGAGTTCAGCTGTTGCTGTCAGCAGCAGTCTTCACCTCTGGGATGGTCACTCATTAAAGTGATACTCAATCCTCACTTTTCTACATGTGCCTCAGAGAAGCTGTATGACCAAATCTTAAGCCAGTAGCTGGTATTACCCCTTTTGTTGATGTTGCTTTTGTCTACTTTCCTGTACAAAATCTTCCAGGGATTCCTTTCTGTGATTTGACTGCCTTAAGCAATCAATACCTACTAGTAATTTTGTGCGCCCAAATACGCACAATAGCAGCAAAGGTAGAAGAGCATCTCTTGCTTGTACTTACTCTTGCTTGTACTTAAAACTTACATAGTTCAAATTTTTTTTTCACATAAGGAACAGCAAAATTAAACAGCAGCTAAGGATGGAAATCACCGTTTGCATAGCCAGAGGACTAAATCATAGTCAATGGTTTATATGGTCAATGGTAATATGGTAATATTACCATAGTCAATGGTAATATATGTGGAAAGGAGAGCAGGCTCACAAAGTGAAGAGGGGATAGTGAGAATTTGTTTCTGAGAAGGGTGTAGGCAGTGACCTTTTGAAGAAGGTATGAAAACTGCTGCCAGTTAGAGCACTCGGACACTATTTTAGCAGTTCTTCATATGGACCTTTCCAGATCAATTTGCTGTCTTTGTCAAGGTGGAGTCATGCACATACTGTGGAAGGAATGGACAAGAACATTCTAACTTTCTTTGTCTTTCTCACTTTGCAAGAACTTCTGCTTAGCAGCTTTGAAGGTGATTGGAAAAGGTGTAAAAAGCAATTTTCACTTGTTTATCAACAATAGTTAAAACCAGGCATTTTTGCCACAAAAATAATGATCCCCAGAGAAGCAAGGAGCTAAAAGGCAGCTAGAAAAAAAAAAAATCAGAAAACAGCAGTAAAATTATTCTGGTCTCAGTGCTTTGAAGTGAGTTGTACAGCACCACAGGTCCATTATTTCCATAAGGTTAAGATGTATAAATAGCGCCATGAAATAAGTAGGAGTTCCTGCCATAGGTTGTGGGTGTCCCTGCAGGATTCTGCCCAAACCCACAGGTTCCCTGTCTGCTGCTGCCTCTCATTTGTTGCCTGTCTGTTTCTGAGGCCCCACAAAAATAAGGTCTGGGTTTTCAGGACAGTCAATGACAGCTTGCTTCTGGTTAATGGACACCGTGCTGTAACTTCTGTCCTTGGTCTCTGCTGCCAGTAGCAAGGTCCCTGGTCTGGTCCCTGTGGCACCAGGACCACATTGCACAGTGCCCTCCCTCACTGCTGTGACAGATCCAAGTCCAGAGACTTCAGTGCAGTGCAGAAAAAGCTGCTGGGCTTCTTCTTCATGAAGGACAAATGAATGAGGAAAATTAAGAGAAAATGAAAGACAGGCTTGTCCTTCTGTGCTGAGAGGAGCACGAGCTGTAAGGAAACCCAGTGGTGCTTACCAGACTCGTGCTGCAGTTTGTGCCACAGCACCACAGCAGATACACAGGCAATCACTGGAGTGTGTCATCAGATTACCTGAACATTGCTGCACTGTGTTATTAGAGATGCTGAAAACTGTACTGCATCTAGTTTCAAATGCACAGTCCATCTCCTGAGAGGGCAGTGGTTTGTTTGGAGCAGTCTCAGAACAACCTGCAATGCCATGCCACTCATGTGGTTGGGCTTTTTCAGCAAAGCTGGTCTGACATTTGTTCAACTGAGCAGAGACAGAAAGACATTCTCCTGTCATGATGCAGTGCCAGACATAAAAACCAGAGCCAGCAGAGTTAAGTAACCTTTTCAGAGCAGCCTGGTAATGCAGCTGCACAGCTTCCAGTACCTGACCAGCTACCTTGCTTTATGGAAGAATACACACTTTTGGTGGAGTGGGGGATCAGGTTGCAAGAGTACCTGACAAATCAGTCAGTCATTCTGTAAACATGATTCAACCAAGGCAAGAGCAGAGGTCAGCCTCAGAGCTAAAGAACAAACCAGGCATCCTGGGATACTAGTTTTTCTGTCTATTATTGTATACTACAAAAACTACTTGGAAAATTTGTAGGTATTATAGATTGTAGATCATTGTAGTGCACTGTACCATGCACTCTCCAGATAGCTGGGGAATAGGTGAGTGTGAATGGAGAAAGAAAGTGAGGCAAGGAATGTGACATGGAGAACAACATTGCTGTCATCACTTCTAGGAAATTATCTGTTAGCATGTGAGGACCGTAGCTGCAGTAGAGAGTCTATTGTGTTTTCAGAGAACAAGGTGCTGTTTTGTGCCATTGGATTGCATTACTGGAGTTACAGGTGTCCTAATATGAATCCATGTTGCTGGTGAAACAAGGTCTACAATGTGGCTACCACAGATGGAACCAGGAGAAAATACAGGGAGGGTGCACAGGCAAACACGGGGGTGAAGTCCCACCCACAGGGATCTTGTTGGTGTCAGAGCAGCTCACAAGCCTGAGAAACTCAGTTGTGTTCCTTCTCCTGGAGGAGATACAATAGCAGAGACAGGCAAAACTTATAAGAAGATTTTTCTCAAGCCAATCTTGAGAAAGAAATAGCTTAGATGTGCACTAGTGTGATAGGTAAGCACCAAATGAAAAAAGGGCATGCTGGCCATAATATTGACAAAGAAAGATGCAATAATTATCACCTGATCAATACAAGCAGGGACTGCCCATGTGAGTGAACATACCTGTCTGGATTTGGCTTGTTACCAGTTTCCATAAGGCAGAAGTGCAGCTGGCCTTTACAAGGATCTTTGTGAGGGATCTACAGAAATAGTTGCTGGGGACTGCTATGAAGGCCAAGGAGAAAATTTTCGAATAGAGGGTATTGCAGCAGCTTTTGTTGGGTTGCAGCAGATGAGACCAATGGCATTGAGAGAGCTGAGAAATTCCAGGGTGTGACAATGTCAGGAAGCTACACCAGACTGGCAAACCTAGGCTTATAGGTGGGATTCTTCTCTCCTAAAACCAACAGAGATAGGACCTGGAATCAAACAGATAATCAAGTGTAATCTAGCACTCCTCAAATTGTAAAAGATCTGTTCTTGTGTCTCTGTTAACATTTCCACCAGCCTGCTGCATACTGAGCCCAGCCAGATAGGAAGAGTAGCTATGATTTCTCAGGAGTAAAGAAAGCTGTGCTCTGTTGCAAAGCAAGTGACCAGAACAAAGTTCATTTTCCCCACATAGTGCTCCTTCCAGTGCTCAGGCTGTGGAAAAGTTCCTCTCATTCTTGAAAGTATGGCAGACCAAATCAGTTAAACTTTTACAGTTCTGCCTGAACACTTGAATCTGTGAGATAAGATAGTCAGTAGAAAGAAGAACACATACAGGACCTCCACAGCAGCTGATTATACCAGAATCTGGCTGTTTGAAGCTAGGGCATGGTTAACTGATAGGAATTTATTTTGGAATTACCTGCAGCTGAGGATGGATTTGGTAGATATGATACTTCACCTGACCATGGAGAAAAGCAGAGCATGCTGTCAGAGATATCAGAAATTAGTCAGCTCCAACAACTCAAAAATTAGGATGCATATTGCAGCAACAGAGTGGGAACAAGGAAAACAGCAATCATAGTGACATACCAAATTCCTGTTCTGAAGCAGAGGAACATGAAAGACAACTCATTTAGCAATTACATGTTCTTTAAAGAACAAAAGGGAAAATCACAGAATTGTAAGGAAAAGCTCTTCATTCAATAAGTGAGTGTCAATCCATGAAATGAGATTTTGCATGCACGTGATGTTCATGCCAGGCAGAACTGCAAAATTAAGTGTATTTATACCAGATGCAAAGGCACGATGAGAAATGGAATATCAGATCAAGAGACAAAAGGACTGAATGCCTTAGGCTTTGAAACTAGCAAAATGAGAAAGCAGGATGTCCATAAAGTAAGGTAATTTTTAAATTGTATCATAATACTGTCACTAAGAGATTGTAATTTTTAAACATGACCTGCAAAAAGCATTCCAAATAAATTTTAGAAAATGCATAAAAACCAGTTATTCCAGCTACAGCATGTGAATTTATTATCATAGTGAAAAAAAACCCACAAAAACAAACAAACCCCACAAAAGAGGATAGATCATTTATACGGTCAGAAAAATGAACAAATTAAGCCAAAATTTTACCCAAACCTACATTTTTTATAACATCAAAACATTAGATGCTGATATGTTGCCCTGGTGGTTTTGCATCTCTGGAATAGCTATCAAGAATTTTATCCCAGTAAGTTAATATGATGTCTAGAGCACTGCATGTTTTGCAGAGTGTCTGATATGTTAGGACAAAAAAATAAAGAGGTCAATAAAATAAATGAAAACCTAGGCTCCACTGCCAAAGAATTCTATCTCACAGCTTTAATAAAGAGATACCAAGAAATAAAGTGAAATATGTATTTGTATATACTCAAGCATTCCAAACAATGATTAAAATTACCTCAGGCCTCAAACCTTTCACTTGGAGCTATGTTCTTCACATGGCAGCAAAAGACACATTCCTAGAATTCGGTACTAAAACACTGTCCTGGAGAAAAAGAAAAAAAAAAAACAAACAAAACAAACAAACCAGAGTATTGATATTATTCTGTTCAATGGCAAGTCATTCAACTACCAGGCTGTCATCTGTGAACACAGCTTGGAAGCTAATTCAGATGTGGATGAATATCAGTCTCCTCAAGATTAGGGACTGAGAGGCCTGGCAAAAATATTTACCCTATGCAATACAAGTGTGTGGACATGAACCTCATGTGGTAGGGCCTCTGAAAAATCATGCCCCCAACTGTATCTCTCTGATGGAAATAGCCAGAAAAGTAAAACAGAAAATGAAAAATGAGAATATTGCAGCCAAATGACTCTTCAATTGACAGAGGAAAAACTAAGATGGTTGCAGGCCATTGAGTAAGAGCTGTTGAAGCAATTAGCATCCCAAGAGCAGGATTTGAATATCCCCTCAGTAGATGGTCCATCCTTGGTCTGTACACTATAGGCAGGAATACACAGCACCTTCCAACTGCTCTGGCAGAGACACCCTGAGTGTCTGTACTGAGCAGTGGCCTGAGCCCATGAGGGCAGGAATGATGTAAGAAAAAAGAGGCCAAGACATTAATCAGTGTTTGAGCTTTGAGATGATCTCTGTGCTAATCTGTCTAATTTACAATCTGTGGTGTAGATATATCTGTGTTACGTGATGTGACAAGCCTGCAGACTCTGTCACCTGAGACAGTGCTCTAGAAAGAGGATGTTTGGAAAAGATAGGAAACCAAAACTTCTTTTAAAAAGCATTTTTTAAATTGTCACTGAATGTGACTGAAGCAGCAAAGCCACACTACCTACAACTGTCTTCTTATCCAGAGCAGTCCAGAATTGAGAAGTATGATAACTGAACAAAAATATGAGCTCATTAGATGTTACAAATCTTAAGGGCCATTAAAATAACAATTTTGAAAGAATTAAAGAGAAACAAAGTATAAACAAAACCAACCAAGGATTTAAAAGTACTTCCATCTCCAAGTATGTCCATCTTCCTTCTAAGACCCAGATCACAAGGGATGAGCTTCCACTTTTAGATACTGAATGGTGAAGACAGCATAAGTGTTTCAAATTATGTTGAATATAGAGGCAGCCAACTTGAGGATATGTTAGGACAATCTGGAAACAAAAGTTTGTCTCATTGCTTATTGAAAATACACAGCATCCCTAGTGCATTCTTCCACAGGCAAAAACTGTCTTCTCATTATAAATGACATTTCTGTTTGCATTGAGTTTATGCTCTGCATCTGGGAGATAATCATATTGCTTCATTCTGCTGCCACAGTTATCAAATAGAAGGGCTGAAATGGAAGATAAACTTGTTATTATTTTTAAGTTTACAGAATGTATTTGAAAAAAAGTAAAAAAGTCAGGCCAGTCTGAAGCAATATTTCTCAATGAGTATCAGTAGCATGTTGGTATAAACATGCACGTTCCTTGGTTCCTGTGGAGCAGCACCGTGAAACTCCACAGTAATAAAAGTGGGATGAGAGGCATGCAAAGGCAAACAGCAGCAGTGAAGCAGAGGCAGGAGAGCTCCCACAGCAGAATGAAACTTTCAGTGTCAGAGAAAATAATGAACTTGAGGCAAGGCACAAAGGCAGCCATGGAAGACAGTGCAACATAGGCTGCTCATGGAACAGGTAACTCAGCCCAGGTAAAGCTCCACTGACTGCACCCGACGTCACTTAAAGGTTGTCATCACTGAAAGATGACACCAAAGAGCAAAAGGAAGACTGATGGAAGCACTGACTAAAGAACCCTCTTAATGTGCTGGTGAAATGATGCAAGAAAGGAGCGTGACCTGGCACCTGCTGTGTGACAGGTGACACCCACGTGTTCTGCAGGCAGCCACCGCCCTGCAGCAGAGCCTGGCAGCTGGACAGCAGCTGGCAGCCCCTGCAGGGACAGCTGCTTTCCATGGGTGCTGCTCGGCGGGGTTTGCACAGCCCCCTCCAGAGCAGGAGCCTGAGTGCAAGACACCTTTTACAGCTCCAGGCCTTTTCCAGTCCTCAATCTCTTGTTGTAGATGGTTGCTGAAGAACTACTGAAATCTATCTGTGCTTATGGTCTGCCAGATTGTCCTTCCAAATGAGATTCTGCAGATGATATTGAATTAATTTAACCTATAGGCTCATGTAAATTAGTAATATACTTAATTTATTTTAAAAATTCAAAATTCTTTTCCTAAGTGGTCAACACCAAGTACTTGTAAGGAAACTAGAGGAAATTTTCCAAATCCTTGCTAGTTAAGTCATAAAATATATGGCTTAAATCTCTTTCTAAATGTATTGTAACCTATCTCAGATGTTATACAGAAATAAGAATTAAATAGCAGATCTTCAAATATTATTTCTTTCCTATGTTTTTGACTCTGTCTTGCCTAGTGTTCAACTTCCATGACATATCACAGCAACACTAGCAGCAATGCTGTAGCACAAGAGTCTAGAGAAATAAGTAGTGGAAGGCTTTGCCTGCAAGTAGTTAAATATATATGATTCTCTTGAACTTCATTTTTTGTGTGCATTATTATGAAATTACCTGTGTCTTTTGTTAATCTTTAAGGTAATAATGTCATTATTGTTTTAGCCTTATGAATATAGTATAAAGAAGAAATATCCCATTTTCTCTAATGAAGAAAATTAAAAATCAATTTCCATGCCATCTCATTTAGAAAAGTAATTTTAAAAGCAATAAGACTATAATTTTGAATTGTGTAACAAATCAATTCATGCCTTAGAGAGCACACTAGTCAAGGGTGATTTGTTTAGCAAATTCAACTCATTTTTCTAATGCAGCTTGTATTTTGTTTGTCCTGACGTTACAATCTCCATTTTCATTGTAGCACAATAGGAAAACACATGGAGACCCAATGTTTCTTACAGAGGTTTTTATTACTGATTTACTGTGTCCCCTTCTCCTCTGTACTAACATCCCATTTGAACAGGTTGGTTGCCCTCCCAGTCCAGTGCCCTCAGTTCAGACTCCTGAATCTGGTGCTGACTACCAGGCCCCCTCTGTGGGAGTCTGCTTCAGTGGAGGATGTTTTGCTTCCTTCTCCCCCATAATCTGAGTCACAACATGGGGCAATGGTGCTCTGACTATGCTGCCAGAGAACCACACAGCCAAATGCTCAAGTGCTCTGCAAAAATCCGCAAATTCTTCCTTTAGAGGTGATAATATAACATGAGAAAGTAAGATCACAGGTGTTCTATAAATAAGTAAACTAAGGGCATGGAGGCTAAATCACTTTCCAAGGGCCATACATATATGCAGAGCCAGAAACAGCAATAAAATATATTATGCTTTTGAAAGTGTATGAATTGGACTATCAGGAAGATTTTACTTCTCTCACTACTCACTAGTCTTTAATAAATCTTTTATTGGCATAACTATAGTGACCTTCCTGGAAACACTGAAACTTCGCCAGTTTCCAGAAAGGGAAAACCGATTCACCTTTTCTCTCCTTAGCAGAGGAAACAAAGTTTTTCATGCATAGGATCCCTGAGGATCAAACTCAAAAACATCTCTATTATCAACCCTGTTGAACAAATATAAAACTGTCCTGTATCAGCCACTGTGAAGAAAATGAACTCTACCCCCGACAAAACCAACACAATATTTTATTAAATATTCAGTACTTGGCTGGTACTGAAATTCAGAGTAGGGCAGCCACATACTTAAAAAAATTTCAGGGAAAACTTGTTGGTTTTAACAAACATACCTTTGTGGGGTTCTTTTTCAGTCTGCCATTGAAACAGGAAAATGCAGATACCCCAACCTAATTTTCTATACTTCCCTGGTGCAACTGGTAAGCTCTCAGAGATACCAGCAATATCTGAAATGGTTGAGCACCATTCCTTCTGAAGTGATGGAGCAGACCCCTCTTCTGCCAGCGTTGTCTCATGCGGAGCGAGAAATATCTACTAGGTAAGGAGCGACTCAAAGACCCCCCAACAGCCTGAGCTGTTCAGTCAGTTCAGCTCTGGGAATACAGAGCCAGAGTTGGATCAGATGTACAAAGAGCCTGTGAGCAGAGTTACATGGCTATAAACTTGGTATGAGAGGAGACTGAGCAAAGCAAATCAGGTGCCACAAGCACGATTTGCTTGCTGCTAATGATGTCTCTGTAACATCACAGGCTATCTCTAAGCTATACTTTCCACTGCCTTGCTGGCTTGCAAAACTTTCAATGGAACAAGTTTTTCTGGCAGAAGAACACTGATTTTTATCTTTAATGAGCAACCTCTCTATCATTTAGCTTCAGGAAACAGCTTCCTGGTTGTAAACTGCTTGAGACTGCTGACAGCCAGGCAACTTCAAAAGCAGCCAGGAGCAACCTTCTTGCTAACTTTGGGAAGGAATTCAAAAATGCTGAAAGGTGCAGATTATTCTGTTATGGAGCAGGAGGATTCTGCTTCCCGACATGGAGAAATGACAAGTTGGGATATCAATGACATCAAACTTCCCCAGGTATGTGTCTGTGTCTTAGAAATTTATTTTGTTCTGACCAGCCACCTCCACCACTGATCTTAAATGCTTTCTCAGTCATCTATGACTCATTGCCTTTATACTCTTTGTCACCTCGAGGTATGGGGGAGTGTTTTGCTAGAAAATATTGAGAAAACATTGACATTTCCGTGCATTTCTCCTTAAATATATTATTGAAAGAGCTGTTGATGCATGAAAAATAGCAATGCTGCAAAGGCATTGTTTTCACTGGTGGATTAGGTGCAGAGAAAGCAAAGGAAAGAAAGGTGCCTCCTGCTGTGGGTACTTAATTAGAGCTGTCCAGGACTTGCTTTTTGCCCTGGGTAGTGTTTTTTGAGAAGGGAGCACAGCACCCACCACTGCCTTGCAACTGTGGGTGTTCAGTCTCATTGCAGATTGGGCTCCAGCTCCAGAGCTGTCTTCCCACATGGAGGCAAGTTTTTTCATGAGCACCTAGGGAACCCTTGCTTCATGTTTGCAGTGATTTGCTGAGAGGCACAACAGTGATCTTCCCCTCCCTCTGTCCTTTTCTAGTTCTCTTAGCTAAAAGTTTCAACCATGCTGTCCACTGAAAGCCCACACACCCTGCATACCAGTGTCACTTCCCTGTCCCTCAGCTCTGCATATTTCTGCCAGATTCCTCCCCCTGCAGTCCTTCAGCATCCAGCTCTACCTTTCAGCTCCCAGCCCTGCCTTCTTACTGGATCCCAGCCTCCTCCCTACTATAACAGTGCTGTTTGCCCAAAGCCTCATGTTCCAGGATGTCCCCTTCCCTGCCCTTCAGCCCAAGGTCACCTTCACTTGAATTTCAGTCTGGAGGCTTCATGGACACCCTTCCCTACACTATCCAGCAGCTACCAGGGCAGCATGGGAATTTTTCTCTTCTTGGTTGGTGTTCTTACTGCTGTCATGGCTCTCAGTCCTGGGATTAGGAATTTAAAGGAAGTTTCTACTAAGCTTTTGTATCCTTTACAAGAACTTTTCCCTCAAAATCGTTATAAGGTATGGTAGATGCTTTACAGCTTACTTCATTTTCCTGTATTGACTGTACCCAGTGATGTACACTGATGTGATGTGTATTTGAGTCTCTGCGGGTTTTGTCCCAGTTTTATTTTTATTGCTCCTTACTCTGTTGTCCTTGAGGCTTGGTGTTTGTTTAGTTTTTTGGGGTTTTTTTGTGTGTGTGTTTTTTATTCTTTTTGATTGGTTGGTTGGGTGAATGCTGGGCAGGCCTTCCTGATGCTCTGGGGCCTGCGGGGAGCCACAGAGATCTGAGTTTTTCCTGCCTTATCTCCACTGCTCCCTCCTAACAAGCAGCATCAGCTTGCCAGGGTGCTAGAGTCACCTAGGCTAGAGGAAACCCAGCAGAGGTCCAACTCTGCTCAGCTCCTGGACAAGCTTTTCTCTTTCCCAGCCTGAAATATGGCTTGCTTTGCTTTTTCCACAGCATGTGAACCAGACAGACTGGTTTCAAGAATGGCCAGATTCCTATGTAAAACATATCTATAGGTCAGAGGATAAAAATGCTCAGAGGCACCACAGCAGCTGGGCAATGAGAAACACCAACAACCACAACTCTCGCATCTTAAAGAAGTCCTGCCTTGGGGTGGTGGTTTGTGGTAACAACTGCTCTACCTTGGATGGGAAGAAAATCTACCTAAGACCAGCCATATGTGATAAAGCCAGGCAAAAACAACAGCGTGAGTACAAATGTGGCAGTTCATTGTATGGCAGCTCATAAGTGAACACAACATAGCAGAAACCAAAGTATAGGATACCCTCTGGATTACCCAGCCTTCCTTCTGCCAATCCTTATATTGCAAGGCAACTCTTGATTCGGAACAGTGCATTTTGCACTTCTTACTGTTTATTTTCCTTTTTTTTTTTCCTAAAAATTTTTAAATCTCTGTTTTGGCTGGTTAGGACTGGTTCCCAGCATTCTCAAGCCCATGAGTGAGGGTACTGAGAAAGCTGTGCAGTGCAGGCAATTCTGCACTGCCCTGCTATTCCTGCCCACCTGAGTGTTGACTTCATTATTGCACTGGTCCAAGAGTAACTGAGGAGGCAACTCTTGCAGGAAAGAGGTTGCTCATAAACTATGATGACTGGAAAATAGGGCCCCACAGTCACATCACTGGAGCAAGACAATGCAAACAGAGAACATGAGCTGCACACGCATTTTTAACAAGACCATTCCAAACAATTGTGATTGCTCAGTAGAGCTAGCACGTACTGATTTCTGGGTCTGATGTACATTTAGCTAAAGAAAGGTATTACTCAGGTGCTCACTGAGACCAGAACAGTGTTCTCTAGAAACACATGGCATTCCAAACACTGACAAGAGAAAAACTAAAACTGACCATAGTAATAAATGATAAAATTGTAATAACATTTTAACAGAAATAATTTTCAACATTTGTATTTAATAACAGACAGAAAAAAGGCAATGATTAGTTTGTTTACATTGATTTTTGATTATGTTTGGAAGTTTTTCACATAGTTTCTTTCTATAATTTCTGAGGACCGAACCAGAAGTGGCAACTTGGCACCAATGAACCATTGTATCACATGGGATTCATCTAACTGTTGTTGTATAGAAAATGTTTTCCTCTATCCTTGCTCCAGGGAAATGCTGTCCAAACTGCAATGGACCACTACGGCTCCTTTCCTGCCGAGGGCATGGTGGATACCCAGTTACCAACTTCTGGAGGCATGAAGGCCAATTCATATTTTTCCAGGTTGGTATAAAATTACCTAACATTATGCAAGTTAATTTTAAAGACTGGTATTTTAAGTTTTATTTAGCAATTTTTTTTCTTCCAACAAATAGGGATTATTGAATATGACAAGGTCAAATGACTGTAAGGAGAAAAAAAATTTCACAAGGTCCAAAGTAAGCTGATCTAACTCTGAAGTTAGTCCTGCCTGAGCAGGAGGTTTAGCTAGAGGGCCCTTCCAGCCTAAATTAGCCTATGCTACTATAATTTTACAGTACAGTGTGTTTTATATTTAGGCTTCTGTGAAAACTTGTTGATTTTGAAGTGTTTTGCCTCAGGTACATAGGAACCAACAAATGCTCAGAAGTCAGAAATACTATATTATCTCTTCTCCTTCTCCAAGGCACTGTACATAATCGTGAGGGAATCTTGGAACAGGAAATGGTTGTACCCAAGGGACTGTCTATGGAAACTGCCATCTCTGTATTATATGTAACTTATATCTGGAGCACAGTGTATGCAAGTGTTTTAATAATGGGTACTATTTCTGGAAGCTTTAGTCCTGGTTTAGTAACATAACCACTGTCCTGTTTTCCACGCTTTCACTTATGTGCAGACTAAATAAAATTAATTCTCTGTGGAAGATAATGGAAATTAATGTTCAGATAAATATGTCTAAACTGTAAGAAGAATTAAAGTGACTGCAGGGATACTGTAGGCAAGCTGCAGAAGACCTCTGGCTTCAGCTGGGGCTCTGCTGGGGGGACTGTCTTCTACAAATAAATGTGATGCACTGATTTTATTATTTCAAAGGGTTTCTACCCCATCCCACTTAATTTGAGATATGTTTATTATTTGAGCTCCCAGTAACTAAATCCTATTAGATACAAAGCATTAAATTAGGCTATAATATGCAATTTTGGCCTGTGGTATAAATTCTGTTCCCTTAAGATTAATAAGGTTGCTTCTACCTTTAATATACCATAATTATTTTCTAAAGTCCAAAGGAGCTCATGACCACCCACGTCCAGAAACAAAACTAGAAGCAGAATCAAGAAGATCAATCCAAAAAGCAAAGACAGCTTTTTCTCCATCTTCTCTAAGACAAAACAGAATCCAGGAGATTGAGGTAACTCTTGCTATTGGTCAACAAAATTTTGGTCAAGCGATCTATGGTTCAAGGCATGATGGAGACCATCTGGGCTTTGGGTCTGGGTGGGAGCAGGCTTTACATCTCCACATTCTGCAAGCCCATGATCAGGCCAAGAAGGATCAGGGCTGTCCTGAGCATCCTGCTCTCCTTAGTGCTGTCATCCACTGCCAGCACCTCCTCTCCAGAGCAAATTTGCACCTGGTGGCAGCAGGAGATTGCAGCAGCTACACTGGTAAACAAAGCAGGGCTGCGGGGCAGGCTAAGCTTCATCACCATTCACATGGAACTTCCTGTGCATTACTTTCTGCCCATTGCCTCTTTTCCTATTTCTTGGCACTACTGAGAAAGGCAAAGGCATCTTCCACCTCTGCCTGTTCCCCTTGAGTTTTGGCAAGGTTAAGAAGGGGAAGATGCATAACCTGTATCAGTTTGGTTTGAAGGCAAAAGAGTGCTTTGAAGAACTTTCTGAAGCACTGATGTTAAAACATCAGCTCTGATGGGTTTGGAAACACTTCCACACCCATCAGAAAGCATCTCCAGAGATCCTTGGGACTGCTGCATTACTGATGGAGAGACTCTCAGTGACTTTCATTGCAAAGGCTGTGTTAAATGTAATTGTCATCACCAGTATTCACATGCAGTTTGTCTTTTAATATGTTAGGGGTGGTGCATTCCCCCAGTCTGGTGTTAGGGATAGTAATCCATGCCCTTTCAGCCACAGACAGAAGGGATAATTGCCCTGGGTGGAGACAGATTTCTTAAGTGGAGGACATGGAGAAGCAAGGAGATCTGGACCCCAGAAGCTGATAAAATGTGCACACAGGAAGTTAAACCCATTTGAATAGAATGTGAATTTAGCAGCTGCAGCTGTTTCTACTGGAAATACTCAGGCGTTTAAAAACCAGAACCTCTTGACACAAGTGCCTGGGAACAAAAGCATAGGAAAAACCAACTGATCTGCCTAATTGTCTAACAAATACAGCATGAATGCTTTCCCTATCATTGGTTTAGGTCTGTCTCCATGAACACTGAAATAGTTTCCACCTAGGAAATATGGCTGAGCTACATGACTTTAACTGAGCCTACTGGTCAGCCTACTTGCTTAGGTCAAGTTTCCTGTAGACATGCCTTCTCATCCTTCCCTTCTTAAAACGTCTTCCTGAGGCTTTCACTTTCAATTGTGTGAGATTAGACTAAAGGTGTCACAAATGTCTAATAGTAGAGCCTGCTCTTCGACTGTTCTGACTCTGTACAGTCAGACTTAGACCATTTATCCTCATTAGCTTTCCAGTCCATGGCAGGTTTTCTTGGGAATAAGCCATCGTATTAGTGTTTTGCCAAAGTAGCTGTGATACAACAAACTCAGGAGTCAGATTTGTCACACAGAACCTGTGTCGCTCAATCTGCAAAAACACATTCCAAAAAGATTCAGTTTTAATGTATTCAGTCTGGAAAATGTATTCTGAAAAGGTTCACTTTTAATGTGCTCAAAAGAAATCAGGGAGGAGAACTTAACAAAAAGCTATGAGCCCAAAATAGGGAAATGATTTCTAGGATGGTCTCTCTGTGGCATCTGTAGCTGAAGGTGGGCTGGGTCCTACACCAGATTGTTGGAATTTTTTCTCATGGGAGTGGAGAAAAACTGAAAGGAGCTTTGCTGCTCCAGCAGTCTGCAAAACCACTATAATTAAATGGATGAAAAAGCAGAATTATAAAGAAGAAAGACCTGCAAGCACTCATTAGAAATGACTGTTATGAAAGGAATTAAAGTTTGCATAATTATAATCCAATAATTGGAGCAATTAAAGAAGTTATGAAATATCCAGAACAGAAGACCCAGAAGAATAATTCTTGTGTGCTGATCCCAACCTGAATTGAATTTCTGTTTGTGGGGTAAAAAAATGTAAAGATAGGAAAATTTATTCGTTAGAAATAGACTCTAGAAAAGCTGAAGAAGGATATTTTTGTAGTGAAAAGTTCACTTCAAAACAATCAGTATAAAAATCATACTTAGCTTTTCTAATCTCCATAGAAAAAAAAACAAAATCTGTGGTGTCAAATATATTAGCATAATTTCATTTTTAGGTCCTTCTTCAGTATATGCTGGCAGATGTCCTGAAGGGCTCTGAAAGCAAGGTGTAAACAACTCTTTTAGTGTAAAACAGGCTTTGGGCAAAAACGGGTGAAACTAACCCAGAGCCAAGAGCCGGGAGCCTTGTTCAGTTTGCCCCTACAGCCATGGGCACCCCCCTATGGTGGGGGAGGCTCTGCTATGCCGTCTGCTTTGTTACCTGTGTTCACAGAACCACAGGATGGTCAAGGTTGGAAGAGACATCTAAGATCATCAACCATCACGTTGAGCGCCTTTGTCAGCAGCTCAGAGAGGTGCTACGCCACACCGTGTGTTACTAACCCATGCCTCGCTTTCCCAAGTCTCTGACAGGGGCAGTGCCGGCACAGGAGCCTTTGCCTTCGCTTCTTCCCAGCCCGGATGCTCACATGCCACCTGCTAATTTCAGGGGACATTTAAGCAAAAGCTGCCCGGAGGCAACGCTGAGCAGCTGCTCCGGGCAGTTCCCGCACCCAGGGACGGCGGGGGCGGAGGGGGCGTCCCGAGCGGGCCCGACCTGGAGCCGCAGCCCGTCCCTCGCCAGGAGCCCCCGAGCCGAGAGGCTGTGCAGCGTCCCTGCCCCTTCTGCCCGGCCGTGCACCCACCTCAGCGCCCAGCCCGTCCCGCCCGCGGCGAAGGGCGGCCGTGGCCCCCTCAGGTCCGCCTCGCTCCGCCGGGCTGCGGGACGGCACCCGGTCCGTCTCACCTGCTGCAACAGCGACGCGCTTTTTAACCTGGACCCATTACGGTCACTGGGTTCAAATGTCCCTGCTCGCCCCTCCTCCGGCAATGGCTCCAGTTCTCCATCCCTGTGGCAACACAGACGTGAAAGCTGCCACGACAGATCTCACTTTATCTCCTCTTGCAGGCCCCCGAAGGGGCTTTCATACCTGAAGACTTGTCTTTGTTCCTTTTTATTTAACAGTCCTATTTCCCCCCAGTGTTTCATGGATCAAATAAAAGCTCTCAGCTTCTCTTACAGACTGTGTCGTTGCCATTCTGGTTTGGAAGCATTTCAACCCTCCTCCATAGACAGCTTGTTCAAGCCTGCAGGACTGTGGAAGGTGTAGGTGAATGATCTTAAGGACCACAACTGTCATGTGCAACCTTCTGCAGTCTTCCAGCTTCTTCAGGCAGTGTCTCTTCCTAAGAGAGAGCTCCTGCACTGCACCAGCCTTGTACTCATGTTGTATAGAGATGGATGCAGGAATTCACATGGGATCTCATGAGAATGGAGTAGATGGAGGAGAATGCTCCTCCTCCACCTGTGGTCATATTTCTTTTGATGCAGCCCAGGATACATTTGGGCTTCTGAGCTGCATATGCACACTGCCAGATCATCTCCAATACACCAGTTGTCCTAAGTCCTTGTCTGCAGGGCTGGACCCAGTTTCATGTATATATATATTCAAGGTGCCTTGCTGCTTCTTCCAGGCACTTATAATTTCTTTCATTGCAGACTGTAAAGAACCCTTCAGCATCCATTCCATACATCATCCCCTTTGCTGACCACTATCATAAGCTGTATTTCAGTAGGATCCATCAGTTCTCTACATTTGTTTAAAAACTAGGGTGTCAAATAGGAATTGTCTTGCCTGAATCTAGTGGCTCAGACACCTTTGGCAAAGATTCCTTTACATTTTCCCATAACTGACATCTGCATGGCTTTGCTGCATGCCTGGCCTCTGCTGCTCTCTGGACTGGGTTTCAGGGGCCACCAACCTCCCCTGCAGAGGCAGACACTAACACACCCCTGCTGCCACCTGTGCAAGGAAGAGCTGAGGGATGTCATGTACAACCTATGGAGCCACATTGTCTGGGAGGACAGTATTACAAAACAAGTGGCAATAAAAACTTCATAGTACCTCAGAATGGGATGTATCACCTGTTCATCAAAGAGGTTCAGTCTTAGCTTCCCCCCCCCCCGCCCAGGTTTCTTTATTTATTGCTAGGCAAACCACTCTTCTGGTGACTGGTGTAGTTCAGGGATATTTACAACATAACAATGAATTGTATTTATAGAGTGTTTCAAAATGTTTATTGGAATTTGTGAAATGGGATGCACAGTCATTTAAGTGGAAAAAAATCTAAATGTAGATCACAGTAACAGTGTACTATTGTACATGAAGGTCAACTCACCAAACTTTTTTTTAGTCAGTGAGTTATTCCCACATTAATTCCAAATTTGGCATGTTTTATGATTTTTAATTCAAAGGAGGAAACTTTGGTCAACATTTGTAACAACCTCTAAGACACAAAGAGAGAAATTAATAGGAGCCATGAACACTTGTGCTTCAGGAGGTGAGCTGCAGGATTAGGGACAGGCACCAGCACCTGCTGGGGCTGGTGTCTCATAGTTGGGATTCCTCAAAACAGCCACACAGGTGAGGGACCACACAGGACATGGCCCCTGCCATGGCCATCTGGCTCTGTCTTATCTTGTCTCTCCTCTGAATTCCGTGCATCTCCATTGCAATGCTGCTAGCATCACCTCTCAGCAGTTGTACCATTCAGATGTGCAGCTGGCAGGCTCCTTGGTAATTGTTTCCACTCCAAAGTTCTCAGTTCCCCTCACACTCATCAACCACTTCCTCTATTTTTAGAAACTTACAGCAAAGGGGATTTGATAACCAGTCCTGTTCCATGGCTTCTCTGTTCCAATTCCAGCTGTTAGCATCTTTTCACTCATCTGATTTGCTTTCCTGCCAATCAACCCCATTTCTTCAAGTCTTTTAAGATGGGTAGCATCCAGTTACTAAGTTTCACAGGCTTCCTAAAGGTCTGTTACAACCAAACCTCCCTAAAAGATAATTACTACCAACCTTTCTCCCTGTCTGAGAAGGAAGAGCCTTTTTGTTGGTTTACCTTTGAGTCTGAATCAAAAGGTTTCCAAAATGAAACCTATTCCGGTGATCTCAGCTCCCCTCAGTAGCTCCCTGCCATGGAAGAGCCATGCCTTCTTGCAGCTTCCATGCTTGTAATCCTGCACAAGCAGGACTGTCCTGCAGTTTGGGGGAACCCAAAATTCATGCAGCGTTCATCACACCCAGCCTCTTTCCATCAGAAATACATTTCAGGCTGCATCTTACAGAAACCGAACTTTGATGTTTGGCTCACACAGCATTTAAAGATGAAATAGACACATAATGATAAGGAACTACCTAAATAGTACAAGGCAGCAACTGCACACCTGAATTTATTAGTGTATTTATCCTGAGAACATCAGATTGATAAAGGGTAATGTTTTTCTATCAGTCACAGCAAAGGGGAAATGAGAAAGCAGAACAGGGATTTGGCCCACATCTCTCCACATCTCTCTGTCTCTCCCTGGGAACATATACTGTGTTTCTTTTGGCCCTCTTCTCCCAGGATCTCTACCTTTGCATGTGAAAAAATTGCAGGTCAGACTGAGCAAAGACACATTTTCCTTTTCAACCCCTTGTGCAAATCTCCTGCCCCTGGGGAGATTGGCAAGGCTATGGACTATTTTCTACATTATGGTCCTAAACACATTCTCTATATTTTCAAAATGAAACAAGGTGTTCAAATTTCTGGTGGTAGAAAAGACTCCAGCTGAGGAAGCTTTAGAGGATACATCTCCATTCATTGTAGAGAGCTTTTCTTTCCTTGTGATCTTTGGGATATTTAGTAATCTGTGTGTCTGGTATTCCTGGCAATTTTGCTCTGCTTTTCCTCAGGGTAGTAATCAAGGAGTCAGTATTTTACTTCATTGGAAGAAATATGTAGAAGTGACCCCTGTGGTGGATCTCAGCAGGGATGTGGCCAGGAAAAGGCACTGAATCAGGATCAGTCAGCATAGATTGCACGAGTCAGGTTCAACTGCTTCAGGTGTTTAGATGTGCAGTTCCAATTGCTATTCATGCTCTGCTTTGATTACTGATTGCATCTATTTTACTCTGACACAAGCTGACTTCCTTAATTTTTCTTTTTAAATGAACTGCATCATTCTCCCATACTCCTGTGACCCTGTTGGGTCCCCATGCCATGTAAATCCTCTTCCTCCCTGAGCTGCTGCAGTCCCCAGGCACTAAGAGGTTTTGGTCTTTCACAAGGTGAACTTCCCCAACATTGTTCATCTCCTGAAGCAAGGAGGACTCACCATCAATGTAGGGGAAACAGCTTAGGGAACACTTAAACAAACCCAACATACCTAAGTCCGTGGGCCCTGATGGAATGGACCCATGAGCACAGAGGAAGCTGGCAGGTGTTACTGTGAGGTTACTCAATATTGAAAAGTCATGGTGACTGGGAGAGCCTGAAGACTGGAAAAAAGCAATGTAAATTTTGTCTTCAAGGAAAACAAGAAGGAGGATGTGGGAAACTACACACTGCCCAGCTGCACCTTGAAATGTGCAAAGGTAATGAAAAAAATCATCTTCATAACTTTGCAAAGACTAAAAAGTGATTAAGGCCAGTCAGCATGGATTAATGAAAGGGAAATTGTGCTTAACCAACCTCAGAGCAGTCTACAGTGAGAGGACTGGCTTGGTGGATGAGGAGAAAGCAGTGGATAATTTTTATCTTCTTGTTAGCCCGCCTTTCAGCACAGTCTTCCAAAATATCCTCAGAGACAAGCCAATGAAGTATGGGATTGTTAAGTGGACAGTGAGGTGGACTGAAACCTCTGCTATTTTGTGATACTGGTAACACTTAGGATCAGCCAGAGGATCTTAGGATCCTCTTCTCATACCAGAGAGCTGCACTCTCCAGATGTTTCTGTTTGAATTAGCCATGTGCAGTGTGGCATATCCAGAAAGTTATCTGAAATGTGGCATATGAAAGACACCCTGGGGGAGCAGGACATAAATATGACATATGAAAGACACCCTGGGGCAGCCTTTGTGGCCCTGAAGACAGCAGCATCAGCAATGTGATTGCCACAGGCATGCTTTGCTCTTCTTGTTGGTCCATTTGATTTCTGTGAGCAATGTGAGATGATCTTCTGTATAGCACAGATAATTTCTTAGGAGACAGGACAAGTGAGGAAGGTCTTTGGCCAGCTTTTCACTCTGAGCTCATTTCTGCTGTTTCCAGTTAGTCAGTGAGGAAGCAGAACTGTCTGTCTTGGGGGCTGTGTCTCAGATGAATGTTTTTCATTTCTCCAAATCAGTCATGTCAAGATTTAAACTTCACATCTTATGGCAATTGTGTCATCAGTGATGTGGCTTAATATTCTGTTTTCAAGGGTTGGCCAATCTATTTGTTCTTCTGAAGACGAACAGTCATAAAGAATACACATCACAGCACAAGAGTGTCCTCTTTGCTCAGTGCTTTCTGTTCCTGGTGGAAACTTAAGCAAAGTCAAAGCCACATGGCAACTGGGCATCCAGCTCCTTCTTGCTTCTAGAGGAGATAGCAATGTCCTGTGGCAGGATCAGGTCCCTCACTCCTTCACTCCCAGCAGAATGTCCCTACCAGGACATGGCATGGACCAGTTGGTGGGGCCTTCTGCCCCAAACACCAGGTGAGGAGGGGAGGCACAAGGACATGCTGCTGACCTCGTGTCTACAGCCTCTCCCCTGGCACCTGCAGGTGGTGCCAGCCTTACACTGGACGCTGGCACCTGCAGCAATGAGTCGTGACTGCCACAAGAACAGCTGTGACCAACCTAATGTCTCCTAATGCCTGTAGATGTATAAACATTGGGTGTCATGAAAAGCTGTTTGCCAAACATCCAGATGTTCTCTGCTCAAGTCACAGCAAGGACAGGAGGTAACAACCACGATCTTCAGTGCAGACCAGCAGTGGCTGTGGGCAGAGCAGGATCCCTGGGGGCAGGGCCCTCCAAGCTGACAGCAAAAGCAGCAGTACATTTCAGGGTGGAGAAGGGCTGGTTCATGTTCATTGCCTATAGACTTCCCCGATTCCCCACAGAGAGGAGTAGGGTTCTCTGCCTGAGAGGCTGGAGATGGTAGGACAAGGAGGTACATATGGCACAACTAGAGACTCACTGACTCCTGCACTCAGAGGAAAATCTAGGGGCAGGAGGTGAGCAGGAGAAAAAATAGTGAATGTCCAGTCTTAGGATGGGTGAATACTGGATGAACAAACAGACCTTGGCCAAAGTCAATTAAAATAAAAGGTAAATGGATGATGTCTTGCCAGTTTATTCCCCTAGAGTCAATGATACTGGTCTCTGTATGATATTGGTCTCTGTATGCACAGTAGAAAACTTTAGGTCAGACTGTAATCCTGCTCTGACCCTCCTGCACTTTAATGCATTTAATCACCCCAACAAGGACAGAACTTTCCAGAAGTCCCAAAAACCTGGAGAAATGAAAACCAAAACCTGTTCCTCTTTGCACAGATGGGTTAATGCTTGGGGCTCCAAGGCAGGGAGCCAGTGGAAAGCCTCAGCCAGCAGAGCAGGTATGGCAGCTCCCTGCTGATGGGGGATTTGTGCAGAGTGCAGAATTACCAGCACAGACCACCATCATACCACCAGCATTATGGAGAGTGACAGATCAAAGCAGTGAAACATGCAAAGTTCACCTGAGGAGCATCACCCAGCAGGTTACTCTGCTCTCCTCTCTTCCTCTTGCAAAATGCACAATACCCCACTGGGAATGGGCAGAGGGAAATTCTTCCTCCAATTCAAGCAAGCTGTGTTCTGGGGTTTTATTGTTTTATAGCTCAATAGTTAATAATAGCTGTGTAGCTAATTTAACAGAGGTTCTAGTGTTACTTGACTTTCTCTAACTTAAGGGAAGCACTTAGATGGAGTACTTAATTGCAATAATACTAAAACTCTTGTCATGCAACAGCCTCCTCTTGTGAACGTCCAGAAAATGCTCCTTCAAATATAGTGAATTATTTACAGCTTAGCCCTGCTCCCTCCCAGTGCCTTGTGGAGCCCTTCCTTGGGGACCAGAGGAGTTTGCCTCACTTGTTGAATTCGCTGTTAACACTGACCATTAACACCTTTATGCACAGCAGTAATGACAAAGGTAAGAAAGAAAGGTTTGTGTTCAGCCAGATGAAACTAATCTGGCATGATTTGCATGAGACCACTCACAAGCATGTCTGTGTCCTTCCTGCAGCACAGCAGTGAATCCCAGAGCACAGCACCAGCTCCTAGCCCTGGCAGCAGGAGGAGAGTGCTGCTCCACATCAGCCAGTAGCTGGGCTGGGGTGGCCTTAGGAGCTTGGTGAGGTTGCAGACTCTCCATATAGCAGATCTTGTCTGACCCCATGAAAAAGGTCTGGTTTGCTTTTTCCTGTACAACTAATGCTTTCTCAGAAGGTCCTTTCTAGATGCCCACCAAGGGAGTGCTTCAGTGTTTTAAAAAAGTTGGTCTCTTGAAAGCCCTATTCTTGTAAGAGAAAAAAAAAATCTCATTATTCAGAAAGAAGTTTAAAGTTTTTCTAAGTGGATCTTTTTATCTTGTCAGTGGGTTTTTCTTGGCCACCCACACCCCCTTTTCTCCAAGTTGGATCATGCCTTCATACTGGAAACCTGCTGTCCTGAACTCTAGACAGCCTTCTCCCTCTCTACTGTCATTGCACCGAGTGGACTTACGGTTTTCCACACTTATTCTCAAAGTTTAATTTCACTTGTAGAAGTTAATGTAAAATTTTACCTACTTGATTAAAATCTTGGTCTTACATGGCAGAAATTGTGAAGCTGGGCTTGGCTTCCTCTGCCAAACTCTCCCTTGTGAATTCTTTGGGTTCTAGTAATGGAACTGTATTAAAGTATTATAAGATCGTTGGTGACGATATAAATAAAACCTGAAAATAGATGTAGTACAACAGGCTTTCTTTCCATGTAGATACCAGAAATGTGTCTCTTTCCCCCATTGCCTACTTTCATCACTGGAACTTGGTGCAACTGAATCTTTGGTCCATCTATCAAATTTATTTGAAAATTGGTCAGCAAGTTCAAAAGCTTTTGGTGGAATCTGTCAGGCATGACAAGATGACCGCTTAACATTAATTTTGTTAGAGAATTGTATAAAAGGCTCTATGGAGGCATCCGGATAGGCTGAATTGATGGCTCAAGGCCAGTTGTCTGAGGCTCAACAAGGCCAACTGCTGGGTCCTGCACTGGGGTCACAATCACCCCATGCAGAGCTACAAGCTGGGGGCAGAGTGGCTTGTTCTGTTGGGTCTTTTGGAAAACTTTAACTTAGGCTTACTGTAAACCTGGGCTAACCTTTTCTATGTTCAGGTGCCATAAGTTTAAACTTGGTTTAGGCTGTAATTTTTCTATAGCAAACCATCTTCAAGCTTGATGAGAAGCTGAACTGCAATTTTAGGATGAGATGATCAGGAATGCTGCTGTGCTGAAGCTTGGTGATCACCAGTTGATAACAGTGTGCCACATTGTTATTTTTTTTAAATTCCTGTGGACATAAGTAAAGACATACTGACAGTACACTATATGATTATGGTTTCATAAAAGACTGAGTCCTTCAAGAAGAAAAACTTGATTTACTGTGTTGCACACACCCAGACAAATATTCATCTTATCATCAGACTACTTTTCATGGTAGTTTTTCAGGTTCTACGGACTTTGATGGGTTTTTGTGTGAAATGTTCAGAAAGGCACACTTTTTAAAGAGGGAGTAGGTTTCAAACAAAATTGCTGGCAACTGTGTTAGCCCCCCACAATCTTCCCCCACTGGGAAATGTGGCTGACTTTAATATCTGTAAGTTTATTTTTCTCAGACTTTACTTGCCAGATCACCATCTGTCTAGACACTATCAATTACTAATATGTGTACTCAAGGCAAGTGTAAGGGTACTCAGTATTTTCTTTCTCAATATTTTTATGATTAAATTTACAGGGAGAACTGATCTAACCCATGCTATTTGTGTTTGTCCTTTAAGGCAGATGCCAAATCCTCCAAAAGAAATTGAAGACCTTTGCATTGATTCAAAGTGTAGAAGTTGTGATAAGTACTCTGAACTTATACTTACAGAGTATAAGTACCTTATACTCTGAAGTCAAAGGTCTTCTTGAAGTTTGTATAATAGGAGCAATATTTTCCTTGGGTATCCCCTCCAGCCCCCCCAAAAAGTGAGGTGTGGGAAGGCCATACCCATTTGGATATATCAGCTAGTAAAAAAATCCTAGCCCCTGATATATATACTCTTCATGAAAACTGGTTGTAACAGATTATTACTTTCATACACATTTGTCAATTTTCCTTTATATGAAGACATTTGTGTATTTTACTCTACACTAAACCACTGAATCCTATTCCCCAACCCTGAGATGCCTGCTCAAGTTGTCTTGAAAGCAAAAGTCAGCTCTTTGTGTGAACACCGAGTCAGGAGGCAACAGAAAATGGCTTCTAGAGAAAAAGGAGAAAAAAATATGCAACTGAGAGCTAATAAAACTTAATGCCTCTATAAAATATCTTAACTGGCCATCCCCGGTTAATAAACTCCGAAGTGTGAAGTACTAGATCTAATACAAATTTCTTATCTACATAGATAGAAAGGAGCTGCCTGAATGCTCCTACAGTATCCTCTTAAAAATAAGAGAAAGGATTGCTCCTTTTTGCTCCCCAAAGACAGCAGGTGATGCAACATCAAACTTTGGTGGAGATACACATGTTCAGCTCATAGGTTCACCTCTCTGCTCTCACTGAGGCACCCCACTCTTATCCATGTTTGCCAGTTTTACAGGGGTTCTGGGGAGATGTTATTTTTTATTAAAACTGTTCTATAACAAATGGATTACTTGCACATACTGCAACATTCCCAAAAGCATGTCTTGCTTGGCCTTGGCTGGGGCCACCACTCTTGCCCCAGCAAACTTAGACTGAAGAGAAATGTTCAGAGCAGGGCAGGGACTGAAATGATGACCCTTGCTTTGGGAATGTACACTCTCCAAGTGGCACTTCTTTTCAGTGCATCATCCTTCATGTAACTTTTCTATTGGCTGCTTCAGATCCCATTTGGAAGCCATGATTCTGTGATTCAGATAATTAAAATCCCTTCTAAGAACTGGCCTTTCTGTTTATTCCCATTTGGTTGTGTTATTGTGAATGTCTTCCTAGTGCAAACCTCGGGAGATGAAGGCTTGCCAGGCTAAATGTAATGTGTACCGATTGCTTGGTCCATTTCCTCTATTTTTCCCGGAATGTTCTCAAACTTTAAATTACAGGGGAAAATAAATATACTTAGTTTATGAAGTACAAAGGAAAGCTTCCCACTGTGGCAAGCCACCTCACAGCACAACAGCACCAGTGTGCACCAGTCTGGGAAACACATGAAGCTGCATCCCAAAGTTCTTGTCTACTACTAAGCTGCAAAAGCCTGCAGGGGCAGCACTACTTCAGGAATAAAACAGAATTTAAAAAGAAAAAAAAACCAAGCTGGCAAATTCCTTTGCGAAAAAGAAAACAGTTGCAAACTAAATCTGGCAGAAGATTTGTTTTTGCAACTTCAACAATCTCTCACCCTCATGGAAATAGAATTAATTAAAACAAGTTTACTTAGTTTGTAAATTTAGTATGGAAACATAGGTGTCACAGTGCTTATAAAGAGAAATTCATTCCTTCAGAAATAAAATGTGTGGAAAAAATGTCTACTCATCTTGGCCTTTCACATTAAAGAAGTATTTAATTTGGCAGGATTTAATAGTCTTAGTTTCCTTACCTCTGCATCATATCCAGCTGTTCCTCATAGAGCATTCTGAAGCTAAATTAATAAACATCCTACAAGTATCTTCAAAAGGTGTCCAAAAACTTGCAGTTGCCAAGGAAAGATGCCAATCTCCAAAGATGCAGGAATGTTGTCTTCAGAAGCAGTCATGCCCCATGATTTTCTTCTATTCATACTCTGAACATGAACACAGCATAGCTCTACACTGTAAAGTTAACATGTGTTTTTTACTGCTTGAATGATAGGTACACACCAGCACGGTGCACCTTTCAAATGGGCTACACTACCAGAGCTGAAAGCAGTTCTAGCTAAAAGAGAATGCCACTTTTATATATCCTCAGAAGGTCCATTTGATAACAGTCTTGCTTCTCTTCCCAATCATTTGTTTCAGTCAGCTTTAGATAGGACTTCTGGCTCTAACAGTTATTTTAAGGACTCAGGAACTAGACTCTGAATAGGCCAGAGGCAAGGCAAAGTTGTTAACTGTTCCTTTCAAGCAAACAATTATGCAAATCATTTTAATAAGTAAGCTGTTAGTCTTAGCATAAAGGACAAAGCTTGAATCCAGACTGAGCAACAATCAAATGGAAATCTTTGATTTCTCTACAGGTGTTAGTAATACTAAGTAGCGTAAGTAACTGTAATTTCTGAAATCCATATTTCACACATGTACAGCAACTTTTATGCTTTTCTCACATTGGACTGCAGAAAAAATGGTGACCTCAGTAACCTCAGTACTTCAGCCATTTCAAGGCCAACAAAAGTTTCCAAATACCCTGGCACACATTCCAAGGGAATTTTTTTTTTAATTAAAACAAACAAACAAACCAGACTCTATTGTTCTCTTCCATTAAAGCACCTCATGTAAACACCACATGTTTTTTATATCCTGACCAGCTTGGCTCAGGGATATCGAGTAACTCAGGAGCTGAACTAGCAGCTGGACAATGTCTGCTTCCTGGTCTCCTGCTCAGGGCACTGAATTACAGAGTCTCTTTACACAGAAGGTTTAACTGATGCTAATCTCCAATCAGACTGAGACAAATCAGTTTAACATTTAATTACCTGAGCATCTTCTCTACACGAAACTGTGTACCCTGCTGTCTTTAATTCAATGCATACAAGAGATCTACAGCTCCAAGAATTATGCTTCTGTCACCTTTTGTAGTACCCCTTCAATTTTTATAAGTTAACCTGTCTCAACTCCTTCAGTAAACTCTTGGGGAAAAGGACTGTATAGCTGCACATCTTATTCTTTTAGTCGAATTACTAATACAATTAGTAAAGGACAATTTCACAGCATAAACTAGTTATACCAACTAATGTCATTATATGATAATTATAAAGACAATAAACTAAATTATAAAAAAGTAGAGCAACTAGTAATTAGATCTCTAGACTACTGAAAAACACTATACAGAATGAAGGAAAAGCAACTAGTCACCAATTCTTTGCTAAAACAGGTGCTATTATAATAGCTGCACATGAATAAACAGCAATAGTATCTGCTCATTAACCATTTCAAAACACAAAACTAGCTTGACTCTTAGATCACTTAATGCAAGCATATTCATCACATCTTGATCTCATAGATAGAAGGACCACATAATTTTCTTGGTGAAGAAATATTTTATATAACCTGGAAATAATAATTGCTTGAGACTTCTGTTGAATCAAAATCTCTATTTGTAACTAGCTATATTTTCCTTACACCCAGACTAATACATAGCCAAAGCAAGGAAAAACAAAAGGTCAGAAGTAGCAACTAAGTCTTGGCATGAAAAGAGCTCTGAGTTAAAAGGCTCCTCTATTACATCCAACTTGATACTGGACAAGACTGTACCTAAACTAATCATCATATCATCATCTGACTCTTTGTGGCAAAACTTTGACACTTCCCAGTAGGCAAAATCAGACCTTTATCTTTCATTCTCAACAAAAAGTGTAGGAAATTAACAGATTTTCCTGTTTAAAAACTTTGCAATATTTCAAAACATGAAGCTGATATTCTAAGCAGTTATTCTCATTGCTTTTTCTTTGAGCAATGAGAACACAATAGACTCCTTACTAAACATTCTGTTTGTGAAGTGATAAATGAAAATGCAGTCTAAGGATGCAGACCAAAGTCTTGTAGGGGGAGCCTTATTACAGTAGCTAGAACATCATCAACTTTCAGATATACGTATCCTTACTGAGAACTCATGTATCTGAAAACTTCTCTACTCTTCTCAGATAATCTGTAAATAGTGTAATAAATAGTTATTAAGGGGTTAATTCCACCTGTCAATCTTGCCTGGCATGTAGTTTATGCATGGTAGCTCATAACTAATTGCCATTAACTGTATAAAAATAAGAATTTCCTGGGAAAATAAGAAATTGCAAGGGATTGCATGTTCAAAATAATAATTTATTGATGTATTTTTAACCATGTAGCTCCTTGCAAAGATACAGTTTATAAATTATAGAACAAGTATAGCTCTTTCTACAGCTTTCACGTTTTAGTCGTCAAGTCCAGGTCAGTATTTTGAAACAAGATGGTCAATAGTAAATTATGCAAAATGGCTATAAAAAAACTACACTAAAAAGCTTCAGTTCTTCCAGGATCCAAGATACACACATAACAAGCAGCATTACAATGTCTGCACTACACTCCCAAGCAATATATGCAGGAGAAGCAGCATACAGTACCTGTACCAGACCTCAAGGAACACTTCATGATTAGCAGTACACAGCACCTGAACATCTACAGCAGCTTCAAAATTTATTTAGCAACAAATGCTCAAAGGGTTTACAGCACGTGTGGCAAGGGGAGATGATGGGTTGCAGCACGTTACAATCATGTCCAAGTGAGCCCTGCTTACCTGTATATTCACACCAGGCCAGTGCAGAAGCAGTACACATCACCATTTCAGCCCAGCACTGTGACAGTCCCCAAGCAGGGCCACATACCTGCAAACTCATCCTACAGTACAAGGGAACAATTCACTGCCTGCATCCCTCTCCCCTCCACGCACATCCCCTGGAGAAGGCAGGCTACACTGAACTTCTACCAAGATCAAATTACACTGATGACCAACTGACACCACTGCATTGGTGGGGACGTTCCTCTGCAGTTAAATTTTATATTTCGTGCTT
Source organism: Chloebia gouldiae (assembly GCA_003676055.1). Taxonomy (NCBI): domain Eukaryota; kingdom Metazoa; phylum Chordata; class Aves; order Passeriformes; family Passeridae; genus Chloebia; species Chloebia gouldiae. The sequence goes on along the minus strand of QUSF01000002.1, from coordinate 19,373,090 downwards.
GCTCGCCATTGACAGTTTTTCCTTGAGGTTGATGTCAACAAAATGCCCGATCTTAAAGGCAAACAAAATAAGTTTAATTTAAAGAAAACATTTATTTGAAGTTCTTTTAAGTCACAGAGTTTAACAGATGACAACTTTCTCCCTTTTCACATTTCAAGTGTCCAGCAGAGACCATACACACTGTCCCATGGACAGTGAGATTTTCCTATTGATTCCTTTTGAACGGATTGGTGTCTAGGCAAATGAAGATTCATGTTTCAAGCAAATTGATTTAAAAACATTTAAAAAAAACCCCAACACAACAAATCAAAACTTTGTTATCAAATTCTTATCACAGATAAAAGGTGTTAAAACACTTCTAAGTTTCTCAAAACAAAAATCAAAACAAAATCTCCAAACAAAATCCCAGCCATTCACAATCATATAGAACATACTGCCTTCAAGAAATTTCCCAGAATTTTAAAATGCTCCAAATATATACATATTTATAACTTAAGTGCTTATTAGCTACAACCTTTTACTCATGCAAAAGTTGTGAGAGGAGGAGGTGTTTCTTAGAGCGGCTTTTCTGAATATGCAGTAAAACTCTTCACTCGTGCAAAGAACAAAGGGGTGTACATTTTGTCAATGTCAAAAGTAGTAACAGCTGTCTCACCAGTCGATCTGCAAAGAGCATTGTAAAAACTAAATTACACACAAGTTACTGTTTGAGTCCCTCATGCAGTCATGTTCCATAGTAGAGTGTGTGCATCAAACTACAGTTGGAATAAAGTCTTTTGTAATGCCTTGTTCTGAAAGCATTTGACTTTTAGCTGAATCACACTATACAGAATCCACTCCTACATTCATACCTAAGAAACCACTTTCCCTTTCCATTTTTATTATGAGCTCCAAGACCTGAGCAGTACAGAAACTTCACACTGAAAAAAATGTCTGCAATATAAATTATGTATGACATCATTAACTTTTACAAAAACAATTTTTCTGTTTATGGAAGTTACCTATAGTCCCAACCCACAAATAGTTTATTTCCTGCATTTTATATTCTCACAGCTCAATAGCTGAGCTATGTTCCTGTAAAAACACTGAATATTAAAAACACTGGAAGTCAAGGACTAAATCTACCCTAACTGCCAACACCAAATCTGGAAAGCCAACTTGCCAGTAATTTGAAGTGTCAGGTGCAAGAACAGTGGTCATGGCTCCTGCCTAGTAAGTGATCAAAACAGCTGGTCACATACTCATATACTGCACTGCTGAATTATATAGTTAGTAACATTAGAGTTCTCAAATGAAAAGTACAGACATCTTTAGTCTGCACATCCACAGTGGAAAAGATATATATCTTAATGAATAGACACTTTCCAAACCCCCTGACTAACACCACATTAAGTCATTCAACCCTGATTCAGTTCTGAAATCAAACACTCTGCATAGATCCTTTAAAAAGCTAAAAAAACTATGGTTATATTACTTAGGAAACTTCCTATTATCATTAAAACAGGTTACTAAAATATTGGGATTTCTTTACATAAAAGTTCATTATGTATTTCAAATCTGTTTTCATTACATTTTGTTAAAGCCACCTAAGTCTCAGACTCTCCACATTTTCTGTAGTTAGTACTGGACAATTAACGTCACCTTTAATTCTACAGTTTAGTATCTTTCTTTACTCCTGTTCTCCATTTACTCACCTGCAAGTGATGTGACAAGAATGATGTATCCACACAAGTTTGTTGAACCTCTGGCGCCCACTGGAGCACAACTGAAGTCCTACATGGAAACTGTGATCTGTTTCTTGAGCAGGAACTCGGCGGAAATACCTGTATTTGTGGTAATCAACTGGTTTCTGTACAGAGAAATAAGAAGTTTCATGACCTACAAAGAACACATTATGCATCTATTTATCCTAAGTAACTGTGAGACCAGATTGGTAAAACTCTCATACTTAAAAACAAGTACCTTCAAAATACATAAATGTGTATGTTAATGATGAAAGAAGTTTTCACAGAAAGCAAAAGAAGCATGCAGGACACCACAGAACTGCATAGTCACTCTAACTTCTTACTCTTCACAAGTTTCTCTTGACTAGCACTTTGGTAATCAGAAGAATTTGTAAGTAAGCTGATCAAATAATTCAGAGTTCATTTAACAAATACTGCTTATCTAGTTTTACTAAATGTTGTGGAACATAACTGCACACAGTCAAATCTGTTCTCAGAAAACGAGACTCATCCTTCTTTCCCATTAACAATGTTGACATCTAATAGCACCATAAATGGAAGCTAAGCCTAACGGGGAGAGCAACTGCTTAAATTTGAACCAGGTATTTATTTCCCTTAATAAATTATTACAGATTTGGGGACAAATGTAAGTGACATCACCATGCTTATTTATTTATATTTTATTTTTAACCATTTAAAAATTAAATTAATTTTTTAGTCTTTTGATGTAAGGCAAATCTTTGGGTCCCTTAAAACACTCAGTCTGAGTAAAATCTTGTTAATCTATTTCTCCTCTATTTTATTTTTCTACCTACCTCTTCCTTTTTCTTCATTATTACAGCAAATACTTTGGTTTGATTGTCTGTTTCCTGGGAAAGGCGATAATGGCCAAGCAAGATCGCATCTGTTCTGGAAAGTTAAAAAGGAGGATAATGTCAAGGACATAAAAATAGTCTATGTCTCAAAAGTGTGATGTTCTTATAATACAAGTATCATCAATGAAACAAAGACTGACTACACAGCATAATGATACGAACTATTTCTTATTTCCATTCAGTAAAGCCTTATAAATGATAGTAAATGGTGAAAACGTTTTGGAAACTTGCTTCTAATTTTCCCAAACAGGACAGTAAATGTAAGTAGCCGGTTCTACCTAGCCTACTGCTAAATATTTATGGATTTCTGGTGAACAGCTCAAACCTGTTTTGAAGTTGCAAACGATTTTCTATGTTTTTATGTCCAAACATCAAGAAGTATTAATTGCAACATATCCCACTGAAATCTTCACTTTCCTTCAGTTGAGGAATTGTGAGAACTCAGGCAGTAACAAAATAGTATCTTTAAAATGATTGTTCCATCTACTTGCCTTAAAAATTCCAAATCACATAACTCACAAAGGAAATCTAATTACAATATCAGGACCCTAAAATGAAAGGTATCTTTGCATAAAGATCAAAATTTTTTGTAGTTCGTATGAAAGAATTATAAACATTTATAATATAACACAAGAAATCTATATCCCAAGAGAGGATATAGATCTGAGACAAAAGTAAATAGTAATTGCTAGGTAAAAGCAAAATGAAAACTGTAGAGCCAAATACTTTATTTTAATAACCTTGTGTTTTTAGTCCGTAAGCGAGGAACTATAGACTGAGGATCTTCAGGAGTTGTTAGCATCATAACTTGACCATCTGGAAAGAATCTCAAATACCTGCAAAAACATAATTATACAATGGAAACCTAGAAAATATATCCTTTTCGTGCTTGTTTGCTTTTAAAATCACAGGATGTTACCTAGAAGGATTTAGAACTTAATTGGTAAAAGCATTTGAAAAAACATTTCTTCACACATAACAGAAAAAAAAGAGATCAGAAATCAAAAGAGAGTTATGAAGAGTGAAAGAAGAAGTTATGAAGAGTTATGAAGTTTTGTCACCTCTACCAAAGCAAGGTAGCTACTCTGGGATCAAAACTGACCTCAAGTTTCTCCATTCCTATCCACTGAGACCAGTGCAACAAAATCTCAATTACAGTATCAGTACAGAATTATTAATGTCATATAGACGTTTTCAGGTTCTGCAACCTGATTGATTTTTACAGTACTGAAGTACTGTGCTAATGTTTGAGACTACAGCAATAGCCATGAGGTTTAATGGCTTCTATGAACAGTTTCCAGCCTCAGAAAAGACAGCAGAATGAAACAATAAATGCTGGGAGCAGCAAGATGAACAGCAAAAAATCAGGCTGAGGAAACAAATGGCAAGGCATTTACAGCAAGATAAGAAAGACCAGCCTCTTGATTTTTACAACTGATTATACATACACTCAATGACTGCTCTTGTATAATCACATGTATTCTCTTCGCTGAATTGCATTATGTAAAGCAAAATATGCAATGTATTGCAGACATGTAATGCAAAAGTCATTTAGGGAAAGAAATGTGTAGATAAGTATTAACTGTTATAAGCCTTCAAACTTTTGGCATGTTACATAGTTTAACTGAGGATGAAACATGTTTCTAAGCTCATTTCTAATTACCATAGAATTATATTATTAGATCTATTATTAGATTCTATTTCTAAAACCTATTCTCAAAAAATACACATTGCTTTACACACTGTAGCAGTCCCACTCAGTTTTACAAAACGATTATTGTCTGCGATAGCCAGGGGTGGATTTAAAGAACTTAAGAAACATTTCACTCACTCATTGCACTACAGCTCTACCTGTAATATTCCACTTGGTGCCATGCTCTATAGAAACCATCAAGAGACTGTTCTCCTTGACGTATGTATTTTGTCTTGCTGACATATACACCTACAGAAAAGGAAGACAGATGAACAGAAACTAAGAACATAAAATATTTCTGATGAAAAAGCCAGTAATCTAAAACTTTTGAGTATAGTTTTGTTACTTAAATACATGCAAGTTTTTATTTTCATCCCTTGCACCTTTCCCTTCTCTTTGCAGATATTCTACAAATTGAAATGCACAATAAAATTCAAATTAGTTGTAACAACATCACAAATATCAAATCCACCTGGCTGTTTCTGTTGTCACAGTTACAACTATCTCCAAAAGTACAGCTTACCATCAAATCGAACGCGAGGCCTTTCCAAAAACATGTCCCTCCAAGACGCATATGGAACAAGTTTATTGCAGCTCCTGCCCCATATTTTCAAACAGACTTGATGCCAGATTTCAGGATCTCTAGTGAAAACAAGAAAAAAGTAAGCCCTGTAACCTCCCTGCAAACCCTGTTTAGCTTTTATATATATGAGAGTAACATTCTCTTACTTAGTTTGGTTGCAACTAGAAGAAAATTTCTTTAACAAAAATAGCTCATAATTTAAAACTCTTGACTAATTAATTCTGGAGTGTTTCAAAGCCTTTTCCTTTTCCCAGTGAAACTGAAGAACAGAGTCATTTTTGTCCAAGTACAGAACCACAACATTGCAGCACCCTGGCACTTCTTTGTGTGGCTATATGAGCATGACAGCAGACCATATTTTGGAGACCTGAAACACTAATTTGCAAACAAGGTAGAGCAAGTAATACTTTCTGCTAGATTTTTATTACAGTAAAGTCATCTATCTCACATACCATTTAGTAGTGTATTCAGAAACTGATTAGCACTGTGAGGAGCCTAACATGAAAATGTCCATGGGAAGGAAAAGCAGGACATACTAGTGCAAAAAGTTTCACTCTAGATATATTATCTACAATACCTGGCACAAATGTAAAATCCTCGACAAACAAGAGATAATTGCTCCAATGATCTTAGATCCAAGTCACTTGAAACCACCCATCGGAAAATGTACATTAGTACTTCCATAGGCAATGCTAAAAATAGAAAAGAAATCCTTGTTAGATGCAACCTGTAAATCAACAGGTTATTTATAATTCCAGGTTTGGCTTGACTTTCCATTAAAAAATCCTACTTCCCACATTGCAGAGAGAGAACAAAAAAAAAATTAACTTAAAAGGTCACTATAGATTAGATGCGTCTTTTTGATCCTTTCCAGCCTACCAACTTCTTAAGCCAATGTGATTTTTTTTAGAAGTTTTCTTTATGCTATAAAAAAGTGAGTAAAAAAGATCAACACTTCTGCTCAAAGGACACATCTCCTGAGATCATTTTAGAGTAATGTCTGCAACATCTTGTCTTTACTGGTAAAAAAAGAAAATACATTTTCCCAAGTGTACAATATACCAGTTATTAAAATAAAATAATCTTTAAAATCCTGTTTTCTTTATGTTTTGATTTGCTTCACTTTATTTTCTTTCTTTGACCAGAACAAAGGAGATCAGGCTAAGATTTCAAAGTGCAACTGATAACTTAGGATGCAAAACAAAGGCATCTATTTTTAAGAGAGATCACAGCTCATATACACTTTCTACAATTTATATTGCATAAGGAAGTCTCAGGATAACTGTCCTAGAACTGAAGCACTGAAAGTCATTAACCTTCAAAAGACTTTCTAGCTTTGTTATATAGTTTGTCTGATCCTGAAAACACACTTGTTGCAAAAATCTCATACAGAATCAGATAAAATCAAGAAATATAAAGATGCATAGTCTACAAAACAATTGTCTCTTACTCACACCTAAGTATTGCAGTACTAATTCTATTTGCAAACCAAACCAAAAGAACTGGAAGAAAAACTGGAATACACTTACTTCAGCAAGTCCATTCGTAGAAGTGGCTACTTTTAAGTATGCCTCTGATCCTGAAAATTCTACTCAGAAATACTACATGGAAAAAGCTTGTGTGATAAAGACAAGATCTTGTATGAGAACAAGATTTGTTTACCTAGTTGATAATTTTGTCTCTTTTGTATCTAACTACAGAAGTAAGTAAAGAGATAATGTATTCACTTCTTCAAGAGTGGCTTTTGAATGAAGGAGACAAATGTTTTGTCTGAATGAAGTGAAATATCTATACAAATTCTGCCTCTCAACTCTTACAGCTTAACTCTTACCTGAGATGTGGGTCTGGCTGACATAAACTTCAGGCTGACAAAGTTTGACTGAAGATTCCTGAAGAGTTAACTGCTGCTGGAAATCCGTCAGGAGATCTGCCATTTTGTCATCCTCTTTGCTATCCTCAGCACTAGAAAAGGGGCAATGCCAACACTGTAATATTGGACAAAACATACCAACAGATGTCCTCATCTTGGCATCAATCCACTGGCATACTCCCATTCAATAGAGTTGTTTCCAGTACATTTTTAAAGCAATCACATTTCATCATACTATAAAACAACTACTGAACTATGATCAAGGTCATTAAGATATTGCTGGAATGCCTCTGAGAGTAACAACTGGGGCTTTTTCATTAAATTCCCATGCCAGTTTTTTATTTTGTATTTGAGTTTTTATTTAAGTTACTGACAAATTTCTTGACCTTATGAGAAGAAAAATCTCATCTTTTACTTTGTCTAAGATATGGCATATGCAGGAAATAAAGTGTTGTTAATTAAAGTTGTATTTTGTAATCCTTCTCATGATGTAAGATATCGGAAGCAATTAAGGATTATTCTTCATGCTTGTTTTATTCACTAAAGAGTGGGTCTATTCAACAGTAATGAAGGATAACTACTTTTGTATCTATTCTATAAATAGGCAAAAGTAATACATGTCAGGAGCTAGAACAAGATACCAGAGCAGAAACAAGCTTGCTACTCATCACTAAATTTAAAGGATTACTAAATGATAAAAGAACATTACCATATTAATAAAATAAATCTAAGTTATATATAATGATATTTTAATAGCTGCCTGCTTGCTTGCCCCAAATAACCAGAAATGACACAAAACTCATTGAGCACATCACAAACCACTTTTTTTCCCCTGACTTGGTATACAAGCTAATTAAGAAATCTTACAGTCACTTTTTAATACTGTTCAATTCTACTCTAAACAAGCTAATAGAATGAGTTGAGAATATAAGCAAGCAACTAGTAGACCAACCAACGGGTTTTGAAGTATCACAGAGAAGACAATTATGTTTGGGCCTGTCCTAAGACTACAGTAAGACGTTGCACTGAACATACCTTCCTTTATTTTCATGAGTATGATGGTCAGCCCCAGTACCTACAGGTCACACTGTAAATTGTTTTTTTTCAAATCTAATTGTGTAATTTGTTTTTTCTCATCAAGGCTGTATGAAACACCTACAACAGTAATTCAGAAAGCACAAACTGAAATCACTCCTAAAAAATACATCTCTACAAATACTGCTTTTAAACAGTAAAGTAACAACTGAGACTACTGGTTATTTTTCCCTCACTGCCACAAAGTGCTGGAAACAGCACAGCAACATTAAAAAAAAAAAAAACCCAAATAAAAATCCACAGAATTGTAGAATCATTTAGGTTGGAAAGGACCTCTAAGATCATCAAGCCCAACCATTCATCTGGCATTAAACCATGTCCCTAACTGACACATGTACACATCTTTTAAATACCTCCAGGCATGGTGACTCAACCCCTTCCCTGGGCACCCTGTTCAAGTACTTGACAACCCTTTCTGTGAAGACTTTTTCCTAATACTCACTCCAAAGCACACCCTGAGGCCATTTCTTCTTGTCCTGTTGCTTGTTATTTGGGAGGAGAGACCAACATCTACCTCAATACAAACTCCTTTCAGGTGGTTGTAGTGAACAGTAAGATCTCCCCTGAGCCTCCTTTTCTCCAGGCTAAACACCCCCAGCTCCCTCAGCTGCTCCTCACAGGATTTGTGCTCCAGACCTTCCCCAGCTCCACCGCCCTCCCCTGCACTCCTCCAGCCCCTCAGTGTCCTTCTCACAGTGAGGGGCCCAGAACTGCACCCAGCACTGAGGTGTGGCCTCAGCAGTGCTGAGTACAGGGGGACAATCCCTGCCCTGCTCCTGCTGGCCTCACTATTGCTGAGACAGGCCAGGGTGCCACTGGCCTTCTTGGCCTCGTGGGCACACACTGGCTCACGTTCAGCCAGCTATCAACCAGGACCCCACAGTCCTTTTGCAACAGGCAGCTTTCCTGCCACTCTGCTCCCAGCCTGTAGCTCTGCATGCTGTTGTTGTGACCCAAGCACAGGACCCAGTACTTGGCCTAGTTGAAATTCACACAATTGGCCTTGGCTCATTGATCCAGCACATCCAGATCTCTCTGCAGAGCCTTCCCACCCTCCAGAAGGAAGGTGACCTCTCTGACCTCCTGCTTCAGGTCAGAGAGTCTTAATGGAGTAGAGAAACTGATGCTAAAGTAAGAAAAGAATCCTATAAAAACCAAGGTTTTTACATGACTATCGTACACGATCCAGAAGTTTTCCTAGTGCACAAATGCTCTGCAAAGATTTCATGCCAGCAACATGTTCAGATATGAAACTGAAGGATGGAAATAAAGCACTCAGCTCATCTTGAACTCTTATATTAAGTCAACAGCTGCACTGGAGCTGTACTGTCCTGGGGCAACAAGGCTGAGCTAGCAACACCACAGGGAACATGGTTGTGCTTTCCTTTTTCATTCTCCTTGTTAAAATTCTTGATTTTTTTGATGCAGCTATCAGGAGCACTAATAGCTGCTATGAGTAAGCAAGAATTTGGGAAACTGTTCCATAAAGTTGTCCACATTAGGCTGCAGGGGCTGGAACAGAAGTTTTGGCCATCCTAAAACTCAACTTTCGGGTTCAATCACTTGCAGCAGCCCTAAGTCACTGCACATCCCTTCTACTGAGGTTAGGGGTATTCTGATGTGTGTAATGATGAAAGACTAGACAACTCAGAATGCAGTCTCTGAGCTTCCAAATGTATTGCTCTACTGCAAATGCTCTCATTTGGCTGTGTTAGCACAAGAACAGATTATTCCTTTGCTTAATTAAGATGCTTATTAGTATGAAGCTTTAACTAATTAATCATTTTGCCATCCTATATTATCCTAAATAGGAAAATAAAAAATCAAAATAGTGGCTGATGCTTTTTTTTAAATTAAGCAACAGCATAACTATTTGTAATCCCTCCCCCTGAAATTAGCTAGCTCCAAATAAGCCTGTTACTGTCTTCAAAAAATATTACCTACTCAAGTGAGAGTAGGTAAGTTTTCCAGATACTAAGAGACTTACAAGGGCATGTTACAGCAGAATACTGATATCCTTCAGAAACAAAATGTCATGTTTCAGTACTCCTATGCACTTAATTAGTAAATTAATACTCATACTTACCACCTCTTTCCAACTGCATCACCATCTGGGGACCGTGTATAGGTGATCTTAAACTCTATATCAGGTACAAGCTGCATGGCTAGACGATAAAACTTGATGGCTGAAAATAAAGGTTTGATGTTCAAACACATCTGATGTCCATACTAGCTTATCAAAGCAAACACTGTTTTCAGGGAGATGGGTTCAGCTAAAGGCACTAAAAAGGTAGAAAATGCCTTTGCCTAGGAAAGCTTGTTTAGTCTAAACTGTTAGGTTTAAATTCAATACAGAAGAGAGGAACATTAAGTACCTGTTTTCAAAACTAAAACCCCAGGTACTTTTTTCAGAATAAAGAGATGTGTTTCAGCTTTTACAGATTTACCTTAATTACCACAAATTCAACTATAGAGTAGAAAATCTTATATTAAAACATTGTGAACTCCTGATGTTGTTTAGTGCCTGGCACTTACAAAGATTTCCCAAAAAGCTGTAGAGATTTTAGACAGTATATCCGTAACTACCCGTAAGTTAAATGAGAGAGAAAATGTATGCTGGTACCTTAAGTCCCTGGTATAGCACAGACAGGCTTTCAGACATATACAACACTATAAAGGTGAGAATGATGAATAAAATATAGTTGCAATTTTAAAATTTCAACAACAGATGCAAAATACATAAATTTCTCTATGTATACCCCTGGGAACTAAAGAAGGCACAGATGCAAGCCACTCAACACACCAAGAGTAAGGAAAGCAGCCTTGTCACAAAACAATGGGACATGAAGAAACACCTGCCAGCTTGGGTTTTGCAGTTTTCTCACACACACAGAAAATACTTCTGCCTTTAGCACTACAAAGATCCTACAAACGCTGAGTAGAGAAAGGGGTTCAGGAAGATCATTGTGGCAACAAACAGTTATTAAGCTGCAGAATGTCCTTCTTCTGAGTCAGTTCTGTGAATCCTTCTTAATTTAAATTAATTCAATGTATGCACATTCAATCTATTTTAATAACAGTAGTAAACTCAAGTGTTCATGTGTATGTTTCTTCACATTCCCACATTGTGATACCAAGATCCAAGGGCAATTCTTCTTCAGCTTGGACTCTTAAAACCAAGGCTCAAATAAAACATCAGTGAGTGTGGAGCTCAGAATTTGTCTGATGAGTCTGAGAAACTCAAGTTTGGGGCTAGTATATGTTCTTGCTTCCTCGAGTTCATGTCAGGGCCAGTGACTGACAAATAGTATCCCTTGGCTGTTGAGGACTGGAAATACCAGCAGCCAGCTAAACAGAGATCAGTCTCAACTTTAGCATTTAATCTTGAAGACAAGGCCTCTACTGTACTTAAGCAAGAACAAACTGCAGCACATAACTGTCTCACAAACATCAGGTATCAGCAGATTTCAGAAGCAGGCTTGGATTCTGGTGACCTGGGCCAGGTCAGCAAATAAAAGCGTGGTCTGGAAACAGATGTCCCAACATGTGCTCAGTAATAGATCTGTGCCTGGCGTAGGACCATGCCTCTAAGGTATCATACAGATCTATGTGTAGAAATAGTTCAGTTTAGTTTCTCTAAGTCTCAAATCAAATTCAATTGAGAAAGATGAATTCACATGCATGAATCCAGAGGTCTGAAACACTTTTGTGAATGGAACTGTTCAATATTAGTATTTCTTTCCTGCTATATTTGACATACAAGGAGTGCACTAAAGCAGATGAAGCCATCTGTATATTTTCATTTAATATACAAAGTGTTTAAATAGACTGCTTTCCTCACCTTTTTTTTTCTAATTTATTCAGAAAGAACCTTCACAATCGACTACATGATTTCCATGATTACCATATTTTTAGTGCTGACATATTTTTTACTGTGCATTTAATCCTTTACCAAATACCCACCATATCTTAGCCTAAAGTAATTTTGCCCTGTAAAAACACATAACAAATTAGAAACAGAGACAACTTATTTTATTAACTACAGGGGACTCATATTTCTCTCAGTTAATATGAGATATGAAACGACAACCAGAAATCCCTTGAAAACGAAGGAAAATTCCCATGGTGAAGTGGGAATTTTGTATTCAGCAGGTGGCTGAGTTCAGGAGCTTCCAGAGTTCTCTCAGATTTCTGTATCTTACCTTATTTTGCACCTGCACTTTAAACACAGAGGGTGGCCAAACCCTCTGGTGGATGAGCAGGATGGTACACATATTCTGCTTCACTTTCATTCTTGCATGAAAGAAACAGCAAATTGGTATCTCCACTACTGACCTAGAGGTCTTAGAAGTTAGGACAGACTTCTTACTCTCTAGACTCTGAAAACTAAATATTTTAAAAAAACCTTTGAATTTCCATTTTTACTAGTGCTGATAGCAAGATTGCAGGTAAGCAAGCTAAGTGCCTTAAATATTTTATGACAAACCTCAAGGACTACCAGATCTGAATGTTCACTGCAGGAATTCTTGAAAATGCTATTTTAACATGCTGTGTTAGTCAAAAAAAGAAACAAAAACCCCCAAACCCAAAGAGCCCTCTCCAAAGAAAAAAAAAAAGCACCAAAAAACCTCACAACCAAACAACAAAGCATTAAAGCAGAACTTTAGTTCATAGTGGTTTTGTTCATAGTGGAATTATGAGAACTGTGAGCACAGGAAATAGTTTATTGCCTTGATTAATTATTATGCTAATTTCAAGTTGCAGAAGTCACATAAAGAGGCATTCTAAGATACTGTTATTTTGCCTGAAAGCTAGAAATTCCTTCCTTGATGTCATTTTTGCTTTATCTCAACCTTAGAAGTGTGACATGATGGTTCCTTCTATAGCATGTTTGTTTGCTTATCTGAATGACAGAGCTCTCAAACCACTGTTAGCCTGTAGTTTACGTTCACTGGCACCATGCAGATTTGCCCATAAATCACAGGAGTTACATTTCTCTACAATAAGGGTGTTCATTGTAGACTTCCATATTACCTTCATAAAGGGCCCCATTTCGTTCTTCTTCCACTGCCTTCAGGAAAAGTTCTTTTGCCTGCACAATAAATTACACAGAGCACTTCTTTAATTCTTTATAAATACAAGTGCAACGTCACTTGACTTAGAATTATTTTTGATCTCACCTACTGTACCTAGGACAGAGATAACAAAATAAGTCCATAAATAGAGAAGACATATTTATGTGCTACAAGACATAACTGAAATTCCCAGTCAAGGAACTATCAGTATTCCTGCTGCTCGCCTCTCACATACAGTCTTTCATAAAACAGATTGTGAAGATGATACCAAGGCAAACATAAAGACTAGAAAAATCAGTGTAGGATTATGTAGACATTAGTATGGATATAACAAGATAATAAGCTCTGCTGTTTCTCCAGATTTAATTCAGCATTAGCTTTCAGAAAAGTTATAGCGGAACAGTAATACAGATAAATAAAACCTCAAAATTATGCATAGTTTTCTGTACCTTTTCCTCTTTTGCTATCTCCTGTTTTCCCCTGGCATCAACAGACTTTAGTCCAGCTTCTCTTGATGATGCTCTGCACGGCACAGGTTCCAACCCACTAGAACTCACACCTGGGGCAAGCTCAAACATCCACTGAGCCCTGAACATCTGAAGCTCTGCCTAAAAAGCATTATTAATTCTACTTAGTAAGACATATTCAGACAGTGTATCTTCTGAGGAGAAATTAAAAAGTACAAACACAAAAAAGAATTTTAAAACTATGCTTTAGATTTCCAAGTCTTAGATAGCTTCGGTGAATTTAGGCACAGAGAGTAAGCAACTGTTTTATGGTAAATCAAAACAAAAAAGTGCACAAGTATTTGTTCAGTCTCATTCAATAACAAAAGTGTTTTTTTCTGGATGTTCACCTTAGAAAAAAAAACTGATGTTTCAAGAAGTGGTTGTTAGTACTATGATTATGACCTAAGATTCTATAGAAAAGTGCATGACATGATCGTGTTTGTTCTTGTTTATGTAGAATTATCATAAGCAAGAAGTCAATTAGCTCTTAAAATTGAAATTTAGAAAATCCAGGTTTTTGTACACAAGCATTCTAAATTTCTATCGTTCAAGATGGTCATTTATATAATATACAAATAAGACTTTACTCCTTTCTCTTTTAAAAAGTATGGACTATGTTCTGTGAAATAGCACAAGTAACAATTCCTGCCATGCCTTTTTTTCCAGCATCTCTGAAGTTACACTTAACATATCTCTTGCAATCATCACAACTTCTGGGGAGCAATTACACAGAAATCTAGTCTTGTAGGAGAATATACTTTTCTATTACACTCCTTTTATCAGCTTTCTGGTCCAGTAGAGAGTGACAAGTTAAACTGGAATTTTATCACAGAAACTGCTGTCCAAGTTCTACACATCTTCAAAGAAATTCCAGATCTGTCACAAGCTTTCTTTTCATCTACACAGATAGCTGAAGACTGAATTTCACACTTGGAACACAATGCAAAATCTCTCATTTTTGGAGGGGCAGGCAGATTAAGCATTTGTCAGATCAACAAATATGTGGTAAATAAATGAGAATAAGTGATGCAGTTTAAATCACAGCAGCATTATGTTTGTAAAAACTCACTAGCATGAGAGACATACCTGAAGATTTGCTTCACCAGATCTTTCACTGTCATCAGTTCTTACCAAATCAGCGTGACAATCTTCTTCAGCTTCTGCCTAGTAGAGAGCAGTCAAATGTGATTGCAGGGTCTGCATAAGTCCCTACAGCCCATTCACAAAGAACAACTGCCATGGACACACATCTAAAAAAATTAAGCATACTTCCCTTTCAATAGTAAAAATTAATTTTAAAACTAATGAGATCAGTTGAACTTCCATAATAACTCAGTGAAGATGGGATTTGCATTTTAGACTTGTTACTCCAACAGATGAGTTGTGTACCACTTGAAGGCTTCCATGCTGCAATACACTGGCACACCTGACTAAATATACTGTGTCTATGTCAAAGCGCAGAGCAAAAGCTTCAGTATTAAACAAAAATGTGCTTTGTCCAACCAATTAAAATTTAGTCACTATCTTCTCATTGTAAAGATAACCAGTAGTTTTGATTTGTTTAATCTTTGCAAGAGCACAAAAGTGCTTTGAATAATATTAGATACTTTACATATACATGTGAAACTAAACAAAAAATAGTATTGGAAGTATGGGAAGTACTGGAAAATAAAATGCTAGCATGAGAGCTTGACAGTTGGTTTTATTTACAGTACAGATGTGAGACAGGTTAAACAAATAAAACCTGAAATAAGACCTTTGACTAAACCTAACATGGCTCTACATAGGAAGTTAAGCTGGCTAGTTTAAGAGGAAAACTTTAAAATATGCAAATTAATTATCATAATGAAATATACTGAGATTTATGGAGTCAACACTAAAACAAAGGAAAACTAATTCTGAGCATTAGTGACAAGCCACTACAATGACAACAACAGCAAGATGCCAGTAAGGGGGGAAAAAACACCCCAAAATCTCAACTAAGACATTTGTTTAAGGTTCTTCCTGCAGCTAAAGCAAACCAATTTTTCTACCATTCTGCACTGAAATTCACATCTGTAGTTCCACAAATAGATAATGCAAAGTAAGATTACAAGCTGGCAAACCTGACATTAAGATTATCACAACTACTTAAAAAAGTTTTATTTCCCACTCCTTCCTATTGTAACCTGTACTCAGAGACTTTTAGTGACATTCTGTCAGTGAGATTCTACCAAGCTCTCAAGAAGAAATCCCTACCTCCTGCACAGTCAAAGTGCAGAAATCAAAGCATTCTTGTACTCAGAAAATTTATACCATTTTTAGAGCACCTGGAAGTTCTGATCAAACCACAGAATACTAGCAAATATGATGGGAAGGCAATCTTTAATCTCTCTGTCTTGGACAAGCACCTCCCTGGAATTAGTACATGTCTTAAGATTCCCCAGAGACTATAAACATACTAGTTTGTTATCTGTAAAAGTCTTTTCGCTGATGTTTCAGATAATTTATCATTTACAATTGATAGACATGGTTGGTTGGCTGAAGATAAACAGATATTGCATCTGCTTCTACATTCTCATTTTTAATTTTTTTTTCATTTTTAATTTCCCAGTAGAAGAAACAGGTGAGTCAGAACACTATAAAACACTAGTGGCATTAAATCTCAGCAAGGAGTAAATAACTTGGAAATTTCATGGGCTTTGATTCCAGAATTTAATTGCAAGCAGTTAATACCCCATGAATTGTGACAGTCCTACCACATTATGAGCATCCAGGAATATTTTGTTGGCCAAGCAGAGCCAGCCTAGGAATGAGCTAGCTCTGAAATGGGTGTCTGTAAGTGCATTATTATGGCACTGGACTGACAGAAATACAGCCTAATTCTGTCTGTGCAGAGCGCAAGTCTTCTTGTTTGCAGCTGAATTATGTCCAGGCAGCTCTCCAGTCTGGGCAGAATAAGCATGGTTTTATCTGCAAAATGCAGAAATTAGCAACTTCTAAACGAAATCAACACACTATCTTCTTGTGCATAAAGCCACACCCATTAAAACCTTTAACTCCTGAAGTCTGTAAACAAACTGATTTAAGCATTGAAACTACTTAGAAGTTTAGGAAGCTGTATGAAGTTTATTTACCTCATTCAAAAATTTTGTATTTCACTAATCTGTTCAACTCTTGATTTTCAACCCCTTCTCTCTGTTCAACTACCCTACTTCTTAATTTCTGAGTCACAGTCAGACATGGTAGTGGACCAACTGCATCCAAAATGTCATTTGATTCTCTTGAAACTTAAATATGTTCTCAACTAAAACCAAAAATACTATGAAGTATTTCAGTCTAAAAGCTGTCAAAACCCATCATGAAACGGATTACAACCGAAGTGTTGTCATTACCTTCTGTATACTGTATGCATGTGTGATCTGCAACCTCTCATATCAAAGGTCTATCTCTGGCAGTAGTGGCAGCCTAAGTGGCCAGCCCTCTAAACTTGCCAGTAAAGGAATTAATTCATTGCTACAGCAGAGGAATGAACTGGAAAACCGATGTCTATTAACAACCTTTCCACTATTTATCTGACCTGCTGAAACCCTACGATTTTGCTAGGACGAGTAAACACAGGTAATGTGAAGCAAGGACCTTCACCAGCAGACAGCTCATGAGATCACACGTAAAGCACTTCACAACCTTTAAAAATTGGCTCCTTGCCCCCACTCTGAGAATACCTGTGTTGTACTTAAGAGTTTCTAAAATTCACAGAACGCTGTGCTCTAACTGGTACTTAGGGGATAAATCTTGATTGTTCATCGTTGTGCTGCTGGCCTTTCTCCTGATACAAGTCAGCTGTCACATGGAACAGTGACTTCATCCTGATTGAAAGGAAGACATCCTACTGTGTACTGGCTGATTGGCTTGATTAATTGTCCCTGAGGAAAGTAGTAGTCTGTCAAGCCACCAAAAGGTAACATGTCAAAAGTAAACATCTGATTTGGGCGGCAACTCATAAAAAATGAAGTCAGCTGAGTATGTTCAGAATCAGTACCTTATTTGCTTGCAAAGCTTTAGAAACCATTTGCCAAATGCAGAACTAGTTTATTAGCACAGTTCATTTTGTTTTGCAATCAATAATTGCATGCTGATTTCCTCAGAGTACATTAACCACTCACTAAACTGTCTGTAACATCAGGTCCTTTAATAGTTCTGATCTCTGTTTCAGCAAAATAAAACCAAGATCAGAAACAGTTTGAAGCTCAGCGTCACCAGTTGAACAGGGCTGTGTTATGTGTGAACCATACAGAACTCAGGGAGGAGCAAGCACAGCAAAGCGAAACAGTGACTGCCAGCTAACATTCCTCTTGGTTTTATAAAAATATGAGAAAATCACCGTATTTTTGTGTAAATGTGGTAGAAACAACACTGTGTTCAAAAAACAAGAGTTTTTATTACTGTGATGAAACATTTTAACAGCTCGTGTGTGATAGAAATGGTTTAACTTTGAATGATCGAGTTCTCATCATGGATACTTGAATCCATATCGAGGCGCAGTCAATAAAGCAATGCCGGATTAAGGAGTATTTCTGATATGTTAAATGACAAACGCAACTCGAGTCCGTGGCCCACGGAGTCCTTTGAATTATTGAGTGACTTTGTGCCACATTTTTGAGGGAAGAACGGGAAAGGAAGGGCACGCTCCCCTGTAATGACACAGGGATTTTGTTCACGCGTTCCTACGGAGGGCTAGATCGCTCCAGAACGCGGCAGCCCCACTCATCAAAACCCTCCGCGGGAGCCGGCCGTGCCGAGCCGCGGAGGATCGGGATCACGGCACCTTTCCCACAGGCATCGCCCGGGGGCGGGCAGGGCAGGGCTGCCTGCCAGCCAGCAATTCGGCCAGGGGGCCGCTCCCACGCACACTCCCCCTCGTCCTGGTCCCGCCCGGCTGCCTCTGCACGGCAGCCGAGCCCCCGCCGCCCGGGCCCGCTCACCATGCTGCCGACGCTCGGGCGGCGCTGTCCCGTCCCGGGGGCTCTGCTCCCCCGCTTGGTCCGTGTGTCCTCCCTGCCCGCGAGGGGCACTTAGCAGAGTTCTCGGTCGGAGAAGCGCACCACGCAGCGGGAGTCCCTGCGGGCCCTGCGGACGGCAGCCATCTTCCCGGCGAGCAGGGCCGGCGGCGGGAGCGGCGGGACACGGCCCGGGCGAACCCGCCAGGTCAGAGCGCCGCCTCCCGCGCGGGCCGCTACGACACGCGACCGCACAGACTCCCCGTCCCAGAGCGCACCGCGGCCCTTGCCGCCCCTGCTGCCAGCGGCGGCGCTCTGCAGGGCCTGCTGGGGAGCGTAGTCTGCGGCGGCACACCAGGGGAAGGGCGGCAGAGCAAGGGCTGCCGGGAACTGTAGTCTCCGTGACTGGGAATCCCGGCAGGCGCGATCCCAGGAGCGGGAGCCGAGGTAAACCGGCGATGTCCGGGAGCCGCGATTTTCGCTGTGACTGCGGTCAGGCCGGGACCTTGGCACACGCAAATTGCCGACGAGGTAACGGGAGAGCGCTCAGTGCCGCGGCTGTGGAGATAACAGCGGTGCCGAGGCCATTGAATCTTGTGGCCCTGGTCACTTGCCCGTCCAGTTCAGTGAGCACAGCTATCGCCTACTGTCAGCACACACCTTGTCAGGTTTTCTAAAATTGGACGAAACCTAATTTTTTTAAAGCGTATCACAGTCTTTTTGTTCCAGAAGAAAACCACGTGTATGGATCTGTGAACCTTTGTAGATGTCTACTGCCGTGAGCGTTTTCAGGAGGATGAGGAGGTGTGTGTCTTCTCTCGAGGGGTAGGTGAGCGCCCAGGCTTGGGCAGCGGGGGCGGGCAGCGGGGGTGCACGGGCTGTGGGAGCCGGCGTCGGCCGTGGGCTGCAGATCCCGGTGACTGTAGAGCTGCTCTGTGGAGAGGAGAGAGTGAGAGGCAAGGGGGCTGCCCGACAAGGCCGGGTGCCGATTCCTGGCCGGGCAGCCGGAGGTGGTGAGGAACAGGGGAGCTGGTGGGCTGCGTGAGCAGTTGAGATGACACAGCATGGCCACCGAGGCTTTGAGACGGCGTGCTCATGGCTACAACTGGTTAGCATTAGTGCTGCTTCTCGTTTGGAGTCAAAGCTGATTTTCTCCTACCTGGGTGTGCCCCTTCTTAGATATTACATATTAGTAAATATGTAATACGTTACATATTAGTAAAAAAATCCTTTACTGTGAAGACAGGGAGGCACTGGCACAGGTTGCCCTGAGAAGCTATGGATCCCCCATCCCCGGCAGTGTTCAACGCCAGTTTTGGTGGGGGTCTGAGCAGCCTGCTGTAGCGAAAGATGTCCCCACCCGTGGCAGGGGGTTTGCAACTAGATGATGTTGAAGGTCACTTCAAATCCAAATAATTCAGTGATTCTACTGGGAATGAAAAAGCCTTGCCTGTAACAAGAGAAAAATGGCATTCCGTGGGGGCTGAGTGCTAATATGTGATTGTACACGTGGGATGTAATATGGGTGCCTTGCAGCAGAAATCTCATGTAAGTATACACTGCTCCTCCTGGCTTCACTGAGAATCATGCCTGTCTGTATATTCGTGTAAATATAAAGATTAGCCTCTGACTAGATAGGGTGGGGGAGGCCCCCAGAGCTTTGTTTTTCCCCACGTGTGTTTTAGCAAATTAATGTCTTGTCCTACACTGTACTCCTGAATTACAGCACTAGTTCACCCTGTCTTTCCAAACCCTGGAAATTAACTCGATGCTTTACTTTTAAAACCTAAGGGATGAAGTGTTAAAAGAAGTTGACACTTCCTGAATCACTATTACAGTCCTGATAATCAATTGTTTTAGAACAATTTTTTGTTCCTTGTTTTCCTTTTATGGCTCTTCCTATTATGTCTTAGGCTGACCCTGTCAGAGCCAGGGTGAGCTGCTGGTGCTTGGAGGAAGGCACAGACCCCCACTTAAAATGTCAATATTATTCCCATTTGTTCACAGTTTGCTATTTCTGCGTTCTAGTTTTGCTGTTTAAACTCCTCTCTGAGATGCAAGAGAGGCCTATCAGTGTGGGGATCATGTTTGTTCGGCTGGGTTTTGTTTTCACAGAATCACAGAACTGTTAGGGTTGGTAAGGTCGTCTGGAAGTCATCTAGACCCACCCCCCTGCCAAAGCAGGGTCACCTAGAGCTGGTTACACAGGAACACATCCAAGGTGGTTTTTCAATGTCTCCGGAGAGGGATTCTGCGACTTCCCTGGGCAGCCTGTCCCAGTGCTCTGCTACTCCCAGTGTAAAGAAGTTCTTCCTCACAGTTAATGGAACCTCACGTATTTCAGTTTATGGCTCCTGCTCCTCGTCTTGTCACTGGGCACCACTGCAAAGAGTCTGGCACCATCTTCTCGGCACCCACCTTTGAGATATTTCTACGCATTAAGGAAATCCCCTCCCAGTCTTCTCCGGACTGAACAGGCTCAGCTCCCGCAGTCTCTCACACGAGAGATGCTCCAGAGACGGTTTGGTTTGTTTTCTTCCGGGTAACACCCCTCTGCGAGGGGCCCGGCCCGGCTCCCCGGCCGCGGTCGTGGGGCGCTGTCCCCCCGCGGGGAGCCCCGGCGGGCCGGGGCGGGGCGGGGCCGGGGCCATGGGCCGAGTCGGGCCGCAGCTGCTCCGCGGGGCGGCGGGGCCGCCATTGCGGCCTGTCCGCGGGCCGGGCCCGAGCGGGGACACGCGTCCGCGGTGAGGCTTGCCAGGCACGGGCACGGCGGGCCGGGAGACCTGCGGCCCCGTACAGCGGGGAGCGGGGCACCCGGGCGCACCGGGGCCGAGGCTGGGGTCGGACGCCGCCGCAGCGCGGAGGCCGGGCAGGAGCCGGGACCCGGCCTGAGCGGCGGACCCGCCGTCGCCTGTCTGTCGCTGCCTGGGCGTGCAGCTCACCGGGCATCCCCGGAGCCCTCTGTGACAAACGCGGCGGCCGCTGGGAGCGCGCCCATGGACACCCACGGCTTTGAACTGCGCCTTTCTCGCCGCTTCCTCCTAGTAATGCCTTCGAGTGATTGCCACGGCGCAGGACCAGCTTAAAAAGGCACATGCTGTTTGTTTACTGTCTGCGTTTCTCAGCTGTGGCAGAGTGAGCTAGTTTCGCTTTCCGTTCTCGGCGCTTCAGCGCTTCAAACACGAGTGGATATGTATTTAAAGGGTTCATAAGCGAAATAGTAGGTTTCAGTTGTACTTAGTTAGAAAGCACTCTCGATATATTGAATTAGGCTTTCTCTTAAAGATGTTTTGCTGTTGTTTTCTGCGGGGAGAGAGTGTATAAGTGAGGTAGAATCTGAACACATTGTTACAACACGGTGGAAATAAGGGGCTTACATTTTACTCTTTAGTATTAACACACTTTTTACTTCAAGATAATTTTGCAGTTTATATTTACATTCTCTGGCGTTGTGAATTTGTGTAGACTGAACTTTTAGATTAGATGATAACGTGTTGTAGCTCTGCAGACTGCAGAGGCTCATGCTCTTTTCAGTAATTTCAGTGGGACTCAGGTGAAACAGTCTGAAGGCCGAGTAAAGTAGATTTTTAAAACAACCTCACTATTAACAACAAGAAATTATGCTGATTGAGTTAACCAGAGAAGACTTCATTCAGGGTTTGTCAGTGGGTTTTCATACAGGTGGATTTGTGCTTCCAAATCCACTGGAAGCACAAATCCACCACAAGTCCACTGGGTTAACTTCTGTGCATGCTGGCATGTTTTTAACATTAATTCATCACTGACATAAGTGTCTTCGGACTAGTTTAGTTTTTTATTGCTTTTGGTTTTGTTGGTGGTTTTTGTTTGTTTTGGGGGGTTTTTGGTTGGTTGGAGGCTTAGGGGTTTTGTGTTTGTTTTTTTGGGGATATTGTTTCATTTAGGTTGGTTTTTTGTGTTTCGGTTTTTTACTTGGCTTTGGAATTGGGGAGTTTTGTCGGTTTTTGGGGTTTGTTTTTGTATGTTTGGGCTTTTTTTTTTTGATTGGTTTTTGTTTTGGTTTGGTTTTTGTTTACTCATTTTCGTCCTCAAAAATACTTCATTTAGTCTGTTTTGGTCACATTTGTCAATTGCAAAGATAATTTCATACAAGTTTTTTGAAAATTGATGGCTGTGGAAAGGAGAGGCAATTAATTTAGTATCCTCAGTAAGGGATAAATAGTTAGGTTCACCACTTGCATCTGTTCAAGAGACATCAAACAATCTATCCAGCCATTGGTGATTATTGCCAGTAGTGTTAAACATCTTTAGTTTTGCTGTGGTTATCAAATATGAGGCAAGGGTGCTCCTCCACTCTTCAGTCACAGTTCCCTGAAAGGGATATGCAAATGGTGAATCAGGGACAGCATACGAGTCTGTGAATTTCAAGACATCACAGCTGTTAGGATCACAGTTTCAGAACTCTTATCAGAACAGTCCGCAAATCCCAACTGTGTTGATTTGAAATTCCTGTATAAAATTGTTTGGATATTAATAAATTTTAGGTTTTCAGACTACGCCAGTGTTCAAGATGATGTCATTATTTGAAATCATGTTGCCAAGGATATGAATAAAGGCTTCTGAGTTGCCATCCAGTCACTGACTAGTTGGAGTAAGCAGGTTAAGGCTTTTTAACATGGTTGTAGACCACTGAACATAGCTTTATGCTATTCAGGAGCACAATCTGAAAACCAGCCAAAAAGGAACTGGTACTCCAAACTGCTGTTGTTACAGACAGGCTCTGTGTTCCTTGGCAAGTAGTACAAAATGTGGGATTAGGTCTCTAATGTAAGGTGCTGAGTTGTCTGTAGTAGTGAGTGTGTGGAAAGGAACAGGTACTGCTAGAGGGCAGTTCCTCCTGCCTGAGACCCAGTGTCTGAGATCGATTTAGAGACATGCTGCACAATGGCTAAATTGTCAAAAGGTCTTCTAACTTCAAATTTCCAGGTCTTTACTCCTGTAGCAGTATTAGTAGGTCTAGGAGGCTTAGAAGATGGAGAATAAAGGATATTCACAACATCTTGCAGATACAGGATTGTGGCTTTGCATTGATGTCAGTTCAGAGTTCTAGTAACATAATCCCATTACTTCTAGAATTGTAATACAGCTTTGTGAAATAAGGGAGATATAAAGCTACTACAAAAAATGGTGAAAATGTAGTTAAAATGCACATTACAGAAGGCAAAAGTCACAAGCCACAAATATTGTTGTCTTTTTAAGAGGTGAAGAATAAGAGAATGCAGTGACCAAACCTTCATTGTTGGGGAATTCTGTTTTATTTCAAATGTATGGTTAATTTACATAGACTAGATTACATTTTTTCTAAACTATAGTGGAGGAAATATCATCAACAATTACATTAAACAAGAAGATTTTTGCTTCATTATCCAGCAGAGATTCTGTGGATGCCCCATCCCTGGAAGGTTTCAAGGCCAGACTGGGTCAGGCTTTGCACAACCTGGACACTGGAAGGTGTCTCAGCCCACGGCACAGGGATTGGAACTAGAAGATTTTTAAGGTGCCTTCCAACCCAGACTGTTCTATGTTTTTTTTTTTTTTTTTTGTTCATGCAGTGTCACAACAAAAGATTGGATAGATAATCTGATGTAGCCACTACTTCTAGAGACTGATTCATGCTTGGAGTAACTGTAGTAAAATATATTTAGTCTTGCCTGACGTGAATGTAATATTCTTCCTCTGCACACATTGTTTAAAGGCTATGTTCTCTCACATAGGACCATATGGAAATTTAGGATATTGGTTTAACTGATGGCAGTGTGACTTATAAGGTGGTGACATACATGCCTAAAAATCTGGCTAGGACAGATTCCCTCCTATTGTATTATAAAGCTTCATTTTTTCTGCTAGCAGATGATTTTCTCCATGCCGTGAGACTTTATCCTCTGACTTTAGTAATAGTGTCTCCCATCAGGGCTGCCTGCAAGCTTTCTCTAAGGTACCTTTAGCTTTAGCATGGGACTGGCTTTGGGGATTATACCCAGTTACATGCAGATACAGGCTGGCCCTTTCTGGTGAGAGACCAGGATGTGTGTTTGTTTATGGCTGACGGGGACTGTTCTCTTGGAGGAGAGTGGAGTCTGCAAACAAGCAATCTCAGAAGGGTACAGAAATCAAATGGATTATGTTCTGTGCTTTCAGACCAAAGGCTAAATCTTGAAAACATGATTCCTGCAACTGTTCACACTGTCCTGAGTGATCTGTATTTATGCTGCCACAGAAAGAACTGGTTACACTTGGAGGAGAAAAAATACAGGAAACGCCAAGGACTGAAATGCGCTTGCAGCTAAAGAATCCACATCATGAATAGGTACAAAACTATCAGACAGCTTGGTGATGGGACCTACGGCTCTGTTCTCCTAGGGAGAAGCATTGAATCTGGAGAGCTAATAGCCATTAAAAAGTAAGTGTTCTCATACATTTCTTAATAATGCATAGTCCAGGTTTTTCCTTTCTAGGTCCGCATCAACTTGGTCATGCTGGTTTGAGTGCTTCGCATTCCATGCAGCTTCTTAATATGGAGTTGCATTTAGGCAGCATGAAAAATTCCTTCTATCTTCCAAAGCCTCAGCAGGAGATATAGAGGGTGAGATGTATAGGCTTATTGTGTAAAAGCACTCTGCTGATATGTGCAGTCAAATGTGTTTTATGTATTACTTAGAGTATTCTGCAATGCTGCTTTGGAATCTACAGCCCTTTTGCTGCTGCTTACACAGAACATGTATTCTGTAGTCTAATTTTCAATGGAATATTAATACTGCAGTGATAATTAACACAACTGATCTCATTGTCTATTATCTGTATCTTTTATGCTATGACATATTGTCTTTTCAACTTAAGATTTTCTTGAAATCCCTTGAGAAATTCACTTGATTTTCTCTTCTGCTTTGGCAGTGACTTTAGTTTGTAAATGGCTTATTTGTCCTAGCTATGGTAAGAGGCAGCTGTAAAGCATTGCTGGCACCTTCCTGAAATACCGACCATGACCGTGACAAGGGACAGGCTTGTCAGAGGAGCTTTTAGTACAATGCTGTTTTGTATGAGCAATCAATACCCTCTGCTAAGGGAATTTTGCCTGTATCAGACCTTGCTTAGAAGGTTTTGCTTTAATTTTCAGTTTGCAACATGGGAAAAACTCAGAAAAATCAGAACAATGCAAAAGTATTCTCTTATTTAGGTGTTAATGCCAGTCCTTTTTTAAAGCAGAAGTGGCCCAGTAACTGAGTGCAAAAGACAGTAACTGCAAAAATACTGCTAAAAAAAATCCAGACCCCTTCATAACATGAAGAGCTTG
The DNA here is from genome assembly GCA_003676055.1 of Chloebia gouldiae. Classification (NCBI taxonomy): domain Eukaryota; kingdom Metazoa; phylum Chordata; class Aves; order Passeriformes; family Passeridae; genus Chloebia; species Chloebia gouldiae. The sequence goes on along the minus strand of QUSF01000002.1, from coordinate 19,347,357 downwards.
TAGTTCTTAAGCTACTCTAATTGTGAGAGCCAATTTCAAACTGGAAATTTCCTACAATAATAATAGTACTGAATTATCATTAAACGCAAAGCCTCAGATCTTCAGAGAGTGCCTAGTTCCCTCTGAAATCCAGACTAACACTTTACGTTCTGATGCAAGAACTGAATTGTTAAGACACAGTGAGGTTTCTGGTTCTAAGAACAGCTGATGTTTTCAATGCATTAGTCATTCTTTTCTTCTCTACCTTTGTAGAATGAAGAGAAAATTTTATTCCTGGGAGGAGTGCATGAACCTTCGAGAGGTTAAGGTACTTGTTTTGTTCAATGGTTGACTTCAAATTAGACAATGACTGTCCCATTGGGAGTAACATCAAATTCTTTACAACTCTTATGTCAAAACACCACTCCCAAAGTGAGCTGTAGCATAAGACATTACAGTTCTCTTTCCTCACTCTGCATTGGAAGGTAGTGTCAGTAGTCTTACAAAAATGCTTATTTAAATTCTTTAGTGTTACAGAAATTATTTGGTTGTAGGGAGCTGCTTCCTTCCTGCAGTGAGGAGTGTGTGAATGAGAGCTTTCCTGTCACAACACCTGGAGTTGTGTGGTGTTTGTTTTTCAGAGCTTGAGAACACATGTCCTTTGTTTACGCAGCATTAACTTTTATACATGTAATTGTTTCTCTGTAGTTGGCTTGGGGACAGACATACAGCATGAAATTCTGATGCCAACGAAACATTGGGGGTAGGCTCTAGGGGTCTCCTTAATTTATAGTCAGCACTGAAAATATGCAGAAAACCTAGGTCATTTTTCTTACAGTACCATGTAAAAACGGACATCAAATACACTGAAAATCTAAAAAGAGAAGGAAGACCCAAGTTTGCTAGTTTTAGCTAGGTTAGAGTTAGTTTTCTTTGTAGCATCTTCTGTAGGTCTTTGTTTTGGATTTCTGACCAAAACAGTTTTGACAACATGGGCATGTTGTAGTTATTGTTGAGCAGTGCTTTCACAGCCTCAGGCCCTCTCTGTTTTTTATGCTTCCTTGTCAGTGACTAGGCTGAAGGTGGGCAAAAGGCTGGGAGGGGACACAGCCAAGACAGCTGACCAAAGGGGCATGCCATGTGACATTGTGCTGAGCAACAAAAGCTGGGTAAAGGAAGAGGAAGCAGGAGACCTTCAGAGTGATGGGATGTGATTCCCAAGTAACCATTATATGTCATAGAGCCCGGCTGTACTGGAGGGCTGAGCCCTGCTTGCCCATGGGAAGCAATGATTTAATTCCCTAGTTTGCTTTGCTTGCATGCTTGACTTTTGCTTTACTCATTAAACTCTGTACTCAGCCTATGAGTTGTCTCGTTTTCTGCTCTTCTAATTATTTTTCCCATCCCAATTGGAGGGCTGAACAAGCTCAGCTGCCTGCAAAAATTAATCCACAGTACCAAGAAAGACTTTTCCAGGGTTGTTTATAGTCTTGACTCTAACCTGACTGTTGCCAGTGCAGGTGCAAGAAAAGTCTGAATTCTGTCATTAGGAAGATTCCTACAGAGAAAATGCAATTGTTTCGGTGCTTATGGTGATAGGAGATAGCTGGCTTTTGAATGAACCAGCACATTAAATTGCTGCATAGACTGTATATGTATGTGGTAATACTTGGAGATCTGGTCTTTGTTCTCAGAGCTGTCTGATTATTTAAGACACCAAAGAGTTTTTGAATCCTTCTGCAACAATGAAGTAAGTTGGGGTTTTTTTTCTCCTTCACTATATTAAGACCCTTTTAAAATCCTGTTTGTATTTTCCATTTCTAGTCTTTGAAGAAATTAAACCATGCCAATGTGGTAAAGCTGAAAGAAGTTATAAGGGAAAATGATCATCTGTATTTTGTGTTTGAATACATGAAGGAAAATCTTTATCAGTTAATGAAAGAGAGGTATGTAACAGCATCATCCATTCCTGATATAAATTAATTACTTGTGTAATGTGCTTTTAACACCCCTGCTACTGTTCAAAGGATTTGGGATTATTTGTTTAGGCTTGGACCACTACAGCTTAAAGCTGCAGGCTGCAATAGGAGCTGTGACTGTCACCTTCATGTTTGAACATATCCCAGCCAGTCTAGTGAGAGTTTCTAGTGTCTTGTCCCAGATTAGTGTGTGAGAGGGGAGTAGGGTGTTCTTTTGAAAGGTAGGAACTTTTAACAGTCCTCACACTGAGGAGGCCTTGGACCTAGAACTTCTGATTTCTATGTAAGTACTCCAGTGGTGCTTTTTTTATGAGAGAGTGGTATCACCAGCTCTTCTTTTATGGCTTCCTCAAATAAATGAATAAATAAAAAGTAGTTGGAACAGTAATCAAGAGGTGTCAAATTTTGGATTGCTTCCAGGAATTATTTTTCCTTACAATTTCAACTGACATGACCAAAGACTGCTTGTTTAATTTGTCAGCATTCTGAATAAAATCTAGCTTTTTGATATTTGCTGGAGCATTAAGAAAGTCTTAATTTTAGACTTTGGGGCATGATAACACCCACCAGAGGATAACTGGAGGCAAAATTTCCTGCTTTGAATTATTTCTCTCTATGGACCATAGTATCAGCCTGACAGATGACAAGAATCTTCCTTGATTTAACAAAGTAAGAATGTTATTGTAATATATCTGTGTGAATGCCACATGAAATACTTTTTTAAGCATAAAAACACTGTGCATGCACAGGTGTAGAAAACTGTAATTTAATTTGGCACATATATGATATAATATGCAATAATGAACTTTGAAGAAATGGTTCAAGTCTATAACAGAAACCAATTATCTTTGGGAATTTCACAGAAATGCTTGATATCCTACTTTTATGAAAACAAAAAGCCCAGATGTCTTTAAAAGCATGCTTTGCATCATACTGCCTGCAGTCTAGCTAGGCCATGGACTTGTTAAATATTGTGTAAGTCAGATCTTTAAGAATGTGATTTATTTCCTTAATTCATAGTTAAATTGCCAGTTTCATGCCAAGGGACTGTAGAGGAAATAATTTCTTCTGCAGCAAGAAAAGAAAGTAGGCAAATATGAAAAGCTAACTAGCAGTTTTATTTGTCATTGCTACCTTTTATCTTTGATTCATTGGATAACATAAGCTAATGTATGAATTTAGTCATTAATATTTGTGTCTTCTCTTTTATTCCACAGAAACAAGCTATTCCCTGAGTCTACTGTTAGGAATATTATGTATCAGATCCTGCAAGGGCTTGCATTTATTCATAAGCATGGTAGGTTATGTTTTAGCTATAAACCTTCTGAATTAGAGACAGATAATGTTTGTGTAAGTTTTCTGATTAATACACAAACAATTACATTACTAACTTTAGTAGAAGGAATGATCAAAATAATGGCTCTGTATGAGACATTCAGATGACTGAAAACACCTGTCTTTTATAGTTGCCTAATATCTCATTCTGGAGGTCTTCTCAGTTCCTTTTCTATAGGTTTCCACTTTCTCAGTCTGGCAGCTGGCCACTCTCAGACTTGTTGGGTGTTAATGAACACATTCCTTGATAGATTTCAAGATCCCCTGAGACTGAGAACAAAGAAGAAATTACTCTTTTCTCAAGGTACACACAGATACCTGAATAAAACACACATTTTCTGTAAGATACATTTAAAGCAATAAAGTCCGAGTGAAAAGTAGCTTTTGTTGCATAGGCTTCCAACTAATATATATAACGATGGTAAAAGCTAAAGCTGATGTAGCAGCCAGTAGTTAACAAGACCCACTTAACTAGTAAAAAAATCTCAAACACCTTATTTTAACAGAAGCTTTCACACTGTTTTTTGCTGACCTTGGCAATTCTGTCTGCTAGATAGACTGAAGGGTCTGTTGCTGGGCATCTCTCTGGCTTATCAGAAGAGAACTGACATTGGTGGCCAGAGTCCTGGAAGCAAAATGCTTAAAAGGACCAGCATTACAGTTCACTTGAACAACACATTTAACTGTGTTTTGCAGAATACTTTCCAGCTAATGACTTTATTCACTCTTCAGATGGCTACTCACCTGAAACCTAATCATAAATTCTAGTCTGCTTCAGTGACATACCTAATATGTAAACACAGAAAAATACTATGATTGATTTGCAAAAATCTAAGCCAGCTTTTTTCAATGAATTGCCAAATGGATCACAGCCTTTCAGAACAGCTTTTATTGCTATTTAACTTACTCTAGTTAAGACTGAACAGTTCTATGTTGAAATTGTATTTTTCATTGACTTGCTACCACACGGGAATTGTATTTCTGCCAAGATGTTGCAAATTTGTGTTTAAACAACACCTAGAAATGTTTGGCAAGCCCAACAGAATGGTTGTAATGATATTGTGGCTCACGGTGTAAGAATGAGTGTCCTAAGATTCTCTCCACAACAGTTCTGGGAAAAAAAAACACATGAAATTTTTTTTCCTCTCTCTCTATTTCTCTGTTTTGCTCTTGTGTGACATAGAAATGCTTGTCAAGTAAACTTCTTACATTCTTTGTCCATCCAAACTCTTAAGCATCTTTTTATATTTGAGTGCACAACAAATGGATCTTTCTACAAGTTTGTCATTAAATAAATTGCCTCACAAGCATTCTGTGAGTGCATGTCTGCAGCAAAATACAGAAGTGATTATACTAAATGCTAAGAACAGCCTTGATTGTGTTGCCTTGTACCTTTCACAAAGTAATTCAGGGTGGCATCAGAATATGAGCTCAACATCCCTAGGAAGGATGCAGTCTCCTGGTTAGTATATACCTACAGCACTATGTCTTCAGTGCTGTTATACAGTCATCTAATGAACAATAGCTAATCTAGTTATACTGGACAATGTAGACATCCCCTATGTCAATGTTAAGTCCAGTCTCTGTGAGAATGTATTCAAAGCCATGGAAAAAGTACTCATATTGGAGTCTCTGAAAAGGAGCTCACAGAGCTTCAGTTAGGTACTACAGAGGGAGCTGTATCTCGGAATGGTGGTTCAGACACTTGCAAGAAAGAAGCATAAGAACAAGATTTTTGGGCTCATAGTGGAAGCAAATTTCAGAGACAGTACTCAGTGATACACCAGTCCTTTTCTCTCATTTATATTAAAAGAGCTCTTTCCAAACATTCATTAATGATCAGTTTTTGCTGAATGCAAGGAGCACTAAAAAATACACTGAGATCCTCTTACATGGTGTTGAATAGCTCAGTGCTTGCAGATTATGTTCTCAGATTTAAAAAGAAGTTTGAAGTGCAAAATCCCGTTTATATTCTGTTTAAAAATAACATTTTATGTAATTGATTGATAACTTCATTGGACAGTTTTCAGTTAGAATGAAACTAGCATTAAAATGGTGGAAATTTTTTAAGGTTGGAGAGGTGTCCCTTGAAAGAGAGCTGTCTGAATAAATGCTCTGAATTGTTACAAGATAGCCAACTTGTGTGTACTTGTGTTCTGCACAGCCTGGCTAAACAACACGGTACTGATCAGCTCTACTGATCACATCCGACTTTGATATCTGTGTGGTGCTATTTCAGCTTCAATGCTAGGAACTAAAGCAAAACAATCCAACTGGAAAATAAAGGATGCAGCTGTGAGTGACATTGCAATCCACATCAGTATTTCATTTGAATTTCAGGGTTCTTTCACAGGGACTTGAAACCTGAAAACCTGCTTTGCATGGGACCAGAACTTGTGAAAATTGCAGATTTTGGCTTAGCCCGAGAAATCCGATCTCGACCTCCTTACACTGATTATGTATCCACAAGATGGTAAGTGCTCAGTTGCATTGTAGGAACTTGCAATCAGCACTTGAACGTTGTACAGTACTGAATTCGTGCTAATTGTTTATACTACTTTTGATGCCTCCTCATTATGAAACTTCTATTTAAGCCTGGTGTAATTTAAAAACCTTCAGTTAGTGCAAGATAGTTTACAAATAGCAACAGCAAAGGAGCAGAGTGGGAGTGTAGTAAGGCAGGTGGGAAGTAGGAGTGTAGTAAGGCAGGTGGGAATTTGCTAGGATTGCTGTGTGTCAGGAAGGTGTGAGAGAGTTTACAGAAGATTATGTAGTTTTAATAAAAAAATTGATTACAATCAATTCCTCTCCACAGGAGAGGAGAGGAGGTTTTTAAAGAATGTTTGCTCTTAATAGCAAATAATGAAGAGGTGAGCGATTTCATGTATGTTTGAATTGTGTTGATTGTTGGGATTTCCTTTTCTTTCTTTCCTCTACAGGTATAGGGCTCCTGAAGTACTTCTGAGATCCACCTGCTATAGCTCTCCAATAGATATTTGGGCTGTTGGTTGCATAATGGCAGAAGTTTACACTCTGAGGCCTCTCTTCCCTGGTGCCAGTGAAATTGATACTATATTCAAAATTTGCCAAGTCTTAGGGACGCCAAAAAAGGTAACTGAAGTGATATTCCAGACTGCAGTGATCCTGCAGCTGTTCTGCAATACACAATGGCATGGTAGCAGTAAACATAAAAATAATAAATTTTCCTCCTTACTGTTAATTTATGGTATTGTTCTCAGATACAATAAACTAAATTAAAACTTATTTTCTGTGCAGTAAGCATTTATGTGCAATAATTATGCTATACCTGACACATAGAGGAGGAGAAATAGACCCCTGCATAGCAAACAAATCCTTAGACTGTGATTTCATTAGGTGGGAATTTAATTTTCTCTTGTGTACTTGCATAAAAACCTATGGTTTAAGAGGCTAAAAACTGGGATAATGGAAAGATTACTATTTCCTGATTCCATTTGTGCTCTTGACATTGTCAGATGTACAGCAGGACTCACCTCTCACGAGAGGTTTAGGGTGAAGTTTTGTAGTGAAATTTTCAATATAAGACCAGAGTAAGCTGGACATGGTGTGTTATGGGTAGAATATGTGCTAGTGTGCTTAGCTGAACTCTTTTGTGTTTGAAAATCTCATTCTTCCAGAACGACTGGCCCGAAGGCTACCAACTTTCAGCTTCCATGAATTTTCGCTGGCCTCAGTGTGTACCTAACAACCTAAAAACTCTCATACCTAATGCTAGCAGTGAAGCAGTGCAGCTCATGAGAGACATGCTGCAGTGGGATCCCAAAAAGCGGCCAACAGCTAGTCAGGTTTGATTTTATTTTCTTTTTGTCTGCTTGTGATTTTTTTTTCTTTTACTGCAAGGAACAGTCATTTAGCAATTGCTGAGGGATGCCATTCTTAGAAGGGAGAAGAATCCAAGAACAATTTGTAAGACAAAGGAGGGTAATTAAGAGAGAGTAATTAATCTTTTGCATGAAACATCAACTGCTTGGGTATGTGCTCAATAATCAAAGGTGTGACTGCAGTATGTAAATACACTTGAATTAAGTGTAGTCCAGTTACTGTTAATAGCAGTAGAGATAAGGTTGGATGTATGGCTGGCAGGAAGCTGTGATGCTGTTCTTTCCTTGTGGTGTGCCACAGAATGACTGGGATCTGGTTCAGTCACCTTGCCCTAGACAGCCTGTGGCAGTGCTCAGTTACTCTCAGAGTAAAAGCATGTTTCTTGATGTTCAGAAGGAGCTTCCTGTGTTTCAGTTTGTGCCCATTGTCACTGGGCGCACATGAAAAGAGACTCACTCAACCTCCTTTGCACTTACCCTTCTGTTTGTTTGCATACTTTGATAAGATGCTCAAGAACCTTCTCTTCTCCAGGCTGAACAGTCCCAGTTCTCTGTTTTTTTTCACATGTGAGATGCTGCCGTCACTTAATCACCTTTGTGGCCCTTTGCTGGACTCTCTCTACTATGTCCATCTCTCTCTTCTTCTAGGGAGGCCAAAATTGGACACACCAGTCCAGGCATGGCCTCACCTGTGCTGAATAGAGGGGAAGGATCACTGCTCTTGAGCTGCTGGCAGCACTCCTGCTCAGGCAGCTCAGGACTTAGTCTTATTTGCAGCAAGGGCGCATTTGGTGCTGTTCCATGTTCAACTTGGTGTCTACCAGGTCCTTCCCTGCAAAGCTGCTTTCCAGTGGTTGACCCCAGCATGTACTGGTGCATGTGGTTATTCCTTCCCAGGACGTGGTACTTATCCTTGTTAAATTGGCGAGGTTCCTGTCAGCTGGTTTCATCAGCCTGCCAAAGTCCTGCAGGGTGGCAGCACAACTGACCCCTCATTTTATTTGTGTCATCAGCAGATTTGCTGAGGGTGCACTCTGCGCCACCAGCAACGTCATTAATGGAGCTGTTGGTGCAGTATTTGCTAGTAATGCCCTCTGGGGACCCAGATATTTCCTTGGCCTCCAACAAAGACTGCCACCCTTTGGGCCTGCCTTTTCAGCCAGCTGTTAGTCCACCTTGCTCTCTGTTCCTCCAGCCCAGTGTTGCCTGCATAAGGCTTGCTTTTGCTGGGCAGCCTCAGCTCAAGTGCATTGCAGATACATTCCAAGATCCTGTGCATAAGCATTGCCCAAGTCATCAGTATTGCACATACAGGTGGTGGTATCTGCTGGTTTCAGGTAGTGCTCAACTAATATAATGAACAGGGCACCTTCTGGAAAACAGATGGGATTCTTGACATTTTACTTCAAGGGCCACAGCTGAACCTTTGTGATTTAATTCGACCTTCAGTACAAATTGCAAGTAAAAGCTTGTATTAATGAAAACAGTTAAAAATCAAATAGATTAAGAACTCTCAAAGGTAATGAAGAACAAAAAAACACTGACTGTAACAGTATTAAGAGCATTAACAAATGTTTTACAGTAAAGTACAAATAGAGTGAAGAATCTGAGCTTTTAGAAGCTTTCTGCAGTAAGAAGTCTTTGGGAAGGGAAGATGAGTGTGCTTGAAACAGCAAGGTAGATTAATTTCCTTTACTGACAACTTCCTAATTACATGTAAGGCAGATAAAAGTACTTTCACTAACTAACTTTGCTAACTTGTCAGAAAAGGTAGAGGCTAATTTCCATAAGGGTTGTATTTCTTTCACTTAATTCATTCTCAGAAACAGAGAATGCAGGAGATGTCTCTGGGGTCATTGAGTTTTGCTGGCTGAATCCGTCATGATGAGGGGGATGTGTTTCACATGCATCCATGAAGAGACAGCATGTGATGAAACATGCCTTTAGATGCCATATACCTGGTTAACTACCTTAATTCTGCAGAACCTTTCCTTCTGTAGAAGTCCACAGAGGATTTGACAATTCAGTATCTCCTGAAACTTCTCTACTATTTCAACACTTTTTGAAGTGGATTGTGCTCACTAGAATCTAGTGTTGAGGGATGGGTCTTCTGCTGATTCCTACCCCACAAAAAAGAGTAATTAGATTTGTACTGATACATAGGACTGGGGTAAATGAAAAACTTTGGTTTTCTAAGCCTAACATCTTTATTACCTTTTAGGCACTTCGATACTCCTGCTTCCAGGTTGGGCACACCCTGGGCATTCAGGAACTGGGAAAACAAAAGGAACTGCAAAATAAATTGTCTCTGCATATTAAGCCTGTCCCTCCAGCACAGCCCCCGCTGAAACCTCATGCCCGAATTTCATCAAGGCCTTTTCAACAAAGCCAGTCTTCTCAGCACATGGTGTACACATGTAAGACAGATAACTCTGGGGCTGAGCACAGTAACTACTTACAGGAGGACAAGTCTAACCAGGTTCTTCTGCCTGCAATACACAATAAGGTTCCTCAGCAGGTAAAGGTCCGTCTAACATAAGATAAGCTTTCTCATATACTGCCTGACTTTTTTCCTTGTGTTTCTTTTTCTTATTCTCTTTCAAGATTCTTGTACCTCACCAAAAGTACAGCGAGTGGAAACTAAAAAATGGTTCCAATGTTCCAACTTTCTGCTAGAAACTGGAATTTCCTCTATTGAAATCTAAATCCGGTTGCTGTAAAACAAGCAAGTCAGTTTCTCATTTTAGAGCCATTTTGTGGTACCCTTTACACCTGCACCATTTACAGGATGACACTGATTTCATATGAATAAAATGGATGTATAGTGTTCAAAATATTAAAGAGATTGATTCCAGAGAGAAAAGTATGAAGATGAATAGTATTGAAATGAGGGAAACTGTTTCCTTCATCCATTTAAGGCATCCAGTTTGTTGACTAAGGGAATAATAGTCCCTTTGGTTTTCCAAATTGGACTTGGAAACCAACGGATTCTCCTTTCACCATGAGAATGTACTCTTTCTGTCTACTAATGGGGAAACTGGATTCATAAAATAGGTCACGAAAGCAGACAATGTGAATGCTTCTGTGACAGGGTCAGTCATAAGCAGGGTCTGTAGTGACCAGTGTCACACAAAGTCTAAATGTACTGCTGAGTCTGACTGAAGAGACACAAATTTGTGCCTGTACTGTCCTGCAAGAGAAAAAAAAATTAAATGTCTAGACACAGGCTCATGGAAACATAAGCGTTCATGCAGTTTTATATTCCCAACATGGGTCTAGAAGTAAAAATTGAGCCAAAGGTAATGGTTTAGGAAGTGCGTACTGGAACATGAATAGGATTGGAACTGAGACCCAAGAAATTTCTTCTTCTGTCAGTTCAAGACAGTTTATTACAGGACAAAATATAGAAGATATATAATAGTGTCAGCAGGCTACAGATTGTGTTCTTAGCATGTTTAATGGAAGTTGAAGATTGTGTTGTTACAGCTCTACTACCACTATTACTCTTTGAGATAGAGGGGAAAAGAAGTCTTGTTTGTTCCTGTCACCTAGATTGTGGTCTAAGCATGTGGGGTTGTTTCTTTTCTATGTTTATAACAGAAACCATCTGCTGGGTCTGAGAATACAAATGGCGAACTTAAACCAAAACCTAGGCGAAGATGGGGACATCTTCCCAGGACAGTTAAGAATTCTGAAGACTGGGATGATTTGGAAGACCTTGATTTCAGCTTCATGAGAATGGACTTGAAAAACAAGAAGAGGCAGAATGATGAGACCCTTTGTAGGTAAGGGGTTTTTATGTGTATGTGCTATTTGGTCTATTTATTTGCCCTTTCCTTCCTTAGTAATGTTGCTCTTTATGCTTTCTTTGTATGTAGAAATGTATATCTATACAATTTTGTGTTCTTTTTTTTCCCCACTGAAAATTACAACTGGCTTAAGTCTCCTGAAGTTAATTTTTGAATATATACTTTTGATTTTACTTGTGGACCATTTTGACATATTCTACAATTCCACGCATATAAACTGTTTTGGACAAATCTCAGCTGCAGTTTCCATGGATGGTACACAGAAGAAAGAAACTTACTGAGTGATTTATAAAAACTTTAAAAGCAGTATATAAGGGAACTAGAAGCACAAATCTGATTTTCAGGGGCACTTGCAGGACTTTGGGTTGATAATATTCCCTGTTGCTTGTGTGTTTATGGTGTAGCAAACACATTACAAGGAAATGATTCCTGGAGATAGGATATAATTGAAAAAGTCAGCTGTGAATAAGCATGTGTTATAAGAGTTGGACTATACATACCTATTTTTGAATTACAGATTTGAAAGTATTTTGGACCTGAAGCCTTTGGATGCTGTAGGCTCTGGCAGCAGTGCACGAACTTCCCATGCGACCTTTTTGCGGCAGGACACTCCCACACTGCGAGTTTCTGCAGCAAAGCAGCACTACTTAAGCCATTCTAGGTATCGACCTGGTTAGTAAAATACTTTCCTTTTCTTCATGCAATTCCAACAGGAGTATGAAATAGTCACTGGTACATTAGCTCTTATCCTTTGAACTTGTGGAGAGGGGCTACTGCTCAGAGAACATGAGGACAGAAAAGAGCTTGTAGTGTAGATGGCCACGACACAAACTAAATTCTAGTAGTCTACAATACAAACAAGGGGACAGGATTATTTGTACTTCTTCCTCCTCATGGATACTTTTATACTTGGAAGTGTGTTAGAAAATGTCTGTATATGTGCCAAACTACTCCCTGTCTCCCTAAAAAGTGTAAGATTGGTCTTCTAGACTGGAAAAGAAAGGGTCATGTGTTTACCTCGTGGGTGTATAGTACCATGAACAACTCGTGGGAATATGCTTTGCTGTAGTTGGGAGTTAAGTAAAACACAGATCTCTTTCTCTATAGAGAATTACATGTCTGTCTTCATGATAACCTCTGCTATACTGACACCATTGCTGAGGCAGGGTGAAGTACAGGAGGCAGACAGCATGTCTGTCAGTATTTCAAATGAGATGAATATAAGTGTATTCTTTCTCATAATTTCTATTCATAATGGTAGTGTTAGCTGTTTATTCACTTGTAGTACTACTTCTTCAAAATTAATGAAGTAAACTAGAAAGTATTGTGAGTACAAACAGTCTTTTTTCCTGAAACAATAATTGACTTTCAATTTGTCTCATTTAGATAGAGTTTTAGTAGCTAAAACTTGTTTTGCTAGAGGAGATTGTAAAACACATTGATCCCAAGACTGCTTTAGCCATATCATAAATTGTGGGTGCATCCTTGAATGTTAGGTACCCTGCTTAAATGTGGGAGATATATTAAGTAAAAATAATAGGTGTCATCTGAACTGTAGTACAAATTATTTGCACAGTCCGAGGTTTCAGTAGAGACACCAAAGAAGAGTACAGTGCTATGAGAAATGGAATTGCCATCATTGCCTCTCAGGTTATCTTATTGCTGTTAGGGTTTTATTGGAAGCACAGATTTCACGTACATAGCAAGGTTCACTTTTTGTGACGTGAGAATATTTGTGCCCTTGATGTAAGGACCCTGTCCTGTGATATAAGCAGCCATTGATGTTAGTAGAACTACTTACATGGTGATGTTTGGAGGATTAGGGCCTGTGTCTAGTTTCCACCATTCCTGTAGCCTATGTGGGAGATTTTAGTGAAGTAATCTTTACATTTTTGCAATATAGGAATAAGCACCAGGAATAGCATAGTTTCCACTTCAAACAAAGAGTCCCTTCCATCTAATTGCTGGCCCAGTTCTGGTTTGTCTGGGAAAACCTCTGGTTTGGGAGGAAGTTCTACCAACAAGATGAATTCAGGTAAGAAGGTGTGCTTTGGACTCTTGAGAAATGATAATAAGTGATGTCTGTGCAATTCCCACCAGTGTATTTTGGAGTCATCCATTTCCAAAATGTCAGCTCTGAAGACACCTGCTTACGCTGTCTGTTCTTTGTTTTAAAATTGGTTATGACGCTCTTCTGCCTCAAACTGAAACATAGTAATTTCTTCTAATGAATCCTCCCAAGTCTGAAATACTCCATGCACAGAAGGCTGGACAGCTTAGGTCTGTTCAACCTGAAATACTTCATCTTGTTTTCAGTTTCCCTCTTCAGTTTCTTTAAATCATATTTTCTTGTTTCCAAACTATTTGTATTTCCTTAATCTGTAACAGTCTGATGCTGACAGTCTCCTGAATGCAGGTGTATATATAGGAGTTCTGGATTTCAAGTGTCTTCAGTTAAGTTCTTGTTTTGATCAGTCCATGATCAGGCTTGATTTTGAAAATGATTCCTCAGGGCATTTGTCTCCTGTTGACAGTATGGGAGATCCATTGTGTTCAGGTGTTCCTTGCCATTTCTTTCAGGGCCCATAGGATCAAGTGGTCTAACAAGTGCTTATGTCCCTTCATTTCTGAAGAAGGAAGTAGGTTCTGCTGGGCAGAGGGTTCAGTTAGCACCAGTTGTGGACCCATCTTCTGGTAAGTCCAGTACTAGACTTCTCTTGGTCCCTTAGTCAGAAATGCTCCAGTAGTGCTGTATGTACGCAGCAATGAACTATTTATCTTTGCTTTATTTTACTTGTCAGTATATGACTGACTGGAAATATATTGTTTGTTACCTTGCAGAACTTCATATGAAGAAGGATTTGGTTTGTGTTTACTTTTGTTATTAAATATGTGGGTTTATCTACAGCTTATTTCAATGGGACCTAGAGGTTGGTGTGAGAGCATAGAATTCACATTTACCAAATCAGCGATGCAAATACTCTTAGTCTGCTAAGGTATAGGGGATTGGATCCGCTGTTGTTCAGTACGGACAGCTCTCACCGAACCTTTGTATCACAGAATGTGTTGTCCTTTAGAGCTTGCATCCCTGACATCAGTGAGACCCCTTCTTGGATGGCCATCACTCAGTTCGCCTACGAAGAGCTCGCCGCGGTTAGTGCCTGTCCCGCCGGCAGCGGAGCCGATCCACGGGCGCGTTGACTGGTCTGCGAAGTACGGCGCCCACCGGTGACCGGGGAAACGGCCTCTGAGCAGTGCGGCCATCCCCGGAAACGGTGTCCAACATGAGACCACTTCATACTGCTTCACATACCTGCATATTTAAAAGGAGCAGATCTTCCACGAATGACACACTTCAAAGGTTTTTTTTACTTATTTGCAGTAATCTGAATGCAATCTTGTACCGTTTTGTATAAAAATGTTTTGTTACATACTTGGGTCCATTTATTTTCATAAAAGTGATACATTTTGTATATAAGGTTTAGGGTATTTGGCATTTTTATACAGTAAATTTTTATAATGAACTTTAAAAAAATTTAACTTTTTTATTAGACTCAACTTTTTTATAGAAGTGGATAAAAAAAAATTTGGTGCAATATTGCAGTGAAGGAGAAGTATTGAGGAAGGGGCATTCATTAGACATTTTCTGAAGCTGATGTGCTAATTGAGGCTGTGTAATTTCAAGTGATGCCATGTCTCAGTGCCACACTTCTATTGTCCTATGCTCATTGCTTCATACTGACATCAGAGGAGTGAGTGACTTAACAGTCTAAACTCTCCTTCACAGTCACTCAGAGACTTTTAAAAGATAGTGGGAGGCACATTTTTTTAAATTTATTTTTGCCTTTGAAACGTTTTTTGTTGGACTGCTATTCAAATTTACCAAATCTGAGGACTCTTCTTTGGTGAAGGGTAAATACTCTCCTGTAGATCCATTTTCTGGACACAGTGTTCCTTTTTCCTGCTTAAAAGTTTTTCTTTGGCATTGTTCACTGTGAAGTAGAATGTGGACCTACCTCTGTTAAATTCATGTAAATGGTCTAATGATTTCTAAGAAGAAAAAAGAGATTCTATGTCTTCTTTTTCGTTTGTTGCAAATGTAAGATCTGAAGATATATTAAAGACTGTATTAAAAAAATCAATAAAACTAATAAAACTGGTTTCAGAGTAACAAAATACTAATGATATGCCAGCAACATAGTTTAAGGAAACAAGATTTATGCAGCTGACTTACTTTTCACAACTGTTTTAAATTGCTGCTGTTCTAAATCACTTAAGGAAAAAAAAACTCAAAAAAAGCCAACACTACAAAAACCAAGAGGAAATGGGTTGGTCTAACCTTACTTATGTTTATACTCAGTTTTTCTTCACTCAATACATCTTCTTTTACAATGTGAAAAATATGTCAGCTTCCATAAATTAGGCCCAGAGGCTCTATAGGAAAAAATGGGATCTTATGTGGTCCTGTTAAGAAAATGTTGTAAAACCGTGGTTGATTTCACTGAAATTTATACAGTTCTTTGAAGAGCAGTTTAACTCAGATTTTGTGAGTATTATTTATATCAAGGTATAGAGAAAAGAAAGTAGCCCCATAAACTGGTTTAGTTCTACTCTGCAAAGGAGTACCAGAGTCAGCCACCAGCAGAAGATTCTTTTAGAGCACAGTCAGCATTTGTCTGTTCTGCACCTCCTTCTACAGAAGAATGATAAAACCATTCAGTGCTGTGGGAAAACACCTTCCACAGCTGTGTTCTGGAGCAGTGCTGCCAAAGATGAAATGTGCTGACAAAATGCATCTCCCTGCAGAAGTGTGCAGAAATGCTTATCTTTCAGAGTTCATTGTGGATCAGCTCAGGAAAATAGTTTATTTATGAGACTTAAATCCAGCCTAAAGGGATCAGAGCAGGTACAGTTCTTAACTTCCAGGCATTTCACAGGATCTCAATAGCTTTGTGTGTCAATGAGATCCTCTCCATGGGATCTGATGGCACACACAAGGTCTCAGGGTGGTCTTGAGGCTGAGAACAAATTCTGGCCTTTACAGTGCTTCCCATGGTAAACGTGGGATTTTGAGGAAGCTGTACCTTAGGGTAGGCTGCTGGCTCAGTGCTGCAGGCGGACCCACAGGGAGCACTGGTCACTGTTTTTATGAGCTCAGCCCAGAGTGAGACAGAGAGCAAAAGTGTGCATGAAACTTACACATGCCAAAGACATCTTCTGTGTCCTGCTGCCCTGTTATCTGAGCATAGCAGTACTAACTCCAAACCATACCTAACTGCTTCCACAGCAGTGATGCCAATGCTTAGCAGTAAAGCAAAGCAGCCATTTGATTTCTAAAGTGCACACTGACGTGTGTCAGTGGGTAGGTGGAAAGCAAAATATATATATTTGTGATAGAACTGGAAAGATAATTGTTTCTCTTGGAAATAAATACCTGTATTTATGTCTACATATAATTTAATTTATTTTATCACCAAGTGATTTGTCTTAAGAATGAACACCCTGAACCTCTCCCAGTATCCCTAGGTCTAAGCAGGCTATTTAAGTAGTCTGGTCTGTACACTTAGTTCCTACAAGTGGAAGGACACAAGTCATGAGAACAGGCAGCTGAGGCTTGGATTCATCATACCTAAGTGTGAGCTCCTGTGTTGGGAGGTGACTCACTTCTGGTGAGTGAGAATCATGTCAAAAGAAATCTGTCTCATTTGAGAGCATACTAACATTCTGAGATACCTGAGTCTCTCCCCTAAGGAGGGGGACAGCTCTGATATTCAAGTAATACGGGATGAATCTGAACCTGCCCTGTAATCTCTGAACCTTTATTAGACTGCCAGTGCTTCTTTTGACTATAGCATTCAGACTTTAGTCTGTCCAGTCAAGAGATTAGAAAAGTAAGTTCTCCTTATAATTTTCTTTTTTTTTAATAGGTCCTGCTTTCCTAAATTAAAGCCTTTTATTTTTGAGGAAAAAGCTAATAATCCTGACATTGAGAATCACAGCTAGTTTTAACATAGTGAGACAGGAAATTAGCTAGATGTCATGGCTGTACCCTTTACTCAAGCACATTCTTACTGAAGCTGGAAAAGTTCTTTTTGAGTAGGACGGAGCTGAATTTATGTATTTTACTATGCTGTCTCTGTGCAATACAGATGTGGAAAAGATGGAAGTCTTCATATACTGAAATCTGGACAAGCAGCATATCTGAGAATTTATTATATGTAACCTACTACTGTATACTATAATATTTAGCAGCATCTTTGTGGCAAATGTTTTTAGAATTGTACTGTTTACATTTTCTCAGGCTTAGGCATAACATGTAATAATAAAGGAGTCTCACAGTGGATTCATTTACCCCTGTAATCCAGATTTTCCAAAAAGTAGTATGAAAGTGCCATGATGTTAACAAAAAGGAAAAAAAAAAAAAGCCAATTCCCATGGTGTTCCTGTATCTGATATGGCTATTGATATGAGCAGGATGTTCCATAATGTGAGGAGGAAAACATGTACTGAAAGACCATTTTAGAACTTAATATGGAAGGGAGGTGTGGAATTGTCAGAGATGTGAAGAAATAATGGTTCTTGTTTATTCAGTCTTTTTGTTCAGAAACATTCTAAATGTTTGTTTCATTCCTTCTGTGTCCAATGTCCTGCCCAGAATAAAGTTATCCTTGAGGAAGCACTGAGTGACTGCCTTACTCTTTTACTCAGTTTTTAATGAAAGCACTTTAGTTTGCCTTTGGTTGGGATTTTTAATTTGAGTGTTTGTTTTTTTTTTTTTTTTAATAAGCCATCTTGAAGGGGCACTGCACATTCCGTGGGCACGTGGTTTGAGTCTAAGTATGTAATTTCTGCAATATGCTGTAAATTCCCTGTAAAACTGATTGCTTAGTCTTCCTTGGCTGTCTGCTCCTCTGAAACTACCTGCAAGACTGAATTATAATATGTATAACACTTCAGGAGGAGAGGCAGCTCAACTATATTGTTGTATGTCCCTTTTGAAGAGAAATTAATTCTGTTCTGTTCTGTTCCTGTTCTATTGGTCTGTGTCTTGTGTCACTTCTGTAGCATTCTCCACTGGCTTTCAAGGTAGTAGAAGCTGAAAACAGTTTATAGGTTATAAGCCCAGCCCTTTTGTTAGCTGTTTAAGTGCCCTGACAAGCACTTGCACAGGTGAAGAAGTAGGGGAAAAATACATTTACATTTGCAACAATTCTAGTTTTACCTCGGGGGGGGGGGGGGGGGGGGGGGGAAGTGTCATGCTGGTAGCTCACGGATTTTTAGGTGAGTGGGGAACTGAAGAACCGATAAAGTGAAATAAAAGAGACACGGTGCATACACACACACTGACTGCACGGAAGGGGTATAAGCACAAAACAATGGCAGACTGCCCCATGCAGCGCCTCACTTGGATGTGTCTGCAGTCTTGGAAGCTTGACTACCCTACGTTCTCCTACAAATGGACCTTGAGCTTGTTTGGAGGTTCTAGCAGGGGAGCGCAGCTACCGTATACCCTTGACCGATGAACGGTACCGTCTCTATCGGGGAGGTCGTCCTCTTCGACCGAGCGCGCAGCTTCGGGAGGGACGCACATGGAGCGTTGAGGGAGGAAGGGGACACCCGCCTAGCCAGCCAGATCAGCCGAATCAACCCTGGCGATCAATGGGGTGACAGATGTCGCAGCCAGATCGCCCTCACATCCAGACAATGCGTGCTCCCGAGAATGTATTTATAGCTCAATACTGCGGATTCCCTTACATCATGGTGTGTGAAAACAGCTGAAAACCCAATGGCACAGCGCAAGGAATCATCACTTTTCAGCTACAAAACCACCTGAGAGAAACCGGTTCTTAACCGATTAAAAAATTTAAGCGAAATTTTCTGGGGTGAAATGTCTCTCCAGAAGGCTTTGCGAAACTTGCAAATTTACGGCTTCCCATTGGCGGCTGCTGCGCTCGCCACCGCCCCATGGCCTGGGCGGGAGAGCTGCGGGCGGGGCTGAGGGCGGCCGCGGGCGGGGCTGACGGCCGCAGTGCTCTGCGTTGGGGCGTCCTGTGCTCGCTCGGCACCACCGCTCAACCCTCCGTGTACGTGAGTAATGTGGCCCCCTCGGATTTCTGTCTTCCTGTTCCCCCCGCCAAGCGGTGCCGGTGGCCCACGCGAGGCGGGGAGGCGGGAGTCCGTGGCGGCTCCGGCCTGAGCCGCGGCTCCGCTCCCGCTGGCGGGCTCCCCGTGTCGCAGCACGGACCGCTCGTCGTGCCGTGCCTGCCAGGAGCTGGTCCCCGAGGGGCGGGAGCTGCTGGCCGCGGCGGTGCTGCCTGTCACACGCTGAGCACGGGACGCGCCCCCGGCTTGGTGCTGGGCTGCAGAGTGGAAGCGCTGCTGGGCTGCTGAATGCAGGCGGGGAAAATCGGGCCCTGGAGTCCTGGATCTGCGGGACGTGTGAAGCCCAGCTGCTCCCCTGGCCCTCTTCACCGATGTTCTTTTGCTCCGTGTTCTCCTTGCGAGGGAGCTTCTTGCCCCGATATTCATGTTCCCTCATTCCCCCCTTAGCCCAGATGGCCTTCACAAATCACAGCAAGGGAGCAGATTTTTCACCAAGTCCTTCTTCCTGCTGAGGTGTCAGGCTGAGGGGGGACAACAACCTACCAGCCATTGCATCTCCTGGCTGCACACTGCCACTTTATGTCTTTCCCATGACGGGCGGAGAAGGGAGAAACTCTTTGCCCACCACTAGGGTGCTCTTTCCATCAGATTTTAGTTCACAAGTTGGACTTTCTCTTCCAGTATGGCATAGGAGGCTCAGTTCTAGGAACCTAGAATGCTACAGCTCATTTCAAAGTTTGTTGACCTGGTATTCAAAAATATATTATTTATAAAGTACTATAAAAGAAGCACCCACCATGCCTTTACCTTCCTTTTCCTTTGCTGCATTGAGGCATGTTGGGCATCAGTGACTTGCTTATGTCCTGTGACCTGTTCACTGGCCTGCTAAGAGTAGGTCTCCAGAAGTGGTACTGAGGACAAGTGGCTCTTCTGTTTCTTTAGTTTTTTAAACTACAAGTTAAAAATCAGCTTTGGCTTTTTTCTGCTTTCTCTGTGAATGTAGCTGTATCAAAAGTAGCTCCTGTTTCATTCTGTTCTTTTGTGTAGTTCACAGTGATACTTTTCTAATTCACTGCTATATTTATTAGCGGTAGAGATAGTAGTATTTGGCAGTGTTTTGGTTCCCTGTGACTTCCCTAAGAGCAATCAGAGGCCCCTGAGCAGGTGGGGGTGGAATAGCCAGGTTTATTTCAATTCCCATGGCCTGATGCAGTCTCATATTTTGTGTTCTCTTTTCATGCCTGTTGGCTAACAAGCAGATCACTTTGTGTGTGCTCAAGGTCTTTTTTCCCTCTGCTTATGAATGAGCTCTTGGAACACTGGAAACTGGAGGTTGCTGTTCACATGCCAAGAGCCTCTTTTCCAGAATTACTTCAGCTGTGGATTGAAGTGACAACAAATCACATTACGGAGGGAAAATACCTCTCCGTTGCAGCAAGGACTTGCTATAAGGGAGTTTTGCATGTGAAATGCCAGTGTGATTAAATTTGATTGCTCTCTTGGCTTATGGCTCTACAGTGGAATCCAGTTCCTGCTGAGGCCTAAACAGTAGTCTGTTCAAAAAACAACAATTAATAGCCTCATTTATGAAGTCATTAAAGAACTAAAATGCTGCTTGCAAAGTAGCATTGGATCATCTGAAAAGTCCATAAAGTTTTGCATAGCAACAGGGTTTATTAATAGAAGTGTAGCTTGTAGAAGGACAAGTAGTGCAACACTCTGAAACTCTGTATTTTAATCTGGATTATTACAGAAGAAACAGGCCATTCTTCTGAAGTTTCTACTGATCCTCATATTGCAATATTTTTGAAGTTTCTACTGATTGCTGGATCACCACAGCTAGGAAAAGAAGTGAGAGGCTTAACAGTACATTGCTGCACTTCACCTAAATGTGTAAATTAATGTTTGGATACTTTTGGCATTCCTGGCTACAAAGTCTGCCACTTTCGGAAACTTCATTTACTGCCTCCTTTGTTTGATCAAACTTGGCTGTTAGTGGTGTCTGTGTAACTTCAGTGCTAAAACTTGTATTTTCTAAAAGTTTTAAGGTTTTTCTTCATGGTGTTTTTTTTATTTTTTCTGTTATGTCCTACTTAGCAACTTGATGCTTACTTTTCCTGAATTTCATTGGGATGAAAAGTTTATGAAATAGTTTGACTTGATTGTGCAGCAAGAAAATCAAATCAGTTTAGTTATTTGCTAAAATATATTGTCAGAAATTAACTTAAATTTTTGTTGGCTGAGTGACCTGTGAACCATTATTTGAGCTGCCATCAGATTTTTGTATCATTATTAACTTACTATCTCTTATAACTCTTTCAGGTAACAGAAAATTTGAAGTCATGTCTGCAAAACCAAAACTTTACTACTTTGATGGAAGAGGCAAGATGGAATCGATTCGTTGGTTGTTGGCTGCAGCTGGGGTCGAGGTTTGTTTTAGAGCTTTTAACTTCTAGCTGCACATTGGTAATCTTGTCTTTGAGGCAGATCACATGTTGGTAGTCAAAAAAGAAAAGGCATCCCAAGATGCAGTAGTAAATGAACTTGGATATTCAGTGTAGTTAAATACTTTTACTTACACAAAAGCATGGCTTCAAGTTACATGCTTTCTGAGCAATGACACTGTAAGCAGTGACACTTGCTTAACACAAGAATGTGTAATCCTTAATTAAGCACTTGATTACTGAGCCAGAGGTGCTGAGCTCAAAGCTGTGTTCCTCACATAACAAGTGTTCTCTGTGCCTGGTAAAACAGCAATTTACTTTCTCTAGTCTTCCTGTTTTCAGTTGAATGCTCACACAGATATTTTTGTTTTATTTTTCACTTCACTGGCTGCATCCCCCATAATAAGCTGTAAGCTTTCATCATTTAGATGAAACTTAGCAGGGTGAAGAGAGCAAATCGACCCACATGTGTAGGGAAATTAGAAATCTCTAAATACTTGGGTAAAACATAGAAGGAAGATAACACTAATGTTTTCTGATGGTATATAATTTACTTATTCATTTACTGGCCATCTTGGTGGTAAACTGGTAATACAGCTTCAGGACACAAAGGACTAGGACTTGCTCTGAGTGTTCTCTTTTACACAATAAGCTGTTACAGTACATAGAGTTACTTCTGTACTGAGCCAAGTTTTTTAAAAAGACCATCAATCTTTTTTTGAAGGCCTTGCAGAAGACAGAACTGTCTGCTTTCCTCCATCATTTGTTTCTATGTTTTAAGTCCCTCTTCATTTTTTTTTTTAGTTTAAAAAAAAGCTGTTGATAAGTACCAATTAATACATTTTTCCTTGGAATATTATTTTTTTCAGCTTCTCATCAGCAGAAACCTGGGTTCTGAATTTTAGAGTGTGATCATACTTGCTGTGGTTGAACATTGGCAGTGCGTTAATGTGCCTGATCTTCTGAGGTTTCTCTAGTATAGCAAATCTTAATTACTAACATGAGTGACACACATGTTATGAGAGAGGCTGAATGAGCAAGGCATTTAGGGATTGGTAACATCAACCATTTTCTAGTCTCCTTGCTGTGCACTGATCACAGACATGTATGGCACATGCAAACACATACATGTAGATATCTATCTTTGGTGTCTTAATCTTGAACTCATTTTCTCCATAAGTAACACTGATTGGACCAGCCATCCTCAACCATATTGAGAGCAAGTACATCCATCTGATCACCAGTAATTCTGTATCTTTTTGTTTCTCATCTTGTGAATATTTAATCTTCAGTTGTCTGAAACTTGCATCTGTATCAAACTTCCTGCAGGGCTTGCTACCTGTACACTATTTTGTAAAATCTTTGTTTTAACTTCCGAAGAATTTGTTCCTGTCTAGCACCCAAATCAAAATATTACAAAGCAGATTTTTTCCACATTCTAGAAAGCATCTTAAGGACAGCCTAGAATGTATTGTTGATTGTTACACATTACATTGTTTAATACGAAACAAACCATTCTCACTTTAGTTCTTATTGCCAGTTCTTCTGCTAGGGCTGCCCTTAGCAGCATTTATCAAGTGTGACAGTCCAGGAGATATTGCCAGCACTTCTGTCCTTGGTGTGTTCTCCCTTAGTGCCGTATCTGAAAAGAACCATGATGAATATTTTTTTTCCGTTTATGGTGCTTTAAAAGTTTATCTCTTCCACAAAAGATTCTTACTTCTCTTCCTTACTCTGTTTTGTCAGTTTGAAGAAGAGTTTTTGGAAACCCGAGACCAGTATGAGAAACTCCTGCAAGGTGAGTCCATGTCAAACCTCAAGAAAGTGTAACCAGACTTAGAGAAGATGTGTGAAGTCTTTGAAGACTCTATGTGTCTTTCTTTCCACACAGAAGAGTAAAGCTGAGAGCTGTGGGCAGCTGCAGAGGCTGGGTTTTCCACATGTAGACAGATGAAATTGCAAACTGAGTATCTTTCCAACCTGGAGGGTTTGCCAGGCCTCTGGATTCTTCTGTTCTCCATCTGGTCCCACAGACTTAACCGTGGACTTCAGTAACCAGAAAATATGTATCCCAACATTTCATGTTATGTTCTGATAGAGCGTAAAGATTGGTCATAAGAGAGAAATCTGACAATACAACACTTGCTTCAAATAGTGTTTGAATAATGGAACAGAATTTTTTTTACATTGTTTGCAACTAGACACTTTTTACTCAGTTGAGATGTTTAGTGTGATTGTCTCCACTACATTTCAATTTCATTTCAAAATCTGCTGTACACAGTCCTGACTGAAACTGCAGTGAAATTTTTTTAAAGGAAGGATGGCAACCCACAATAATTGTGGTTTTCAGTTTAATTTGTCTGCACCTCCGTAATTTATTTTTTGCATGGAAGAACTCCAGTTTAATACAATGACTACCCACAGCAAGCTCACTGTAAAAGCAATGTTCGTCTGCCTCTGAAGACAGCAGGAAATCTGACGTGGTGTTATTAGATCAGTCGAATAATGTGTGTCTGTCCTTTTAGGTGGATCCCTGCTGTTTCAGCAGGTGCCCATGGTGGAGATGGATGGGATGAGGATGGTGCAGACCAGAGCCATCCTCAGCTACATTGCAGCAAAGTACAACCTCTATGGGAAGGACCTGAAGGAAAGAGCCTTGTATGTAACAGTATTACTCTTCTTGAATTTAGTGTAGTAGTTCAGATGCATCTAGAATTAACTGCATAATTGCACACACACCTGTACACTGTCACCTGTGGGCCTCAGTGATACACAAGCCAATTGATTTGTTCTAAATCAGTTACTTTTCAAATGAAAATATTTGAGTCATGGGTTTATTGTGCCTTACTGAAAAGTTAATACAGCCTGACACAGGTATTCAAGAGGTGACTGGCATGTAGATGCTGAACTACTTTTGCAACCAGAAAACTCTGGAAAGAAATGGTTAGTTTCTAACTTTTGGCTGCAAAATAAGAGCTGTCATTGACATTATCCGTGGTTACATGATGTCCCACTGCATGGTAAAAACTGTGTGGTTTAGATCTTTGGAAGCTGCGGAAAGAACAGCTAAAAGCTGTTGAAAAACTATTGGTTTCATGTAAAATAACATACATGTGAAAATACATCTTGATGTTGTGTCTGTGAAGAAAAAAACAGTATGATGGGGCTGTCTCAGTCTGTAGCATTTTAAATGTCCATCTACAGTACAAAACCTGCTCTGATAGCTCTGGAAAAGGGACAATCCAAAGAACTGCTGTACTGATAATTTAGCTGGATGAAGAACCTGGTATGCTACAGACTTCCAACCCCATTATTTATCTATTTGGCACTACTTGGACTTTGGATGAAATTCTGAAGGTGGGATACATCCAGCTAATTACGTCAGTTGGGAATGACTCCTTATTGTGATGTGTGTTTCTTTGGTAATTGTGATCTGTAACACCAAAGGTACACACTTAATCTCTGTGCAATCCTGTTTAAACCTGTACAATGAAACAAGTAAAGAGCCAAAATCACTACAAATACAAATAAGACACCCACTGTGACATATTTTTTTAATTGCAGAAATCATTTCCATGAGGGGATGTGTTTGAGATTGCTTAAAAAAGCATTTCTCAGATCACACTGCAGCCTGTAAAGGAGTGGGGGGGAAGGCACTATGACAGGGGAATGGGAAATTCAATGTTTACTATCCTAAAACAAATATAAGGTGATTCAGCTTGTGAAGGTGCCTTCTATTTAAGGTTTTTGTTTACTTTGGTTTTAAGGATTGATATGTATGTTGGAGGAACTGATGACCTTATGGGCTTCATTTTGATGTTCCCTTTCTTATCAGCAGAGGATAAAGAGAAACAACGTGCTTTAATAGTTGAAAAGGCAACGAGCAGGTATTTCCCAGTGTATGAGAAGGTATGGAGTAGGATCATTTTCTTCCCTGATTCTGGAGGGATAGCAATGGGAACACTGGGTATTTCACCACAAGCAGAAGCAGAAGTGTCAATGCAGTACTTTATACCAGAACATCCATTATGTCTATTGGCTGGAGGGGAGGAGAGCAGTGTCAGATAGGTTGGGGTGGGTCCACCCAAGAGACTTTCAATGCATTTTCTTCCCCATGTCCAGATGAGGAAAGGAGTCATAGAGCAGCTTTGATGGATTTCTGATACCCAGCCAGGGTCAATCTGACCACAGTAATTTGCATTGCAAAAGCAGTGCTAATTGTCTTCTTTGTTTAACATTTCAAATACATCTCAGTTGGGTTTTTGTAAACACAGTAATGCACAGCTATCACTGCTGACTTCTAGCTATACTGGAATTTTGGTGTTTCTCTAATTGATAATTTGAGAGATAGGACCCAAGAGGTACTCTCAATGGAAATTAATATGCATGGACAGGATGATCTAGCAGGAATAGCTCCTCTCCATTTTAAAGACCAAAGAGAAAAGTTTTTCACTTTGCAAGGTCTCCTATAGGTGGTTGCTAAAGGTGCATTCTGTCCTATATTCCACTTGTATCTTAGCCCTAATGCTTTAGGCTGATAATCTGTCTTTTATACTCTCTATTTTCCCATTGAAGCTGTAAAAATGTATTCAAAAATTCCAGATAAATTAGACTTGAAAGATGTGAATACTAAGAAGGTATCTAACCCTATAGTCTAGAACACAGGGTTACCTAGAGCTATAGGAAGAAAGGATTGGTAAGAAAAACCCTGGGATTCTAGATTTCTGCTGTAAAATGATTAGTGACTGCTGGCATATCCCCTGTTCTCCCTGTTAGCTGCATGGGAGAGAAGGGTGAAAAGGAGACCGTAGTGTTGCCAAAGAAGGTGTGGCTATGAGTTTTGAAAACATGAATCTCAGTTGGATAGCCACACCTGAGTGTTTTCATCTACGGTATTTCTAGGTTTTGAAAGACCATGGGCAGGACTTCCTTGTTGGCAACAATTTTAGCTGGGCTGATGTTCATCTTCTTGAAGCCATTTTAATGGTAGAAGAGAAGAAGTCAGATGTGCTCTCAGGCTTTCCTCAGTTACAGGTACCTTGTACTAATAAGTTGCTCATATGGCTGTAAATGTGATAAATAGTATTTCAAAGTCTATTCTGTGTAAATAAGTCCACAAAACATTTGTTACTTTTTCACTGTAGTTTTGCCTTTCCTGCTTTAGGAAGAGCCTTGTAAGATGTTTCATCTAGAGAAACTGTTATTTTCTGGAGTAACCCCCTGGAGTAATATGCATCTGAAGAAATGCACCCTCCCTTTTTTTGAACTCTCACCTGTTCTGTGATACTGCTGAGTGGGAGATATTTTCTGGATCACAAGAATGATCTGAGTAATGTACATATTGGAAGCCACAGATAACTTAACACTTCATGCCCTATCAATACAAGACAGATGGCTCATTTGTTACTGTGGAAAATAAAAGGGTTGAAGTGAGTGGGAGTAAAATTCATCCGCACTTAAAACCATATTTCCTGTCTTGTGTCCGCATACAGCTTGTTAAAGGATGTTACACAAATCAGTAAAATAGAGTTTTTTCTTGTGCTATTTTCTGTTCTTTAAATACCATGTACTTACTGTTTGCTTTTTAGGCATTTAAAGCAAGGATAAGCAGCATCCCCGCAATCAAGAAATTTCTCGAACCAGGAAGCCAGAGGAAACCTGTTCCTGATGATAAATATGTGGAGACTGTCAGGAGAGTTCTCCGCATGTATTACAATATAAAAGCAAATTAGTTTGCCTGGCTGCAGGCTGTAAGAGAGCTGCCAGACTGCACACGGCCAGTTACACTGCGAAGGAAGGCGAAGGGGTGTTCCAGAGGGGTTTAATGGGCAAGAGGTTGTGCCCTCACAAAAAATAAAGTAGGCAGGTATCTTTTATAACACTTCAGTACTAGCCTATTTTCTCCTTCATTCATCTCGAGATTTCTTCTGGTAATTTTAAGCAAGTGAAATGGCAGCAAGCACACTGTCTTCCTAGAGACTTTGTGGAAGAGCAAAGAGAAATGTGAGTTGCTGACTGATAGATTCAGTATGTCGTGCTATTTCTGAGGACTTTTTTCTAGATCCAGATCAGATTTTTATATGATGATTGCTTCCAATGTAGGCCTTTATTCTTGTTTAATATCCCTGTTGGCAAATGAAGCAAGAGGTTTTTAAAGAAAGTAGGAGTGAGGTCTTTCTTTTGCAGTTCTACTGGACATCAGTGACTTGTCTAAATGTCAACACTGTGCCTTTATAACTAAGCTGCACTTCTATTACTGAATTAGGAAATAAACTAACACATGTTTTTGTTTAACTGCTGTATCTAGAGAACCTGCACCAATCAAATAAACTTTTTATATAGTTACATTGTCACGTTGTCTTGTGAATGAAAGCTGGGGCTTGCAAACATCATTTTTACTTTTCCTGGAGGATAAATTCTTTCTATTTGATGTGAGGAGGGTCGTTGTTAACCCACATGCCTCATGGAAAGGTATATTTTGTTTGCGTTTATGAACAAGAGAATGGAGATGTGAAGGAGAGATAGTAAACCATCACACAAACCTGATATAGCTCCTATCTAGTACCAACCAAAGCCAAAATGTTTCTTTTCCTCTTTTTTTTTAACTTTATGGTTTCCACAGAAAACTAGACAAAGGAATTTACAATTGTTTTAATCACTTCAAAAACGGCACTTAGGTTAGGAAAAAGCTGCTCTGCAGGATGTTACCTTGGTGTTTCATACTTGTTATTTATAGCTGTACATTAATGACATAGCTTACAGGAAAAGACTTGTGCTCAATCTCTAATGGCCCTGGTTTATTCCTGTATTAGCTGTGGGTTGAGAAATAAGATGCTGCTTGACACTGGGATGTAGTAAATACACTCATCTGATACCTGATGAACAAGTTGCCCACTTGGGAGCTTGTCAGACTCCCCAGCTTCAGCATGATTGAAGTTTTCAGTGGTACAAACACTTTGCCCTCATTGCCAGGTATACAAAGTTTATATAGACCTACAGTAATTTATCAGCTAATGTATTGTCAATTGCAATTACACTTCAGTCCTTGTTTTAATCTTAGATTATCTTATTAGAAAAGTTTGGAAAATGCTGTAGTTGTTGATCATAATTCCTTAAGTGAACTTTTTTTCCACAAAATTGTAAAAGTTGTAAAAATGTGTAGTGCTGTTCAAGAGTTCGACAAGTAAAGATGCAGCAGATGTAGGAGGTGCCAGTACTTGTTGGTGATAAGCCTAACAGCTGATGGTTATTTCTATTAGTAAATAGAGTGATACAGCAGCAATGAATGAATAGAACAGCAGCTGGCACTGAAGCCTTGTCATCAACACTGTGTTTGGGACAGAGTGTTAACTTCAGCATAGCCCAAGAGTGGTTGTATGCCCTGAATGACACTTATACAGCATTTGGTGCACTCTTGCAGCACATTTTTGAGTTTAATTTCATCCAGAAACAATACAGTTTGTACATTCCAAGATCACACTGTGATGGGAGCCAAAGCACAGTTAAGAAATAAAATTTTAAAACATCCTCCTGTTCCAGGCCACTAATGTAGACATACCCTGTAATGGTCCAGGTGATGGTTCATTTCCTGATATTTCAGTAAATTGTTGATAAGAACTTCCACATTTTTTCCATTACTTTTTTACTAATTATCTTGGTTTATTTTGAAGTGAAAAAAACCTGAAAGTGTTTATACATCATGAGGACTTCTCCATACAAAATCTAGAGCCATGTTGCTTATGCAGGGCTACATGGTGTGACATGGTGCTCTGGGTTAACTCTGTCTGATAACCTTCTTATTTTGATATTCCCATGCAGGTTTATCAATTTGCTTTCTAACCTGTAAAGAGCACCAGGTTTACAGGCTGTTACTGCCGACCTGAGGAACTGCTGAGGGAGCTGGGGGTTTTTAGCCTGGTTGGAAAAGAAGACTCGGAGGCGACTTTATCACTCTCTGCAACTCTCTGAAAGGTGGTTGTAGTCAGGTGGGGTTGGTCTCTTTCACCCGGCAGCAACTGACAGAACGAGAGGACACAGTCTCAAGCTGCATTGAGGGAAATATAGGTTTGATATTAGGAAAAAAATTTTCACAGAAAGAGTGAGAAGTACTGGAATGGTCTGCCCAGGGAGGTGGTGGAGTCACCATCCCTGGATGTTTAAAAAAAGACTGGATGTGGCACTCAGTGCTGTGGTTTAGTTGAGGTGTCAGGGAACGGGTTGGACTCAATGATCTTGAAGGTCTCTTCCAACCTTGTGATTCTGTGATCTTCTATATTCTAGGCATACTAGGGATGAAATCAGCTCAAATCTAAGTCTTTTACAGAGTATCTTTTTTCTCCTGAGCAACCTTGAGTCCTGGTACTCTAGCAGTAATTATTTAGGGTATTAGCTGACTTCAGTAATGCTTTTACAACACATAAGAGCTCTTCAGTTCTGTTACCAGCTTTCAAGACAATAGTAAACAAGTAAAGTGTACAGATGTTTGTTGCTGTTTCTCCTTTGTCTCAATGTTGCCAGCCCAATAATTCCTGGCTAAATATTAGTTAACGCAAATAGCCTCAGGATTTGTTTCACTCTTACCTATCACAAATCACTTAGCTGTTGGGCAGTTTTGATGTGTTCTCCAAGGACTAGGGGTTTTCTTCAGCTCTTGTTCTGGTAAGACCTATTTATGTACAAATCAGCCTGAGCATCATTCTGAGAGCCATGTAAATTATGCTTGGTAGAGGTAAGGGTTGTGGTCCTTTACAACCATTTCTGGTTTAAAACACTCTGCCAATGGAATGACAAGTTCATTTCCATTGAAAACACTGGGATAATTCTCACTGATTTACTATCAAGTATAGGTATTTGCTTTAGTACAAGTTACGGTTTCTGATGACTGTGTGGGATCTTCACTTGTGCTTGCATTGTGCTTGCTGATGCTTTGATAGATTGCAGTTAATTCCAGTGAACTGTGCTATTTGTTTAAGCACATCTGAATATGCAAAAGAAGCATCAGCTATTTATAGCTGATACTTTTTCAAGTACTTATACTTGGAAAATGTATTGATACTTTTTCAAGTCTCCTGCGTGCTTCTTGTGGTACCACTTCTCAGCTGACTATAGCAACAAGAACCAGGAAAAAAAAAAAAGGCAAAATGCCAGATTAGGGAAAACTAGCAAGGTTGACTGGAGGATTCCTAAAACTGCTTCTAAAAGGCACTTGGCAGATATTCCTATGTTTACTATCACTTGCCAATTGCTATCATAGGCAAAGTAGACTTGATTTGGGGAAAATTTCTTTATTCCCAATTAATATAGTTGGTGAGAAAGAAAAAAGTTGGAACACCTTCCTCCCACTCCTTTTCTTCCCAGACTCAACCTCTCTCCCTCATTCCCGACTCCTCTGCCTTCTCCCCTCCTTCTCTTCGTGTGTTCGCAAGGCACTTTGTGCATTGTTTCTCCCTGGCACTCTGCCGTGCCGTGCTTTGCCGCTTGTTAAACTCGCTCCCCACGCCCGCCCGGCCGTGGCTCAGCCGCACCCTGCGGTGGGTGGCTGGGTCCGGCTGGGTGCGGCTGGGGCAGTCCCGGCCTCCCCCCATGGAGCCGCCCATGCCCCGTACAGCCGTGCCTGGATAAAAAAGCTGCTCTCAGCGAGTGTCCAAGCGGGTCGCGGGGATCACCGGGCCGGGCTGGTGCTGGCCAAGGTTCGCGTTCCGGAGTGCAGGACGTGGGCACCAGGACGCCTGGACACTGCTGGTGCAGAGGAGCTCTCGGGAGGCTGCACTCGGAACCCAGCCTTGCTCCTAGGAAAGGCTATTTTATTTGCTGCTGGGAAAAAAAAAAAAAAATTGAGTCGTAGGCAACTCCTCAACGTGTCCCCGGGTTCCTTTTCAACAACTCGGGAACTCTGGGCATGGGAGTAGCCTGACATTACTTTTCCTGCCTCCAGGTGGGGCCCTGCGCTTTCCACAGGGGCCCTCCGTGGCTCTGGCTGGAGCGAGGCGATGCATCCCGGAGCCGTCCTCAGCCACAGAGCCCGAAAAGCACACCCGCCGTGGGACGGACCTGAGGGACAGACACTGCTGCAGCAACTTCAAACCTCTAAGCACCAGAATCTGGCTTTTAACGTGTGACTACTTCTGGAGTCAGTGGAACAAATAATATTATCAGAATGCAATTCATCTGTAGGGCATGGTTAACCTCTGAGATGTAAGTGGAAGCATGTCTGCAAGCCACCTTGGAGTTCAGGGCAGAGAAAAGGATATACACACACATTCCCAACAGCTCCTTCCAGGCTTTGTTTCAGTGCAGATACCTGTTGGAATTTCTTGTGCTGCAGCCTGTGCCTGTTGTCTCTTCTATTTTCACTATGGTCCTCTGAGGAGAGCCTGGTCCTGGCCCCTCTGCAACTACATATTAGGTAGGTGAAGAGAGAAACCAGATCCTTGGTCCTTCACTATTTCACATTTTTATCAAAGGGCTAAAAGAAAAATTAGCACATTTCATAGCAGATAAAGTGATAATAGGTAGGGAAGTTGAAACTCAGTGATCTGAATCAGTATTTCATACATAGGAATTAATAAACTAGAGGCATTTAGTCTAGTTAAATGCACTTGGCCTAAATTCCCACTGATGTAAGAAGCAGGAACTCGGAGGAGGTGGAGATAAAGAAGACGATAGATAATCAGCCATATGCCAGCTCCCAGTGTGCCACTGACATCTGAAAATGCTAATGTATATACACCTTGGTGTATAGTGGAAATTTTCAAATAGCATCATTGTATGTCTGACTCTGACACTGACATAAGAGCTACCTAGCTCTAAGCATCACTTAATCCTAGTGCAGACCAGGGGACAATTTTCTAGTTGTGCTGCAGATTTGTGTTGCTTACCCTACAAGCACTACTTTTCATTTCAGACCAATTGAAACACTGCAGCTGTACCATTAAATCTCACACCTGGAAACATCATCCAAGAGAAGATGGAATGTTAGCCTTTCTGGCAAGAGAAAGGGAGCTTCACCTCATCATTCACCTTCAGATGCCAGCGCTTAGTACATACAACCCCAGCCCTGCCAGCCTACTTGGATACACATTCATTCAAGCAGAGAATATCCTTCTACTCGCTCTTTCAAGGACATAGTTTTCTTATTTAGCTTAGATCTTACTTAACTCTTATGCATCTACATCCTTATTTAAGGACATAGATCTTATTTAACTCTTGCTATTATTCAGCAGATAATTTGCTGCAGAACTTTAGTCAAGGGGTGATCTGGGAGACAATTCTTCTGGATTCCTTTGAAAACTTGATTTGAACAATTATTTCTGAGAAGTTTCGGAATGGGTTGCACAGACAGCTTTGAAATAAGCAGGGTAACTCTGACACTTTTCAGAGCATCTTGTTCTACATTATCCCAAAATATGCCGACACAACAAAACAGCTGTATCAGGGGTGTTTGTGCCTTAATTAAGCAGACACACTATTTTTCTAATGCCATGGTGCTTTTTTGCTAATAGTAACAGGTGCTAAAATGAAGTGTAGGGCTGAGGCTGGAGAACGTGTTATCTCCAGGATGTGGGGGTCATTTTTACCCTACAAGACACCGAGTAAGACTTCACTAGTTGGATAGTGTCCTGGCTCTCCTTGAAGCAAGAGGGATACCTCTTCAGAACTGACAACTGAACTGCATAGGTTTGGGCCCCAAAGATTTTTGTGTCTTTTCTGCTCATTCCAATATAGAAGATTAGTAATCTCCAGTTTCAGCAGTGAAACATATCCCCATCAACACTTTTCTAATGTGAGTGTACATCCTGTATTTTATTATTGAAACTTTATTACCTTCTGTATAAAGACCACAGGCAGTTTCAGCATGGTTCTTAAGCACACCCAAGCCATCTTTCAATATTGGTGCTATGGTAAGGACAGTTCAGGTCTCTGTGTACATCCATTCAGTTTAACCTCTCACCATTCAGGCTGATGAAAAGAGGCCTGTGTATGTGTAAGGGAGCTGTTGCCTTTGTGAACTGGGTGCTGAGGTCTATAGTGCTGCTAACCAGCTGGGCAAGATGAACCACATTCCTATTCCACTGTCAATCTTGCATTGAAAACTTCCCCTTGAGAACAAGAGAACAAAAGCACATGAAGGTTTATATCTGACCCAATGCACTTATTTTTCCCTTCACTTTTTATGTATCTTGTACCATATTGCCAATTTCTTCTGATACTTTTTTTCATTTGTAGCTTTTATGGAACAAATGTAACAACAGTTTACATCTGTAACCTACAGAACTGACTAAGGATGCCGAAATAAACCTGATATAAAGGTTCAGATTGTTAATAACTTCACTGCCTCTGTTCTGGAGCAAAACTCAGAAAAGTCCTTAGGTTTTTAATTCCTGTAAATATTTTTCCTTTTGAATCAAGATGGTTATATAATCTTTCATATCTGTCAAACTTCTGTGGACAGAAGTCCAGCAACTGATGGAAGCTGTCCTGATGGTAGAAGAGAAAGTGCTCTCCATTCTCTCCAAGTTTCCTTTTCTGCCGGAAATTAAATCAGAGTTATGCACACATACTCCTTTCAAGTTTTGAGGAAGACAGAATGCTTGGCAGTTTCTTGCACTCTTACAGAATGCAGATGTAATCAAGAGAGAATCAGGAAATACAACCAACAGAGTAAAATACAAAGAATACAAAAGGAAGAAAACAGAGCTGAGAATGCATGTGAGAAGTGAATTACAAATCAATTAGTTACAAAAATTATTAGATTATTTTTTATGCATGTGATCTCAGTACAAGAGACAGAGAAGGGTTTTCATCTCCCCTGTCTCTAATAGAAGTGGAATAACACAATTAAATAAAAGCAGCAAAATACAAGCAAATAAAAACAATATTTCCACACTAAGCCAATGGATCTCATTGTTAGAGGATGTCATTGAGGCCAGGAATTTAAATGGATGAAAGTAGTGTGAAGAATATAATGAACGCAGTGGAATCTTGAAAGATATTGAACATTTAAGGGCTAAGCAGCTCTCCAGTGCAAAAAGATTAAACTGTGAAAGGCAGGTTATCCCAGCACTGATCACTGACTGTATGGTTTTAAACCCTGCATTGTAGGCTTGTACCATCTGACTTGCATCTGCTTTTCTCTGAAGTTGGACTGTCTGCTTCTAGGAAAGTGCCTCTTTCCTCATCGTCAGCCCTGAGCCACCATCTGGTGAAGCTGATTTCACTGGCTCTTGTTGGCTCCATTAAAGGTTTTCCCACCCCTATTCTTAGTAGTAGAAAATAAAAAGATTCTTTGAACCTAAGTTTAGGTTAGTAGTAGTTTTAGTTGAAACAATGGGAATAAAGTGAGAGTCTTAGAAAGACCCCCAGAACACAACAGCTACCAAATAGAGGAAATATACATTAATACAAGTTTCTATCAAAATGAGAAGCAATTCCAATACATGAGTTAAATATTTTACAATGAAACTTAATATTTTACAATGAACTTAAATATAAGTTAAATATTTTACAATGAAATTTGTAAAATATACTAGAGGCACGTTTCAGTTTTTGAAACCTATCTGATGCCTTGATAAAGTAGCCCTTTGACCATGTTGAGATAGTTAATAAAGACTAAACAATCCAAGTCACAATGTACTGAAAACCAGTTCTCCATTTAAACTCTCCTCACAGCACTACAGTGGGTGTAAATCAGAATTAGGGTAATTGTTTTCAGACTTTCCTATGCCAGCTGAGAGTCAAAGAGTTCAGGGAAATATTTGTGAGTGTTACTACAGGCTTGGTTAACCTTGCTTTGGGCAGTCAGTAAAGCTTCCTGCACAGAACCAAAGCAGTAACTGAAGGTTTCCAGCAAGGCTTAAGTGATGCATGACTTGTTTGAACTATTCATGTGGACTCAAATTCATGTTTATCACAGTGGTGTGGTGCATCAGTTTCAGAGCCTGCATGTTTAGGAGTGAAATAAGCAGCATGGGGATAATCCTCCTACCCTTCTGTGTTTAATTTTTGGTGACATTTTGTGATGTACCCTGTGCTCACCTCTGAGGGGATGCTGCAATCAGGCATCGTTCCCCAAGCCAGCTTTTTGGTGGCTTGTGAGGATTGCAGGTAGGTACATTTAGAGAATAGTTTGAACTAACCTCATCTACAGCACAAGGAAGCATGTCTGCAGAGCACAGTGGGAAGGTGACATGCCAGGGCATGGTATACTCACTAGTTAAAATCTACCTTTGCCCAAGTCCAGATCACCTGGGCCCCATGCCCACTTCTTGAGTACTCATGGGTGTGGCTTAACAAATCATGTAAAGAAACTTATCAAACAAAATGTAAAGAAACAAATCATGTAAAGAAACTTATATTCTGCTCTAGAGATATACAGAACACCTTTTCAAGTTATAGATAACAGCGACCTCTTTGATATGATTACCTTCAGATTCCAAAGGAGCTTTGTAATTACATTAGGAAAGGCTGTGCTGGAAGCAAAATACCAAGAGAACAAGAGAGAACGTCTTTCTGCCAAACAAGAATGGGTAGAAGGGGAACAACAAATCTGGATGTGGCCATATTCAGCAAATCCAACACGTATCAGAATGCTTTGCTTTACCTGACCCTTAAATTAGGGACCTTTCCCTCCCATTCTTTGCCACCAAGCCTACTGCTGTCCTTGGCAGCTTTTGAGACTGCAGAGAGGACAAAGAGACTACAGTTACATGCATGCTCTTCTGTGGTGTCTCTTCCTGAACCAACTCTTGCACTCAGGTGCATACTGATATTAAAGACCTCAAAACCAGGAATAGATTAATCTTGATTTAGTACTGCCATCATGGATAGGTATGAACAAATGCTCCATTCCTACTCAGCTATCTCTGTATGTGCTGCATTCCTACTGGAGCCACATCTGCATTACACGGGGATCACTGTGCCCATGCTTAGTACAGCATGCATTTACATAATGTTCAGGTATTCCAAAATAGGGTACCTATTCTGCCAGCTGGGGATTATTCTGGGCCTCTGCTTGACTTCTGACCCATGTTTAGGAATTTTCCCTAGGGTAGCCTGTTAGTAACTGGGTTTGACATAGAAAACATACAGACACATGCATTTAATGTCATGCTTTACTCAGTATATTATGAACTTATGAAAGAGTTAGAATTAGGCAAAGTGTAAAGAAGCACCACACAGTTGGGTTTTGCTGACAGCATCAACCTCTGAAGCACATAAATTACAAATTTGCAGGAAGCCTCTAAGGGAAGTGCATCCTCTGGAAGAAACTGCCAGCAATTGCCAGGCAGAGAAGCCATTACAGAACTCCAGATGTGAGGAAAATGTTACCTACAAATGTTTTGTCCTGAGATTCCCCATAGTGACGTGCTGTTTTAGTAGAGCCATGGCTTTAGACAGACAAATACAATTTTGATAACAGTGTGGGTTCTTGAACAGATCTTCAGATTAATTGTACTGATGTCTGCTGCAGGGGTGTAAAGTAATGCCCAACATCACTGGTGGGTCTATTAGCTGACTATCTTGGCATCCAAGTCCCATTTTCCATTTACTCTGTTGTTATCCTTGTGTCTGTTCACATCCACTTTCAGTTTTGGGATTTTTAGCTGAAATACAGATAGAAAAGCTGAAACAGTTACTTCTCATGGGAAAGAAAATCATAGTTTATTTAATCTCTGAGTATTACCCATGTACATTCAATTTCAAAAATTAGTGCTATTACCTTGAGACATAAGGTGGGTTGTGACATAAACTGCTCATCCATTTTTTTATATCAAGTAAGCTTGATACTGTATTTCAAAGTAATTGAGCCCCATTATTCCATATTTTGAGTAACTTCTCTATGTCATACAGCAGCAAAAATAAAAACCTGACAAATAATTAAATAAGCCTAGAACTTCCGTGGTTTTTCTTTAAATGATTCCTATTACTTTAAATATGACCCAGAAAAAAAAATCTGTAATTTTCTCAGTGTTTTCAAATGTCTTGCTATTGTATTTGGGT
Organism: Chloebia gouldiae; assembly: GCA_003676055.1. Lineage (NCBI taxonomy): Eukaryota > Metazoa > Chordata > Aves > Passeriformes > Passeridae > Chloebia > Chloebia gouldiae. The sequence goes on along the minus strand of QUSF01000002.1, from coordinate 19,309,849 downwards.
AAAATGCCCCCAAAATGCCAAGAGAACAGTTCGAATAGATGGCAGCCTTAGAAACTGTGAGGTTAGTGTCATGGTGTAGTCAAATCAGCAAACAAAGACAGTCTCTGCTTGGGTGTCAGTTTTCAGAGCCATACGGCTTTAAACTGGATAGTGTCTGTTTAAGAGCACTGGGAAGCTTTTTTCTTTTATTGGGTATGGCTGGAAACTCCCCCAAGCTGCAGAGTTTAAACAGCCCTGGGGAACCTGCCTGTGCTGGGTGGAGTCTGAGTTAAGGTCAGAAGGTAAGAGTTTAAACATTCCTTTTTCTTAAAGCATTTGCATGGCTATTTTTAAGTGAAACGGCTAAGTTTTTTAGGGTATCTGTTGGTGTAATGTAAATGCTCTCCTCTCTGTAGTCTGTGTACCAGGTAGACTAAAAATGGCTTGATAATTATTCACCAGTGGAAGCTGCAGGAGAGAAAATGCCAGAGAAAGAGGTGTTTTAATCAGTAAATTAATTCTGTGGTGCAATGTGGAGCTAACCAAGGCAGCCATGAAACAACTGAGAGGACAAAGTGCAAGTGTCGAGCACTGTGTTGTTTCTTCTAGGTTTGAGCAGGAAAGCTGGCCCCTGGGATATGCTGGACTCTTAATTAATCTCAGCTCCAGGGCTAAACAGCACTTCATGCTGAGTGCTTCTGTTTTTGGAAGATGATGATCTCTTAAATTGTTCTTGCATCCCTGAGATGTGTGCTCAAGGAAATTCTGGACAGTCATGTTACTAAGGCTCACAAGGCAATAGGAAATAGGATAGAATTGTGGATTTTAGACAAAAACAATTTAAAAAAATGTATTAGTCAAATTTTGTGTTGAAGCTTTTGCTAGATATCAGGGCAGTGTATGCAAGATGCAGTTATTTATTTTGCTGCAGCATAAATTCATAACATGAACCAGTTCTTCAGCAGTGTCTGGGTTAGTGCAGTAGTCCCCAAATGTCCTGAGTAGTGATGTATTTTGGCTATAGGAATCAGATATTACTTAATTAAAATTAGAAGGTTTTCCATGCCTTTTCTGAACCGTCCCTGGACATTTGACCATTTGTACCTTTTTTGAGAGTCAGTTTTCTTCAGCAGGAGCAGTCAGACATAGCTTTTCAGGAGCAACACCAGCTCATATCATGGACTGGTTGTAAGCCTGGTGGTTTGTACTGTTGTTGTGAAATATATGTTAGACCATTTCCTATCTCTTTTTTCGTTCTCCTGCCATATGGTCTGGCTGATGAATGATAACACATTTCTCTGGCACTTGTATAACTTTAACAGTTCAGTAATTCATGGAGCATTTGATAGTTTACTTCCACTAGGAGTCATAAATCCACACAGCTTCCATAGCTGCCCAGTGGCCTGGCATGCTCCAAATGCATATTGAAAATCAGCATAAATATTTACAGTCTCAGAGCAGCTGATAGATCTAAGTTAATGCAATTAATTCAGCTGCTTGTGTGCTCAGCTTTGGACTGAGTGGTGGAGCTTCCACTGCTTCATTTGCAGTACTTAGTGAATAACCTGTATTCCAGTTGCTGCTCAGATAATATGACCACCCACAAATAATTCCAGATAGGTATTTAGAAACAGTGCAACTGTTATGTTACATCTGCTTGAGCCTTTTAGGCTTTATGGATGGTTGCTACACAGCTGTGCTGTGCTACTCCTTTCCTAGGTGGAAGGAGTAGTGTAGTGGGATTTGGCATGTCAGTTACTACCCCGGTGGCTGTTCCTTGCCTTTCTTGTGCAAACAAAGTGAATGATTTACTACAGTCTGGCAGTCCCAGGACAAGTGCAACTAGCTTCAAAATCCTCAGTGTCTACGTTGTGTGTTGCCCAGTTCTTCATCACCTTAGGTTATCAGTATCAGGGGTTTTTCTGTTTCCTTGAAAGAGCTGTCTGGTGGTGGCAGAATCCTACAACTTCTGAAAAGTGTTAGCTTTTAGTACCGAGTCTTGGAAGATTTTGAATTATTTTAATATCGTTTTTAGATAATGGCTACTCATCTTACTGAATAATGTAATACAGATATTCTATACTTCTCTTATACAAATTGTAACTTATACAGAAAGGCCCAATGACCATTTTTAATTAAGGCAAACAGTAAGGAATGGGTGACAGATATACAAGATTACTTGGCTACTAATAAAGCATCAACATATTCTATCAATAATGTATCAACTTTTTAAAACAGTACATCCTGAAAGTCTCTTAATAAAACTAGAAAAATAGTGGAGGTCTGAGTGAAATCCTGAGACCTTGGCTCTGTAGGCTGTACCATTCCCCAGATAAATGAAAAAAGGCGTAGAGAGCCTGGATGAATAGGTTTGCTTTTTTAACGTAGAAGTTGCCAAGTTTCTCATTAGTCAAGGGCTGTATCTTCTGATCTTTAGGGAATCTCAGGTGTCAGTACTCACAGGGTAAAGGGCAACTAAACTGAGCCCACCAGACAAGACTCAGGTCCAGACCCACCAAATGAAAGTAGCTGCCTGTATGTGAGCTACAGGTGTCAGGTCCTGTATAGTCAATGGAAATGCATTCAGCATATCTAAAGATTAAGGTGACTTTTTACCAAAACTCAAGAGGGTTTTTTTGTTTTGGGGATTTTTTTGGTTTAGTTTTTTGTTTGTTTGTAGGGTTTTTTTATTGGTGGTGGTTTTGGGGTTTTTTTTGTTGTTTTTTTTTTTCTGTGTTGGAATGTTAAGGTAACTAAAATCCACTCAGAGCTGACAGAGCTTTTTTAATTAAAAAAATATCGTGGCAAATTTTAATTCTATGTTTGTCATTGTTATTCTCACATAATTTAATGCCACATAGAATCTCTTGTTCATGTGAAGTGATAAAATGATACCTGAGGCTTCTTGCTCCTATTCTTCTTCTGCAAACAAAAGATAATGTTTCCAGCAGGATTGAGGTTCATATACTTGGTATTTCAGTCATTGGCTTTTTTAATTAAAGTCTTATTTACTGTAAGTTTCTGTGCATTACAAGGTGGGACAATGTGTGTTGAAATGATAGAGATGCAACGAAGCTGAAAAGTATGATAATGAAAGAAGCACTAGCTAGGTGTTGTGAACTATGTTGATGAACTGCCCTACAGTGAAAAGTAGGCACACAAGATGCAGAAATTAATAAAGCACTGTCCCTAGAGCCAAATATTGTAATTGGGAACAACTATTCGCACTTTAAAACTGAGCATACTTTTTTCCATATTATGTGTTTAGATTATATTTACTAAATTACCCCAAATATCCCTATTTATTTTAGTAACGTGACTTGGTTCTTACTGCAATTGCTCAAGGGAGAACTCTCAATCTTGTTTTTATTTAAGTCAAGTTTGGGCAAAATATCTTCCAAATGTACTTTATTTTAAGTTCACCTACAAAGCACTGTGGCTTGAAGAAAACATACCACTGGAGTGTAGTGAGGCTGATTCAAAAAAGAAATGTCAAGTGGATGCAAGGTGTGACAAATGTAATGTTGCAGCTTTGGCTTTAACTCTGGGAAAACTGGAGTCATCTGGAAATTTAAGTGATGCGCTCTGAACTATTAGGATATGATTAGCATATCTGTTTTAAAGTGGTTTTTTCCTTCTGATCATCAGTGTATGATACAAGCATCTTTGTGAAGGGGAATGCTATTTGTGTTCTTTTAGTAATTGGGACACGAAGCACAGAGGAATTAAGGCCTGGATGTGGAAATGCTTGTGCTCACATCTGAGCACTGCCAGTCCAGCTGCTTGCCCTGTGTGTGAAACAGCTGGGTACGAACGCGCGGTCTCTGCTGTGTGCCGTGGGAGAGGCGCAGTGACAGCAAAGCATCAACAGCCTCGGTGTGCCAAGGCCCCTGGAAACACAGGGCCCCCATGCCCCAGGGGATGCTTCTCAGGGCACATGAAGCCACTGCAGCTAGGTTCTGGCTTCAAGGGACAACTCAAGGCTGCCATAAGCAGCAAGGAAATGGGCTGCAGCCATGCAGGATGGCCGAGGAAGCTCATCCTGTTTCGTGGAATAAAGGGAATATCAACAATTCATTCACCCCATTTGAGGAAAGAAATGGTCTGCATATGAAGCTGCGAAATACACATAAGACAAACAAAGCTAGACAAATTTCAGCCTACAGGTAAAACATGTTTTCCTTTCCTTCTTTTCTTCTTTTCAATGATGATGATGGCAATGAGGCTAAGTGAGTAATTTCCCTGATGATGTGGAAGGATTTTCAGTAGCTTTGTACAATTTTCATAGGCAGCAGTATTCCCCCTGTAGCTAGGGGCTCACACCACTTGCTTGAACAGGTCTGTGTTTGCTTGCAATCATAAGAAATCTCCCTGGCAGCACTGAGGAAGGCTTTACAGATTCACGTATCTTTCCTTTCCTAGCACTGGCTGTGTGGTGTCTCTGGTCTGTCTCTCATTTTATGTTTTGAACCAAATGAAGTTTGAAATTCAACAGGCATAGTGAAAATAAAAGGTGCTACCTCCCCTCAAAATAATGGTGCTTAAAACGCCAGTTTTATGAGATACTGTTTTCTGCTCAGTATCTTTCAGGGAACCAGGAGCTCAGGAACATGTCGGGGAAGCCCAGGCTTACCTACTTGAATGGAAGGGGCCGGATGGAGTCCATACGATGGCTGTTGGCAGCAGCTGGTGTGGAGGTTGGTTGACATTTTCAGTAGAGTGCTGCAGACTGGTGTTCTCTACTTTCCTCAGTGAGGGACAATTTAACATGCATGTGGCTGATAAAAGTTGCATGAGGGTAGCTAAATTCTTTTGTCCAGTGACACTGCATGTTTGTCACTACCTTTTTCCATGGTTGATAATTGGGGTGCAAATTCGGTGGCATTCAGAGTTTATTAGAAGTAGTAGCAATTTCCTGAAGTGATTAATCATAAGGGGACAAAATGGGGATTTATTTAAAGGGCCTTTATTAATTGTAAGTTATCTAGCTGTGCTAAAGCACCTTAACTCAATCTTAAGCTTGCAGTTGCAATGTGTGTAAACTGGGGTGGGGTTGGAAATACTTGCTATACCTTGTGCTTCCCTTGGCATGGGCTCCAACCTGTCTTGTTTCCGTAGATGCCTGCAGTCTGTTTGTGCTTGGTCTTCAGTTATTTCTGAATCAGTGCACTGATGCAGAAGTGTCCAGGCCCTCCCTCTGCTCCCCATCAGCTGTCAGGGAGTGTGTGGGATCCTTGGGACATCTGCACCTAAACAATGTAGCTGAAAATCTGGTCCATTACCTTTTGCTTGACTCGGTAATTTTGGGCATGGTTATGTGCTATCACTTAACAGAATTAAAATGTTCAAATACAGCAGTATGACACAATTCTCACTCCTTTTTCAGTTTGAAGAAGTTTATTTGGAAACAAAAGAGCAATATGACAAGTTAATCAAAGGTAAGAATCCTGATACCTGAGACTTAGTCCTTCAAAATAATTGTCCAGCCTAGCTAAACTTATGGTTTGAAATAGTTTATTTAAACCAGTGGGAATTTCTGGGTGCAAACCTTGAATAGTGCAATACTAATTTTGAGTAACCTGCTATTTCCAGTGCCAAATAACTGGTATAAGCTAAAAGCCAGAGCTTCTGTGATTGTGTTTATTGTAGTACATTAAACAGGAAAACACTTACCTATGCTGTTGAATTGTTAGCATGGTACCTGGCACATTCTTGGTCCAGGGCAAATAGAACTCCCTGAGCCTGAGACTGAAGCTTCCCCTAGTTAAAAAAGCATGGAGCCAGCAGGGAGACCTGTGGAAAGCCTGGCATGGTCAAGCCACGAAGGCTTCATGCCAACCCTGGGAGCATGACCAGCTTTTCCCACACACCAGTGCAGACCCCGAGCCACTGCCCTTGATATCTGGTCAGAAGAAATCCAGCAGTGAACCCCTCTACAGACACCCTGGAATGAAAAGACCTTCCTGCCAGAGTGGGGAAGGAGTTGGGACAGTGAGGAGCAGTAGAGAGTGCATATGCCCCACAGTTTACCTGCTGCCCAAGACATGTGAGCGAAACCTTGGGGCAGACTGGGCTTGCCATACAAAAAGACTTGGAAGAGGTCTTGCCTGCATTGTGGCTGAGCTCAGAAGGAAAAAGCTGTGTCTAAAGAAATGTTGTCTGGGAAAACTAAATGAACAAAAATAAGATAGAAGTGGTATTAAGTAAATCAGAATTAAATTTGCAGGTCCAGTTTGCTAGGACTCTTACAATGTGGGAGGACACAAACCAATTATAGCTCTAAATGTAAGAGCACAGGTACTGAAACCACAAATCTCTATATCCTTCACAAGAGCAGGTTACCTAGAAAGAGTGATACTGTAACCAGGATTGTATCTGAGCTTATTGATATCCAGAGAGAAGAATTAAATGGTGGTGAAAAGGACAGGGAAGTTTTGTAAAGAAATCAAGCATTTTATGTCTATACATTGAGCTTAAGACAGTGAGAACACAAAGAAAAAAGGTGTGGTTTAATATAATGGGTTGAAGAAAAATAGATAAATTAGTCATCCTGATAAAGGGACCTCTGGAATTTTGCCAGTTGTGCAGGGCAGGACTCAACAAGAGCAACTCCACATTACTTCTGCCTTAAATTTTTTTTTCTCCCTACCAAGATGATTTTTGACAGTTTCCTGTGTTTAGACACTACCACATCATTGGACTAGCCTAGGCATGACTTTGGCCCGTGCCAGCTGATGGCCCCACAGGCAGTGCCACAGCAGTGTCGGGATGATGCCTGGCCCAGGGGCTGTTCCCAACAGGCAGCTTGCAGAGAGACAGCTGTTTTGGAGGCAGAGAGAGTTAAAAAGCTTTGGCCTGTGCAGACCTGTACTTGTTGGCCTGTGAGATGACTACCCTGGCACAATCTGTGCAGCCAAAGGTTGCCCAAGTGGTGCCTGGGTATCAGTGACTGCTGTTTGGTTGCAAATAGCAGGTGATTGTTTTTTTAATGTGTGCTGCACAGATCACCTTTGGGCAGCACAATTCAATCCCTGGAGTTACTGGTAAACTCCTTTTAATCCTGCATATGTATTCTGTGCTGTGGTTATGTGAAGTGGTTCTCCCTGCAAAATGAGGGAGGAGAGGCAGTCCACTACTGATTTTTTAAGAGGGACTCCTCTGTTATGTAGATACAAAACAAGTGGTGTATTCAGTCATATTTCCTGCGTTGCTTTTTATCAAGGGCCAGAAAGACAAATGTTATTTTTCCCTTCACATCTTTCTGCTGAAAAATATCCTTTCTGATCTATTAATTGTCCTATTCTATTGTTTCTGCTAGGTAGATACCAAGTAATGTTTCTTCCTTAGGATGCAAAGGTGTGTTCTGGAAAGACAAGAACACATGTAATCTTTTTGTGAACAAGAAGCAAATAAAGCTATTTCTTGCTGCAGAGATAACTACTCTTTGAATTTCAACTGTAAATTAATGATCTAGAATGAGTGAAGAATATTAATACTAGCCTAGCAAGGTATTTTAACAGCTCTGGAGAAAAAGGCAGATGTGCCTGTAAAAATGAACCTTCATATCTGAAAGAAAGATTCACCAAACAGATGTAAATTGAGTGATTAAAAGAAATTACTAACTTTGAGCAATGCAAGTGGCAGCTGCCTATTTGGGTTTGGAATTCTGCTGTGATTATAAACAGGGCAGGATTGTTCTCAGGATGCCAGTAGTGTGTAGATGGAGGAGGGAGTGTCTCCAAAAACAGTGAATTAGTCCAGCAGAAAACTGGTCTAGCATAGACTGACTTTGCAATGCTAAATCTCTTAGCTCTAGAACTAAATACTTAGCTCTCAGAGCTGCCTCAGTGAAAGCTCAGACAATTGCTCCTACCACCACCAGCAGAAAATGGGACTATAAAGATGTTTCTATATAGGCCTAAATTGTTGTAGAATGGCACTGAGACTAGGCCTGAAAAATCTATGGGGACACTCTAACTCTGGTCCTGAAGTGAGTATGTGAAACTTACTCAAACACCAACAGCTGTCACAGGCTCTGCCTTTAGCTCTGTAGCTTCAGGATGTTTAAAGTAGCCTGACTCCTTCCTGTATCCAGCAGCTTGGTCTTGCTGCAGTACTACTCGTGTATGGCCCTGACAGGGAATTGATCTGCATTCAAAAAACTGAATTATTTTTAAAGTTCATATTTACCACGTATCTTTATTCTCCTCCTATTCCTTGGGTTGGAAGTGCTGGTTGAGGCTTTTCGTGCCAGCAGGAGGCTCCAGAAGTGCAGAGGTATAGGCAGGGCCAATTCCCACCAGCCACTGGAGCTCTGTCAGTGCTGTCAAGCCCAGGGCGCAGCTGTGCTGTGGTGACTTTCCTCCAGGAGTGTGATGCAGGCTGTTTGATCTTCCCCACAATGTTAGCTGAGTGCTGTGAGTTTTACAGGTAGAGCAAGACATCAGTGGTCTCCTACACTGCAAGAGAAATGTGCTCAGTGTCTCACTCTCCTGTTCACCTTGCAGTCTAGGAGGAACTAACAGGCTTTCCTTCACCTCTCCTCCCTAGATGGATTCCTGCTCTTCCAGCAAGTGCCCCTGGTTGAGATCGATGGGATGAAGATGGTGCAGACCAGAGCCATCATGAGCTACATAGCAGGGAAATACAATCTCTATGGGAAAGACTTGAAGGAGAGAGCCCTGTATGTAACACCTCCTATCACTAACACAGAAGTCTGTTATTTGATAGCTACATTATATAAACCAAATTCAATCCTGAAAATCCCATATAACAGCATCAAAAAGGCTAACAATAAGATTTAACCACCGCTTCTGAAATGCTCCTGACACAAACAGGCTTCTGTTCTTTTAGAAAAATATTCAGGTTTCGTTCATGCCTAGTTTTGGCTGTGAAAATTGGCACTGTATTAGTGATATAAAATTCCTGTAAGTTGCCTTAGTTAATTGGAAAACAGATGAAATAACTTCTGTGCTTTTTTCTACCATCTTCCCCTGACCAATAGGATTGACATGTATGTGGAGGGAATATCAGATCTGATGCAAATGATTTTGACATTTCCTTTCTCTCCACCTGATGCAAAGGAGAAAAATCTTGAGTCAATTAAGGAGAGAGCAACTAACAGGTACTTTCCAGTCTTTGAAAAGGTAAGTGACAGGAAGTATGTGTCTATAAAACTTGCGATTATCCAAAAAGTTTCTGCAAAATAAGATTGTAGTGTAGGTCAGTTCCCAATCCTCAGCTTTTCTGGCTATCAAAAAAGGGGAAATACAGCAGCACATCTTCCTCTTTTTGCTTGTGTTGTCAGGGCTGTGGTATTTGAACATCTGCGAAGCAGTATGTTCTCTGCTGTACAGAAAAACTTTTCACTAAAAGTTTTGTGATTATTTTTCTTGAAGGAGCAGTTCTATACTTGTATTTGTTTAAAGCCCATCTCTCTCCCATACTTAATTTCATTTGGAAAAGTTTCCCTGGAGGAATGCAAAAATCCCTTGTACACAAATCAGGTAGAGAGAAGTACTTGAGTAAAATGACAGTCACCGATTTATAAAACAATAACCCCAACCCATATACATATGATTCATGCATCTGGCAATATTTGCCCCTTTTGTAATAATGATCTATTTTTCTTGGAAAACAATAATAAAGGCTGAACATCACACAAATTATTAGCACTAAAATAGTTTGTTCCCAAAGGCAGGGATTTTCTTTAGTTAGTTGTTGCAGTTCTGCATTTCTAAGTTTCCTTCCTGATATCAGCATAGGACATCACTTCACATGAAACATCTAAATGGGAGTTCTATGAATTCCTTAAATTGCATTATCCCTATTTCTAATTCTAGGACTGTTACTAGTCTACTTAAGCATGTGGTTTTGTTTCTGTTCCTAGTGTCCATCATCATTTGTTATTACTGAGTGACCAAAGTTTGTAGTCTGTGTATTAGAATGCAAAATGAACAAAACTTCATTTTGTCCCAGCAATAATGAAATTTAAGCTCAGCTTCAGCTGAGAAGTCCACCCTGAAATTTCAGATAGAATTGCTGCTCAGCTCTGAAGCTGTGCTGTGAGGTTTAGCTGCTGAGGATGCCCATATGCCCCACTCTCACCTGCAGCCCACGTTTTCTTGTCATCCCCAGGTTTTGAAACAACATGGCCAAGACTTTCTTGTGGGCAACAAATTCAGCTGGGCAGATGTTCAGCTAATAGAAGCCATCTTAGCAGTGGAGGAGAAAGTTCCTGATGTGCTCTCAGGGTTTCCTCAGTTGCAGGTAATTTAATTACTGAGTAGGCTGTATTCAGGAGCTAGAGGTCAGTCCTGAAGTAATCATCTCCTCATGCTGGGTTAATCACATTTTTGTGGCTGGAATTCCTGTCTTGCTCTGTTTTTTTGTTTTTGTTTTTGTTTTTTTTTTTTAGGTGTTTAAAACCAAAATGAGCAATATGCCTACAATTAAGAAGTTCCTGCAGCCTGGCAGCCCAAGGAAACCCCCACCAGATGCCCATTATGTAGAAACTGTGTTGAAGGTTTTTAAGAAATAAAAGCCTTGCTACCATTGGTGAGACCAAAAATGCTGGGAGAGCGGGGGAAAGCAGAGCAGCAACCCCAATCCCTAAACCAAAGGACAAGGAAGCTCAGCAAATTACTGTTGTTTTAGTTAAAACCAGTGCTGGAGGAACAAAGCAACACATACAGAAATAAATCATTCTGTTACACTGACAATGTGACAGCAGCTTTGTCTTTATTGATATCAAATGCTTGGCGAAACATGAAAACAAAGGAGTATGGAGGCAAAGAACTATTTGTAGGATTGGGAATTTATTAATTTGGATAAAAAAACAATGCAGTGTTAGTATTGTCAGAATGTAACTTGTTGGATTATTTTTCTGTATAAATCAGGTATTTCAAACCTGTATGATCATACCAGCTGCTTACAAATACACCTCTTGAGAGGAAAGTGTTGTGAAAGCAAGGTGCAGTCTGTTTTACAGACTCTGGCAAGGCAGAGGGGGTTTATTTCTACACATTTAGGACAGAACACAGAGCAAGAGATAGTCACGGTCCATTTAATTTCAAATAAAAATATTTACAGCAGACAATAAACAGCCTTCTGAAGTGGCCTGATGGAACAGAGAAGCACCTGCTTAGAAGGAAACTGTGTTCCAACAACTGTCAGTAACCAGATCTGATGCTTAATAGTTTATGACATGAGTGAAGAAAAAAAGAAATTAGAAAAAATATGGGAAAATGAACCTGAGGGAGAAAACAGAATACCATTTCCCTTTTCCCAAAATATCTCAGTGAAGTGACATTTCCGTAAATCAAGTTACAAGACATTGGACTTAGTTGCCTGAAATCTCCATGGATACTTGTGACAGAACAAGAAATGTCAGTACTGGGATTAAATCATCCTCTAAAGACAGTGCTCCTCTCCTCTACCTATAAGGGAAGGCTGAAGGGACTGGCTTCATCAAAACTTAACTATCTCACTTGAGACTGAATAATTTTGAGTGGTTCAGCTGTAACTGAAGAGTATGCTGAGGGATTCCTCCTGTATTTGGACCTATTGGAAGGAGACGAGACAGCTAGACCATATGTAGGTGTCTACAAAGTTAGATGAGATGGGTTTTTCTAAGTTGTCTGCACTATAATTAACTTTCAGGCTTGAACTCACATTTCCCTACCAGGTGATCTCTAGACTCATGATGCCTCCTAGAGTTTATCAGGGGCAGGCCTACAAATAGTGAATCCAGACAAGTTACCTAAGATGGAATTTGGGTTTGCGAAGCAGCCAGATGCTCTTTGGTCCATATGTGCCATAAGTCATATGTGTCCAAAAATGGGTGCAACACTGTTTCCAACAGTATCAGAGGCTGGATGGAAGACCTTCCATCAAAATGTAAGGAGGGGACAGAGGGACATAGAGCCCTAACCAGAATGAGGAGCTACAAGAGGTGCTCTCAGTCAAGGGTCCTCTTTGTGAAGCCTGGCTCCCTTTATTTGCCATCTGGGATAGAGAGTGTTTCACCTGCGTATTAGGCACCTCCTAAGAGACAACACAACGTAGTGATGACTTTTTTGATGCCCTGTCCTTCTGTGATTCTAGCCCTCAATAAATTATTAAGTTTATTTTATTGTCAAGCATGGAACACATCAATATAACAGGTACCAGCAGTGAGGATTCACAGGATAAGGATCATTTTCAGCTACCAAGCAATGAAGTATGCATACAGGAGGGACATGAAGGAGACTGCCTGCTGTACCATAACTGCAGGTGATGGCTACAACAATATATAATAGATTAGACAGGCAGGAAGGTACAAGGGAATTTAAGCTGTATTGACTTTCTGAAATCCATTCAGTTGTCCAGAGAAGGCAGTCAGGAGTACAGAGTGCAGTTTGCCTTCTGATGCCACACTTCATTTGCTGTCTTTGGTGTGTATTTTCACTGAGTCAAATTAAGGGAAGCTTTCTTCACAGGAAAAAAAAAAAACAAACAAAACTAACCCAGATGTCCAGAGAGGATTCAACAGAAGTAACGTGAAGGAATATACACTAAGAAAGGCATAGAAGTTTGTGAACTCAGCTTGAGTTGAATTAGTTTATATGATTTATGTAAAATGGCAATGTGTAAAAAGTAAAAGAACCTGTAAAACATTAGAATAAAAGTGTGATTGCCATAGCAGTATTCTTTTAATCTGAGTGAGCTTTTCAGCCATTACGATTAGTTTTAGCTAGCATGGTACCAAGCAGTGAAAATAGGAGGCATATTACCATTTTGTGCTAGCACAGATGCTTCCAATGATCATGACCTCTGATTTTTTTCACATTTCTACATAGTCAGTATGAGTCAGGAATTTATTTTCTGTAAGTGAGAAGTAACTTAACAGAGCTAATTGGTTTTGTTGGCTTAAGAGAGATAAATTTCATGTTTGCAGAGAGCTGTTTGGAATACTCAGTGTAGGAGGGGCTCCAGGGGAGTTACACAATCTTAACACAGAACTGCTGTGAGCTTAGAGTGAGTTACACTGTGCACAAGGTGAGTTTTTTGTTTATTTTCCCTAAAAATGCAGGAAATTGTACATGAAACTCAGTCATTGAATGGGTTTTATAGATTAAATGTGTGTATGTACCTTCTTTACTAACATGGTTATGTGTACCAAATTGTAATATACGATTTAGAATAAATTCATGCTCAGAACTAAAAAATCTAGTATCCTTTTTAATGGAACCAAGTGAGGGGAAAGAGCAATATACACAGGACAAATTCCTGTCTCAAAAGATGGTTATTCTGAAGGATTATTCTGTCTAGAAGATATGCCTTGAAAGATAAGATGAATATTCCTCACCAGAACAAGATATTTGAGGGATTATCATGTAACAGGATTTTGGCAATCACAGTATTCCAGGAAAACTTCCCTTTAGAAGCACCACAAGAAAAGAACATGCATGAATATGTGAAAAAGGACAAAAGGAAACAGGAGGACCCCCCACAGAATCCCGCTAAGTCTGGAAACAGCATAAAAAAGACCCTGTGAAATCAGTACCCTGTGAACTGCCAGGGTACGGTGCTGCACCGCCTGGCTCGGGGCTGATTTGCTTGTGGCTTTTCCAATATTACTTTGATTTAATTTAATAAATTCCTTTAATTATTGACTGATTCATTTATGACATTGAGGAAGGAGTCAGATTGGTGTCAGGTCTTGGAGCGTAGAAACCCATATTGAATTACATCACTGTATATTAAGCCAAGTTTAATACAAGTTGTACTGGAATTCTTCATTCTAATCACTTAGATCAAGCTCCACTACTGAGGTTAGCAAGACTGTTGAACTTTGATAAATTTTGATAAATTCATGCATTTATGTAGTGAAATGTGTTCCTGTCCAGGGCAGGAGAGTTGAAACTAGATTATCTTTAAGGTTGTTTCTAACCCAAACCATTTTATGATTCTGGGATATTACTTAAACACCAAATAACAAACCAAGTTTGCAAATGAAAGAGCCAGTGCCCTAAATCCAGCTATAACTGGAGCACTGGCAGTTTTCAGCTGAACAAACTCAGGGCTCTATATTTCTTGCTAAAGCCAACAGTTTTTTCATAACAAAAACTGGTTCCAGGTGCATGACATTTCTTATCAAAAGAGGAAATAAACCCATATTTTTCAGCAGCACAGCATGTGTTAAAGGGAGTTGTTGCAGGAGCTGTTTGCCTCCTGCCTTACTGAAGCATTCAGACAACTCTTGCAGCTAATGTCCAGGAAGAACCTGAAGGAGAAAGCCCCTCTTACTGTAACAACCAATTTTTTTTGTGTGAGAAACTGCATTTTATACAACCTCCCTGTGTAACATAAGAATAATATCCCATCTCACAGCTATGTTCAGGGCAATTCAGCAAACTTTTGCTGAATTATTGACCTTGACTACATCAGTATTAACCACAGAGATGAGATAGGCAGGATGGTGCATGGGAGACTATTCTGTACTGACATATTGAAATTAATACAGTTGGCCAAAGAAAACAGTCAGGAGTGCAGAGTGCAGTTTGCCTTCTGATACCACACTTCATTCACTGTCTCTCACAGTTTTCTTTATTGTGTGTATTCACTGACTCAAATTCAGGGAAATGTTTTTGATGGAAAAAAATTCAAAACTGACTCCAATCTCCAGAGATGAAATTAATCAGAAGTGTCCTGAAGGAATATACACTAAGCAAGGCACAGTAGCTTGTGACAGATTTGAGCTGAATTAGTTGTGATTTATGTAGAGTGGCAATGTGTAAAAAGTAAAAAACCAGAAAACGTTAGAATAAAAGTGTGATTGGCATAGCAGCATTCTTTTCTACTGAGCGACCTTTTAAACCATTATAATGATTGTTAACTACCAAATAGGAAGCATATTACTATTCTATGCTGGCACAGATGTTCCCAATAACCATGACCTCTCATCTACCTTACATTTCTACATTGTCAGCATTAGTCAGGAATTTATTTTCTGTAGGTGAGAAGTAACTAAGCAGAGCTAATTGGTTTTGCTTGCTTAAGAGAAAGAGGTTTCCCATTCACAGGCAAGTGTAATTCTCTGTAGGAGGGGCTTCAGAGTTATATAAACTCAAGGCAGAACTGGTGTGAGCTTAGAGTGGGTTACACAGTGCACAAGGTAAGTGGGGATATTATTTTGGACATGCAGGGAGTTGTACATGAAACTCAGTCACTGAATGGGTTTTATAGATTAAATGTGTGTATGTACTTTCTTTACTAACATGGTTATGTGTACCAAATGTTAAAATCTTAATCAGATGCTTTTGAAGTGTACAGAATTAAGAAAAAGAAGTGTAGATCTCACAAGTGAGGAGTGTTTCACCTCGTCCTTCTTACTGTATAGAAGCTGACATGTTACTTACAAGGGGAATGTGGTGTTGATTTGGCCCTTTTCCTTTTGCTGCTGTTAATGCTTCAGCTTTGTTGCTGACAGCGTGTCAATAGATGTGAGGCTGGTATAGGCTGGACACTATTTGTGTATGTTTGTCACACATGTACACACGTGGTTCTGAGTGGGGTGGGTGAAGAAACTTGTTACTTGAAATTCCAGCAGAGCTGGAACTGAACCAAGCAAGCATTGCCCTGAGGCTGTGCCTGTGGTAAAGGTAATTCTGATGTTACTAGAGGCAAAATTAATTTCCATGTTTTGGAGGCTTGTCTAAAGATATTACAGAAGCAAGGAGTGTTGTAAAAGTGGTTGATTTGGGGAAAGAATTCCTTCCTGGCCAGTTATAATGGAACATAATGGCTGATTGAGCAAGCACAGAAACTGCTGGGTTTATAGCATGTATCTGATTAAACAGTAAACTGTATTCTGAGATAAAGCCAACATACAGAGAGAGCACCCTCTGCTTTATGGCCAGAACAGAACACTTTGGATGTAAATGGTTTTGATTCAGTTGTTCTCTGACTGGGCCAATTGCTCTAATTACAGAGTTCTGCTTAAATATTCTGCATGTTTAAGAAACATTTGAAGGCAGAATGATACAAGGCAGTCTCTCAATATAATCTACCTTTTAACTCCACTATTAATTGATTCAAGTCTTGGACCATAACTGATGGTTTCAAACAAGGTAACTTTGAGAGCCAGTTAGAGATTCCAAACTAGGACTGTGAATCTTTATTTTGCAGAACTTCATTGCAGATACTAGGGAATTAGGCAGGTGGAAACATGTCTGGAAAACCCAAGCTGCACTACTTCAATGGACGTGGCCGGATGGAACCTATTCGGTGGCTCCTGGCAGCAGCTGGGGTTGAGGTTTGCTTCTGGTCTTTTATACTGAGATCCTGTGACACATATGTGCCTTTACTGTTCCTTCTGAAAAGGGTGACTGAGCAGCATTTCATGCTCTGCCTTTAGTGCATTGCTGAACAAGCCAAGAGTGACCACAAGCTTACCCTAAGCAGGGGGCAAGTTCCTGGCTCACTTCCAAGCATCTGGTGCAAAACCTGCTGGTAGCACCACAAATGCTTCTCCCCTGTAGCTAGAAAGAGAAGAGTTTTAAAACCCCAGCAGCAGAACCTGGCCTCTTAATCTTCTGATCGCAGAGGTCAAGCACCTGCAATTCTGAGTACCTTCAGTTAAATTCCAATTTCCAAAACAGCAAGGGATTATTATTGCTGTCACAATGTAGTTTACCTTTGAAGGTACTGGAAATTGTAAACCACAAAGTAATATTTTTTTACCTCTGACAGATTCTGATACTAACCAGAGATGGGGTATGGGAATCTGTGTGTTTCAAGATCCATGGCTTTCTGTCACAATGATGGCCAATGTACCTGACAGCTTTCAAATATGATATATGTTTTAAGAAATAAAATTGCCCAAAACACATCTTTTTACACCTTCTTTACCTAAATGAAGAAGAAGCTAAATCATGGAATGACAACAGAGCTTTTCTTCTCTCCTTCCTGCAGTTTGAAGAATCTTACCTGGAAAAAAAGGAGGATCTGACAAAGCTACAGAAGGGTAAGTTTCCTTCACTTTTAGATAACAACAGCAGCAATAGTAACAATAAGAAGAATTAAAATTAGAATTAGAATTAGAGTTACTTGTCTGAGAACACCAAAGAATTCTTAAGTCTTAGTGTCTTAAAAAGAAAGTCTCTTAACTGAATTGTACATGAAGTCTCAGAGATGCACATCTGCAGCATTAGGGGGTGTCATCCACCCAGTTGCTTCAATCTTTGCTGAATCACAGAATGGCTGAGGTCAGAAGGGACCTCTCAAGATTGTCTACTTCACCTCCCCTCTTCAAGCAAGGCCCCCTCCAGCCAGTTACCCAGAACCATGTCCAGCTGGGTTTTGAGTATCTCCAAGGATGGAGAATTTACAGCTTCTCTGGACAAACCACAAAGTCAAAGAGCCTTCCTTCAAGTTCAGATGGTTGACTCTCCTTTGCTTCAGCTTGTGTCCATTGCATCCCATCCTATGGCAATAGAAGCATTTGTCATCAGATCATCTTGAAATTCATTAGCATCTTAGGTTGCCTACAAAGTTGTTGTTTTATAATCCCTATGAAAAGAGAATTTCAGATTTCCGAGTTTACCTATACATACCTCTGCTGCATTCCTGCCTCCCAAAGCAACTACAGATGAGATGCCATTTGTAAAGTCAATAAAGTAGTCACAAAGATCTTTTATGCTTTTATATTCACTATAATTTATATGTTCGTTATTATTCACATTGTGTGTTGGCCAGTGCTTGGAAAGTCCACATATATTTAGCAAAACGTGACAGAAATTGGCTGGACCAGATCCTTCAATCCTTCTTTTTTGTATTAACCTCCATGAAAATCACCCATGTTAGAGCCATGCAGTGCATGTCTTTTTCAGTGTGTGGCAGCTGCAAATTCTGCATTTGGCTATTTCCTCAAATCTGGAGTTCTCACAAGTTCATTGCTCTAGTATTAAATTATTAACATGTCACTAAGAAAAGGTTGTTGTATGGTGAGCATTTTCCATACCTCCTTGTAAGAACGAGGAAGGTTGCTACCAAAAGGGTTGTCAAGCATTGGAAAAGGCTGCCCAAGGAAGTGGTTGAGTCACTGTGTGTAGATGTGCACTTGGGGACATGATTTGGTGGTGGAATTGGGCACTGTTGGTTTTACAGTTGGATTTGATGATCTTAGGTCTTTTACCCAGTCTGAATGAGTCAGTCTCAATAAAATAACACATGTGGTTGCTTTACCTAACACATGCTGGTGGTCTCCTTGTGTCTCCCTTTGGCCTAGATGGATCCTTGCTCTTTCAGCAAGTGCCAATGGTAGAGATGGATGGGATGAAGCTGGTGCAGACCAGAGCCATTGCCAACTACATAGCAACGAAGTACAACCTCTACGGGAAGGACATGAAGGAGAGAGCCCTGTACTGTAACAGTAGCACCTTTGCTTGTTAGAGCCCAGCTCACACTGTAGCCCAGTGTAACTCAAGGATATCCCAGCTCACAGCTCCATTCCATGGGAGAGAGCAGTGCTGCTTTGTGCAGCATGAGCTGTCTGTGACTGCAGCTGGTGTCTACAGCAGAGATAGCCAGCTGGATTCCATAGGGCAAGCAAGCCCAGGAATCGTCAATCAGAGGTCAATGCACTTATCAGAAGACAGCAGTCAGGGGGAAAGACTGTTTCTCCTGCAGTTGTCAGCAACATCATTTTCTCCTCATCACATTCAGGGCAATGTCTTTTAAAGAAGCAAAAACTCTTCTCTCTCTAATAACCAGGAATTAGTATAGAATTAGAATTAATAACATGTTATTAAAGGACAAGAGGCCTAGGGCACATGTTTTGACCTGAGGTATTTTTGAATGCTTGAAATTAATAAGCACTGGTGAACACGTATCAAGACATTTGCTAGAAATGGTATGGACCTGCTGTTAAACTTAGGCTGTCTGAGTGGATTTTTAACACAAGTTTGGATGGCACACATGACAATTTTGTAGTCAGGTGCAAAAACGCAGTCCAGACAAGAATCAGTCCCAGTAAGTGAGAGGGCTACAGTGTTTAGGGTTTGCCTAGGAATTTTGTGTTTGCCTTTGGCCCAAGCTCCTCTCCTGCCTGTCCAGTGCAACTGCATTCCGGGGGGAACTTTCTCAGAGTATGTGTTTGGGGGTTAAAAGGGGCAGGGATTTCCCAGCACCTCAGTGAGGTTGTGCCAGAAGTTATTGTGCTGCTCAGAGCTACTGTGTGTGGCCTGACCAAGTGGATCTATTCCTTTCAGAATCGATATGTACGTGGAAGGAATGTTCGATCTGAATGAGTTACTTCTGAAATATGCCTACTTACCAGCAGACCAAAAGGAGGAGCATTTTGCAAATATGATGTACAAGGCAACAAACAGATACTTCCCAGTCTTTGAGAAGGTATGTGGCAAAGAGGTTGTAGCTGAATTGATACTGTTATCTTAACTTCCATCCTGGAGGCACATAAGTTTTATGGAGGACAACAGAAAAAAAAAACAAACCACTGGAATAACAATGCTCTGGTTTTGATGGTGCTGGGATCAAGGTGGAGACAGGACACTACAGAGGGGACAGAAGGCACTTCAAATCTGGGAGAGATGTAAAGCTGCAAAAACCCAGAGCACACTGAACTCCCCGAATGTCCATGTGTGTGTGTGTTGTTTCAGACAAAAGACACTACAGCACCGGCTTTGACATCAAGTTTCCTCCTAAAGTGCTGATAGCCCTGTACCATACATGCTATGTAAAAGCATTATGG
The DNA here is from genome assembly GCA_003676055.1 of Chloebia gouldiae. NCBI lineage: Eukaryota > Metazoa > Chordata > Aves > Passeriformes > Passeridae > Chloebia > Chloebia gouldiae. The sequence continues at coordinate 19,290,117 of QUSF01000002.1, read as the reverse complement.
TTCCTTCTGATCTCCTACAGCTTAGCCTTCAATGCAGCTACAGCAGCCAAGGCAAGATGAGCACAACTGAACTGCCAGACAGAAATGTAGAAGAGAAAGAGCTGATAGATGATGCCTAGGATGGCATTGTTTGTACTACAGGTGTTTGAACTGCATTTCCTTCTTTCACAGACATCTCTGTGCAATGTGTGACCCTGCTTTGAAGATATCATATTAAGTAACACAGAGAAAAGACATAATCTGCTTCTGGTTCTCTGTTTTTAGGTTTTGAAAGACCATGGAAAAGACTTTCTGGTTGGCAACCAGCTGAGCAGGGCAGATGTCCAATTACTTGAAATCATTTTAATGGCAGAGGAGTACAGACCTGATATACTTTCCAAATTTCCTCTCTTACAGGTAAATGAATGGGCAGTTTGAATGGAGAATGAATTAGAAACAACCACTGATTTAAAGTGACTGAGAAACATGGGAGAGTGGGAGGGTCAGAAATAACATACAAAGTAATCAGATAGCCAAAGAACTTTTAGCTGGCCTCACATACTCTTTTTTTATCTATGCCACATTCTGTCAAAAGCATAAGAGGTGCACACATATAGTTTGTTCTACCGCATCAAGTCTTAATGGAACTTTCAGAGCACGGATAACATTGAAATGTCTGACAGTTGCAATGATTCTTAAGCACTGAGGTGTTTTGGTTTTGTTTTGTAGAGCTTCAAAGCAAGAATAAGTAATATCCCCACAATAAAGAAATTCCTGCAGCCTGGCAGCCAGAGGAAACCACTAATACGAGAGGAAGAGGTACCTAAAGTGATCAAAATTTTCCACTGAGTCTAAAGCTGCAGAAAATATTTAGTTGTGTTTGCTGACAGTGGGAAAATAAATAATGAAAACACCGGGAACCAAGTTTTTTGATCCTACCAGCAAAGAAAATAATTCACTAAATAGAAGGTGTGTTGGACAACACAGAATGCTTTAAATAACTAGAGAATACCTGAAATAAATTCCTGCTATTGAAACTCAAAACCTGGCTGCTCATTGATTTCTTGCTGCTACTTCTATGTCCAAGATCTGTATGGTTCTGTTTTTCTGACATTCCCAATAATTGTTGGAAAATTCGGAGAGATAATCCCAAACAGTAGGTCATGGGTTTGTTTTTTTTTTCTGGGAAATTCCAGGAAAAGACTGCAGGTTTTGGTTAGCTGAGGATGAAAGTTTGGATTCAGCTTTCCTCTGAGCTTAGCTTGGAATATCCTTGGACCAGAGCTCCTACTACACCTCTGCTTTGTCACTAGACACTTGATGTCTTGTACTGCAGCTTCACCAACGTTTTCTTTATCAGAAGGTCTATTGCAGCAGCTAAACACCCTTTGCAGACTGAGAAACAAATACTGGCCACCAGTTTAAAACTTATTGAGGAGGAGTCAGGATCGTGTCAGGTCTCCAACTCTGGAATGTGGAAATCCATATTGACTCACTCCACTGTATATTAAACCAAGTTTAATACAAGTTGTACTGGAATTCTTCATTCTAATCACTTAGATCAAGCTCCACTACTGAGGTTAGCAAGACTGTTGAACTTTGATAAATATGTACATTTATGCAGTGAAATGTGTTCCTGTCCAGGGCAGGAGAGTTGAAACTAGATGATCTTTAAGGTTGCTTCTAACCCAAACCATTCTATGATTCTGGGATAAACACCAAATAACAAACCAAGTTTGTAAATGAAAGAGCCAGTGCCCTTAATCCAGCTACAACTGGCACTGTGTGGGTGCCGTGTCAGTGCTGTGGTGGTGGAGTGGCCTGGGCACCCTGGCAGTTTTCAGCTGAGCAAACTCAGGGCTCTGTAGCTGTTGCTAAACAGTTTCTTCATAAGTAATCTCATGCAGCTGGAACAATTTTTCATAATCAAAAGAGGAAATAAACCCATATTTTTCAGCAGCACAGCATGTGTTAAAGGGAGTTGTTGCAGGAGCTGTTTCCCTCCTGCCTCACTGAAGCATTTGGACAGTGGCAGCTGCTGAGTGCTGTCAGAAACTCAAGACAGAAACTTGGCCTTTTGGTATTGACACCATGCCAGGACGAGATCCAGGCATGTCCATGTGGTTTCAGGATCCCCCACAGAGATCCCACTTTTTGGCCACACAGATCCCCTAGCACAAGGAGTGCTTGGCACCCCTTGCACGGGGCTGCAGCCCCAACCTCTACCTGGTCACACAGTCACTGTTGCCTTGGGGCCTCTAAGCATGTCCCCTGATCAGTGTGTCCTGGCCATGTCCCTGGTGTGCAGCTGCCTCTGAGCCAGCCCAGTGGAAATGTTGTCCAGAAAACTTGGTTTGTTACCCAGTGTGCAACAAACCAATAATTACACACTTAAGAGAAACATTGACTTCGAATTTTGGAGTTGTGCAAGCCTGGTTGCCTATTGGTATTCCAAAAATCAACAAGTTTTTACTATTTATTCATTTTAGCAACAAAGGGCATTAATGTTCATTGACTACAAGTTGCTTAGTTCTCTTAATAATTAGTGTTCTCTCTTCTATTGGTTAATGATGCTCTCTCTTCTCATGCTAATTAGTCTGCATGCTTGCTGGGTTCTTCTGTTCTTTTGAGTTGGGTTTCTTGAGTTGGTGGGCTGTGAGTCAGTGGTGTGGGAATCTCTCCCTGCCCGAGTTATCTTTTACCCATTCAGAGTTGATCTCAGTACAGTTTTTTTTTCGTTTCTTCCTTATCTTGGGAGTTCTGCCAAATGCCCTTGTGGCCTGTAAATTCTGTATTTTATGTATCCACTATCAGAGGTACATCCTTCTTTCCAAGCCTTGTTAAGCTCCCCCTAGGTTTGAGATCATTAAAACATGTTCAACCCTTAAAAAGGCAATTCTCCTGACAAGTAATTTCTCTTTCCCACAGCTGGACTTCGCTTAGACCTTGTTTGGTAGCTGCTCTCTGTTTCACAGATTAGAACTCCTTTCTTGTTGATTAGGCTTGAAATTGTACAAAGATGAAACATCAAATCACATCCTTTGTCAAGAAAATGGTTACAAATTCCGCATCTTGCAACAGAAACTCGGCAAGACTGCAGGGACAAGGCTGAGGAGGCTTTTCCCCGAGCTGCGGTGGTAGAGTTCGGTGATGCGCGCAGCGGGGGCGGGCGGCGGGCACGGCCCGGGGGGAGCGGCCGCCTGACGGGGCGGGAGGGTTCCGTGTCGGGGGGCCGGGCGCTGTGTCGGTGCTGTGTCGGCGCTGTTCCGGCGCCGTGTCGGTGCTGTGTCGGTGCCGTGTCGGTGCCCTGCCGGTGCTGTGTCGGTGTCCTGCCGGTGCTGTGTCGGTGCCCTGCCGGTGCTGTGGCGGTGTCCTGCCGGTGCTGTGTCGGTGCCCTGCCGGTGCTGTGGCGGCGGAGCGGCCCGGGCTCACGGTACTGCGGCGGCGGGCGGGGGTCGCGGCGCGGGGCGGGCGGTGCCAGCCCGGTGGAGTGAGTGGGTTTTGCCGGGATCAGGGCTCCTGCCCGGAGGGCAAAGGGCGAGGTGCGTGTCAGACCGGCTGTCCCTCCAGGAACGTCCTGCCGTGCTGCTCCACGGCGTTATTCCCGGAGTTTGTCCAGGGGTTATTGCCCAGCTTCTCTCCTGCAGCAGGGACGGGCGGGAGGGTGAGCACGGAGTGGGGGGTGTGTTTGGCTCTGCGTAGGATCAGCGGGGAAGCTGAAGAGAAACTGCTCTTTGGAGTGCACGTTTTGCAATCTCTGGGAGTACTTTGCCTTTCCCTCGTCCAGCCACTCCTAGCTCCGGCAGTGGAAGGAAGTTTTCGAGCCCGGACTTGGCCCGGGCCCCGGTGGAAGCCGCCCGCTGGTGAGCAGCTGCAGTCTTTGGAGGTCCGGAGGCCGCGGCGAGGCCGTCCTGCGGAGCAGCCCCGTGCGGGACGGGGCCGAGCAACAAAGTGCTGCAGAGAACTGCTCTGGCGCCCATATCCAGTTACCAAGGTTTAAGATCTTGGATCAGATTATAAGCTTGCTGCTAAATTCATTTACTTGTTCCTCACCGAAAGGCTGGTGCCTGAATTGTTTTGGACAAAGCAATGTGAGGCGTTTTTAATACAGCCATCACAGCAGTAGCTGCCTGCCTCTCTGACACCTGTGTGGTGTGGTCCAGTGCACTAAAACATCAAGAAAATTTGTGATTAATTGTCCATTATTGCTATTCAAGAAGACAATTTAGCAATTTTGCAACTCTTTTATCACTACTCTCTATTTTAAGAAGGGATATTAATTACAGAGCCATAAAAGGGTCATCAAAATAGTTTTGCAGCCCTATGTAAGTGTTCAGCCTGAATCCCAAATTCAGACCTTTAGCAGTGCATTTGCAGGAAGATATTCCCAGCTGTTTTCAGTGGAGCACTGAGTTGAGACTGGCAATCAGGGCTCTGTGTGGGCTGAATTTTATCAGTTCCATCTCTGCCTTGTGGAGAGGTCAAGGATGTTTGCTCTTTCTGCCTCTGCTAGCCTGTCCTTACTAATGTGTTTCTCAGCCTTGATCCCATGTGCTGTAGGTTAGAGTGTTTGTCCAGTCCATGAGGGTTTAAGTGCAGTTCTCCTCTCTGGCGAAGCTGACACCAACACCTACTTTCTGAGCATCAGGGAATGAAGTATTTTTGAAGTATAGAAGGTCAGGAGATCTCATACTTGTTATAGTGTAAGTCATACATGGGAAGTAGAAATGAAGTGTAGGTCATGGTCCTGTGTGTGTAGAGCCTGGTAAAGGAGCTGTGCCAAGTCACTTTTTGAGTGCCTTGTTGCTGTTCAGGTGTCAGAAATCTAACTGGGCATCCAGCAGCGCTGGATTGGATGCCAGCTCCACTCAAGACAATCTATTGACAAGCACATCTTTTTGTATCAGGAGAGCTTTGCTACCAGAGACTGAGGTATCTGGGGACACAGACACTGCCAGGGTGTGATAGTTTTAGTTTGAAACTGGGTAGAAATACTAATTTTGTATAGTGGTTTTGGTTTGTTAATTTGAGATTTTATTAATTTTGATTTTTTTTTTGTTAATGTATTTAAGAGTGTGGTGGGTTTGGTGTTGGTTAATTATTAATGTATTTATTTTTTGTTGTGAGGTAGGATTAGGAGAAAGGTAAAGTGGGTTTAAAATTTCAAAAGGATACAAAGAAAAGTTTATTAACAGTAACTAAAAGAAAGAGTAATAAGAATTAGAACAATATTTTTAGATTATTTATTTTTTATATATTTTTTCTTATTGATAATGTAAAGAAACAAAATTTTAAATTTTAGTCAGTTTACTATTTTTAAAATAGTTTTTTTTAGTTTACTTAGGGAGAAAAGGCTTTTTTGTTAATGTTAAGGAGACTTTTCATAAGGAAAAAACCCCAGTTTTCTTGTGTTTTTATTGTGAATAGAAGTATTTTGGGGAAATTTGTAATTGTGAAGTTCTTATTTTTTGTAAGATGTCTTACAGTTTTTTATGGGTTATGTTGATTTATGGGGTATTGTTTTAAAGATGAGTTGTTTAAAGATAGAAGTTTTTATTATTTATTTTAAAAAATATTTTTATTTTAGGAAGAGATTTTCTTTCCTTGGGGCATAAGATTACTTTTTTGTTTATTTGTTTAAACTTTTTTATGGGATTACAGTTATTTTGATATTTATTTTATTATGGAGGTTTATGTTTGATATTAATTTGAATTTTTTTATTGTTTTATGTGTTACAGGGTAAAAGAGTTTTTTCTCTATAATTTATAAGAGGATTTTAGCTTTTAAATAAAGGTATTTATTTATCTTTTTTATCTGGCATTTGATTTTTTTACTAACTTTGATGTTTTTATGTTGTTTTTTTATATGTTTGTATTTTGGTTTTTTTTCTTCTTATTTGATGAAGGATTGAAGTACTGAAAGGTTTAACGAGTTGTTTGGGTCTTGTAAATGGTCACTTGATTTGCTGACAACTTGTGGAAGAGAAAAAGGAAGTTCTTGGGTTTTTTTCATGTCTAGTTTTTTAGTGTTTGGAAGTTTTGTATTATTTTTAAAATTCTTCTCTTGCTAAACTATGACACAGGGCTAGGTGGAAGCTGAGCAGGGGTTTTGAAGACCTGCATTTTGTATGGGTGCACCTCTTTCTCCTGTGAGTCAGTTCCTGACAGAGTGATGGCTGTGTGCTGTAGAGCCTGTGGAAGAGAGCACCCAACACAAAGGACTTCAGTGGAGTGGGCCAGGGATGCAGTCTCCCCTGTCACTGTTGTGCTGTTTGTGCCTCTTTATTGATGCTTTGGGATTATGGCCAAAATTTTTACTTTGTGGCTCAGCTATGCATTGTGAAGTGTATGCAAGCATAAATAAGCCTGCCTGTGAACAGATAAACCTTTGGCTTAACAATGAATCATTCTGTTACTCTGTGCCTCTGTTTTATGAAATTTGCTTCATTCTTCTGTGACCCATTAGTGATAAGAGTACAGTGTTAGCTTTGTTTCCAGCATCAGGCAAGCTCACATAGCTGCCCATGTCATACAGTGCCATGTGACTGCACATGGTAGGGAAATTTGAAAGGACCAAGTGTTTCATCCCAGTGCCATCATTTGATGGGCTGACTTTAGTCCCCTGCTGCCAGGGGCATTGCTCAGGCCTTATCTGCCCAACAGAGGTCAGTTCCATCAGTTTGGTTTTTGATTCTAAAGTTAAATTTTCAGGGCAGATATAATATAAATCTCTGTTACAGTTGGACTGTAGCAGCTGGATAGGGAATGCAGTAGGCCTGGTGATATATGTTGCTTTTAAAAGCATATTTGTAAAGGCACAGGAGCACAGGGCTCTGAATTGTCAGAGAGGTGAAAGTAGTGCTAGTGGCTCTAGATTGGTGTTCTTTGGAAGCCATTCATTTGATATAGTACATTTTTCAAGTATGGTATGACATGTGACAAAACCCAACACCTACTGAAGAGATTGTATCGCTCCAAGGTTAAAATTCAGGAACACCCTACAATTCTGCTTTGGTTGTAAAACTCCAGTAAGCTGTTAAAACTATATGCAATAATATATTATTTAGGAGATGCTTATGATGTGGCTGAATAGTTGCATATTCTGGTAGTGTGTAGTTTTTCTTTTATTCCATTAATCCACAGGAAACTTTGTTGCATCAAGCACAAGTATGAAGGACTAGATTGTTTTTCTACTTTCTCATTTATCCAACTGTATTTAGTAGTTTGGAGTGGAATATTCAAAATGCTAATTTAAAGCATGCTTCCATAAGATCATCATCTTGATTTTATCAGGAAACAAGAACTCTGAAGTCATGGCGGGGAAACCCAAGCTGCACTACACCAAGGGAAGGGGAAAGATGGAGTCAATCCGATGGCTGCTAGCTGCAGCTGGGGTTGAGGTTTGTACCTTTTTTTATAAAGGGATTTGTAATTACATTAGGTATTCTCTGGAAGGGTTTCCCAATTGCATCTGTGCTTAGGGATATGCACATCATCACATATTGTGAATGCTTAAATTGAGTGATACAAGCTTGTGTTGTATTTCATGTACTCCTTGAGCCATAGTTACACAGCGAAGAGATTTTCACATACAAAAGAATTGATGGGTGTAATTTTTGAAACATACCTTGAAATTGTAAATTGTTGCTACAGACAAAACTGTGACTTTTTCTCAATGCTCATAACTTCCCTGTATCTCATGAGTCTTTTCCACTGAAAGACCATGCATACCACATGAAAACTTTTGAACATTCTGTCCAAACAAAGTACCTTTTGTTCTTTGGGTCAGGACCCGAGTATGATAAATCAGCAGATCTGCCCCAACGGCAGTGTTATGTAGATTCACATCAGGTGAAGGCCATCCTAAGACATCTTAATTTCTACATTAAGTTTTTTGTTTGAATATGGTTTTTTGAAGCTATTTATACTTCATTGGAAATAAAAGGTTTTTTAAAATGGTGCTCACTTGAGAATGTTGCTGAACATGAGTGCTGAGGAAACCAAGATCCTCATTCAAATACCCTTATTTAAAAAAAAAAATTCCAGTGGATCTAAGAGAGAGATAAATGCTATGTAAAAGAGGCATAATTTACAAGAAGTTTTTTAATATTTCATGAGGCACCAGCTGCTTTTTGAGTGATTTGGTATCCATTTATAGTTCATGCATGTGACTCTGGTCTTTATAATGAGGAAGTTCTTTCTGAAGCATAATGCATTGTATAGTCCTGTGGGGTTGGGGACATCAAAGTCTGGGTTATATCTCTGCTGGAGCAGAGATGAAGTAGGTAGTCTTTCAAGGAAACTTTCCTGTCTGTCCATCCAGGAGCCTTTCCATTAGTCCCTACAATAATTTAATCATGGTGTAACAACAGAGTTACATTATGCTTCCAGGGAGGGACCCAGAAGAAAGGAAACTACTGATCTTTTATACCCTCACGGTATAAGTGAAGGTTTGGATACATGGGCTCCTGCTGTGTTTCATGTCACAGGTCCCCATGCCCTTTGTTGTGCAAAGGGAGGCAGTTCCCAGCTCTTGCCTGGGCTCCCAGGGCCCCATGAGCAGCTGGAACCGCAGCTGCTCACCCAGCTGCTGGCACTGAATGGATTCCTCCACAGGGTCAACACAATGAGAAAAGTATGGAGAACAGTGTGGAGAGGTGCACTCTAACTGCCAGACTTCCTTCCACTTCTCCACTGCCTTTGGAGTGACACTGCTCTTTTCTATTGTTGCTTTTCAGTTTGAGGAACAATTCATAGAGACAAAAGAAGACTTAGAAAAATTGCGCAATGGTGAGTCTGTGAACTAACCCGAAACACCCTAACCATAAATTCACACAAATAGAACAAAACAACAAGAGGTATTTTTTTAAGAGCTGCAATATTATGTCACCTATAAAGAAGAGCTTTCTTGTGGATGCTTTCATCCCTGAGAATTGACAATGTCTTGGTCTCTCACAAGGTTTCTCCCTTGTTTTCAGTGTAGTATTTCAGCAGTCTGAGTAGCTTGCTCCTTTTTGTTCCCTAGATGGAGTCCTGCTGTTTCAGCAGGTGCCCATGGTGGAGATGGATGGGATGAGGATGGTGCAGACCAGAGCCATCCTCAGCTACATTGCAGCGAAGTACAACCTCTATGGGAAGGACCTGAAGGAGAGAGCCTGGTATGGTAACAGCGTGCCACTTACTAACACTCATCCATGATTGTTACTATTTACAGAAAGAATGTTGGTGTGAAGTATCTGCACCTAAAGGTGAATATGCCCAACAGACTGTCACTTACTGGAGAGAGTTTATTTTGTGAGAATGGAAGGGCAACTCCAGAGATTGTGGAGATTACTGTGGACTGACTATTGTTAGCTAGCATCCTCTCATGATTAGATCTCAAAACGAATTTTTTTCCCTAAAGTGTTTTGCATATGCAGTCTTTTCTCCCACAGCATAAATGAATAGATTATCAATGCAAAACAGCATTAATTCCACCTTAAATACATTATTTGCTGCCTTTTATCTTGCTTATTGCATTCACTGTGAGCCCATTTTACAATCTGTGCTTTGAAAAAAAAATGGGAAGTTTTCTCGAAGTGGAAGAACCAAGAAAATAAACCAGTGTATTACATTACATTCACTAATAAACATTTTACTCAGTGATCACTTCAGAGTTGTATTTCAGGAAAATAATCAAAATGGAAAGTTTGAATGATACATGTTGAACAAAAATATTTGTTTCAGGATTGATATGTACGTGGAGGGAACTACAGACCTAATGGGAATGATCATGTATCTCCCTTTTCAACCCGCTGATACAAAAGAAAAGAATCTTGCCTTAATTATTGAACGAGCTACAACCAGGTACTTCCCTGTTTATGAAAAGGTAAGTGATAAATCACCAGCAGTTCACAAAGACAGTGAGTTCTGGGCTCCCTCTCCTGCTCCACTCTCCTGTTCCCACACATGTACCTTCCAGAAGGTACATGACAGTAGAACTCCATAAATGTATGATGGAGCCAGTATCCAGCAACGTGAAAAGAGGGCCACAAAATAATTCTTGGCTGGTTTCAGTTACTGGGTCTCTTTGCTGTATTTCTTTTCCAACCTAGCTTAGTGGCTGATGGCTCCCAGTGTTTTGCACCATTTCAATACTTGTACCAGCCTTCAGTACTTATTATCTAGAAGTGTAGTGTGTTATAGAATTGTTAAGGCTGGAAAAGACCTTCTAAAGAACATTAAGTCTAATTGTCAACCCAGCACCACTACTATATTCAGCATTAAACTGTGTCCTCCAGTGACATATCCACGTTTCTTGAACACTTTCAGGGTTGGTGAGTCCACCAATTCCCTGGACAGTCTGTTTCAGTGCTTTACAACCCTTTCCATGAACAAAAATTTCCTAAGATCTTATCTAAACCTCCCCTGGTGCAACTTGAGTCCATTTTCTCTTGTTATGTCACTGGTTACCTGGGAGAAGAGGCCGACCTCCACCCTACTACAAAGTCCTGTCAGGGCGTTGTAGAGAACAACAAGGTCTCCCACTCTGCCTCTGTTATTGTTGCTATTCAAAGTTAAATAATATTTGTGCTTTACAGCTAAGGATCCAATTCTATATTCTTCCTCAAATCCATTGCTTAAATGTATTATATTTAGAGACTATGATTTTCATTCTCTGAATTGCTACTTGGGCATCCTTAGGTGTGCACAGAGAGCTTCTGCAAGCAAGATACGTGTAGCATAGAAAGCATAAAGCAATTATTTACTGGCCAGCATGCAGCAAAGAGCCTGAGGTGTGAGGGAAGGCATTGGTATGCCTGCCATCCCCTTAGAGCACATGAGGAGGCTTTCCTCCTAGGGAGGAGTTGGTCAGAAGGGGATGGATTGTTCTTTTCTTCTCCCTGGAACATTGCCTGGATGTTACTGAACTGCCATTTTCTACCAACTTGCTGTTTACTTTGTTGTTTTATTTCTCCTGTAAGGATATTTTAATTTTTGTGCTTTTTTTTTTTCCTGTTTGAATTGAGCCAGCTGTGATCCTCATCTCACATGTTTGCTTCTGTTTGTAACTTTTCCTTTTGTGCCATGTGTGGCTGTGCTGTACACACTTTCTCACAGTGCTTTTTCAGGGCACAGTTGTCTCAGAAATCTGCCAAGGGTACAAAGCTGTGTTGTTTCACAGATGAGCTGGGTTTCCAGCTTGAAGCCTTTGCTGCCAGGCAGCTGAAGTCCACTCAAAAAATACAGGACTTGATGCAATTTCATGTCCCACTTTATTAGAGCCTTAAATTGCAAAAACAAAACACACAGTGTCTGCCCTGTAAAATAACAATGTAAATGACATAATCCAGCACTTCTGTAATCACAGTTCATATATATCCACTGCCATACCAGTGGAGGGCTGTGCTGAGAGATATTGATTACACACCCAAATATTTCAAAGATTAAAAGTCTGGTATGTATTTTAAGTTATCAAACAATAAAAACACACACCAAAATTCTCTAAACCTGTGCCTATTGGCATAAACTACTGTTGTGATGTTTTAGCATGTATATTTCATGTAGGAGAGTCTTTAAAGTAATCTTTGTTTGCTTACGTAAAGAAGCAGCTGAACTTTTCCATTATTTTAGCCTAGTTAATTTTGTTAAAATGGTTAATAATTTTCTTTTTGTACCAGCTGCTTAAGATGTCCATTGATTCAGCTTATCAGGGTTTGCAGTCTATGTGTTTTTCATTCAGGAAGCTGACAGGAAACATACCTAGCTGTGAGTGTTCACTTTAAACACTCAGCAGCCAGATGGAGCTGCAAAAGACAATACAAAGCCCTACAGGCAATCAGATTCCGATGCTATATTTGGGAGCTTCCACACAGCCTGATAAACAAGGTGTGGGAGACCTTGTTAGAGCAGTGTAGGAAGTAACTACCTGAAGGGATCAGCTGTGACTCTGCCCATGATTGCTGCCTCTGTGGTAGAACTGGGCCTGGAGAAGCAGCTGGCTTCCAGAGTCACACACTGATGCATGCTGCACATTTGTTAATTAGGAGAAGCCTTGGTGTGACTTAGGCACAGACACAGGCTTCTCTTGCTCCTGATAGGAGGGTGACAGTGTTCAGGACAAAGGTAGGCTGGAGAGCTGGTAACTGCTCTGAAGCTGTGCTGCAATGTTCATCCCAGCTTGTCTACTACACTTGTTAATGGAGCTTTGGCAGGCTCTTATTCTTGCATCAGCAGTTTGCCATAAAGGAGTCCTTCCTTACAGAATAAAGGGTGGGAAGGTTGTATTCTTTCATTCTTTCATTAATTTCATATTTCAAACTGCAATCAGCAGTCTCAAATTTTGCTGAAACATCTGGTAATTCACTTAACTTTTTTCTTAAAAATTCAAAGTGTGCTTACATGTAAACTGGCTTATCTCTTCAATTACTTTAGTCCTGTTTATTTTGTGCAATGAGGTCTCTCTTGTGGTACTGGACTTGGTATACAGCTACCTGGTGCAGTAGGTTAGAGATGGGATCACACAATTGAAACATGAATTCTGATTTCATTTTTTGTTCATGTATCACTTTCTAACTTCATAGGTTCTTGCATGGCTTTGTTCTGCTGTGTTTTTTCAGAAATCTGTCTGCAACAAAATACCTAGATAAAATTGTTACATCCCATGTGATTTTGTTTGTTTATTTGTTCATACTTTATAGGCCTTAAAAGATCATGGACAGGATTACCTTGTTGGCAACAAATTAAGCTGGGCAGATGTCCATTTGCTGGAAGCCATTTTAATGGTAGAAGAATGTAAGCCTGATGTACTGTCTGCATTCCCTCTGCTGCAGGTTAGTAATCATCTGGTGTCAATATGGAAGGTAACAAACAAATTTCACTGACTGTTGTTAAAAGTTAATTACGTTTATATCTTTTGAGCTATTGTACTGACACTTCTCTGGTCTGTTTGACTACAAGAATCTGCACTCAGTGCACTGCTTTGCCTCAGAGCTTCTGGGGACTCACCTTTCTCCAGTTCTGCTTTTCCCAGCTGGCAGGAATTCATTCACTAGTGCTATCAATTTGGTCCTTTAACTGCTACTTCCATGTCTTCAAACACAGCAACAGCATCTGGAAGGAGAGTCTGTGGCCTGGTGTGCCTGCAGTTCCTGTCCTTTTCTTTTTGGCAGCACAAGTACATTTTTAAGAAATCATATACAAAGAGCAGTTAAGTTTTGTATGTCTTGACTTCTAAAAAAAAATTTGCTCTGAGATATTCCTGTCTTTGCCTTTTTTTTTTTTTCCCTCAAATATATCTGCAGGATTGGGATCCAGTGTATCGGGTTTTTTTCTTCCACTTTTTACTAGAAGAATCTTAATTCTTTTATAATAATTTCTCCCGTTCCTGTCTGGGAAACTAAGATATAGCACCAGCATTACAAATCAGAAAAAGGTAGTACTTTTAACTAGCTTTTACTGTTTAAAGCTTTTATGGTTTAATAAATATGTCTGACAAGTAAAAATCCAAGTCACCTGATCTTTAAACTATAAAGGATGGAATTATAATTTCCTTCATCTCACTGGCCTTACTGCTGCTTCTTACAGGCTTTTAAAGGAAGAATCAGCAACATTCCAACAATCAAAAAATTCTTACAGCCTGGCAGCCAGAGGAAGCCACCAACAGATGAGAAGTTTGTTGCTGTTGTGAGGAAAATATTCAATATCTAATCTGATGAAGATAACCCAACTGTAGCATATTACCAGAGCTTGCTTTGTAAGAGTAAATAGATGCATAGATGTGCTCTGTAACTTGCAGCATATGGCCAGTGTTGAAACAATACACTGTGAATACACTTTAAAATTAGAATAAAAGGCTAATTTGGACCTGTTGAGTCCAGAAAGAAGAATTTCATGAAGCAGTTATATGAAATAAAATATGCTGACACTTTGTGTGTGCTCAATTACAGTGCATACCTGGTAGGGTAAAATGTTCATTTGTAGCTTCTGGAGCACTGTAGAAAAGCCACACGATCCCCAACCCCCTTTTTATAAACTGCCAGAGACAGGAGCCACGCCATGAAAATGGAGAAGTCATTTAAAATCATGCCTAGAATCTTTTGGGTTTGTTCTCTAGGTGGTCTCCTAGAAAGTTCAGTCTCCCTGCTGTATTTCATAGCTTAAAAATTAAGTAAATAAAATCTTTAAAATAAAATTAAAATTCATTATCCTTTTAAGTTTATGGTCAGAAGTAAAAAACTTTTCTAATCCCCACAAGAATCTTTAGGAGTGATTTTTTTTCACTGAAAGATCAAAGTCCTTATGTTTAATTGGCCTGCTGTGGTTTTCATCCACTTGAGAGCACCTATTCCCTTGCTCTTCTTTCTGCTGCTTGACTGGCTGGTCAGTGAGGCAAATGCCCCTTAAGTGGCTTTTTTATTAGGTTTTACCTTCTGCAGTCACTTCCCACAGTTATAAAGCCAAGTGCACTGGCTGCTTACCTTTTCAGTAAGAGTGAGTTTTACCTCAATAGTGCTTAAAGCATGCATTACTCTGTCAGATTCTTTACCCTAATTTCATGGGAACAATCACTGCTCCCTTTAAGAACATTGCCATAAACCATCCTTCTTTGCATGTAGTTGTTTCTCCTTAGTAGGATTCCAACTGATTAGGCAGTCAGCCAGTGTCCATGAAGAAATGCTGCCCAGCACTGACTTGTGCCTAAGAAGAGCTATGTGCATTTCAAGAGGTACAAACCACAAGTTCCTCAGTCACCTGGGCACTGCTGAGTTCCAAACAGGTTTACATCAAAATTACCTCAGTAGCAGGAAATGGTGCTTTGCCATGCCCAGCACAGTACTCGTTTCACTGGGCTATTCCTCTCTTCTAAACAAGTGCTGTGATTTAAGAACCATCACAAAGGAGGTATCATGACACATGATAACCTTCGTAAGCAAGCTTTGCATGGAAAAAATGGAAAGCAGCAAAATTTGTTTGTTTTTAAGAGTGCACCCACCCATACTGCTTCCTAACGATTTTGTTTATATTCCCTGTACACCACAAGACAATCTTAGCCAAGCTTTGAGACCCCAGGAAGCTTTATTTTGTACACAAATCAAAGCAACTTCATTCCCTGAATCATTGTGACTGAACAGTCTCTTCTGCTTACAGAGGGGAACTCAGCAAGAGTGAATCAAGTAATCTGTGTGAGAATGGAGCAGCAAACCTGTTCCAGAGTACTGAGAGCTTGGAACCTCTCTGTGCAGCATGATGAACCTCAGCCATGGTTCATGTCACCGGCAATTTACAGCATGGTACATGTTTTAAACCACTACTGTGTACAAAGCAGAGCACCAGACTCTTTCATTGACAAAATGGCTCACTCTTCTGCTTAAAAAAACATTTTATTTGAACACTGATTTTTTATATTTAGAATCAGGGGAACAAGTACATGGAGTCTTGTTGGAAAGGAAGTTGTTTTTCTAGTGCAACACAGTACCGGCCTAAGACTTTTTTTTATTTAGAACTGATTATTTAATCTCAGAAACTACAAAATTATACTTCAATACAAGATACCTTTTTAGCATAAACATGTATTTATAGATATTCTTTCATAGATACAGTGCAAGAGTAATTCAATTTCCTGGGGTGCTCTGCACCCCTAAAAGAGATCAAACTTAAAAAGAAAAATCTCATGAGTTAATAGACTGCTTAAATGTATGTAGATCAAAATATGCCAATAAAACACTTGCTTTAGTTTTTAAAAAAGTATGTTAAAGTATCACCACATGTCAATAATCAATTAACAGGTACAGATCTTTTACAGAAAATATAAATGCAGCATAAGACTTGTGTTCAAACTTGTCTTTCAAGTACAGACAGCATGTCTGTTTGGTGGGCATGGCAGTCATATTCATTTCTAGGTCTCCTACAGCAGCATAAACACAAGCCTCAAAATCATCAAAAGGCTGAAAAAAAACCCCAAAACAAGAAAACATCAATATGGCTGTCATTGGTAAAATCAGTGAAAGTAATAATCAAACAACAGTGCATTCATAAATAACTGACACTAGAGTCTCTATTAAGCCTGAAAAGATTTTCAGGTGTCCAAATTTCCACTCTCAGTGTCTAGAAGAACAAAGCCCACCTAGGCTGGAAAAACAATCCACAATGGACAATAACATTTTCCAGTATAAATCTTGATTGTTAAATTTTGCTTAAATTTTGACAAATTGCTTCTGATTTTTTCCTCCTTGTACGTAACTGAAGTAAAACAGAATGGTGTTATATTAAATCTGTAATATTAAAATGACAAAGCAACAGTTATTATTCCTTCAGAAGATAGGGATTCTGATTTACACCTGGAAAAGGTTTTGCATTACACTCATTGGGAAAAATGTTTTGAATTTATACATAATTTAATTCCAAATTAATAGAAATTTTTCCAGAATGCCAAACAGTGGCAATAAAGCAGCTGGAACAGATAGATTTTTATTTTATTTGCATTAATACTGGCCAAAGTTCTTAGGCCAAAAATGTCCTGGTTTTGAACACTACTGTAGTTTTGAATGCAGCACTTCTAAACCAAAGTGTTGGTCTTTTTTTTTTTTAAGATGACTGTGTTGTATGAAATTAGACTAATTTTATGTATATGTGTTTGAAAACACTAACACTTATATAGGTTCTTCCAAAAGCCTTATCAATATGCGTTAATATTTAACTGCTGATCTCTCCTTTCCGTGCTGAGAAAGTAATTTCCTAACAGCTGTATCTGCCTAGTAAGATGAAAAAGCTACACACTGGAAACATGACTGTGACCTCCAAACTAATTTCACTTAAGCTGTATAGTGGCTGAATGATAGTGACTTCCACCAACACTGCCTTGAATTGGGTGTGAAATGGTAACTGTCTGAAAACCAGTGAAATCTTTACAATAAGATCTGCAATATGTATTTACCTCAGGCACGCTACTAGTCCGGCTGGCATTAATTTCTTGGACCTCTTGAACCTCATTCCCATTATAATGGTCAAAAGAAAAGATGAAACTGTAAAAGACAATCCAATATATTTATGTTCTCACTTTTCTGAGCAGACTCAAGAACACACAGTTATCAAAGGTCATTGCTGTTTTCCTATGAACTGCAATTTATTGAAACATTAGATCAGAAACAGAGTCTATAAAAAAATTCTTGCTTTTCCAAAATACACTATTATGATATTTTTTAAGCTACAGATAAAGTTTCCACGTGCAGCAGAATGCTAAATCCTATTCCATGAAGACTAGGTAAGTTTATCAGTCAGTCAATTCTACTCACCCATATCTAAATTCATGGGGATACCAACAAAGCACAAAGAATCTTGGCCATAGCAGTCCAGTCACATGTATATTGAATTACAGGAATAGTGTCTGATAAATCCCAGCACCCTAGATCATTGCAGCTGTTTTCTAACTATTCAAGGAGGTGGAGCATTCAACTTCTTGTCTGTTTTATTTTTAGAATATTAGCTTTTTATGTGTTGAGCCTTAAAAACTATATTGGAAGGTTTGCCACCTGTTTTTGCTAGAGAATATGGCTATGGACATCTCTTCTCTGGAGCCTTTTGCTATGAGGGAACCATCCTTCCCTGTGACAAAGGTGGGCACCCTAAGAGGGCAATCAATGCAGAACAAGCAGCAGAGAACAACTCTGAAAGAAACTGCATCGTCTTCCTGGAGAAGTCTTATCTAAAAATGGAGGCAGCATTGAACTCATCAGGAATAGGGATTCACTTTGAACTATGGCTGCAGAGTGCTACATAAATGAGAAGACTGAGGAGAACACATGAAACTACAAAGATAGCTACCTTCATTAAAGAACTGTC
Source organism: Chloebia gouldiae (assembly GCA_003676055.1). Classification (NCBI taxonomy): domain Eukaryota; kingdom Metazoa; phylum Chordata; class Aves; order Passeriformes; family Passeridae; genus Chloebia; species Chloebia gouldiae. The sequence continues at coordinate 19,272,318 of QUSF01000002.1, read as the reverse complement.
ACTTGAACTTCCTAGAAGTGGGCAGAGAAGCAGGAATTCTCATGAGCAGCTGGGCTTTGTCACTCTCACAGCCAAAGTAATGGCAGTCACACAGATCTCTTCCCTTTTTATGGAGTAGTAAAACCATCTTTCTTAATTCTCTTCAAATTCCACTGTCTAATCCTGTGTTCATAGGTGTCAAAAATTACTTTAAAACTCACTTCAGCATATAAAACAAGCCCTGACAGTTACAAGTATCTTACAGAACTCTACCAACTATGTGCACTCATCAAAGATAGCCTGCAAAAAAAAAAACAACTATGCTCCATTATCCATTACTCTTATTTTCCAGTCACATAGCCTTGATCCTCTCAGGAATGTCTCAAGAGTGAACTATTCCACAGCATGTGTCTTGGCAGAGTCCTGAGTATATTTACAGTTTATTACAAACTACAAAGCAAATTCACTCTCTAATGTTCTCTTTTTCCCCATTTGCTAGTACCTGGCTTTTCACAGGTTCCAGAGGCTTTTTAATACATTCAGCTTTCAGACCAGATTTTAGAAAGTGCTATACATTCACTGTTTCAACTTAAACCAAAGAAATTTAATAAATCAAGACAATTTTAACCCAGTGAATCATATTCAGATCAAAATCAACTTGCATTGTGAATGCTACTAACTCTTGCATACTGAGATTTGAATTTTTAAATCTACTTCAAACACATAAAAATGGATTAAAGTATCCAAGAAAACACAGAGCTTATATCAGGTGAAGTAATAAAATGCTTGAAATAGTAATTTATAAAACAACTAAGAGAATTTGCCTGGGGTACCCACTGGCTATATACTCTTTTTATGTAGGGCAAGTTACAACAACCTTACTATCAAGGTCTTGTACTAAAATATTACCTAAATTACTGTAGGAGAGTCTTACATAGGTGAAAACTACTGTCAATAATTATGGTTTGGATGGATGTGTTGTTTTTAGATTTCCTAAACTTTTAAAAGTTTGGGTGCTTGTTTTATTTTATGTTGTAATTTACTGTAGTGGTTTTTAGGTTGAGAGGGGTCACTTTCTTCCATGCATTTATTTTCCATCTTTCATTTGTGCTCTAGCTGCTTTTCACATTTTGGCATGTTCGGCATAAGTGAAAACGTTCTAGCTTTCTACAAAAGCAATACACATTTATAATAAAAAGGAATTAAAACATTTCTTTGTAAACATTCTAAACTAAGACTGCTTTAAAAAGTCCTTGTTCCTTTTACTTTATGCAAGAAGAACTTTGTAAGGCAGGTGTAGTGAACTCTATTTCATCTCATTGCTGTAACTTCTACTAAAAAAGTACTATACATTTCTCCAGTTGAGCAAGTCTTCACATGCCTATGACTACATTAAATGCAAAACACTGGTTATTTTAGATATCAGACATTCAAAAGCACATAATGGAAAATTTTGTATTAGACCCTTCAAAACTTGGGAATTGGGAAACAGGCAACATATATTAAGTTTTAATGAGTATTCTTTTCCATAAATTCTGTATCTGAGTGATTTAATTGCCCCATAGAAGTATAATACCATACGCTACTTAAAAGCATTTCACACTAATGATTATAAATTTACATATATTTAAGGCTATGTCTTCATTCCAAAAAAAGTTTTGGGTTTTTTTAAATAGTGAGATAATTTAATCTGAGCAAGGTCATGGTGGCAAAACTGGAAATACAATTTAAAGCCATCTAGAAGCAGATCAGGTCCACAATTACCACCTTTACTAAAGAACTTGATGGGAACACTTTGCTGTTAGTCCTACTGAGTATTTCAAATGGAAAATTTTATAACTGTGATTGGTGCAAAGCACAAAGCCGGAATGAACAATCTACCACAAATTCTAAGTTGAGAAAAACAAATTATGTACTCACACAACCTGGATTAAATGTATTTGAAATGCATTTCTGCATGTGACACCACAGCCCAAACCACCTTAGCTAAAACCATGAGTGAGACAAGCTCCCAGCAGCTCTTATTGCAAATTCATTTTTGCAAGGTTTATGTCCCACTTAGGGATTGTAGCTTTTTGCCTCCATGAGGGTCTCATGGCAAACTAGCTGCCACGACAATTATTGCGTTGTCTGTATCCTGTCTTTTTTAGCAGCAAAGGAAAAACCTTGAGTTAAACTGTTCCATTCACTGGGAGCTGAGGATATGTTACATTATGAAACAGTAGATCCCATATCTACTTTACTGCTCAAACTGCAAAATTCAGTCTGTAACACTAAGAATTTTATTGCAGTACTTTCTCCTGTTTATCAGCTGGATTTCACAATATGTGCAATGTTAGGCAAACATCGCATGAAAGGAGGTGCTGCAGGGTGGTAACACACCTACTGGCTTTCTGTCAATGATCTCCCTTACCTTGAAATGGCTCCTGAATTTTGCAAGCTAAGCTGAAGTGCTGAACTCTAGTTAAAACCCAACATTTAAACCAAAGCAATACCCAAAATTTACTAAAAAGATAATTTTACATGCAGTTCAGGATGCTGCTTGTTTGTCTGTTTGCTTACTGTAGTGAAACACTTACACAATGATATCTTCACGTTTCTCGGATCAAATGTTACACAGTAAGCTCCATAACCAGCCATGGAGCCAAAGGTGAGTCCAGCAGCTAAAGAGATTTTACTACCTGCAAGAAATCATGCAAGTGTTATTTCTCAATACAATGTCTTTAAGCTCAATCTTTATACAGAAGCTGTCTCTCTAGAATAGAACTGATTTTGCCACATTCCAGCTCACCTCACCCAGTGTGAATAGAGAGGTAATATTTCTGTACCTGAGTCATTCTAATGTGTGGGATTAGGGGCAAAGTCAACTAAGTTAGAGGGAGATGATCAGGATCCAGTAAAACTTTCAACTTGGGAAAAATACAACCCTAAATTTGGCTATTTTTTCTATCATACTTAAGAAGGATTTTTGCAATTTCTCTGAATTGTATGTTAATTTTAACTATATCATACAGCACTTGGAAGTCTCCAAAAATGGTAGAAATGTACCAACATATATAAAGAGTAAATTGGAAAACGTGTGGTCATAATGTCAGGCTTTTCAGTTTGACGACAGTCCTGGACAAAGAAATGCCATCACCAACATCACATTTAATGAACAAAGAACGAAAAAAAAATGGCAGTGAGGATGAAGACAGGGCTTTTAAAAGTAACTTGACGTCTTCTTGCAGTGCTATTGAAAAACTGGTTCATAAATCCCAGATATATTCCTAATATTTTAAATTTCTGAACAGATATTTGTCTTGGCACCATATGATAAAAGTGTAGAATCTGCACAGCAGACATTATTTGAATTAAGCTGATCTCCAATGTTAATGAAAGAATTCAGACCCCCGATATCATTTAGCTCCCAATCCTTTTGAGTATTTTTAATCAAGACTTTGCAAGAAAATGTAAATCATAACCAATAAAAATAATTTAGATTTGCCATGAGGATTGACCAAGTATTAAACAGTGAACAGGTGAATGGGATAGTCAGTGAGTGCAGCCGGCTGCAAACACAAAACCACAGCGTTTTCAGAAATTCAGATGTGAAGCTGTGTCTCCGAGAGCAAAGCATGCACACACTACGAAGGGAGACGGTGACCCTAAACCAAAGAATGGCGAGGGACGCTGGAGCAGGGCCGGTGACCGACGCGCTCCGGGCTCCGCGGAGCGGGCCGGGAACCCGCCCGCGGCTCCGCCGGCGCGTCCTCGGTACCGCTGCGACCTCTGCCGGGAGCTGAGCCGGGCACGGCGCTGCCTCCGCGGGACTGCAAAAATCCCCGCAATACCGAAACCGCTTCGGGGAACACTGCCACCGAAAACCTGACTCGTTATCTTACGCTGAAAAGGCACAATTCTAACAGTACCAGAGAATCAACCGCCACAAGTAGAGGGTTTTTTCCCATTGTGCATCTGGAAATGTAAGAATCAAGCCTGGATTTCTCTGTAGAAAAAAAGCTTTAATCAAGGATATACTGTGCTCAACATAGGAGTGATTAAAAGGAGATGAGAAAGCCCAAAATGCATTTAAGGTCAAAGATAACACGGCAACCCCCACTCTTTGCCCTGAGAACAAACTCACTTAAATGCTTAAGTTGGCCCAAGATCATCTCATGAAACTTAGTGCATTTACAGCAGCATTTGATGGATGTAAAATGCAGCTGTGTTAATTACAGCAAAGTTTTCATGTCTCACATTGCATAGAAGAAATCAAATGCTTAATTTCCAAATCGTTCTCTCCCAGTACTAACCTTTACGAGTGTATGCTGCAACACCTCCAACCACCAGCAATGAAGCATATGCAAAACCAATCCAGTCAACAGCCATGGTCCCAACTCTGTAAAAAAATCAAATATATTGCAACTGAAGTCAAACAAACTCCTTCTTCCTGCTAAAAAAAAAAGAAAAAATTACCTAACGTGTTCTAAATAACACTACACTCTCCTAAGTCGTGTTTGACTACTGTGTCAAAACATTCAGAAGGTAAAGGTGTGCCTATTGGCTATTGTACCATCCTTTCACTAACTGCTGCCCTTCCTTAAACCTCAGTATAGGGGTATACCATATTTCCATTAGAGGATTTTTTGGGATATATGTGGCACACATTTTTCCCTGTTACAAATACATGTATGCAGGCAAAAAGCTTGACACCATCCAAAGCATGTTTTGTTACACTTGTGTCCTGCTGCTGTGCTGAGAACCCACTGTGGATACATCTAGGTCTCCTGAGTGCTCAGCTCAGTGCTTTCATCTCCTTTAACCCACACTATACCTGGAGTACGTCAAGCAGCATGTAACAAACCCTGCACCAGGCAAAAACCGCAAATTTTTAGAGTCTGTTCAAAGTTTCCAGACAGAAGCTTAGGCTGTTTTGGGAAGCTACACATAGAGGTACTTTATCCCGTATCTACGCCCCTTTTATTTCACCTTTACATTTTGATGCATTGTCTGAAGTTAGGCTTGTGTTCCGCAGAAAGCATTCAAGGCTCTGTTGTGATGCCGGTCCCTACCCCGCTGGCAGTGCAGTGTAAAGGCACGAATGGCAGCGCTCTGCAGCCAGAGAGCCCCGGCAGCACCACGGCCTCCGGCGGGGCAACCTTTCCCCTCCTCCTCCCAAATTAAGCTGACACTTAATTAAACACATCCTTCTTTATACCACAGTGTCTGTACCTTTGATCACAGTGTTAAGGGGTGCTAGCAACGAGTGCTCCCTCAGCATTTTATGTCAAGCCTTTAGTATTAAAAGCCAGCAACTCGCAGCGAGCCCACTCCTCCCCAGGTCGTAACCGCTCGGGACAAAAGGTGGGTTTAGGGGGCCATGGCTCCCCGGACAAGGTTTGCGGGGGGACAGCGATGCAGGGATCAGGGATCCGCAGGCCTTGGATGCGCCCAGCGTTGGTGCCGCCTCCCGGCCGGGCCCGCATGGCGCCCCCCATTGCCCGGGAGCCCCGCCGAAGGCAGAGCCCGCGGGGCGCGGCCCCCGCTCCGCCCCGCCGCCCCCGCGGCCGCTCGGCCCCGCCGTACCTCGTCCCGCCGCGCCGCCTCCGACCGGCCCCGGCCCCGGCCCCGGCCCCGCCTCCTGCGCCCGCCCCG
>QUSF01000002.1:19104070-19261702 GCA_003676055.1 Chloebia gouldiae | reverse complement strand
CCCTGCCCCTCTCATAAGCAGGTTCCTCTCTCTCCTTGCTTGTGTTTTTTGAAAGTGTGAGGGCTGCTTCATGAAGCCAGATGAGCAGGCACGTAGGCTGAATGCTCGGATGTGTTTGTCAGGGAAAACATCAGGCACAAGCCCTGACACTCTGATACTAAACACGTAGCTAATTTATGAAACTGCTTGATGTGGTTATTTTAACACTCTGACTTCTTGTCTGCTAGCCCTTTTTGCTGGATCTATTCCACCACAAGCTATTTTTGTCCATATTTTGTCCCCCTCCGCAGGGTTCCTTTAGCTTTTTCTCAAGTGAGTGATTCTTGACCAGCACAGGACGTGTCCTTCAGGGGTGATACAGGGGTGCCTGTGTGCGACATTCCCCACACTTCCCTTGTTCCCACAAACAGACTGAGCATAAACATGGCCACAGCAGGGAGAGACTCACAATGCCATGTGATAGGACTTGGATACCTGCCTTCTTCAGGGGTCATTTGAAAATCTCTGCCAAAATCCTGTGTTTCCTTTAGATTTCTTTGCTTAAAGGTGTGGGAGTTTTCCGCTCCAAAGAGCTAACTGGAAAGCAAATCAACATTCTCATTAGGGTAAACGTATCTAATTTCCACTCCTAACATTCCATTTGTTTTTTTCTGGTGGTGTTTAACTGCTTCAATACAAACCCGCTCCATGTGAGCTCTCCAAGTCTGTCTGCTCAGTGGAAAACAGAACTGTTCTCCTTATCTCACCACTGTGTCTGTGGGAAGGAAGACTTAAGGTACACCAGCACTGGAAAACAAACACAGGACACTTGAGAGCAGGATGGCTCCAAAATGCAAACAAAACATGGATTCATAAGCTGAAATCCAGAAAGTGGATTTATTGATGAAGTATTATGAGACTTTCAGCTCTTGAAAAGCACAGTAGAATAAACAGGGAATTAAATGGAGCAGAACCATGTAACTATTGGAGGGGATTCCAAAGTGCAACAAATACAATATCTTTTGGCACCTCTAGGATAATGACCAGTTGTGGTTACTGATTCAATGATACTCATAACTTAAGAAGACTGGGTAACCCTGAAGTCTGTGTAAAATTTGAATTCACATAATTATATGCTGCTTGTTATGTTTCCTTCAATTTTCAATTACAAAAAGCATTTGGTACTGTTTTCCCTAAGGTTTTACTTAACTATTGTCTGATTTGAAATGGTTGCTGTATTTTACAGCACAGATGGGAGGTTTTGAATAGGAGGCAGATTAATTAAATTAGTTTTTGGTAGCATGACAAATCAAATACCTCAGTCCTTACAGAAAGCTGTAACAGAGCTAGCAGCATAGCCAGTGTTACTGTTGCTGTGTGCTTTCTAGTATAGTTTTCATTTGCTTGTTACTGCCAGTTTCAGCTGAAATTCCCCTGTTGGGTGTCTGCTTCCAGTTGTTTTATTTTAGTTTGTTTTGGTTATTTTGTTTTGTATTATGATTTGTTTGCTTTGGTTTTGGAAAGTTCCATTTACAACAATTGAGCCAACTACAAAGGATGAATTTAGGCAAAAATACATGTTTTTGTCCATTATAACTATAACCATTTAACTGAAAAGCCCCTAGCATCTCTTTGCTTTGGAAAAACAAATTTTCAAATTGCTATCCCAGAACATAATGTGATACCAGAAGGGATCTGGAGTGGAATGGGGCCTTTGAATGGAGGGAATGGAGGAGTGCCTCTGAAATCCCATAGACAGAAGAAAAGGTGCTGAGATGGAGAGAACACCTAAGCACCCTGAGACAGGTGTCATTTTGCAGTATTTTTCTGGAAAGATTGTTCTCCTCATTGGGTGGGATTATGGAAAAGGAAGAGGAGACAAAATACTTTTTCTGAAATGCAGGTTCAGAGGCTTCAGGTTTAATAATCTAGTTAATGAAGGAAGAAGTCCGTTGTTATATTCCAGTACAAAAAAGTGACCATTGGGGATAACTTCTGTAAACTTTTATATACACACATATGCAGAGCAGTGAGAAGGACACTGGTGTTAGAGTAACAGAAGGTTGTTTTAAAAAGCTGAGGAGGTTGATGTACAGACTGATGTACAGCTTTCTAGGTTGACTGTGGGTTATTACACTGCAGTTCTGAGGTGTCACTTCCTTGAAAATTTAGTATGAAAGCTTAAATCTGGAATCATCAGTCAAATAATAAAAGGCAGAGATACTGTTTTTAATAATAATTATGAAGTAATGTGACAGGCAGCCACACAAATGTAAGGCTTTTTCTATGAATTAAACATATATTAACATGGACTAAAGGCCGCAAAGGAAAAAGAGATGGGTTCTTGGGCAGTGATTTCACAGGAGATGGTGCTCAAGTTTAAGAGGTCACTGCTGCCAAAAAGGCCTCTTCATTTCCAGTTTTGTGTTCCAGTCTGTTATTTTGTGAAGTAATTGATGAGTTTTGCTCCATGTCTCCGAGTCCTTAATGACTGAGTCAACTCAATAGCCTGGCAGAAACATACCCAGGCAGAAAAATGTATTACTTTTTGCTGAATTCATTCAATCAGTCATTTGTTTAAATTAGTTAAGTCAGGAGTCTTTACACAGCATCAGAACACAAAGGAAGAGATGGGACTGCATGGCTGGGTGGGCTGCTGGGGAGAGTCTTTGTAGGCATCAGCAAAAAAAAGTGAGATAACCTGAAGCTGTGCATTTTCTTTGATTTGTCATGAAACTTTGCCTGCAAGAAACCATTAGGTATGGCACTGACTGAAATTCTTGGTAAATTTGGAGAAATGCAAGCTATGATTATGGTTGGTCAGTGGTATCTCAGGAATCTTCCAGATGCTGAGTCCAGCAGACACTGAAATAAGGTGCATGCCCACAGAAATCTACCTCAGCCTTGTGAGCTGACAATATCCACAATATTAGTGCGAGAAATTAGGTTCTAGCTACATGTAAAGATGGAGAGGCCAATAGAAACAAAGTGCAAGAATGAAGTTGTGATATACAGTGATTTGAGAGAGCATCTGTTAGATTGTTTCTGCTCACCAGGAATAATCAAAAAGGGCTGTAGGTGGTGTTGAGAGTGAGTGGTTAAACTGCCTTGGGTTCTGCTCAATGTAGTGGTTCTGTTTTCCCAGCTGAGTTCTTAAAAGCTGATAGATTTCCTCTGAAGTAATGGAAGTTTTTCTTCTCAGTATCTCAGGAATCCTTGGTCTAACAAATCCAGATTAAGACCACTATCTGTTCTCTGCTACTGACACATCCCAAATTTTCCATCTTTATAATAAGCATGTGGATTTTAAAGTACTTCATGAAGTCAGAGTGAAACTCTTAAGAGATTTCAAAGTTATTTGAAGTGGCTTATTAGTCATTATTTGGTCTTTTCAGCTGATTGAAAATAACTCATGAAAATGAAAGTTTCTTGGGTCAAAGAAGGACTTTTTGTGTGTGTGTATATTTTCAGACTCTTTTCCTAATATTTATCATCCTATGATAGCAGATCTCTGATACCTCTCACCACTATGTGTTTGTACAGAGGGGTCTGGTTTTACTTGCACATACTGAGACAAGTTTTTCAGACAACAACTCACTGAAGGACGGAGGCACAGAGGCACTTGCTCTCTCCGAGATACACCAGGATACACCAGATACACCAAAAATTACCTAAAACCTTTATATGCCTCAAAGCTTCTAGTTCTGAAAAACAGTTTGGAGCTAGGGAAGCTTTAGGATGAAAGTTCATATATAAATGCCCTGTCCTCACTCTTTCCTAGACATCAGTTCATGCCCACTATTCTAACTATTTCTCTCCTGCCATGGCCATAGGCCAAGACAGGAGCATGAGCTGGCTGAACCATGTTCAGGTCCAGTATGGGCTAGCTTGTGGACAGGAGTATCCACATTGTAGGCATCCTTCAGCTCATTCTCACACTAAAAAGAAGGAAAAGTAAGATACAACATCCCTCCCAGAAGGAGGGGGCTCTCTGAGATTCTAGCTTTTATGGGGTGCACAGAACGTGGCTCAGAGTGTAATTTTGCAATAACTTAATTCAGTTGCTGAATTCCCCATTCTCAGCCACTTCCTTGACCCATGCCTGGCATTCAGTGAGCTCTGTGCTGAGTCATGATGATAAATCATCAGAAAATTTAGCTCACTGCTGGCATTTTTGTTCTGAAACTGCAGTCTTAGATCTGATCCTTAGAGATGATCCTTGCTTATGTATTGAAGAAGGGACTGAAAGATGGAGGGACAGTCCCACTCAGACCCACATCCCATACTCCCAGGGTTCAAATACAAGGAAGTGAAGCTGTCCACAGCATGAGCCTCAGTTTGGAGAGAACGGATGTAATAAGGATTTATAAAATCAAGGCAGTGGGTAGAGTGAATAAAGATTGATGTTTTCCAAATCCTGCAGAACTAGAAGTAGGGGCAGTCGCTGAAACCAGTAGGAAATTGATTTAGAAAAGATAAAAGGGAATATACTTTCTTTATGTAGCAGATATAATGAACTTGTGGGATTTACTGCTGGCAGAGGTTTTGGAAGCAAGGGGGGGTCAGCACAATGGAAAGGAGACTTAACAGTTAAATGGACTGCATATTCATAGGGAGATGCAAAAAGAATTTAGTAGTGATATGCTCCCTAGCTTCCCTAATACAATCATTGTGGGTGCTGGAGGAGAATAAAGGACATTTATATGCCTGGCTTGTTCTCTTTAAATAGTATCTCTTGTTATTAAAGAAAGGATACTGGGGATAGCTGGATGTTGGTCTAACCCACCAGGACATCCTTTATGTTCCTCTCGGGGCTCTGATTTTGTGTCTACAGGTATGTGAGGATAAATGCAACGTTGTAGGAGTTTGTATTTTAGTTTTTGAAGATGATACCTCAGGCTTCTCTTACTTCAGTGAGACCTGAAACATAGGTCATTAGCACTGCTTTGTACCCTACTAAAGAAACGCACACTTTTAAGACAGTCCACATAGTATCAGTGCTTAGATAGGGACTCTTAGACTGAACTATAGCTCTCCTGATGTTGCACTTCCCCCTGAGATCCTTCTGCTTTGTCTGCATAGAACTTGATGAATACTCATGTCTCAGGAAAGATTTTGTAAGTTGTCATAGAATTTCCCTCAGGATATCAGTGTGTTTTGGAAATATTATTTGAGAGTCATATGCTGGAAAATATCTAGTGCAGCTGAAGGAGAGAGAGTGCCAGATTAGACAGATTACTAGGCATGAATCCCAGGCCTTATTTGTATGAGTACTCCTTCTGCCTTTAGATAATCACATTAACATCAGGAGTATTGCTTACAAATGTACTACTGAGAAAAAGTGGTGAACAGGCTTGAGCCCTAAAAGCAATGTTCTTGTTCCAGCACTTTCCTATTGAAATTCTGACCTTTTCCTCGTCAGAGCTCATTAGAGGAGGACCACCTACTACCCAGCAACCTCAGGTAATGATTACCAACCCATCTTTTACATCTATCAGAAGTAACATTTTTAACAGTTCATGTGTTGTTTTCCTTCCCTTTCCTAAGCTCTTCCCACACTTAGAGATACACAAGTACTATGTTTCATGCTTGGTTGATTATGAAGTCAGATCTTTTGTCTCCTCTGAGGGTTTTTTTGGTGCTCCTCCAGTGCAGATGAACCAGGAACCTTCCACAAACATGTGCTAGAGGAGCCCCCAGTGGGTGGTGAGACTGGTATCTCATGGTGGTTGTCATCAGTCAGCGTGGGTTAGGATATGTCTTGCCAAGCCTTCCTGGAGAAGCACAGCTTAGTGAAACCTTAGGGATCTTGCCTAATAACAGCAGTAACCTAATTAAAAAAAAAGGAAAAAAATCTGTCTCCATTTTTTTGTGGTTGATGATACCCAAAGGAGTACCACTGTGAGTGCAGAGGGAAGATTATAAACATCAAATGATAGAAAGTGCTTACATGCCTACTATTGGGTGCAATTACTCAAGCTTGGAAAAGATTAAGTAACTTTTATTTATACACCTAAAAGAAGAAGCCAAGTTAAAGTACTTATATAGATCATCCTCAAATGGAAAGTGTGAGATAAACAATGCCAACAGCACTGCAACATAAAATCCAGATTTCAAGCCAAACATCCATGAAGGAAGAAGTATTCCATGGAAAATATCATATTCTTGCAGTCTTTCTGACCACAGAATTACACTCATTATGGTAAAGCTATAATTGCAGCCTTGTGAATACAGTGCTGTAGACAATGGCCTGTCAGTGTTTTTCCACTATAAACCCTCATGTGATGTTTGCAATTTTGTGAAATACAATTATCTTTGGCTGGGATATTCAGCTATATTCTCATCCCAGAAATTGACCATTTTTGTGTCCATGTTTGTTTCCTTTACCGAGTTGTTCAAAGTTCATTGTTTGATAAGTGTTTGAGCCTTTCTGATTGCTTGGCTGCTTGTGCCCTATCTGTACTGTGAGGATGTGTGGAGAGTTTGCTGTCACTGGTAATGCATCAATGCTTTGTACTATTTAGGGCTGTCAGGCTGTTGCAGAGTCCACACTTTGGACCAAACTGCCTACATTTGTAGTGATGTGGTTTGGGAAAGTCAGGACTGCAAGATTATAGCAAATTAGCACTGACTAGCATAACCAGGCATGCACAGCAAAATGTGCTTTAGGGAATACTAGAGTATATTATTACAGCTATGGAAGGAAGGAGAATTGGCTGGGCCAGCTAAATGTGTAAAATTGTAAAGATTTGTCTCTCTTAAAGAAAAAGGAAATTCTGAATTGATATTTCGAAAAAATCTTCTAAAACCTGTAGGATTAGTGAAACCCTGCAACATGCAAAAACCACTTGTGCAATTCTGATTGTGATTCTTTGTTTGGCTTAGCTAGGGGTTTTATCTGTGAGATTGTAGTGATAGAGATCCAAATCAGCCCAGATCATTTTTTTCACAGATAACTCAAGGGGAAAATACGCTGCCAACACTGAATGCTGATTCCCAGATTGAAGTGTGTTTAGTTACAAATCCTAACTATATAACACCTGCAAATGAACTCCTATATAAAATAGGACATCTCAAATAACTGTACGTGTAATATCTTACTTCAAATAATTATTTTGAGACAAATATTACAGGCACTTAAGGGATCTCCCCTGTAGTTAGATACAGTTTAATAAACATGAATAAATTCTGTGTCAATCAATGCTCTGTGTCAATCAATGCTCTGCGCTACAGAGATCTCTGGTTGCTTCAGCAACTTGTTACATGTTGCAAGGAAAAACTGCTAAGTTCACATAGTTAAAATAAATACAAATCAAAGCAGTTTCTTGCTCTATTGGCAGAGTGTAATTATACAGCAATCAGTGAACTATGGAAAGGAGATCAGTAATACAAATAGGCAAAAGATGCTAGACATTAAACAGTCTTCTATTACTAATCCCAGAAACACACAGGCACATGTATGCACAGAGTTGTATGCACCCTCTCAGCTCATGGGCAGTATGGGTTACAAAAACACCCCCCTTCCCAAAGATTGCAGATTTCTCTGTTTACATGTCTCCTGTGGGAGATGTAGGTCCTCTATCTTTTTGCAGATCCCTGCAGTTCCCTACAAGTCATGGGCTGAACCACACACCCTTGAGACAGTTGTTTCTCTTCCAAGGTCTGTCCTGTTACGAGTTTTCACACTTCTTTTGTATTTTTTTTCAGTCTGGCTTCTACTTTGTGTAAAGTATTTTTGTAATTCCCCAGTAACTATTTAATCTGGTTGATGATCATCTGTAACATGATCAGTTTGGGCAAATGTTGGCTGGGCAGTTGGGTGTGTTTCATCTGCAGACACACGAAGATACTCAATTCACATGCATCTTTATCTTCAGGGATGACATTATCTATGCCATTTGTCGAGGGTGTGCTGTGCATCCCTGCCACATCTACAGTGAGGGAGAGCCCTCCCTGGGAGGTGCGTGGCTCACAGGAGCAGGGAGAGCAAGGGGCATGGCCGAGCTGCCTGCAGCCATGTGGCCAATGCAGCCATGCAGCCACTGTTCAAACCAGAGTGACTTGTGTTCTGGATGCATCCCACTCAGTTGATGGTAATGATAAGTGGGCAAGCAAATCTATTTCCAGACTCCCTTCATGCTCCAAAATCCAAAAATAAAATTAGCAGTTGCTTTACTAAATGTGTTTTGAACTCCTATTATGATTCTCAATAAAGGCATCATAAATGGGATGGAAACAGCAAATTGAATCATTGGAAAAACTGCAGAGAGACCATCTGGACCTGGAGATTTAATGGATTTTAAAGAATTTACATTTTACACTCCCACAGTTCACATTTTTTGAGGTGATAAAGACATAAATTGGATAATTTTATTTTTTGGATGTTTTACATAAAATGAAGAGCCATGATTGAAACTGGAACTGGAGTCAGGAAATAACCAGATTGTGTACAATGTGGTAAAGTGCTAACAAATACCCACATGCTACATGATTAATTTAGTATAAATGCCAGTTGTCGATTTGATTTGTCAGCAGTTGGCTCAGGTTTTGTGATTACTGGCCAATAATTTAACTGATGATTTGATCTATAACAGAACCCTCAACTTTTGGGAATGAAAGGGAGTTGCAGTGATAGTGAAATGCATTAACTATATACAGAGCTGTTAGCTGCTAGAATGGATACTGATACGTTCTGGGGTCTTCATGCAGCTGATGAATAGCCTACAGTATGATTTATGGTGGATGAATAGCCTACAGTATGATTTATGGTGGTAAATTAGGACAGGGAATAGAACCAAGTGCCTGCTATTGTTTCAATATGTCTTCATGCAGAGTTTTTGAATTGCAGATACAGAGGCAAAGAACACTCTGGGTCTGTCTATAAATACAGCTGCAAAGTATGGCACCGCTCTTGCCTTGGAGTCAATCTCTAATCTCTGTTCTTGGCATATCAGCACTGGGCCATAGGGAAGGGCCATCTGTCAGAGGTAATTGAAAATGGAGGCACTGACCATCTGTAGGTATTTAAAGTCTCCTGACACTTTTTTGCGAGCTAAAGGATAATTCAGTGTTAGAATTTATATTGTGTCTACCTATTATCCTCTATATTTTTCAAGGGAATACATTAATTTTCGTCTGTTGTCTTTCATTTTTGTTGCCCGTCTCTTTATGTCTCACAAGCCTATTTTTCATCCCCCTCTGCAGTTCACTCTTGACAAAAGTGACCCCTTTAAATCTTTGTAAGTTTGAGAATTTTTCAGAAGATGTGCTGTGTAAATTACAAGTTACTGTTATCTCTGGAGCAAGCAGAAGCTTCCCTTAAAGCCTTAAGATTTGACCAGGCTAAAATGGAATTCAGATCTAATTTCTACTTTGCAAAAATCAGTCAATGCTGTATTACATTGCTTTCCCATTGTCCCTATGATGTAAATGATTTAGCAAATGGAATGGCCACCTCTATTCCAAAGAAAAGATGTATAAATATATAAAGGCGCCTGCAGACTCCCTGTATGTGCACAACTATAGCTGTTAACAGGAAATAACAATGTACACTGCTTGTGGGATCCAACTCTTGATTACATTAAGAAATTAATAAAGATTTGTAGTGCTTATTTTACATGTTGAACTGTTAAATTTTATTTAAACATTTATTAGGTGTGTCAGTGTGAAGGAAATCAGCTCTGTCAGATACACACACACAAACAAAAAAGTAAGTTTTCTTTCTTAGTTTTATTTCTTCCAGAAAACAAAACAAAAAGTTTTGGAATATTTATTTTAATTATCCTTCTAATCCAGGCATTCAAATACTGTACATATGCTGAGCTCACATGACGAGAAAGAAGAGATACAGAGAATTTTTAATAAAAATGCACTCCCAGCAGGAATTGAAGTATACTACTTTGAAATACAAAGCCAGAATTTTATAACCAAAGCTAAGCAAATTTTCTGAACATGTTCAAGGTACTGTTATGGTAAGTGAAGGAAGCCTGTGAAGTTGCTTGTAGTTCAATAGAATAAAAAGTAAAACATATTTATATTTCAGCAGATGGTTGATTTTCTGAGCAGGATCTGCATGCACACAGACTACAGAAAGGAGAGACTAAAGGTTCATTTTCTGCACAGCCTTGTGCTCTCTTTCTAGGCAAACACTCCACCAGCATTAGGCAGGGGAGCCCTGAGTGTGGGATGCAATAGGGAGCACAGAGCAGCTGAGTGTGAAGGCTGTTTTTGTGTCCCAGGGAGGCCAAGCAAGGAATATGCAAGGGTATTCCACCCTTTCCCCATAGGGTCCTCCTCTCCCCTTTCATCTTAACACTGCAGTGCCCAGAGAAGAGTGCAGCGTATAGGAGTTGCAGAGTAGAGAATGCAGAGACTGCCTATGGCATGCTCATCCCTGACACGTTGGAGTAATGGGGATGTTAGCAGTCCTGGCCCCTGCAGTGTGCTGGGGCTGCAGTGCTCTGCACACCTGCATGAAGCAGCATGATTTGGACCAGAAGAGCTGTGATCATCTGCCTGTTTATTTTCAGAGTTGGAAGCTGGCAGCTGGTTGTAGAGCTGGGATGAAGGTGACTTTGTCACCTCCCTGTTCTTGCCACCTCCAGAGCCTGATTCTAATGGCCTGAAATTAGTTGCCAAAAAACATCACAGAAAGACTGACTCTTTCTTAGGGTGGAAGTGTTCTTCTCAACCATCAGAGACTATAGACTAACTGGCTTTGGTTTCCAACTGGAAAAATATCTATTTCGATTTTAGTGGTATTTTTCTTCCCTCAGAAACCTTCTGAGGTAGAAATAACTGCATGAATCCTGTGTTAGGATTAGTCTGACACAAACCAGCTATCCAACTCATCACCTGAGTGAGTTTCTGAGCTATTCTTGGGTACCATATTGCCTCACAGAAGCTTCTGCTGTCTATTGCATTCCTGCTGCTGTTTGCTGTCTCCAAGGAAAGGAAGGAATTGGCACTTTTTTAGGGGTTGGTTTGAAGGCTTTATAGAGGGAGGAGGTAAAATTGGTTCAGAGCCTTCAGCCACAGACTCTATGCAAGGCTTGTATTTCCAGCATGGACATGGTGCTCCTGGTCAAATTCACAATTCTAATACTACACTGAAGGAATGTACTTCTGCAGCTTCTAATGTTCTACCACTGTTATCTCTAAGTCACCATCATCTTCTGGGACTAGAATTTTCTAACCTTAGCTGTCTGTCAAAACTTCTGGTAATCTGAGTTCCCTTTTTATGCCTTTGCATAGAGCAACATCTTAGCTGCATTTGATGACAGTGGTTTTGAAAAATAAGGAAGCAAATTTTCACTCTTGTTTATGATTTCAGACTCTTTTTGAGAAAAGGATCAGTGCACTCACATTTAAATGTAACTCAGTGTTCTTCCTTCCTATTTTTGAAACTTACTATGCATGTATATTATGGGGTACTAGCACAAAACAGTGTGCTTGTTATCTATTATACCATGATATATTTACTGAGAAAATTTCAATAAATAAACCACAGGCTTGAACCTCTGAACCCTTCTAAACCAGCTGATTCCCATGGTGGGTTCAGGAGTTTTTATGGATGGATACTGTGTTCTCATGAGAATTTTACGGAAGCTCGTAGACTCAAAACTGACTAGCAAGAGAATTTATGAGGTTACATGGGAACAATCACATCTTTCATTCCAACACCCTCTGAGTTTATAAAATGAACCCTTCCTTAAACTGTGTTAGAAGAATGTTAATGTAACTTTAATAAAATACCTCGTATTTTCAATGATTTCTCATCAGTCAGAAAAGCTGAATAATTTTACCAACTTTACATGTTTCAGTTATCCTAGATTAGAGAGTTTGTTAAAGGCTTTTGCTAAAAATTGTGAGAAAAAAAAAAGAAAGAAGGGGAGAAGGTCATAAATTACTAAACATCGAAGAGCCCTTGTCAAGATGGATAATAGAAAGGGTGAATAGTGCCCACTATGCATTTGCTTAGCCTCTATTTGGTTTATCCTCTTGAATACTCTCTAAAATTTCTCTTGTGATTTTGTTTAAATTTAGAACAATGTTAAAGTTCTGTAGCTGCTCATTATCCCACTTGAAATTTAACTTATAATGTTATTTTGCATCACAATTGAGCTGGAAAATTGCCTAAGACAGGAATTGAGGTCTGTGCTAGTGAACTACAGAGGAAGTGGTCTAAGTAAGACTCCGTTCTGGGGATATTCCAACATTTTATTACATTGTGTGTACTAATGAGTAGAGAAAAGGGCTGTGAGCCAGGAAGGGCAGAGTTTTAATCAAATGACTCATGATATGGCCTTCAGCAAAATACATGACCTTGTAATTCAGTCATCTTAGCTGTGACAGTGGGTAAAAATAGGGGTTCAGGGTAGTGTTCAGGCAGAGATACAGATGTGCCTGCTTCAGCTGCATTCAAGATCTGGAGTTTTTTCCTCCTATGGAACAGATACTATGGGAAGACAGAAGATCTCCTTTCAGCTGCTCCAGAGAAGCTCAAATCCAATCTGACATATATTTTTTTTCTTGAACAAGAGCTTTTAAAACTGTCAGATGGAGGTCAGTCCTTTGCTTTGTCTGATTCACCTGTGAATGATCAAATTTGTTGGTTATGGTGGTGATGAGGTGCCAGGGAGACTGGGCACAAGGAGGATGAAGATGCAGATTTTGAATGGTTGGTTCAAATTGGGTCCATTTCTAGTGTAGTTGGCCCAACCAGACAGAGCTAGGAGTCTGTTTGGACTGCACAGTCTGGGACACTGATGCCCAAAGGTTGTTCTCTAATTGATACATGATGTGCATCAGATTTCCAAGTGGCACTGTAAATGTTGGCTTGGCCACCAACAGGCTGTGGTTATTTAAGATGTCACAGGCCTTGCTTTCAGTTAAGGGTACATCTTTGGTACTTGGCTAGCACTGTGCTATTTAAGAGCAGCCTGTTTCTTCTCCTGCTTCCTTTGGCTCTGTGTGTTAGTCCTTATGGCTGTCTTGGATCATGGTCACAGAACTCCACCTGGGAAGCTTCAAGCTCTCAGCAGTGTGTAATAGCACTCAATTGTCCCCAAGATCCTGTCAGATAGAAGATGCCATACAGAAATATCGAGGAAACCTATTGTATGTCTGAATATTTCAGGCCCTAAAAAAGGAAAAGGACTGGCTCATTTTGCCAGATTTGGAACCATCCATTTTATTTCAGTGTCACATTATACATTGCATTCTCACTGTCTTTCAGAAATGTGGGGATGAAAATCTGGGGAGATTTTACTGCTTACCTAATCTGCTTTCATACCTTAAAGACCTATTGTGATGGCAAAATACAAAGAGTTGAAGTATCCTTGGTTCTTAGCCTACAGACTTAGCAGAACTGCATTTTCATATGATTGTTCAAGCATAGGGAAAACATAATAAATATGTCCCATGTCTCTAATCTTTGCTATCTCAGGACAGGAAGGAATGGGCAAGGTAGATACTGTACTGCTTTTTGTAAGTCAATTGATCTGTGTATTTTTACATGTTTATGCAGAACAGGTTGACTAAGCCTCTTGTGCTTCAGAGAGAAAGTATCCCTGAGCTAACATTTTACTGATCCTGTGGAGATTAAAATAGGAGGAAACTGCATACAAACAGGACTACAAATCATTGAAGTTATTTAATAAGAGAAAGGCACTAGGTTGGCTCCAAACCAGTCTGGAAAGGCTCTTAGTTGAGGTTATACAACTGACCACATCTGGCCTAATTTTTTTATATCTTATGTTGTTTTATGAATTTGTTTATCTTCTCTTTGATATTTCACATTCACTAGGTTTCTTGGTTTTCTGGTTTGGTTCATGTGAGCACAGTTTGGAGTTGGATCATTATTCCTCAAGTTCGGCAGCAGTTAAGGAGCAAATGCAGAAACACTGTTTTATTCTTTAATAAGATGTTTATATTTTTCTCGTGTCTATCAGCCCACAGCATATGAACTAACAAAGAGGCTCATTTTATATCTCTGAATGACCATCAGTTTCTCATGGGACTAAACTGCAAATAATGCAACTGTTAGGAATGGGCCAACAACAGTTTTGGTATTTGCTGCCTCTGGCAAATAAAAAATGGTTCCCCTCATAATTGTTCCCCTCAGTCATATTGCTGGTTATCTGTATCCTTTTCATGACAGCCACTGCCCAGCAGAGGGGGTGGCTACTGAGCCTGTCTCTCTACTAGAACTGCCCTACTTTGCTCTCTGAACAATTATTTCAGGCTCTAGGAAACATCTATTGGCACAACCAGCTGGCCTGATACAGTGTTCTGGCTGACACTGGCATGTTTTTATTGCCTCGTTCAGGTCAGCATCCTGCCCTGCTTCCTGTTTGCCAGCTCTGGCTCTGCCAGCTCCTTATGCTTCTTCAACCAGTGCTGCAAAACACAGAGATTACTAGTAATTGTTTAGACTTAGTTTTAAATGTAGGAAAACATATTTGCTCATCGTGACCTGGCCAGGAATTATGATTTCAACTTGTGCGTACAAGTGTGCTTCACTATTTTAGATATTTTCTGGTAAGATATTATTTGACCTTTATACTATCTGTCAGTGATGAATCTCTGGCCTAATCTAGGACTGTGGTGCCCTATTCATCTAACCTGTTTATCTGCTAGCAAAAAGAGCACTGGCTGTTCCCTACCCATCCACAAAGAAGATAGAATGCCAAGGGCCTTCCTTAGCAAAGTTCAGTCTGAGAGAAGGGATGACCTGAGCAGCATTTCAATTTGGAGGACTTCAAATAAAAAATAAAAAAAAGAGGAACGTCTAAAAGAAGGTTTTCTAATTATGGTTTCTATTGGTTTTTAGTTAGAGTTTGGATTAAAAGACTGAGAGAAGGAACCTCTTTTGGTTGAGGTATTGATGTTGTGGAATAGCACAGAAATGTTTTGGAAATACTACTCAGCCATTTTCCTTCACGGCCAAAGAAAGAAAACCCAAGGGAACTACTGCCTTCCCTATTGTGGAAAAGTACAGGCCTGCAACTCAAACATGCTTTTTCCATCTTCATTTAAATTGTGCATTATAGTTCAAACTTATTTCCATAGTGTGGAAAATAGTGGATAAATTTGAACTCTAGGTCATGAAAGATATACACATGAATATTTGCAGAAAATGCCCTCATTGGGTGCTGCTTCAGAGTATCATTTCCATTTTAAAATTCCACATCCTTAGGACAATTATGCTGAAGAAAGGTAATTTAATAAAATATAATCAAAATACATAAAATGTTCTTTATATATTTAAAAAAATATGGTCTGAGAAAATATCTTTCTAATGGCACTACCATTTTATTCATCTGTCTTTTCAGGAATGTTTTTGTTGGCATTTTCATCTATGTTTGGCCTCAGTTTTAATGAACTTTTAACTGCTTAGTAGTGATTATCTGGGACACAGGAATCAAAAGTAGTTAAAGTTCCTCAGACCTAAGAAGAATAGACAGAATTACTGCTCAGCATTTTATACAGTAAGCTGTGGAACAATGAGCTATAATTATCTCCCGTAAAAACAGCAAAATAAGAAATATGCCACTTTAGATTTGAAGTTGGCAGCTATTCAGAAGGTTGAGACAATGAGAAATTATTGAAATTCACTGCCTTATTTTTCCCTTCATGCCTCTTCTATGTCAGTTTTTTAGGTTGTGTATGGATGCTCAAAACTTAGCTGCTCTAGAAGCTCTGTATTCCATCCCCTCATTGTTAATAGTGGTAGCCTGAACCCAATAAAGCTCAAAAATATGTCAGTTGTCATTTTTCTAGACACCAGGCAAAACACCATTCAACCTAGTATAGCAGCTACATACAGGTGAAATAGATGGGAGGAAAAAGGAAGCCACAGCATCCTAATTTTACAAATAGGGAATTAAAATAAATTGAAAATATGGCAAGTGTATGGCTCATCTTACTGACGTGAGCTACATGTATGCAAGTTAGATTTTCTGTACTGAACTAGCTGTTTAAGTTCCTTCCCTGGTGGAGACATATAGCCCTCACTGATTTATCCCACCTTTGTTAAAAATCTATATTAGAATGGATAGAATTGGTGATCCTGTGGTAAGGCTCTTGCTCTATCTCTCCACTGATAAGGGAAGCCAAAAGTGACAGGTTTTGTCCCCAGTCCTCCCATTGCAACTGGAGGGACTTCATGCAGGACTCAGCGCTTAGACTTAGTAAACATCATCTTACTGGACTCTCTCCATCCATCCAACAATTCCAGATCTCTCTACAGAGCCCTCCTACTTTCCAACACATCGATACATGTTCTCAGCTCACTGTCATCTACAAATTTACTGATGAAAGACTCAATCCCATCATCTACGTTGTAAGTAAAAATATTGAACAGAACTGGTCCCTGCACAGACCCCTGAGGGACACCACTGGTGCCTGGCCCCAGCTGGATGCAGCACCGTTCACCAGCTTTCTCTGGGCCTGGCCATCCAGCCAGTTCCTAACCCAGCAAAGAGTGCTCCTGTCCAAGCCGTGGGCTGACAGCTTTTCCAGGAGTGTGCTGTGGGAGACAGTGTCAAAGGCAGTGAAGTCCAAATTGACAACATTCACAGCATTTCTGCATCCATCAGGTGGGCCACCTGGTCATAAAAGGAGATCAGGTTGGTCAAACATGATTTATGATCAAACACATGATTTATGGTCAAACCTAAACCCATGCTGGCTGGGTCTGATACCCTGGCCATCCTGCATTTTGGCCACAATAACCCCCTGCAGCATTACAGGCTGGGGCCAGTGTGGCTGGACAGTGCCCAGGCAGAAAGGGACTGGTTGACAGCTGGCTGAACATGAGCCAGCAGTGTGCCCTGGTGGAGGCCCATGGCATCCTGGCCTGTATCAGGAATGGTGTGGCCAGCAGGAGCAGGGAGGTCACCCTTCCCCGGTACTCAGCACTGGTGAGGTCACACCTTGAGTGCTGTGTCCAGTTCTGCGCCCCTCAGTTCAGGAAGGACATTGAGAATCTTGAGTGTGTCCAGAGGAGGGCAGTGAGGCTGGTGAGGGGCTTGGAACACAAGCCCTGTGAGGAACAACTGAGGGAGCTGGGCATGTTTAGCCTGGAGAAGAGGAGACTCAGAGGTGACCTTATCATTCTCTACAACTCTCTGAAAGGTGGTTGTAGTCAAGTGGGGTTGGTCTCTTTCTCCAGGCAGCAACTGACAGAATGAGAGGTCACTGTCAACCTGTGCCAAGGGAAATATAGGTTGGATATTAGGAAAAGGCTATTTACAGAAAGAGTGGTAAAGTAGTGGAATTGTCTGCCTGGGGAGGTGGTGGAGTCACTATCCCTGGGTGTGTTTAAAAAAGGACTGGATGTGTCACTCAGTGCCATGGCTTAGTTGAGATGTTCAGGCATGGGTTGGATTCAGTAATCTTAAAGGTCTCTTCCGACCTTCTGATTCTGTGATTCTGTAAATATGAAACACAGGAGAATGTAAGGAAACACTTTTTTTTCTGTGAAGGCGACTAAGCACTGGTATAGATTGCCCAGAGAGTCTGGGGAGTCTTCATCCTTGGAGGAATTCAAAAGCCAACTGGACACGCTCCTGGGCAGCCAGTTCTAGGTCACCCTGCTTGAGCAAGCAGGTTGAACCATACCATCTCCAGATGTCCCTCTGAACCTCAAAAACTCAGTGAATCTGTGAAATAACAATATTAGGAAATATAAAATATCATTAAAATTACAAGGCTATTTGTGTTAAACTACTGAACCTGCCACGAAGTTTAGCAATGTTTCTGAGAAAGAAGGAGGGCTGCTCTCTGTTCAAAGGGAGTTGTTAGCCATGTTTTTTTCACATGACCAATACTACAGTGCTCTATGTAAACTATTCTTTCATGAGGATTGTCTTCTACTGGGATTGAACTCTTCTTGAGGTGCAGATGGGTGAAATCATAGCTTCCATCCACCAGTAATGTCTTTAAAATATCTCAGCATTGCAGAATACTCCAGAGCAAACATGTTAGATGACTAGGTACATACCTCATGTTCAAAGAAAATTGCCTTGCTTTTACAACCATATATTCTTGTTCAGCTTTGATGCATTTATCTGGACAGATACTCTTAGATGAGCTCACAAACTCAACTGTATCCAGACAACATGAATTTTATCCCAAGGAGAAAACAGAAGTGTTTGGTGTGTTGGTAACAGCTGTGGACTCCTCAGTTTACACCTCTCCCTGACTGCTGCTCTGTGCTTGTGCAGAGCAGGTCTGCACTGCAAACACCTCAATGAGCCATTGCCGTGGTACTCCAGACATCAGTGCAGCATTGCTGATTTGTCTTTCTTTTTACATGAGCTTTGCAACCTCAGTACATGTAGTTATACATCTGTGTCTAAACCCCAAGTTTACAAGGGTGCCTCTTTGTTACACTGCAACCTATACAGCAGATTTCCCCAGGTGTGCATAGAGCATGCCCTTGCTGCTGGCCAGGGTTGACATTCTGCAGGGAGTCTGCTTTGCAATTGAAAGAGTGTAAGACAATGCTGGCTTATCCAAAATAATTAGATAGGAAGAAAAAAGATACTGTTTACTTCTACTCATTAACAGAATGAGCCCTGAAACCCTGCAGTTTTCCACTGTCCAGTGTGTAAGATTTTCCATTGCCAGTTAACCTTTTAATTTTATTCTTACCTAAACAGAAAGAGTCAGAACAATGAGGACACAATTCACTTTTATCTTGGGCTTTTCCCCAAGACGGGGTTACCAAATAAAACAAATAACTTGTATACTAAGGCATAGAGATTTGGGTCTACACAAAAAAAAAAATTAAAAAAAAAACCTCAAAAAACACATCAACAAGATTTATATGTGAAGCTGAAATTCTAAAAATTACCCTTGTTCTATCCCCAAATTTGGAAGATCCAACAGAATTGAGCTGTATTAGTTTCAAGGCATTAGCTATATACAGATATATGTGCCTAGAAACACACACACATATATATATATATATATATATCTATCTATATAGAGACAGGTACACACTTTACTAACTTGAGCAGCATCACATTTGACTCAGAGAGTGAGAACAGAAAGTGAAGGTTCCTTTCCCTTCACCTCCAGTGTGGATTCTCATGTCCTTCCTTGGCATGGAGTGGGCAGCCCGCACCAAACACCAGAGAAGTTTCCATGAGAAACTCCTTCTATAGTTGACACGAACACATTAAGGTTAGTTGGAAATGAAAATGTGAAATACATCCTTATTTAAAAGTGAAGTTTTGTCCTTCTGCATGTTCAAATTTTAAGATATAAAATATACTAAGCATTTATGAGATGGCAAGCTGATGACAGTCCAACAAGACAACGTGCAGAGAGGAGAGGAAATAGAAAAATATAATGCTGAATTTTTGTGTGTTTGACTCCATGCTGAGTTCTAACATATTGTTTCATGCTTTAATCTTTCCTTGGTATCTCACTTGTTATTGTAACTTTGCCTAATTTTTCTCTCTCTTTTCTTTCTTTATGCTATTTCTTCATATAAATATGAAAAGCACAGCAGTAAGCATTAAAAACAGAGAGATCAGAATGACTTCAGTTAGCTTACAGCAGGGATGAATTTTCTCCCTTGTTGTAAGCACAGCCAAGGAGAGAGAAGATGCAAGTAATGGATTTCTTTAATCAGATGCAGACTTCTCACGTTCATGCAGTTTTAAAATCATCAAGGCCACACTATTTATTTGTCCATTCTTCCTTCTTGTCCTTTGCTCTCACCATCAATGCTTTGGTTTTCTTGAGATATACTTTATATCACCCTGAAATGACTGAGAGATGGTTTTCTTGGTCCAAATCATTGACTAAGAAATGAATGTTAGTGGCACGCCTCCCTATGAATTTACATGTTACTTTGGAAAGCAGACATGAAACTTTACAAAGATGGCCCAATAGCATTACAAACCGACCTGGCAGAGCAGTTTCCCAGTTTGAAACGAACAAGAGCCGTGAATGAGGCCCCAAAGTTTAATGCCCTGAGTAGGTAAGGGAGAGCAAGTGCCCTTTGTATGCAAGCCAGGAACTGGTTGCCTTGACAGTCAGTGGAAGTCAGATCAAAAGACTGTTTGAAAACCATGGCTTTTAGAAGCAAAGATGGGAAACAACATCTTTTTTTTTCTAGCTCTGGAGTTGGGAGATAGAGGAAACAATAGCTATTATATAGATAGAGAGTCATTTGAATTCTACCTCTCTGCACCTGATCAAACAGGCTGCAGCTGAAAGGCTGATGTATCATCAGGCTTCCTGTGTGATACAAACCTGATAAAAATTGTTGCACCTGAAACACCTGAAAGCACAAAGCTTAGAAGAAAACAGATCCCAGGAAGGAAAAGTGGGGCAACACCAAAAGAGTCCTAATCCAGGGACTGTCATTCTGGCGTGCATTCTCTGCATTCTTCAGAGAAAGAACAATGGGAAGAGAGAAATTGTCTTTTCTCCAAATATACCTCAGATGGGGCTGCACAAAAGACATACTTCCAACCTCACCTTTTCTTTAATATAATCTTATCCCACTACACTAGTACATAAACTCCATGTACCCCTCTCTTATTAGAAACTCCCTCTCAATCCAGGATGATAATCTCCTACCTGCTAGTCTGGAATTCCTAACATACTCCAGCCTTCCTCCCTTGCACCAGCAGCTGGAATTCCACATCTTAGCCCTCTCCACAGTAGCAGAGTAGAAATAAAAGGTCTGTCAGCTGCTGGCCTGCATGCAGGGGCTCAGCAAGCACACCAAAGTGGTACACTAAACCCTAGCACCCCATACCAGCCTTGGCGATTTTACAAACTTGACTGGACAGGGTCCTGGGAAACCTGCTGTAGGTGGCCCTGCTAGATGGCCCTGGGCTTGGGTCAGCCAGTTTTCTGAGTCCCTTCCCACCTCAACCTTACTGTGACTATGTAAGACCTGAGCTCCATGAGAGGCAAGAGGAATTATGAAACTTAACTACCCTTGTTGAAAGTCACAGAGGTACAATTTGAAAGGAATAACCAAGTGGCAAGCCTGGTTTTTAACCACTTGAGCACATTTGGTGCCTAAATGAAGCCTCTCTGCAAACCTTGGTCAGCTTTTCATTTGAGAAAAAGCAGACAGGAGAAAAAATTACTTTCCCTGATGGACTTGGGCAAGGACAGTCCCCAGTGATTTTCTTGCTCCTGGGCAGCAGGAGCAAGATGCAGGGATCTATGGGCTGCAGCATGAGGAATTATGTGAACTGATGGAATGATGGGAAATGATGGAGACATGCATGGGGACAGGTGAAAATCAGGAAGCAAAATTCCAGTTTAGTCAGCACATACAATCTGGACAGCTTTAGACAACAAAATATAAGTCAATACTGCACCTCCAGGACAGCATGAGAAAGTCAGGCTGCAAGTCTAATTAGGAAAATTAACCCTTAAACATGCCTGCTATGAAAAGTGTATCTATTGTAAAGTGAAAAGGAGCAATTAAATTTAGTAAAGAAGCTGGCAATTCTATTTAAGGGATGGTATATTCACATCCCCATCATAATCTGCTCTAGGTAAAAGAAACAATATTACTGCATTTTCACTGAGAATGTTGTCAAGACAACTTCTGGTGCAGCTATTTTGAGAAATAAAGTAATATAATGCAATTTTAAAAACCCCATGATTTAATATACTTCTATGTTTTGTGCACTTCCACAGCAATATCCACTCTATCAACTTTTCAGCTTTATGACAATTTCAGTGTTGGCAGCCATTCTGATTTTGTGTTAGCAGCAATGTTAAATACAATGTGACCCCTGATAGTTTCTGTCACCACTGGAGAGGGCTGTACTCTTTATTTGCAGTGACCAAAGGCTGGTGGAGACCCATGGCATGGCCAGCATCCACTGGGCTGGGCTGGGCCACCACAGGCTATTCAGCAGGTCAGCTTTGCAAAGTTAATCTTACAGGGCCTGCCTCCTAGTTTATGTTGTTCTTTTGCTTTTAGTTTTATTTTGATTTTTAAACTATTATGTTGGAGAGAGCATTTGGACACTAGAAAGTTGTTCTTTGACTGGAGTCATCACAACAGTGAAGGGAAGTGCTTCATCCTGATGTCCTGGGGACTTGGAATGGGCTTGGAATGACTTGTATGTCATTCAGGGGACTATGAACACGTCTGATGGGAATAGCGTAGGATAAGAATGTTTGAGACAGTAAAACATTGTGGCTATATTAGCCTGGATTAAACACAACCTTTTAAGAATGCATCCTAATAGACTGGAATGGAAGCCTCACCCTACTTGCTGGCAGCATTACCAGCAAGCTCTGTTGTCAGGAGCTGAAAATAACGGGCAGCCTGGCTCAGAGACTCATTGCTGTTAGGTCTGGTCTTTTAATTTTGGTTTCATGTTTTTTCTTGCTCAGTGTAGCCGCAGTCCTGCTGACACAAGTACAAGACAAGGAATAAACTATGGCAATAGAAAGTGCTGCTGAGCTGTATAACTGCCTCACACAAGAGACTGGACTGATAACACTGTTTTAATAAATAAAAATAGTCTCCCAAATCCCATTATTTCTCTGTCCTTAACAAATTATATCAGATTATTTAAACAGAGGGAGAGATGTTCTTTGTGTTTCATAGCCCAGAGACAAATATAGTGGGAAAAAGAAGAGCTCGCAATCACTGACAGAGAAAAAGGGAAATCAAATTACAAGGGAAAAAGGTGATCAAATGCCAGTTGTATAATGTGAGTTTCCCCAGACAGCTGAAGGCTAAAATTCAGTTGTAATGTGTGACTGTGTCTATTGGATGAATACACTGCTTTTCCATAAAAATGCTGGGAAGTGATGCATATGACCTGACCCTGTATTACTTGGCTGTGGAAAGCTCAAGTGAGTTTATGGCATGCCGAGCTGCACACTGCAGTCATGCCAGCAGGTCTGCTCTTGGGTCTAGCAGATCCAGGCAGACATTTCCTTTTGCAACCCAGGAATATCTACCTTAATGATTATTAGAAGCTTTCTCTTCTTCATTTTACCACTTCATGCTATCTGGCTTTTGATTTCTTCCAAATTGGATTATCCTCTTATCCATTGCAGTTCCCCTGAAATCAATGAAGTCAATGTAGTATAAGTGGTGTGAGATTGTAGTAGAGATTGAAGAAATGCAGTAAAGAATAAAGAAATAAAGATCCAGTCCAAGAAACAGCATGTAATTCAGGATTAAAAAAAAACAACAACAAAAACAATTAAACAAACAAAAAACAACAACAAACAAACAAAAAACAGGGCAAAACATGGCAGAGAAAAGAGTACCTCAAAGTGAAGAGTGGTAGAAGACAGAGGAAAGGGCCAAGATAAAGTAACAGCAGTAGCAAGCATACAAGAAAACAACACACAAAGACATACATCATATGGCTAAGAGAGCAGTGTTCTATAAAGCACAAGGGGAAAAAAAGAGGGAAGACAGCATGAAACAAGGATGATAGAAACAGGACAACTGAACAGAGAAATAAAGTTGAAAGCTGAGAATATGGAGTGCTTTTCCATAAAAAAGAACCCACAAGCACAGAGAAATGTAATGAAACTGTGTGCTGAATTCATCCTGTTCAGACTCATTTTCCCAGCAGCAATGATTACTCCAGCAACCAGAAATGGGAGAGCTCTCAAGGTCATCTCATCTGACTGCCTGCAGAGCAAAGCTTCTCAGAGCCAATAGTCTTTTATTTGATTCCCCCAGCTTTTAATAACAGCTAAATATAAACCAAGCTGTTGGCAATATGAGTTATGTTCTCTGTGAGCAGTAAAAGCACATGCTTGATCTTGATGATGAGAGGTACATTGTGGAGGTAAGGGAAGTTGCAGGTTGCAGTATGTTAGCAAGGACAAAAGTTAGAATGATGGCCTGTTTTGAGAGAGGTGATGCTGGTTTATTTGTCCTTCCACAATTCACTCAAGAAGAGAGGCCCCAAGGAGCTCTGCAAAGCTCTGCTGTCATAGAGCCCAGTCTGTAATGAGACTACACCAATTCCTCCTTCTTCAGTTCTTTGGTTCTCATTGACCATGGGCTGCACAGATAGCTGCATATGGTATGCTTTTGAATACACACAAAGATGCCTTGGACATTCTGCTGCAGGTATTTCATTACAGAAGTTTGAGAAATACTATTATAATGTAATAAAATACAGCCCTGCTTTCATCATGCATAACTCCGTGGAGAGTTAAACAACAGGAATGCTTAGGAGATCATTAGCACCACAGAGCAAGTGATCTTGCCTGAGAGGAGAAATAAAACTTGTAACAGTCCAGTGATTTTAATGCAAGTTTGTTGAAAACCAGATAGGACTAATTTACTCTGAACCCAATGGGGATGTGTCACATCTGATCCCTGCACAGAGCCCACAGCCCCAGCTGTCTCACTGTGCTAAGCTTTCAGTGTGAATAATGGTGTTAAGCTTCAAGGTTTGTTTTTTGTCATCCTCTACATGCATCACTGACTACCTCAAAATGCATCTTAGAAGTTTCTGAAGTAAGTTAGAAATAGATCTGCCCATGCCTTCGATTTTTCCTCCTAAAAGTAGGCATATAATTGCATTTTCTGGGCTTCCTGTTTGCTTGAGCAATAGAAATTTCTGGATCAGAGTATGGCACTTAGCCATGTAGTTCACTAGATGCAGCACATCCAACATTGCCTAACAAGACTGATCTTTTGTATGGGAACATTGCTAAATATAACTCCACTTCTGTTGGTCTCCACAGGATAAAACAAGTAGCTCCATATCAAGTAGCTGGATATCAAGAAAACAAGGGGGCAGAGAAAGCAGACCTGACAAGAGGGCAGATTTCTCCCGAGGCCCATCCTCAAAAGGAGGGGGTGGGATACTCCATGAGAGGATCCCAAGACACACAAGCCAAACCACACACACACTCCTGCTTTGGCAGCTCAGTTTTTAGCAATGCCTGAGAGGCTGGTACCCCACATCAACCTCTGTGCCCCAGGCCAGAGGCAGAGGATGGTAGGGGTGACTCCTCTGCCCAGGGGGCCTGCAACCCTTCCCCCTGGCCTGCAGGTGCTGAGGCATCTCTGATGCTCCAGTGGAGGCAGAGGGACAGAGGGACAGGGCCCAGCATCCACCTGGCACAAGGCAGTCAACCTCCACCACGGGTGTCTGTGCCTGAGCTGCTCAGGCTGGGCTTTCCATACAGACATATAGTCAATACAATGAATCAGGCTGGGCTCTCGTTACAGCCTGCAGATGTATAATCAATATAATGCATCAGGCTAGGCTGTGTTTCATCTTGTCCTGGAATCGATGTCTAAAATTGTTCAGATGAAGGAAACACTGGACATGCATTTGTTTCTCAAGTGAGAGTATAGAGAAGTAAAAAGGTCTGGACTCCTCTGTCTGCTGTAAGGCAGTCCAGATCTGCTCTAGCTGTATCATCCAAGATATAATGGATGTCTCAAGTTATCTGAGACAAGTGTGATGCCAAATGCTTTGTCTGCACAGCTATAGTTTGGGGACCTGCTGATCACCACCCACAGATTTAAACCAAACATCCTTTTTCTAGCTGGGACAGCCAAGAATTGAGCAAAGGAATGCAGAGGGCTTGGCATAGGATCCAAAGGCAAAACAGTGATCCCTCAAAAATGAGATGAGAAAGTTTTTTTTTTCTGGAGGAGGTGTAAGTCAAAGCAGAGGGAGCTCTCTTCTCTGTTTTTGCAGCAAAGTATGGGGGCATGGGGGGAAGTATTTTGTTCTGTGAGATTGGTTCAATTGGTCCGAATATGGTGCTAATAATGACAAGGTTGTGGGTTCAGTTCCTGTGTGGGCCATCCTCTTAAGAGTTGGACTCGATGATTTTTGTGGATCCTGTCCAACTCAGAATGTTCTGGTTAGTCAATACATGGAACCTGAGGCCCAGCTAAATAGGCTCTGCATGGGTAAACCACATGTGAAACACCCAGTGTTTGCGTGGATACTTTGCTTTCTGAGGGTGCTCAGTAAGCATCACTGGGTTTGCCTTGCCTGAGTCCTCAGGCCCCTTTGATCTGGCTCAGATTGCAGCTCGGTGACCCCCACACCACACACCCTGAGGCCACTTCCAATTTGTTATCAGACCAGAGAGAATCTCAAATATAGAAATTAGTCTATGGCACATTAACAGATTTTCCTATATAAAGCATGGTGCATTAAGGCTTGTTGCTGTCACTGGTTTTTAAAAGCCACTAAACTGAAGCTCAGAACTGCTTCACATATTTTCAGCAGAAAATCATAAATCTCCTCCATCACTTTGGCAGTCCTCTTCCTTTTCTGCCCTCCCATGAAATTCTGTTTTCTAAACTGATTTTCTTGGTTTCTGCTGTGAACCTGTCTTGCTACTGTCACTGGTTTTATTTATTTGACCATCCCACAGAAAAAGGAGCAGGCACAATCTTTTCTTCCTCCCTGCAAACAGTATTTATGCTGTGTTGGAGGAGAAGCATCACATCCTCTTACAGCACCCCTCAGGACTGAGGGCTCCTTGCAAGGCAGTCTCTGACTCAGGTTCTGTGGGCCTGGTGAGCGCAGATGAGCCCAGGTCTGTCACACAGACCTTTTCGGGCCTGTCCTGATTTGGGGACATGTTGCACATCCCCTGGGAATGATCTGTCCGGGCGGGGCACATCGCCTGGGAACGAACCCGCGGCCGCTTTCCCTCACCCCGGCGGGCCCTGCTCCGCGCCGGGGCTCGCGGCGGCAGCGCGGACTGAAACGCGAGGATCAGCGCCCTGCCCCTTCCCTCTGCTGTCCGTGCGAGAGCGGCCCGGCGCCGGGATCTGCTGCTTCGCCACGAGATGGTGGTAGCTGCAAGCGCTGGGCTGGAGCTGCCTTCGAGCTGCCCTTCCCTCCCGAGCCGGCCGTGCCCCAGCCGTGCTCCTTCCCTTCCCTTCCCTTCCCTTCCCTTCCCTTCCCTTCCCTTCCCTTCCCTTCCCTTCCCTTCCTTTCCCTTCCCCTGTCCTACAGAAAGTGCCTTGGCTACCTTAGAGTAGCCATGTCACAAAAGCTGTGCGTGCAGGGCAGCTCAGGTTTGAAGCTTCATTATAAACCACACAGAAAGATCTGGGATTGACTTCTTCACTGCCACGAAAACCCACGTGTCCCTTCTGTGTTTGCAGCTTAATGTGGGAAAACACTAGATAAGGGAAAGGAAAAGCTACCAGTCCTCGTGCCCAAGAACCCAAGCATTATTCCCTCTGTGCTGGTGTGCTCGCCGTGGGCGCGTGAGGCACCCGCTGGCCAGAGTGCCAGGGCAGATGCCAGGGGGGCACCGGCATGTGCCTGCTGCTGGGCAATAACTGCCCCCGGGCAGCTCTAGCCCCCTGGCTTACAAGCTGTCATAGCTCTCTGGTCTTCCTGTGTAGCTCAATGTAAGAGCTTCTCCCAGGATAGGAATTAGGTGTGAAATGTTTCAAAAAGCTGAGCTAACCCATGTCACTGCAGGGGAATTGGGGATGGGAAGTAGGATAAGATGGGGCATTCAGTCCCAGGCTTCTGTTTCCAACAGAGGCTGAGCTTGCAGGGATGGAGTGGAACCCACTGGTGACTGTGGCTTGTTGAGAGGAAAGGTGAGTTTGAGTTCATTTGAGTTCATTTTCAGGGAAAAATGTAGCTGGTATCCCAGAGCTCCAGTTTGGTGAGTGAGGACAGCAGAAGTAAAAAAGGCAAAATACACAGAGGACAGAGCCTTATAGGACTGCGGTAGCCAAGTGCCTTGGGAGTGGATATGAGCAAGGGGAGGCTCGTGTCAGACAATGTGTAAGACAGCATCCACACTGCATGTGTCAGCTGGGCCCAAATTCTGGGGTTTAATCCAAGACGCTGGCTGAGCTGCTGCTGTTGTGAACAAATTACATCTTAACAAACACTGGACAAGCCTCTTGGCTCGTACTTGCCTCTTCATCAAGATCTCTGCTGTTTGTCTGAAGCTGCTCCTTGGCTCTGTTCCTGTGCAAACTCAACAGAGTCACTGAGGTGGCAGGTGGTGTAAGAGGAACTCTTGGATCCAGAACAGAGAAGGATATGAGGCTTGGCAGAGTGCTAGGGTCTTACAGCTCTGCCTCTCACAACCACCTTGGACAGCAAAAAGATGCAAACTCCAGCTGCCCTGGCAGGCCAGCTTGTCTGCAGGGCTAAAGAGGATGTTGAAACTCCCCAAAATGAGCCCCATGAGCCAGAACATCCAATGTATGTGGCTATTGCTAACATGAAGTACTGCTATACTGTATGACTGAAGAACTATGTGCTGTAGGATGCTCTTCATGACAGGAATCGCTTCTCTTTTCAATTAAAGCCTGCATTCTTTCCTTCAGCCTTAAATCTCGTGTTTCTAATGCATTTTATAATCAAATTGTCAAAATTCTTCCAGGCAGAAGTTAGTAATATCAGCCAGCCAGTTTGGTTACAGCAACACTGACCCCACCTGGGTGGCAGGACTGATTCTAAGCACCTGAGACACATCAGTGCTGGATGATAAAGGTACACTCAGGAGCATTGTTAGAAACTGATAATCAGTGAACAAAACACAGTATTTTCTTACATGAGGAAACAAAACACTTAGATATTCTGCACATGACTTACCTACTCTCTGCTTCAGCCCTTTGGTTTAGTTAAATATTTGTAACCTTGTTTTTATAGCCAATCTTCCTAGGCATATAACTGGGTTTGGCTCAAGTAGCCAAACTTCAATGCATGGAAAGCAAATCTGAGATACATGCAGCCATAAAATGGATTCACTGAAGACATCCAGTTAAAAACAAAGACTGATCCAAACCACAACCAATCCCACATCGATTCTTGAGTCCAAATTTTCTCAGAGTTTGAGGCTGAGGGAGGGAAAGATGCAAGCTACATACATGGCTGATAGTGCAGCCTAAGTTTTGGACTGCCCAATGAACCTTGCCTTCTCAATCCCGGGATTATTTGTCATTTATATATATTTATTATTATTTATTACTTTTGCCCAATTAGCAAATATTTAAGCCACACTTTGCTTGCCAGGTGTGTGTTGAAGGCTGGGTTTTCTTCAAAGTTTCAGCCAAAACAGTTCATGTTTCTGAGAGCACCTTTTTTTCTTAATCTAATCATGGCCAGATTGAAGACAAACAAAAACCCACTTTCCCCTCCCAGTACTCTGGAAATCCTTGAAAAGCAGTGGTGCTTTTTTCTTATTGGAAGAAGGACTTGGAACTGGACAAAATTTAACCTTACTGTTGAGATGGACTTTTTATACTCTCAGTGAAAATTTGGCCAATTCATAGAGCTTTGGATAAAAACCAAGCCAGCTGCAGCTCACATGTTCTTGCCAGAGGCCAGCTAGAGATTGAAGGCTTTGTTCTCTAGTGAGTTCATGAGCATGGGACATGCTCCAGGACCTGGAGTGGGACTTCCCAAGAACTTGCAATTCCTAACTGCTTCAGGACAAAGCAGCTTTAAATCCAGATACTTGAAAGTACAGATTTTTAGGTTGTTGTTGTTTTTTTTTGTTTGTTTGTTTGGTTTTTTTTTGTTTTTTTAACTGTTTGTTTCCAGTCTGATGAAGGACATCAGCTGAACCACATTCAGAGGAGGTGAGACATGCAAGAGGAGATAATTTGGAAAAGTAGACTTGGAACAGAAAAAAGGAATCCTGGAAAAGAACTGGAGGAACCTGAAGTGTGTGAACATGGAGGTGGAAATCAGGGGATGGAGAGGAGAGTAAAGCACAACAAAACATCGGGGCAACTGGGAAGTGGTGTGTGGGAAAAAAAATGGGAAGGATTTCATTTTGTCCTCTCTGCACATTATTCTGAGCTCATTTAAGCACTTGAGCTCACTCAGATGGTCTTCCCATCCATTATTGATTCCTTGGTAAATAAACCTGGCTATGAAGACAGAATCATGCATTTCTTTCTGATACTATCATGTGACTATTACAGAAAAAGCACCAAAGCTGCACAAAACTAATTGTTTGTTGATTAACTAAATCAACAAGAGGTATTAACTAATACCTCTAAAATTCAAGGGAGAGCACTGCCATCATATTACAAACAGAAAACCAGAGCCTAGAATATTTCCTGATTATTCAATCCAAGAAGCACATTGTACCAGGTATAGTGATGTGTGCATATTCTTTCTATTGCCTTCTCCAGCAGCTGCAAGTCCTAAATTCTTCTGCAAATTAGGCTTAATTTAGGTCAGGCATCTAAGGAATAAGGGAAGCTTGTAAGTGCATGTGGAAAGATTTGACCCGAGTTGAGAAAGGAGGGATGAGAATGTGCAAACTGGCAGACCCTTATTCAATTATTCTGTGGCATCACTTGATCCCAAAATTACTCCAAACTTGGAGGGTTCAAGAGTACTCCTTCCTTTCCAGAATATCATATAATTTAGAGGACTGTTTTTTTAAACTTCAAATTTGTTCTACTATTAAAAAAGGAATATGAAGTCTGTTTTCTTCAGCTGAGCCTGGTGTGGCCCCTGAAGACACTGCCTCTGCCAGGCACACGGTGTAACGCCTGTGGCGCTGCCAGCGCCCACCCTTGTGCTGGGACTCGCTCTTCAAACAGGCACATGGTTGTCTCACCATGACTGCAGCTCCCTGTTGGTCTGAGCTCCCATTCCTGGCTTCTGCAGGGCTAATTGATGGGCTGCCCAGGCTTTATCACAGTGCCCAGCATCCTCAGTGATGGGACATGTCCCAGTTCACACCTCTGCTTTCATACGTGTTTGTGCTGCCAAGAATGATTGTTAGTTTTAAACAGGCTCTGAAAGCAGCAGCCAGCATTCCAAAGGGATACACAGGATGAGCTAGCGACAGCAGCCACTTGGCATTTCCAACCCTGCAGTGCAAAAGGGGATGTGTTCTAAGCATTGAGACTTCGCAAATCTCTTGTGATTTTGTCAGGAATACAATTGACAGTATCAGGATACGTACGCACAATCTCTTATTACTGTTTAAACTTAGAAAACAATACCATATCCTGTGCCAACAGAACTACTATGGGTTATGCAGAATTATTTGTCAGCTCTTTGGAATACCTTTCCTTTTCTGGACAATAAAAACACCATTTCTCCAACAACTTCTATTTCTCTGTCTTTAAACAGCTGCGTGAACCAGGTTATTCACCTATGACTACAACCAAGTCCTAGCTACAAGTGTGGGATACAGTATGTGTTTTAAAAGTGTTTTTAACATCTCTCAGTATGTGACCATACTTTTATCCTTTGTGATAAACAGGAATTTATTAAAGCATCCTTTATTAAGGCATTAAAGTCAAACCAACATTTTTTATACTTCGTGAGACAAAAAGTGAAGTTTATAGAAGCCAAAAAGTTTATAGAAGTTTATTCATAGTTTATAGAAGCCAAAAAATACTCATAGATTATACAGACTGGAGTAAAAATTTTATAGCCTGCTTATCATTAAAAACTTTAAAATACTTGGGTGAAAATTAGCATAAAGGCAATGCCATTTTCTGGACCTATATTGTTTCTGCTAAAAGTGTAATAGGACACTACAGGAGATGCAAATTCCTGTTAAACCATGACAGCCTTAACCAGTGACTGTAATGCATACAGCAGGAAAAGCGATTTAACTTAATACCTCCAGTTCAGGTTTCAGCCTTGAGAAATCTGCATATTCTTCTGTTTGTGCTTAATGATGTTGCACAGCATTTGATACTTTTTGGGATCATTACAGTGTCAACTCTCCCATCTTGGCCAACTGGAAATTAAATTCTGTTTCCCCTGTGATCCCAACTGGATGAAATAGTTGCAGAGCTGAATAAAGCCAGAAATTCAAAACTGCTTTGGCAATTTCAGCCTTTGTGAGTGTCCCTGAAAAAGACAGGGAAGGAGGGTCTTGGTGTGGAGCATGGGACACAGCAACTGTAGTGATGACAAGATCTGCTGATGCCCACAGTGCACAGAACTCACTCCTAACATGGAAAGGCACTTCAAAAATATGGCTTTTTAGGGTGGAACCCTCCCCCTATTCCTCTCTCTGAAACCTCTGCCTGCAGACTGGTGTGAGCCATGGGCCATCTCTGGTTCCACCTTGTTCAGAAATGCCCTATGAACAAAGCTGAATGCAGACATCCACATACCCATCCAATACCTTTGGCATCAGGTAGTCATGCTGGCCCTATAAATCTTCAAATCTTTTCCAACCTAGGCAGGTGAAAAGTAGCACTGGGGACTCCCTGAGGGCATGGGATGATGGGAAAAGAAAAATATCACTAGTCTTTCTCAGGCCAAGACTTGTTGAGATGGTATCTCCTTCTCATCCCAGTGACTGGGCTTTGATGCCCTAAAGTAGACATAATTCTGCAACTTGTTGCTCATCTATGCTTCAAAGCACCAATGAAGCTCAGCTAACCCTACAGAAAGAACAGCACATCCTGGATACTTTGCAAGCAAGCCAAGTGGGTGTTAGGACCTACCACTCTGAAATGGTTTGTACTGGCAGCCCATGGTGATGCCTCTCACAGGTGGTGATGGTGGGACTGGGATTTGAGGGCCTGTTTTCCATAGAGGTTTTGTGGGGGGGGCCCAGCAGTTCTGCCAGCAACTCTGTCACTGCACAGCCAGAAAACTGGCAGCAACTTCTGCCCCTGAACATCTGCATCCTCTCTAGGTTCTCTGGGCCTGTTAGGCAAACAGGTTGAAATGGCTCTGGTTTGAATTAGTCACACAGGGAATACAAACAAAGGCATCAAAATGTCCTTCAAAAACAGAGTTCCCACAGAACGTAAAAGGCTGTGGAATAGTTTGCACAAGCCTAACTAATAGAGCTTTCACTTCACAAATATGACCCAGGAACAACTCACTGTTTTTCAGTGAGTTTACTCAAAGCCATGTCAAGTGCCAGCCAATGAAGGAGCAGGCTCTGGCAGAGGCAGGAAGAAGGGAAAGCCATCTCAGATGTCCAGTACAGACTTTAGAGAGTAGTTTGGTGGGGAGGGACCTTAAAGACCATCTAGTCCAAGCCACCTGCCATGGGCAGTGATGTTTTCCACTAGACCAAGTGGTTCGGAGCTCAACATCCCCTCTTTCAACAGCAACACCTCCTTCCAGCTGGCCAGCAACAGACGCCTGCCTTTCCACTGGCATCTGCACACCAAATGACAGTCCTCTAAAGGAGAACATACTAGAAGGACGTGGGTGGCAGTGGTCCGTGAGCAGTTTATCAGACTGAAAACAAATAGGGAAATTCTTCGGTTCCAGAAGAATTAAGGAAACCCACGACTTGCATCAGTCTGAAAAGTGTTGAAGGACTCATTAGAAAAAAGAGACCACAGTCAGCCCAGGGTAAGGCTGCAGATCTGGGACTGAAACTGGACAGGGGAAATATTCACCACGCTGACAGGGAAACTGGTCCTCACACAGAAAACAAATTTTCCCTGGAATCAATCAGATGTGATCATGCCTGACTGGAGCTGATGTTTTCAATATCTATTTCAGATTATTGTTGCTTTTCCTTCCCTGAACATTCTGTGTTTTACTTGTGTGACTTTTGCCATTATACAAACTAAAGGAACAATTTCTTCTTTTGTCTTTTACTCTGCAAATTGCGCAGCACACTTTACTGGGACCACAGGCTCCAAACTGATGGGATAGGCAAGAACATGAAAATGAAAGAGAAACCCCACTGTGTTTGCTCCAAGCCCTGCCACCAGAGCCACTGTGCTAAAAAGTGACCTAGAACTGCAGGTTAGGACTAAATCCTGGTTGCCATATTTAGAACAGAAAGGCATTTCTAAAGCAGGTGCCAAGATCTTGAACCTGTTATCTGGTTTTCTATTGCATAGTTGAAATTTCTGTCATAAGTTTTTTTTTATTTGGAGGTGGTGATGGGAAAAAG
The DNA here is from genome assembly GCA_003676055.1 of Chloebia gouldiae. NCBI lineage: Eukaryota > Metazoa > Chordata > Aves > Passeriformes > Passeridae > Chloebia > Chloebia gouldiae. Next base: position 19,227,868 of record QUSF01000002.1, on the reverse strand, counting down.
TATCTTTTTCACATTTAACGTGAAGGCAAAAATCCCAAACCTGGTCATGGTCCTCTTCATTATGCAAACACAAAATAGTTACCTCTCTCTCCCTGAAGTAAGTATATACATTCTCTGCATGCTAAAAAACCAAAACAATCAGGGGCCAACTTTTAAGTACTAAAAGTTTTACAAGTATCTACATTTGACTGAAAGCCAAAACAATCAGGGGCCAACTTTTAAGTACTAAAAGTTTTACAAGTATCTACATTTGACTGAAAGGAGAAAAAACAAGTATTACAGCAAAATGCTTCAGAGGAGTTAGCAAAGGACTGCATCTGGGTGGAGCCCTTTGTGTCCTCCTCAGTCATTTCTTCAGTCCAGTATCATGAAATGTTTTGTCACTTCACTTTTTGTGTTCTCCATCAAGTAGGTTAATGCTTGCTTAGCTGAATTTGTTCCCTCAAAGTAAACACGAGGATGTCATTGTAGAACTAGCATTTAGTGGTCTTGCAAGTTTTACACAAAGCTTGTGCATATGAACAGAGTGGTACCTGTGGGAGGGAAACAGCTCTTATCAGAGGCACTGGTACAGCTGGCAAAGGCAGTTTTTGAACATAAAGGTCCTTCTGACATTTAACACATCACTACAACTTTGGTGGCATTGCTACCAAAACATGCTTCAGGTAGTTATTTGCAGTACTTCTTCCCTGCTCCTGGGTCTGTCCACACTCTGCCAGTGCTGTCAGGCCAAGGCCCATTGCCCCTGAGGCCAATTCCAGAGCAGAAGCTGGTCCTACACACTAATGAACATCATTAACGAGCAGCAAATGGTGCCGGTGCTCACGGGCAAAAAGCTATTGCCATTCGACTGATCTGGTGGTGTGTTGCATTGGAACAAGCACAGATCAATTCCAACACATTTCCGGCTGCATGGGAAAAAAAGACAAAATTGTTTTCTTTCAGTTGACTGCTTCTCACACAAGTCCTTCCATCGGGGACTTAAAACCATACTTGCAGCTTTTGTTTGAACAGCTCCAGATTATAAACATGAAAGTGCAGAAAAAATTGAACAAGAGGCAGGACAGAAAAGTTGAATGAGCATTGGCTCTTCTTATTTTAATGAAGAAATATTTCAAGTTAATATCAGTGCATATTTAGAAATAGCATATGATACTCCCAATGCCAAATACATCAGCAAATTACAGTTTCAAAACTTTATAAATTAATGGCAAGGAAAAAAAAGATTAACATAGAGAATAAGGTTCAAAATAAACATCTTGTTTGTTTGCTGCACCGTGTTAATTATATTCCTGGTACTTAAGCAGCAAGAGAGATCCAATATTTCATGTAATTAGGCTCTCGAAAATAGCAGTTATTTTCCTACAAATGAATTAAGCATTTTGCATTTATTTTTGATGTATAATTAAATGTTATTCTTAGCTGTTACAAAGAATTTTAGCCATGTCAGAATAAAATTTCATTCCACGACTGAAAAAACTCACACTAACATAGGAACATTGCCTTCTCGTTATACCCACTGGTAACAGTCAGCTGAGAATAGGAAGAGCTACATGTAAGCATATTTGACTGTTACATAAAATGGCTTTTTTTTTCTTTTTTTTTTTTTTCACAGCCTCATAACAATACTGTTTTTCAACATTGTTCCCCGTCATTGTTTTTAAAATGGTTCATCAACATATCCTGAATCAATCACTGATATAAATAACTCCAGTGACAAAATCCATTATGGAAGGATACAGAACTGCAAACTGAAAGTTGTACTGAATGATTTTAAGGTGGAATTGTAATTCCTCTGTAACACTGTTGAAAAACAAAAACAAAACCAAAAACAACCCCACACAGTAAAACCTTTAATTAACTGGCAATAGTGGAATCTGAAAAACTGAGATATAATTTTAAGAGATGTTTAACTCACAATGGACCCTAAAGCAAGACAAATTGTACTGAAGCTAGAAAGAGATGCACATTTAAAGCTTGCAGGTGTGATATAAAAATATTCTCTAGGTTTTTAATTTTGATACAAGGGGTCCAGTTCCCTAATGGAAGAAGATAAAATACATCTTCTTTCCTACCCCATTGCTGTACATATACACTGTTCCCTTGAATCAGGAAATGGCTTTCCCCAACAAAGATACCAGCCTTGCGAATTACAGACTTTCACAGGGTTTGTTGATTTTGCTTCTTATAGTATATTTTCAAGCAGGTGAAATACTGATAGGATATGAATTTCATTGACTATTATCTACTGTGCAAACCATATACATCAACCCCATAACTTCAACCTAAGTGCAGTCTGCATGGCCTATAATGACTCAGAATCTAGTGGGATACTACAGCACAGCTTAGTGGGAAAGGCACACGCTCCAGATTGCCCAGGAGCACCTGAAGGTTCCTCATTACAGTGATTCCATGCACTTCTCAGATTACAAGGTTTGCTTCCAGAAAATTGTGAGGTAACAGGAAACTTCTGCTTATGGCACGTACACATGGAGGAGTGTGAGCTCAGCTGAACACTCATGGTGCGAGGAGGGGTAATGCAGACACAAGGGAGGCTATAAGGGTTCTGGACAGAAACAAAAACTTCACATTTCCTTACACTGCACACATTCCTTTTATGCACAAATGCGAGATGCGCAAAATAAGCTGTTTGCTCGGTACAATTTAATGTTTTGCATATGTAAAATAATCACCTAATACTGCAATATAATCAAAAATCATGCACTACATAAACAGAGCTTCTTCCCCATGAACAATAGTTCTCAGGAACATTTTATTCTGCTTCTGGTAACATCTCATGATTTGCCAGCTTACACAGTCCCTTTAAAATAACACAGTATTTAGTGAAAACTGAAGAGCAAAATTAAAAAAAAAGGAAAGTTTTGATTTTAGTTGCGATACTGCTGGGATAGATGCAACTGAGCTGCTGTAATGAACCAAAGAGTAACAAAAATTCAACATGAATATCAGAAGAATAAATATATACCCTAAAGTAATCTCTGTAAATACATTCACAGGTCCACATAAGACACCCTTATGCATAACTCATACTTTTTCAAATCTGCAGAGAGAGATAGATGTTAGTTCATGGGGAAAGTAATTTATCGTATGACTCAGTTCATCTGTCTTTATTCCAGCAAAAATCAGTAGCAAATTTGAAAATCTATTTATTTTCCCCAGACCAACCACACAGAAGCTTAAGTCACAAAATCTATTATTTCCAATATTCCATCAATAAGGCTTTATTTACACTTTTTTTCTATAAAGTCAGGAAAAAATTTGGTGCAATGTACAAGAAAAGACTGCACATTTCACTGATTGGAGATTAATCTCTGCTTATGGTTTAACGCTAACCCACAGGCAGCCAATTAAAGTTCCATATATCCATGTTTTTACATATAGTTTCCTTCCAGATTCTGTCAGAAGCATACTAGCAGTCAGGCCACCTAAAAACAGCAACGATGGCAAAGTTTTCTTGAGGCTTAGTTTGGAATGAACACTTTTCCCAGGGAACTTATTTCTTCTTTTAGAATCCTTTGCATCATAAAATTCTATTAGTAACCTATAAGCAGAGAAAAAGGAGATGTTCAAAGTCAGACAGTAAGACATTTTAAGCAAACTTACTTTCATCCAGTAACTGCTTCTAACCAAACATTTTTAGTAAATGGTCTCATAATACATAGCAGCTCCTCTGTAACAAGTTCAAACAATGAGTACACCTTACAAGTATGATGCATGTCAAAATACTCAACCTGAACCCTTGTAAGCATTAAGGTCATATTTTCCTTGTGGACCAACTGCAACAGTAAATATAAAAGTTGACAAGAATTGATTTTATTCAGCATTTAGCAGAAAAGCCCAGAGCACTGTACAATATTGTATGACAAAACCATACACTGAGCACCAAAGGAGGAGGAAAAACTATCTTCATAAAATAAATTAATACATGCAAGAGCAAGATACTACATCACTGGCTTAATAGTAATGTTTTTCCTCTCAGTTTTAAAAAACAGTAATAAATGCATCTGGAAATTCTGAGATTTTGTTTTAACTATCTCTAAATTTGCCTGACAGACTGCTTTGGACCCAGGAAGGATGTTCCAGTGAACAGGAGCTTACAATGACACATGGATGATTCAGTTTTATTCACTTTCACTAGATAACTAAAGGGACAGACACTGGACAGCCTTTTCTTTTATGTATCAGCTCCTTATCTATTTAAATTAAATTCAGAAGTTCTATTTTTCAAAAGTAGTGATCCTAAATGTCTAAGACACTTTAGTAACAGTGCCACGTTTACAGATAGTCATGTTCTATATGAATTCAAAGTTTTCGGGAGAAATGAATACATTTTTTACTTCCATGGAGTGTGAGACTGGCAGAACAATATTAAAGCATGACAGAACTGAAGAACCAGGGAAATTTCTGTCTCACTCAAAGTATTCAAGGATTTAGAAAGTAAACAGATTCAGCTCCCTTAAGCAGGACTTCAGATCTGGCAAATTAAACAATCATTTCGGCACAAAATCTTCCTGGAGAACAAGGTCCCTCCAGGATCTGCTGCATATACTCACTAGTGACCTTATCTGGAGATGCTGGAGGAAGTCAGGCACTTCTGCCACAATTCAAAAATGAACAAATGAAACTTCTACTTCACCTTGTTTCCCCAGTAAAGGTAGGAATTTTGGGGTTAACTGTGTTTTTATCCAGTCGCTGTCTGGAGGAAAGATTTGTAAACAATTTTGGCAGAAGAGATTAGATCAAAACCTGCCCCTCTATCACTCCAACTTAACACTGATTACAAGGGCAGAATCACACTGCTTTTTCTTGCTTGCCTACCACAGGCATCTTACATTCCTGCACAGGACTTTACTATAAGATGAATGGAGATTATTCAGATGAATGAGTCTTGCCTGGAATATGGACTCACACTTCTTCAATCTAAAGAAGGTCAAAACCTGAGGAATCCCAACCTCCTGAGCAAAAGGTTTAACCACAAGGTTATATGATATTGTATTAGATTAATAGGAATACCAACAGCACTCCTCTTCACAGAGCCATACAGCAGGCACTACTTGTAACACAGAAATCATGGGTATATTTATTAATATAAAAGCAATAAGGCAGACTCTTGAAAGAGAAGGTTCTACATATTTCTACTCACTTATCCTTTATTTCAAAACGTTCATGAAGCCACCTTCTCATATACATCTGTTCTTCTGGAATGTCCTTCAGATCAATTCGGTCAATAAAAATATGAACTCTTGGGCATTCCTTACAAAGAAACTCTAAGAAGAGAGCAAAACAACATGACTGAGTTACAAAAACACTGAGTTATGAATACACCAAAAAAATCTGACTGTAAGTGCCTTGGAAGCCTAACTTCAGTGCTCAAAAACCTGCCCACCTTATGTTCGAATCCTGAGCACTTCACTGAACTTAGAAACCATCTGGCCTACACACTTGAAATGGTGGATCACTATCATGTACAACATGGAAAAACTGTCCAAAACTGCACCTTGGTAACTGTAAAAGGCTGTGCTTGAAAATATTGCCCTCTATCTCAGCAGCAAACTCCTCACTCAATAGTGTGGCATGCAGTAACTTTGATGTCATAAAGTTATCCATCCTGCAATTTTGTTTAAAATTAATAATCCTCCTTGCTTGTCCTTTTTAAAAATCTAAATTTTGTTTGTTGCTGGATGACAAACTGGGAATTATAGTGATTTTCCAAAGCATGTCCAGGAGAAAGTATGCTTCAGTTAAAGCAATAACCTATAATTAAAAAGTGTAATAGGGAAAAAGACTCAGAACAAAATGCTGCTTTTCATTCTGTATCCCTTCATTTTTCTTCTGTCTCACAGAGCTTGAGACAGCCCTATTGCAATCTGCCTCTCCCCTGCCCCCCTGCGCCACTATTTCCTCAATTTATCCCTAGACAAGCTTACAAAGCAAGCATTAAGGACAAACAAAACTCCATTACTCAAATGGCACTGTGGGAATTCTTACAACTAACAAGTGGTAAGAATAGTGGGCATGATTACTGTAATGTATTTCATGGTGTAAATGTGAAATCCTTTGCAGTTTGTATTGGTAACCATTTGCATTTATCAGTAGCAAGGGGTTACAGCAGTAACCATAGTATTCCTGGATAGAGATTTGCATGATGTGAGGAAAGAAATCCTCAGAAATTTGGATAGTCATCCTATTTTGAAAACGGACCAGAAATGCCTTCCTACAATACATACAATCAACAAATGTAACACAGACTGGGTGGTCCCTTTAGGTTGTTGACATTTTTCAGACAGCAGTGCAGATCCACAGAAGACTTTGACCTGTAACTGTAAGGGGCATCTGGAGGAATGGATGTGCAAATAAATTGTTACAGCATGTACATCTTTATTGTTGTCTGCCAAAGCAGATATCCACCATTTGTTTTTCATCTTTATGGGATTATTGATTTGTAAGGACTTTGCTGTAAAAACAGTCCTTATCACATACTAGAAATTGCCTTAAGGAATTTTAAAAGCCTGTTCATGCAAATGTGTGTGTGTGTGCTTGCAGAGGGGGAGAGAAGGAGAAGAGATAAAGGGATCTCTAAGGTCTTGAGGCGCTTGGATGCAGAAATCTGTAAGGTGCTGTGTGTGGTTCTGTCCAGACGTCATGCACAGAGCCCTTCAGTGAATCACAGCGTAAAGAGAGCAACATGGCCCCACACCATCAGCTGGAGAGCTGGATGATCTCCATCTCTTGGCCATGGAGCAGCAAACACAGCTGTTGGCAAGAGGCTTCTGGTAGAACCTTCTCCTAGCTATTACATGGCAGTTAAGTATAAGATGGCAAGTTAAGGACTCAGAGTCCAGAATGATGGTACATGTAGACATTTTGTTCAGAGTTATGTGCAATGCTTTCAATAGCCACAATGAAATTGATGTTATCTAAAAGAAATTTTTTTCTCTTGCTTTAATGTGAAGAAAGGATTTTGCAGGGCTGCTTCTCTATGGATACTATCCAGGCCACTACATGAAGGTCAGTGACTACATGAGCACCTAAAAGTGTTCTATTAATATCTTAAAATGACAGATATATTATCCATGTCTTAAATGCTTATAATGTTCATGATGTACAAATCCCCTTTTGAGTGGCATTACCTATTAAGTGGAACATGAATATGCAAAACTGTATCTAGAAAACAAATGCCTGGAAGCCAGATGATCTGGTCTTTTTCTGTACTAGGTTCCTGTAAAAAGCATCTATGGTATACATATTCAATAAGAGCTGAAGATCCAGCTTTAAAAGATACTTAAAACATTCTGTTAATTTCTTTTGCTTCATAGCACATGGGCTGTTCTGCACAGTTGTTCGAACAAATAAGTCCTTACTGATGTTACCTATAACACAGTTATAAATTATTAAGGAAAATGAAAAACCAATAAAAACTCAAGACATAAGTATTTAAAAAGAAACATCTTCCCCCACCAAAGCTGAAGTGTAGCAATTCTACAATTCTACTTAGGCAACAAAATCCCCTCAAATATCTGAGTGTTGATGCTGGCTTTCCACCTTAGGCCCAAGTTCCAAGCAAGCTGATTCTTACCACTTCCCACCTTGGTCTTCTTCAACCACTCTAAACTGAATCCCCATATATGAAAGTCCTAAACTTTGTCACTATTTCCCACCTTTCTGAATCCCACTGCTTTTTCCAACAACCTCACCCTCCCTTTTGAGTTTGACTTCGTTCACCCTCACCAGGGCTGTATGATCTTCAGGTGCTACCCTGGGGAAGGTCATGATTCTTATACATTGATTCAAAACCCTTTTATCCAAAGCCTGGGTATTCAGGACATCTCCAGATGACGCTGTAATGCATACAGTCAGCCAAGTCAGGTAACCTGACTCATATTTAATTATCTAATTCATGTCAGTGTTTAATGCAACTAACCAAACTTTTCTTCCTCCGGTCTACAGAGTTACAGCAATCACATAAGAACACCACTGGATAAGGACAACATATTGGAGGTTGATTGTGAGAAGAAACAGCTGGATTTTATCACCATAACCTCCAAAGGCTTGTGGTGGTCCCATGACCCTTAATTTCACATTAGCTTAACTCCCAAAAGACTTATGTAATTAAGCTAAGAAACAAAATCTTATTGAAGCAATTTATTATGCACAAATTACATCCAAACTTCAGGGACACTAGCCCTTAAGGCCAACATCTGACAGGCTTTTCAGATTCCTAAACTTGCCAGAATTTGTTATAATTAACAGCAGGAACAAGCAAGTCTGAACTTTCCTGCAAGAGACAAAACAGAAATGCAAATCATGCATTACAAAGAAACATTAAGTTGGGTATAGCATTAGTCAAGAACCCTCTACAATTTGGGTTAAATGAACACTAACAACCTGTGGGGGAGCCAAACAGACTGACTTTTGTGTGGGAGATAATTTTGTAATAAAACTTTCTATCTGGCTAAATAACAGATACAAGCACAGAATGTTTATAATGCTTCTAGTGACCAAGCACAGCAGAAGGAAGGAATTGAAAATTAAAATAAAGTGGATTCAGCATTTTTTGTTATTGAGCTGTGATACTGTATCCCTCTTTCAGTGGGACAGAATTCACACTAAACACAGGACTTCAGAGGTGGAATCACTGCAGCACTGGGATTAAAAAATGAGGTGCAAGAGACTCCAGGAAAGGAGCTGAATCCACAGAATTTTTAATTGCAAACCAATATTTGGGGCTCCCGCAAAATTCTACCAGTTCTCCACTCCTCACCTTCAAAAGCCAATTAATTCTCTTTAGAATTACCAGCATTACCAGGGAAACTGAGGGAGGAGAAAGCTCTGAAACACCGATGTATCGGTAGCTGAGGAGGGACAAACAACTGGCCTCAGACTACCCTGCCCTTCTGAACCATGTAAATTCATTCCACCACTCCAAATTATTTGCCTTGTCCCTTAAGAAAGTTGTGATAGCAGTGTTACACTTAAACAGATATTCCAGTTTTCAATTACTAATGAATTCTATTTTTATATGCACTTTAAATATGACAGCAATAAAGTAGCTCAGATTTCAACCTCCTACACTGGCTCTTCTACTGCAATGTAATTGTTTCCAAAGTCCTTCAAAATTAAGAACGGACAAACTGAGGCCTGACTTAGTTGTGTCCACTTAGAGAGCCCCAAATCTCTCCTGTTTGAACAGATTTCAGTAATGTTTGTGATAAACTATGGTGATATCACAGGAAAATGAAATCTGAATAATGTGTATTTATTCTAAATAACTAGCATTTCAAATGTGTAATACATCTCTTCAAGAAGACATGGTGTCTTGTGGTTTGTGTAGTTTTACAGGCAAAACCCTGACAGCAGAGACATTCCTCTGAACTGTAGATTCTTTCTCCACTTCTTAAACTTGCCTTAGTCTGGACTTCAGTGTTCAGCTACCAAAGCAGTTTGTAAACTATGTCCTCTTCAAAGAAAGAAATCCCATCTCTCCACTTCCATTTACTTTGTACACCAAATTAACAATCAAACAGCAAAACAAACATAAATTTAAGTGCTGTGTTGTTTCTCAGCTTCAAGCTTTCCATCATCCCAAGCTGAGCTGACAGGAAACTATTTCACGACTTGCTCTAACAAAATAAAGCAGCAGTAGAGAAAAGCAGCACTAGACAGGAAAGCAAACATCCTGTGCCAGCAGAGGTTGGTTGCAGGAGTTGGCAGCAGGGGAGGAGCAGCAGCAGTACCTGCAAGTACTGCAGATGTAGGGAAGCATGGCAGGGATGCTGTGCAGCCCAGACTGAAGCTCACAGCCAGGAAAAAAGCCTGCACTTGAGAAATAGAACTCTCAGGAATGCTGCAGGGACCTCCTGCAAGGACTTATATGCACACAGAGATCAGTGCCCCCATGCACGTACATGGGGCACAGTGTAAGGTGCATAGCTCAGGAGATGGGGGATGTTTTGAAGTGAGAAATGGGATGCACCTGGACCATTATTAGGCCGAGGTGCTGACCACGAAAACTGAAAAATAAGAGACTGCTTTAAATGGCAGTTGAGGAAGACTGAAAGTCAGAAAAAGCAACTTGTTCAGATGGGTGTAACATGAGGTGGATGTAGCCATTCACTGTGGGGGCAAGATAGAAGTGCTTCTGTACCAACATGAGTAGCCTAAATCTGAAGACATTACAGGAATTATTGGCACTTAGAGATCACTCCTTCCTGTAACACAGACATCCTGGTGGGCTTACAGGAGTGGGAAATGTAATCAGACTACCAGGAATGACAGAAAAGGATGCACAGGTCAGGGTAGGGTGCTGTGCATAAAAGACTATATAAAATATAATATAATATATTATACTTTATATAATGAGGGGACAAAAGCACAATAAAGTCCTTGTGGATGGAAAGTCCAGATTCTGCTAGATTATATATACAATAAATAATAAAATTACTTCCAAGCAAGCTTAATAATAGTGAGCAGAAACTGTGAAACCAGACTGAGACCTGCAAGTTCAGGAATGACAGCAGGAGTGTGAGATTTCAGCTACCTTGATTGAACTGCATTGATACCTCAGCAGGATAAGCAGGGGGAAAAATCCCAAATAAACCCAAACCAGGAGGACCCAACCAACTGGACAAAAACATCAGAGGAGGAAAAAAAATATATCCTGGAAGAACTAGTAAGTAAGAAAAGCCACAAGAAAAGATGCTGATCCTGGTGTGGTGTTGCTCTGCAACCATAATACAATACTTTCAGGGTTGTAGAGAAAGAAGCCAGCACAGAAATGCAGAATTCTTTGGGGTTAGCCTCTTCTCCCAGGCAACTAGTGACAGGACAAGGGAAATGGCCTCAAGCTGCAACACAGGAAGTTCAGACTGGATGGACATTAGGAAAACTTTCTTCACTGAAAGAGTGGTCGTGCATTGGAACAGGCTTGCCCAGGGAAGTGGTGAAATTGTAATTCCTGAAAGTGTTCAAAAAATAAGCAGATGTGGCACTTTGTGATAAGGTTAAGTGGGTGTGGGTGGTGTTTGGTTGAAGGTTGAACTTCATGATCTTAGAAGTTTTTTTTCAACTTTAATGATTCTATGAATTAAAGGAGTACACAATGGGAGGGAAGGCAAAGTGTCAAAACACCCTAAAATATACAGTCCAAAAGGAGGCAACCTAGAAGCTATTTAAAAACTCACCAAATATCAAACCCCAGAAAAAACTTGTAATAGAAGCGTGCATGAAACATGTGTAACAATCCAAAAGAAAAATTCTGTGTAGGTCTGAAAAACAGCTGTATGACTTTAATGGGAAAATCAAGCAGGCTACCATGATACTCCTACCTTCTCCTCTTTGAGGAATGGAAAGCTCATCCAAATAAGGAAAAACACAAAACTGCTCATGCCAAATGTAAACATGAACTTAAGAGGAGTAAAAATGAACTTGAAAAATGAAAAGGGTGCTTTAACTTTTTTTCAGTATACTAAAAGAAGTAAACCTGATAAACCACTGGTATTGCTGGATGACAAAAGTGTGAAGAGCAGCGCTCATGGTCAAGTATAAACCCATGCAAGAGAAGCTCATATATCTGCTTACATCATTCTTTATTGTTGAAAATGTTTGATTCCTACACCCACTGCATTCTTTGTACAGCTCAGTCAAAGGAACTAGATCAATAAGTAAACAGACAGAAAATATTAGACTAAATATAAATAAACAAATCAGATGTCAGGAAGTCACCAAGACGGAACAGCATTCATCCAGAAGCTTTCGAATGTGGAATTTAAAAATAAAGATGTGTAACCTATCATCACAAACAGCTATTGTGCCAGAAAAATGGGGAGTTTCCCTTCTACAAGTGAGAACTTCAGAGATGATGCTGGGAAATACAGAAATATGGACCAGAGTCTTACATCACTGGGTAAGATAACAGGTGTGTAATAAAATCACTGAGCACACAGATAATCCCAGTCTGTTGAAAAGATTTGGTGTGGATTCTGTAAAGGGAAATCCTGTCCCATCAACTTGCCGGATTTATACAACACTGTCAAGGACAAGATGGATAAAGGGGATTCACTGGATATGACATTTCTGAATTTTCATAAAGCCTCTGACAGGGTTCCACATTGAAGACTATTAAAAAAATTAAGCTGCCACAGGATTAGAGGAAATGATGTTTTAAAGACCTAAAGCTGCTTAAAGGAGAGGATGCAAATGGAAGAAGGCCTTAGGGATAGAAAAGACTTGGCCACTGGGGTCCTCCGAGGATCGATGCCAGGACTGGTTTTATTCTGTTGCATGACTGATGAGTTGAAGAAGGGAGCAAACTGTGAATGCTCCAGTTTTTCACATCTCTTTCAGAAGACCCTCAGCTCTTTTGGGTAGTCAAATGTTGGCTGAACTTCAAAAAGCCCTCAAAGCTGAACAAACAGGGCAAAAATGTGGCAGCCGAGTTTCAGTGTAAACAAACATGGGGAAAAAAATAACTGAAACCCTGATTACATGATGCTTAGAATTGGTGGTTACGATCTGGGAGTTGCTGACCCTTCCCTAAAACCATCCTCTCAGCAGCAGCCTCAAATCCCTCAAATACTGGGCAGCTTGAGGAAGGACATGAAGAACAAGGCAAAGAGAGTCACCCTACAGATAAAGATAATGAATCCATATTTTAAATACTGTGTGTATTCTGGTCTCTGCATCTGAAGGAGGATTTAGTGGACTCAGAGAAGACTACAGAAAAGACCATTTGAAATATTTAAGGAGGAAAAGTACCTCCATTACAAAAAAGGAGACATGAAAAAGGCCAGATTTTCAGTCTGGAGAAGGGAAGCAGAATGAAGGATATGACAGCTTGAAAAAAAAAAGAAATACATATACATATATATAAATTAAAAAAACATCCTGAAGATGGCAGATAAGAACTATAGCTCCACAAATCTTGCAAAATCAAGGAAAAAAAATAATTTGCCGGTACCTTCCTGAAGATGCTGAGGTCTAAAGAATCTCAGAAAATGGTATTTATAGTTCACTATACTGATATTAGCAATGGAGAGCAGCATACTGACACTGTAAGTTGTCTTGCTCTTCCAAGATGGTCTCTGATGAAGGCCCACAGTACTTGCACATTATAGCTCACTGAAACAATCTTTGAGTGGCTTTAATCTGTTATTTTAACAGATGCAGTCTGGCCTTTGTACTACTCTGTAACAATATGTGAATATTGTATGTTAGCCAAGTTAGCAGGATGTTTTTTACAAAAGCGTAACAGTTTTGATCCATAGGCTGCCAAGAACAGAACCTGGATCAGGTTAGGTCTGTGGATTACATCTAAAGGGTATCCCACCACTGGTAACTAAAAATGAGCAAATTTAGGAGATATCTGTGACTTCCCTGGAACATTTTTAAAGTTTCAGAAGTGAAAAAAAAAATTTCAAAGTATGCAAATAAGAAAAAAAGGCAATAAAAAATACAAGGAGTGGACCAGGAGAAAACCAGTTCAAAACTATGTTCTCTATAGCAAAAAACCAGAATCTGTTAGGAACTATGCCAGTACTGCTAGCATTGATGTTTTTGCCTTTCTTACAGAGAGTCTGTTTTGATAAACAGAGAACAGCACCACCAAGTAAAAGAAAAGGACTGTGATGCATAAAAACCCAAAAATAAACACAGACTCTCAAAGATCAACATATTTTTGGCCAAACCTGGCAGTGTGAAGAAGTTAAAGTTGTTTTTGTTATCCTCAGGTTTTAGATACACTTTTGCATAAAGATCAGGAGTTTCTTGAGCCTTTGTAAATAAATGGCTGCTTGGGGAGTGGAATGCTTCCTCTCACATGTACATGAGGTCCAGGGTGCAGGGTAATTTTATGAATCTCCTGTGTAAATACTTTCAAGAGCCTCTTGTATAGCAGAGTTTTCCTGATGACCATTTGTTTTGAAATCATAAATTCCCAAAGGGAAGCTACAGATGCACTACAGATGCTTACCTTCAGTAAGAGCTGCTTGGGAATAACTGAGATATACAATAATCTGGTTTACAATCAGAGGAACACATGCCTGAGGCTCAGAAAGAGTTGCAGAGGATCATTACCCCCACCAAGGGGGTGTGAGCACCGATTCAGTGCCCACAGGTGTCTGTGATTTGGGAAGCTAGACACATTTAGGGTTGGCTGAATCTTGCATTCTTCCTTAGGCATCCAAGATTGGCTGATGGTGGAGACAAGAAACTGAGCTACAGGAATTCCAAACACAGTTGACATCTTTTGTGTCCTTGTTTTCAGATGGATAAAGAAGCAGAAGTGCTACTCATGCTCAGACTGACCTTCGTTTTCTCTGATGAACTACATCCATGCTTTCATACACTCCCATAAACTGATGCAGCTCTTTGGTGATGTGGGTTTTGACCAGAAGTACAATGTTTAATTCTTACAGTATGAAACTCTTTGCATTTACCCAGACTGTCCTTATCTGCGGAATATTGATACGTATGCCCACATCTGTGTTGAAAGTGCCAGTACAAAATTTAAAAAGTGCCATCCCCAAATTAACAGACAGGTTTTCATATTATTCAAACTACTTCTAATAGGGAATTACAGGGGGTCTAAAAATGACAGCTCTAGTCCTACAGAGGACAAGTGAAAGTGCATTCAGTTAAAAATGAACAATAGTTTACCGTGTGGAACACCTGGTGAAATCATGTAATTAAAAGAGTTTTATTTTGCACAAAATAAAACTAGGATTTTCCTTGAAAAGAAAAAATTTGTCATAGAATATCAAAGAATCAAGGAATTCTTCGGGTATGAAGGGACCTCTGGAGATCATCCAGTTCAGCCCCCACAGAAAGAACTATGTTGCCAACTAGTTTTGTGACAGAAATTCCTCCAAACATGTCAATGTAAATTTTGCATACTGGAATATGAAAGGTAATTATTACTTAACTCTATTTGAACAGATGCAGAATGACAAGTTTTTGATGTAAGCCTTACTGTACATGCTAAAAAGCCATCCTACACATGATACAGATCTCACCAATGCTAATGTCCAGCCTGAGATCTAATCAACATCCATTCTTTTATTACTCTAAAGCAAACAACATTTACTCTTCAATATTCTTTCATGCAATAGAAGATGACAGCTAGCAGAGCTCTGAAGAGTTTATTAGTAATTTCATAACTATAAAATTTACTTTGGACTGTTTTATACTTCTGTTAATGTTTATCAGCTTAATAATTTAGCTTTTTAATTATTTAATG
The DNA here is from genome assembly GCA_003676055.1 of Chloebia gouldiae. Classification (NCBI taxonomy): domain Eukaryota; kingdom Metazoa; phylum Chordata; class Aves; order Passeriformes; family Passeridae; genus Chloebia; species Chloebia gouldiae. The sequence continues at coordinate 19,212,615 of QUSF01000002.1, read as the reverse complement.
GATGGTTACATCTGTAACCACGTGCTTGTTATCCTTCTTTGGACCTTGAGAGACAATGGATGTGAACAAATTTGGGCCACAGTCCAAAGACTATTGCTCTAGTTTCTTTTCTATAGTCTTGTCTTTTCTATAGTCCCTGTCTAACTGGGTCCTAATAAAAGTGCAAGCTTTTGGAAAAGTGTACTTTCCCTGAGGGAAGTCAGGCCAGTCTGACCTTCTCAAGTTATACTGATCAAAGTGATGTACAGATTTTCAGAAATACTCACATACACAAGCTTTCAAAGTGTTTGTTCTGGAACTGATATACAGCAGAGTCAATAACTCTCAAGAATTCCTCTGACTTCTTTAAGACAGAGTCTATATATACTTGCTATTTTTATTCAGTGTTTATCATTGTCACATGCTGCTATTTCACACACTCTTTCATCTACAATGGCCAGATAAATACCATCTGGTTACACTAAAGCCTTCAGGCAGAATAATAAAGATGTAGATGTGTACATAATGCTCTTTCAGGTGCAAGAATGATAACAATTCCCACGTCCCATGAGACCTGCCTTTTAACGCCAGACAAAGCTGGATGTGAACATTTAGTACATTTATTCAGAAGGGGGGAAAACTACATTCTCATCCTTTCTTCCCAAACTTATTTCTGCTTTTCACTTGATGACAGTATAGTAAAACAGTATCAACAAATGTAGCACAAGTTTCTCCTCCTTTTTTTCCCTTCTAAATAGTTCTTCTAGACTTCAGTACCTGAGATGTCCTTCAGCTGTGCTGCAGTGTCCATATGATTATTAGCAACTTACTCTAATGAACACAAATAAATACTGCCTAGCAGTCCGGTCCTCCCCAGGCAGCACCACGATGTTCTGTCATTAATGATCTGGACAAGCCATCTTCAGGAGTAGAGAGAGGGGAGAAACACGTTTGGAAAGGCTGCCATGTGCCGGATAAACTTGCACTGGAAATGTACCAAGATCCAAACTTGTAATAAAGGGAATGAATATATGCTAAGAAAAAAATTCCATCCATTGATTGCAACTGGATGTGAAGCAAAAGCAGAAAGCAACATCCCTGTGTAAAGTTAATTTAGTCTTAGTCACTGTCAAAGACTAATCAAATCTGATGTCTTCTAAAACAAACTTGCCACTGAAAAGTGCTAAAAAATATTAACATGCATAAGTAGTGACAAAAAGCTCAACACATTTGAAAACATATACTACAGTAATTTGCTTGCTCTAAAATGGCACCATGTTCTATAAGGTATGTCTGGCATTCACTGTTCTTACAGTGAAACATATACTATGCTATGTTTTAATCTTATTGAGCAAGTCAACAGTATATTTAAGATTGCTGGACTTAAAAAAAATTTTCAAAAATTGAATTGTTAAGAAAGACTACTTAGACTAAAAGTTGCATACTACAAAATTTAAAAAGCAATTCACCTTTTCTTCAGAATTTTTTCCCATTCACATTTTGCTAACACAATTTCTCAAAGTGCGCTAGTACTCCTCACAGTCACTAAAATGTTCTTTTTAATCTCTTTTGTTTATTACTGAAGACAACAGCCAAGAGCTGATGATGTCTCAGGTAAGTATAGATTCTTCCTGAAACGGCACAGGCTCTTCTGAGGAATTGAGATTTATAGAACTGAAAGCAAAATGCATTTCAAGAAACACTGTATCTGTGTGGAATTCAGATTTCATTCACGTGGGAAATGTCATGGTATGGGAAATAAAGTCCTCAAGTAAAGTTGTGTTTATCAGAAGTTTGTTTTCCATGCAATAAATTTCCATCAGTGTTGCTGGATTGAAAAAGACATGTCAACCTTATCTTTTAAAAATTACCAGGATTGCACTGCCATTTTATTCCGATGAGAATGAAAAACAAAATTCTCAACCAGTCCTGACACAAATATGAAACGCTCATATGAAATAAAATGTCCTTTTCATGTGTGCATAACTCATTTTAGCACAATAAGAAATAATGCTAAAAAATGTCACATGCATAAGTATGCCTAATTAATTTCTTGTTATACTCCTGACAGACCAGTTGCTGGACTTCTGCATAACAAATAATGAAATTATCTTGATCTCTTACAACAGAAATTGTTTGTTTGTTAATTTGTGTCTGGAGAGCCTAAAAAAATGACAACTATGTTCCACACTGTAATTCATAAAGTGTTCTTAATCTACATAATTTATATAATATAGAATACATGTGACTGCCACAATAGCATGGAAAGCGATGTTGATCTATCATGGATCTATAATTTATCTGCTCTGTAAGGGGTAACAGCTGGTTGGCTGCACTTCATTCTGTATTTCTGCCTTATTTCTACCCCAAGGCCGAGCCAGTAATTACCCCAGCCCTAACAGTAAACCCAGCTGAAAGATATGCCTGGACTGCTGCCATGGAGGCTCCAAAAGGCTGGATGTGGAGTGGCCACCCCAAAGCATCTCATTCCTGCTTGACACCAACAAAAAAAAAAAAAAAAAAAGCCAACAGGGAAATTCAGATTGTTCGTTCCCCTTTCATAATTATATCATGCTTCATGCAAACCACGAGGTTCAATAGGTGAAGAGGTCTTGTAAGGAATTTGAACATTTGCCATCTTATCATTAGGTAATGACATTTTAATAGTTTAATTAACCATTAAGCAGTGAGAAGTTCAGCATGAGAATGGCTGAAACTGCCTAGTAATTAAGTTATGAAATAAGATATGCTGCAGGGAGAAACACTACTATTTGTTTTGAAGGGGGTCTTAGGGTGGACAAGGAGGCTGCTCAGTTTCCAAAGGTACTATAAAAGGGTCAGAAGGCATTTAAAAAAAACAAAATAACTATAAATAATAAAAATAACTTTTGACATTACAAATGCCCATTAGGAACAAAATGTACATAAAATGAAACCATCCTAAGACATTACAGTACAATACAAGCATTGAGTTATTAATACAGTGTTGACAGTTTTGTTTCTCACCTATTCAAAAGAATTTTAAACAGGGTGAAAATGTAAAAATAGACAATTGCAAAACTTCTAATCAACTAGCACCTGGGAAGTAGTGCATGTGACTCAAGGAGTTACACCTGCTAATGAGGTGACATGGAAACAGCTGCACTACAAACTATTTTTAGCAGCAGAAGGAACGAGTCCCAGTGACACCGGGTGAGCTGAGGAGCAGAGAGTTAGACAAGTTCCCTGCAGGTCCCTCAGTCTACACTGATCCCTCACCCATAACTCTGGAGAGCTCTGTGGAACTACTGTAGCTGTTTTCTCCCCACTTGGTATCAGTAGTGCAAAGGACTCAAAAGTGCAACAGACAGGCACAGATACAGCTGAGTAACACATCAACTACAAATGGAAAGAAAGATTATATCTGGCACTCCAGTAACAGTGCAAGCAAATTATTTACTTAAAAATAAATTATCAGTCCACCACCAAGCATAATAAACATCAAAACCTGAAGCTCGTTGTCCCTGAGTTTTCCCCAGCAGAAATTCCAGAATATGTTTTCTAGTTAAAATACTCAAGGAATGTAAAACCAATCTGATTTTCTTAAGGCCCTGTAGGTAGTTTAAAATACTAAAGCAAATGAAGCCCACTTGCACAAAATGCTGTTGAGTGTAGGATTCTGGCTGTGTACAGCAATTTGAAAAAAATGTCAGTAGAATACTACTGCTATGCATTTTACCTTTAAAATATGTGCACTTCAGCAATTAGATGGACATGTGTACATGTACACAAAGGTAACAGCAGAGAAAGAGAGAGAGAGAATTTAAGATGATGCCAAATCCCAGTGCTAGAAGAAACGTGAAGGTAAATGGAATCTGCTGCCTATGTCTCCAAGTTCCCTTTGATGCAAGGGGTACTTATATTCAGAATTGGAACAGGGAAGCAGAGGGTAGAAGTGTCACAGATAACTCCTGTAAAAGCCCAGTGACTAGAGCAATGCCCTACCAGGGGTCTGTAGGATGGCTGAAGTGCTGTGAAGACTATCTTCAGAGCATTTCAAAGCATCTGAAGTTGCTTGTGTATATAAACAAATATACAGCTACAGCATGTCTCATAGGCCTCAACTCACCTGTCATAGATGGTGCCAGCTTTCTTTGCCCTTTGTGGTCCACAGTACCTTCATAAGCCACAGTCACATCATACACTGCATCCAGATAGTCTTTCATTGAGTCAATGGCTACGTGAGTTGCCTTCACCCGTGGAGTCAGCACATGCTTTAATATAGCAAGTCCTAGAGGGGAAAAAATAAAAAATAACTACAGTGTTTGAAAGTAAACTGGACTACATTTACAAAAGGAAAATCACACCAAGGAATGTCAGCTTCACCATTCAAAATCACAAAAGGTTTATTTTCAAACTCAATTCTCAGTTGAGAGAGTATGCATGTGTACTCACTGCTTATGCTCTACTGAACACATGTAGAAGATGAAAAAGAAATCCTAAAGGACATCAACAATAGGAAGGCTGCTCAGTAAGAGGGCCTTTTTTTACAACTCCTCACTAGAAGTAGTGATGGTTTTAATGTGGCTCATGAGTGATGAAACAGCACTTCTCTTTACTGCTTATGTGTGTCCAACTGAGGTGAAAAAAAAGCAAATTATCAGAGGAAATACTAAACACATCACCTGTATCAGAAACAGATTTGACAGATAATCACCAAGAATTTTAAGCACACCTAATGCTCATCCAGCATTTTACTTCCCAAGGACAAACCAATTTAGTGAACATACTGAATCCTAACCTACTCACTATCCCAGTAGAATATTAGCAGCAGTGGGGAAAATACATCACCGAGAACCAAAACCAAGGAGGAAATCTTCTGTGCTTCCCTGCAAACAATCTGTTACAATTGACTTGGCTACTGACAAACTCATACTGACAGAAATCAACTTTTAACTTTTCCAGGCCAAGCCACAGAGACTGGTATGTCAAGAACACAAGAATATCAGGTTTAACATCACTCCACACATCTTAACAACAGTACTTCATATCCATGTTTACTTCAGTTGAACACTTACATCAGAGCATGCTTAAGAACACTGACACAAACTGGGCCCAAAAGTATAAACCTCTTTCCAGAATTTTAATACACAATGACTTTCAGAATTAAAACAAGCAAACAGATAAGCCCAAACTCAAAACCTTTTCTTGACCTGAACACGCCCCTTCCACATTTACTTGAAAGGGCTTCTAGAAAAAAAAAAAAACATGCTATGTAAAATTTTTCACTATTTTTCTATGTGTATATTTCTCAAAGAGAAATATCAGAATAAAATTGTGGCTTTTCATTTCTAGCCTATTTTTCATTGGCTTACTCTTCAGTCCATTTCTAAAGAACCATCCATTGGTGAATCCACTGGTTCCTGGTGGGTGAACAGAAAATTTTTCTAAACCAAAGTATTGTGCTATTGCTATTGATACCTTTCTGCTTGCTAAATCAATTCAAAGCATTATATATTATGCCCTGATTTTGTACTGAACTCCCTTTCTGGATAAAACATACTTTAATCTAACATTATGAAAATATCTAGTGAACACTGTAAGATACTGCTCGTTTCTACACCAGTCTAACATTCTTAAGAGTGGAAAATTTCAATATAAATGAGTATCTTGATTTCTTAATATTTGCTAAGAATCTCCTTGTCTGAATGCAAAGATGAAAGGCTGTTTATCAGCACTTCTTCTGAAGCCATTGTTTCATGCCTTACTGGCAATAGTGATAACTGTCTATGCAAAATGTTATATGGATCATGTAAATATTTTGAAGCATAACATAGTGGTACTGTTTTCTTAGCTTGTGAACTGTTACATCAAACAGCTAATTATGTTATGTTTCAAAATGTTTACTCTGTAAATGAAGCACTGAATATTCTCTTGCTGTGTCAGCAATGATATTAGTGTGGACATGACACTCAACACAACTCTTGCTGAGCCAAATTCCCAAACATATTCTAAAAACACTGTCATTCCTTTCCTGCCAAATTCATCTTCCCCTTCACCAAACTATTATTGTGAGGAAGAAAAATGTAAAATTGTGAGAATTGAATCATCTAGACAAATTATTGTTAGGTATCTATGACTACTAACTGCTAATTTTTTTAATCCACGGCCAGCTCTGGTGATGAAGATGGTCAGTGACAATCTGTGAAGTGCAAATGTAGAATAAGTGACTCCTATTCCACATGCTCTCAGTGAGCTCTTAAGAGTTTAAATACAATATGAGTATGTATCTAAATCAATAAACCCCATAATCTATTATTCAGAAACACTACAGTGCATGATAAACATGCAGCAACACCAGTTCAGTACATCCTTTGAAAGAATCTGTTTTATAAAAACATTACTACATATTCTTGCAATTACTTACGATCTTTGCTAAAATCAACATAACAGAATTTAAATCCAAGTAGTTACAGTATAGTTACCTTGGCAAGATGCCTGCATCCAATTCACAAAACACACTGTGCTTAAACTGTTTTTAATGTTGTGCAATACAGTTAGGACCCTCTGTCAAAGTACTTAAGGTCATGAGATTTTATTTTAAATGCCAAAGAAAATGAACTAGATACTAGTAACATTGTAATGTTCTACCTTAAAAAGCCACAGCTTTGCTCTTCTAACTTTTGAATGATAGACATTAAAAAAAAAGAAAATCTAAAGAAATATGAGCAGTGATACTTCAAATATCATCCATTTAAAACATTATTGTAAGATGCAGAATTACTTCAGAAAGTCCGCAAGAAAACTGAATGAAATAAAATAATTATTTGGCAAGTACAAAGGCCCAGATCATTACAATCTATAGAACTGAATTTTTCATCTAAACACAAAATAACAAAGACACTAAACAAAACATCATTTATCTAACTTCATCAGCATGAAGTAACATATAATAGTAGCTAAGTGCAACTCTGTGTAGAAGATTGCCGTCCTCTTCACTTCATCTAGGCCAGAAACTCAGAGCTGTTCAGTACAGGCATGCCATCCACATTGTCAGAATTGGACTTTGTTACTTATATTTCTACTCCTGATGTATACACACCATATTTTAAAAAGAAAACAGTATAAGTTCTCATCTCTAATTTAAGAATACTCTATGTGTATTACATTAGCATTACCACATTTCATCAACATAAGTTAATTGTTCACTGAAAGTGGATGTCAGAAATTAGTTTGAGGTCTCCACACCTCTCTCCCCTCCCCATGAAACCATGTACTTGAAACTCAACTTTCAAGTACACAAAAACTGAAACCAGGGTGAAAATCAATGAACTGATTTCAAGACCAGTTAGATCTTTCACATTTTCATGTGAATGTGTGTGCAGTGAAGATATTAGACAGAAAGCTCTGCAGTTACGTGCAGTATCCCAAGTACTCACCCAACTCTTTATTTCCCACCAGCTTTCTGGAATGCCTCCAGTGATTCAAAGCTTTACATACTGAAACCAGAGTCCATAGCTAGACTTAAAAATAACAAATGGTGGGAGAGCTCATCCATTCGTATGCCAGTATTCCATCGACTTACAGAAACAGGACTCAGTGGCTGATAGTAGTACTAAAAAACTGCATGCACTAGTAATATTGTTTTTCTGTTACCATGAACTAAAGTATACAGGAAATGCAACTAATCTCCACAGGATGAGCATGACCAGCAAGATATGGGAGACACCACACATTGGTACACCTTTTTTCCAAGATGGGTACCTACAGAAATACAATGTAGCTTCTTGTTTTCCTATCTTAATTTCCTAAGGAAAACGTTTAATAACACAGACCCTTATTTCATTCTAATGATTGGTCTCAAGTGCTACTCAAAGTCCATAACCTACTCTTTTTAAAAACTATATTCTTTGTCCACATCTCACTGAGCATTTTAGACCAAGCCTGCTTTCATGAAAGTGTAGAATAAATACAACCAAAAGCTATTTTCTTTAGAGACAATTCCAAATAACTTTTAAGGATATTGAACAGTTTGAATTGCCTTAGAATACAATTAAAAACTAATGCCAAGATCTAGAAGGGAGACATTTACAATTAACTCCATTGAAACACCTCTTTTTTACATGACTTGTAAAACAATTTTGAGAAACAATTTTGTGTATGCATATACTGCATACACAAACATCCATATTTGTCAAGCTAAGCATAGCATTAAAAAATATTTACATTAGCAACTTTTCTGCATAAAATGAAAGATGATAATAAATGCATACCTTAAATGTTTGCTTGATGAAATGACCTTTCTTAGAAATGGAGCATTAATACAAAATCCCAAAAACACCTTTTAATAGGGAAAATTGTTTTGTCTTCATTCAGCAAAAAGAAGCCAAGTTAAATTTAAGAAGCTTCTCATTCCTTTTGCTTTGACTTTTCAGAGTTAGTAATATTAGGAGTAGGAGGGCTTTGGATTATTTCTATTTATTTTCAAAATTTTAAAATGTCATATGTTAACAATTTGATAAAATTAATATTCTACTAAACCAAAGAAATATGTGGTGTTTGGAGTATTCTGTGCAGGGCCACAATTCAGACCCAATGATCCTGATGGGTAATTTCCAACACAGCATATTCTATGATTCTATGACTGACTACTACAAAATTATAAGAAATCCACATGTAGATATTTTGGCTATATACAAATGAAATAAATTTCATACCAGAAGCTAGCATTAAAATAACTATGATGTATATTGTGGGGTTTATAAACATTTTTCTCTATAGTCCAATATCATTAAAAAGACCCAGGCTTAAAAGATTTACAGTTTGAATTAAATAGATCCAATAAAAATTACCACTTCTATTATTATGACAAATTTAGTTAAATCCGAATGAAAATATGAGTGCCACCTACATATTAAGACAGGACTCAGCAACTCAAGCTCACTGATTAGTGGGGAAGAAGTCCTATACTTTTAAGATGCCTAAACCCATGGAACAGAGCCTGAAAGGTATCACCAGTATGTAAGCTGAGTGACTGCATCAGACTTTGAAGACAGGAACCATGTTGGCTGACTACTCTCACACAATGGAAAACAAAAGCAAACTTGACTAATGACTATATACTTAAATACTGGAAAATGGAATGCAAAAGCTCAGAAGACAAGGGGCAAAACCCATGCCATTACATTCTTAGTTCTTTGAGACAGCAGAGGAAGAAATATTTGATTATGGGAATGTTACAAGATGCACCATTAGAATCACAGAAGTCATTAAACATACTGAAACATGGAGGGAGTGCCCATCCTGGTAGCAATTGCTGGAGTCATCTCACCCAAGCACCTACTTTGTGCCAGGAGAGGACAACGAGGTGTATCAGGCTCAAACCCAGCTACAGGGCACACATGCCCCTTAGCTTGGAAGCATCCACCAGAAATGAGAAAACCTAACACACATCTACGTCTGATATTCTGGCAACACATGGCTTATGTGGCTTGTTGTAGCTGTAAAATCCCTGCAAATATTGTTATTTTGGGCAAAAATATAAATACTAGATTAACTCTCTTAACTTCACAAAATTATACTTGTTCTATGATTAACTGCTGCATCAATCCTACTACAAATAACCAAACAACTTAGTTTTAGAGACTTTCGCTTTCATTTTTAAATGTCAACAAGTTTCTTTCCCAATACAATCAAACGTATTTTGAGTTTACCTTCTATCCCAGGTAAGAAGCTGATCTGAGGGGAATCTACTGCCACTTGTAAAAGCTGTGAGTAATCCTTCAGTTTTCGGAGGTACTAGCATGGCTCTTAGGTGACAACATTCTCAGTTCATCACCACAAAATCAGTATTCCTGTAAGTAAGCAACTTTCTGTTGCTAATTCTGACTGAATTCAATTCAGTGGGCAGAACTTACAACAGACCCACAGTGTGTGTTTGATTTGCTTGTTTCATAAAGAAGAAAACCATCTGTTCTTGTCAGAAATCCAGATTTTGTGTAGAACTCAAGCCCTATGGCAAAACAAACTGTAACATAAATTATTTTTAAATGTTGCCTCTCTTTCAAGGGCTTGAAGCTTAAAATGTTTTGCTGCTTGATATCCTTCCATTCTATTCACAGACAGTTATGATTTATTTAAATATTCATATCAGTGAGTGAAGACATAATAGTTGAAATCAGCAATGTCACAATACTTCATTGTATGTCAATATCAGCTTCTTAAAAATTAATTTAAAATTTCTTTTTGTTGAACTGGTCCTAGAACCAACTGTAAAGAAGCAGTAACTGTATGCAAAACTTAAAAGAACATCAAGATACGAGATGCAGCTCACCAATTGGTCCCACTAAGAGCAGGTAATTAAGTTCAGCCCAAGAATTCTGCCTAAACCAATGAAACTTCTCTAGAAGAAGATGCAGCTCACAGTGTAAAAAAGGCTTTTAATACCTCTTAAACCAGTATTTCACACAGCATCATAAACACTGAGTTATGCTTGTGCTCTAGGAATAGCTTTGTTATCTTTGGGGTTAATAGCTCTGGTTCTAACATTGGTTTCTAGTTTAACTCGTCTTAATTTAACCACTTTTCCCAATATTATACTTGCAGTATTTTCTCAATATAAGATTGAGCAAAAATGTAGGGAAAAATAATTTCAAGGCACAAAACAAACAAACAAATTCCCCTACATGTCAGTACGGCCCACACTGAAGCACCGTGCACTGTAACAAATATACTAAGATGACAAGACAAAATTCTTAGACTTCATTATACCTGCACAAAGAACGAAGTGCAATTTTATTTAAACTGCAGGTTATAGTATGTCCTCCTCATTCCTATTGCTGGCAGAACTACTGCATGTTACTACCCTTCCTAAAGCTGTAGGAAGTCAGAAGTCTCCCGGATCCTTTGGACGAGCATGGCAAGCTGTGTTTTTGCTGGAGCTCAGCAGTGTCCCGTAACAGCGCTCCCAGGGAGCACGGCCATGCTCAGCCTGCCCTGGCCGTGGCTCCCACACTGCAGCCCCAGCACGCAGCCAGCACCGTGGGCACATCGGGGCTGCTGAGGGCAAGCCACAAGGCAGGGCCAGCAGCACTGCACAGCAGCAGGTGGGACCTGGAGAGCTGGAATCCCATCCTGCCAGCAGCCACGTGGAGCTCCCCATCTCCACAGCTCCTGGCATACTGGGATGTGCCCTGGACTGCCATGTGCTCAAGGCTCAGGCTTCAGAACAGCCTGGTTCTGCTCTCAGTGTCAGCCCCTGCTTCTCAACACACTTGCACGAGGAATGCTCCAGTTCCTGTAGTATCTGCATCTGTGTGGACATGCAGGTGAGCAGGACCCCAGGGGAGCACAGACTGCTTCCCATCCTCCCCACCTAAAACTGTGGCAGAGGCCAACAACAAAAGAATTTAGCAGTGTGGAGAAGGAGATCAAGAGGATTCTGAAAGAGAAGTGGAGATACTTGTTTAATAATTATTTGTTGTGAGATTTTTTTAAAAGGACCAATTGTTGTAAAATAAAAACAGACCAGTACTAGAAAGAAAACCAGTAGAAGAAACAAACAGGTGCTTGGAAAGCACAAAAGCAATGTTTTACTGTTTTGCATTCTGCAGAGATGCAATTAAAAGGTGAAATAAAATAATACTAAAAAAATGAGGGCCTTTTACCTGAAAAAGAAGGTGAGAAAGAAAAACCCTATCAAACAACCCCTCCCTTCTGAACTCTCAAAGAACCACCAACCTAAATGAAACATTTGACTTTCATTTCCGACAGGAAACTGAAGCGATGAACAAATAAATTATGACTTCAGCTCTCCTGCTCATACACGCAAACAAATTCCATTCTTCCCAAGGAGAAGAAAGGCATATATCCTTTTGGACAAGAGTTAACAATACTTAATAGCTTGATTATATCAACAGGCTGATTCACAGACTTGTGAATTCATTTCACTGTGTGTGTCACAGAGATTAATTTACCAGACCTATTTGTTATTCTTTGTTTACTTTTAGAGTGAATTATTTCACTTTTGGTCAACAGGAAAAAACAAAATCAGGAAACACGTTCACTGAACTGTTGGATTTAAAGTTTACGTGCAAATAATGTGAGAAAATATGAAAAAATCTTGGGACTCTAGGATTTTTTGCAAGCCTTTCCAAAGATGAAGTTCCATCTGTGTTATAGAGACAATGCCAACAATCAAAGCAACTCCAGAATAAAGTTCAACCAAGGAACAGTGAGACTGGAAGGTGAGAGACAAAGATCAAAACGCCATAGGAGTACTAACACTAATGAAAAGTGAAATGATGGAAGACTCTTTCCTTTAAGGCACCACAAGCTTTATGCAAAACATTCTTTATATTCACTAACAACTGTAATTGGAGTTACAATATGAACTTAGACAGATCAGTGCCCTGATTCAGTGTAGGCAATTCTTACAACCTTAAGGAGAAAGAAAATAAGTGAATACACAGCTATAGGTAGAAACTATAGTGAGCCTTCTGGAGTTACTATTGTACATTGTAAAATGCATGAAATGCCTGTATATGAACCGCTTTAATCTTACTCTGTAAGAAAAACAGGTTTATACTATTCTAAACCTTTAAACACCAATCATGCAGCTTTAAAAGTCCAGTTAAGGTGAGATGATCTTAATACTATATAACTATTTTATATAATATATGTTAGCACAATAACAAAAGAATTCTTTCAAAATTATTTTTGCTTACCTTCCTTTTCAGCAAATGATTGACTATCCGCAATGACTTTTGGTATTTCTGGATTGTAACGAGTCCCCTCTGGAAAAATCACTAAATACATCTGTGGAATTAAAAAAGAAACAAAACAGGCAAGTTCTTATAATGAATGTAAACTGACTGTTTTTAAAGAAATATCAACACTTTATAGGTCCATATTCTATTTAGCTCACACCATTGACTATTGTAAGGATCAAAAGAAAATCAGAATACTTGAGCTAAAATTTCTTAGCTCTAAGAAACTTACTGTTCACGGTTCAAAATAATTTCCTTTGAAAATACACCATAGAATATACTCCATGTGATTTAGGAAGGGAGATAGCATGTGTCAACAGAAGTCAGTGAGTCAGAAGCAGCTGGTATCAACAAAAATACCCGTTTTAAGAGATTTTGAAAAGACAGACATATAAATCACAAAGCGACCAATTTATTTTAATAGTGATCTTGCCCCTAGTCTTTCCTTATACTGAAATATACAATAATTCATTCATTATTAGAAATACTATTAATTGAAACGATGATAGATCTTAGGTGCCTTTTATGTCTCTCACTGAGTTGGATATTAAATATATTAGGAATTCAAACTCATAGTTTAGCGTAATTTGAACTTTAAAGTCACATTCCTTTAAGCATGCATGTCTGCAAGGTTAGATTTCCCAAGTAAATTAATTTGTTTGCCTGTTCTATGGGTTCTCAAATCACTACATGGGTAAAGGCTGCCAAAGTATCTGCATATCTGCAGATTATGTACCCAAATAGGAAGAGTCAAATTTGACAATTTTCCATTTTCTTTTGAAACAAAACAGAGGAGTTTCAGTTTTTTTCTTTTTGCATGTGTGTCTTGCATATCTCCTACAAACAAAGCTGATGCAAAACATCACTTAAACATTGAAAATTTCATCTTGAGGGCTCATCTTCAGAAGCAACTATGGCCACAAATGATAACTGCTATGCAGTTGAACATGACAAATTGATTGTAAAATGTCTACTGTAAATACTTAATTTATTAATTTTGCAGAAAGCAGTCTCAAGAAACATTTGAAAGAAAACAAGATAATGGAATTACAAAACAGTCCAAGGAATACTGTCAGTGATTAGACAAAGGCTTTGATAATTGCACATCACATAAAGATGCAAAGTTAAATAAAAACTCAAAAAGAGACACACAGGAATGAAAAAACATCAGAGTATGCTGGTATTTGCACTTAAATAATTGTGGAACAGCTACAGAAAGGGCTGAATGCCAAAAGACAGGCCCCAGCAAATGACCTCTCCAGAATCACCCTACAGTGAGGAAGGTTGAAAGATGCACTAAAATGCAGAGGTGGGAAGAAATCTAGGAAATGTGCCAACCAGAGAAGCCAGCTGGAGATCAAGAAAAAGGAGAGCTGAATACATACCCTGGAACCTGACAGGGACAAAAAAATAAAATAAACATCAAAAATAGCAAAAGCAGTGTCAGTAGGGTAAAGAGAGCTAGGAGAAAGGCTGTACTTCTCACAGTATGTTTGAGGGAAACTGGCAGACTGCAGAGGCAGGTGAAGCCCAAGAATGTTCAAGGACCCACAGAATCCAAGATGCATATAGATTTGGTGGTGAGGCAATAAAAGAAAATGGGTTTAAGAGTCAAGGTGCTTACTTTTTCATATATAACTATAGCATAAATATAGGGACAAGTACAGGAATCCTTAGACCCAGATGTAGTCCACGCTTCCCCCAGTCATCTATACATTTCATATATGAAGTATAATGTTGAGATAGTTAAGTGAGTAAGTAAAATTTTTCAGAGGTAGCTGGAAAGGACATAATATTCAAATCCAGATGCATTTTTCTTTCTTTTCATATATGTGCTTATGTGCAAAACTTGTAATTTGGATGCTGAAAATGGTACTTCAAGATGAGCTGTTCCAGTTCCACCCCCATTAAAGACTGCATTGCTCAGCTCTAAAGGGTAATACAGTGACTGCAACAGGTTATAGAGCAAAGGAAGTGAAGCACACTGGACAGTAATACCATTCTCGGTACATAGCTTAGCACTTGCAAGCAGGCAACATTGTTACTGGTCTTCAAAACAGATAATCACCCTCAAAGCTGGTTGCACAACAGGGAACAGTATCTACTTACTCCAGTCCTATGTGTTTAACACAAACCAGGGACTGAAATTGTATCTTACTTATTAGTAAACCTCTACAACACAAGCAGACAAACAGGTTTGTTGACCAGAATCTGAATATCTCTGAGTTGAAAGCATACCAACAAGACAGAGAAGTGGCCTTTGCTTTAAATTCAGCATATAATAACCTACTATATAGCTCATTAGGACTGTTTTAAGAATAGAATTCATGAATGTAAATAGATGACCTACTTATATGCACATACAGGCTGCACAAGACAAAGATATCCTGCAAGTGCCAGAACCACTTGTACGACTGGCTTTTCTCCCACCATGGGCAGCAGAAGTTAAATCCTTAAGCACTATTTCCAAAGACCGTAAGAACTACAAATCTCTAAGATTTTAATAACTAAATAAGCTTCCCTGAACTTGGAATAAGAACTTGTAGAAATATTTTAATTGCCTAGAAACACTAGCTGCAGTTTAGGCCATTTTTAATACAGATTTTTCTATTAGGGCAATTAGCTACATCAAAGTTGCACACTTTATTGCTGCAAAATACAGTTGTCATGTTCAAAACAGCAGAGACAGTTTTGAACTACCACAGTCCCTGATTAATTAAGACACTGATTTTAACCCAAGCAATAGGTCCCTATGCTCAGGTATGTGGTACTTTCATTCCTTCTGTGGAACAGGTGAGGGTCAATAAATTTGGTATCTCTCATCAATTTGAAAGCTTCAAGGAGTGGATCAGAATTCATTTAGTAGAACCCTACTGATTCTTGTTGGAGCCCAAAAATCAAAAAAGATGCAAGTCTTCTGCGTTTTTCCAGTCAGGGGCTACCTGAAGAGTCCCCAGTGCACTTGTCACAGCCCACAAATGAAAGGAATGGAAGATGGTAACTGCATTCTCCCAAAGAGCAATGCTTCATTTTCCCAACACTGTTCAGGTCTCACAGGAAAACAGAAGCAGTGGCACTAAGGGGGGGTTGTGTTTCCAGACAGGGGATAGGGCAGCTGAGAGAGTCCCTGATACAGATCAGAGTGCCACAAATTGAGGTATGGATGGAGCAAAGGCAAGCAGCAATGCGACACATGAGTCCCTGGAATACAGAACAACCATAAACATACAGCAAGAAAAGCTGGCCAAGGGCTTTGGAGAACATACTGGAGTGAGTAGATGCTACTCTGTAGAAGAACATAGGGCATGAAGAAGTGGTAACTACTGACTAAAGGTATCTTGCATTTACTGTGCTGTTCTCATGTCAAAAAGGGAAAACAAATATTTTAATTTACAAAATTCAAAATTGTCTTAAACAATGCACTTACTTAGTTTTAATATTATTATTACTGCTGTTGTATGACAGCTAGATAGATTCATATCTGCATCCATTTAGACCACTGCCTAAAAAGTATGCTTCTAGTGAATTGGATGAGAATCATTACGCAGATCAATAACTGAAAAGCATATGGTATGGGAAAACCTATCTGGTATCATTGAAACAAAATACAAAAGGTGATGTGGGAAGAGCAGGCAAGGACATCTGTGATTTACAGTTGTCAGGGATTTGCAAATTAGTAACGATATCACAAAATTATTACATGAAGCCTCATAGCAATTGTATTAATGTGTCTTTACTCTCTATGTTTTTATTGTTTGATTAGCATTTCTTCCTATGACAATGATTTATTCTATGACTGAATGAATGACAAAACCAAAATGCATAGTAATCAGCTAAATATTTGTTGTACAGGGTTAAATTCCACATTTCAGAATGAAGATTTCCTACTCTCGATGCATGATTAAAAAACAGAAGTGACATTTTCAGTTATCAAATGGAAGTCTGCTGTTCAGAAGAGTTAACTTTCTTTATAAATCAAGTAGATTAGCATATCAAGTAACAGCTGGATACCCATTAATTGGGCTTACATTCATCTATGGCTTACATTAAAACAACATTAACACAAGTGTTCTTTAAACAGTGACAGTTTCTGCTCTCACAAGACATAAGATTGCAGTTTGTTAGCAATCAGTCAAATTTTACAGAATTTTAAACCAAATCACACCATCTTGAGTGAATTTTATCAATAAAAGTCCCAATAATGCACCATTTAAACATATAATTCAATGAGAGTTTGAAAACCAAAGTGACTTCCAGAAATATACTAGTTCAAGATCCCCACGAAGAAAACACAGGTGCAACAGTGTTTCAGTCTGCTATCAGCTTTGTGCCTGTCTGACACGACACTGCTGTGCTGCATCTGCAGTGGACCAGCTGCAGACGTGATGGCAGGAAAAGGGGCTGTTTATAGCAGACAGGTGGGTGGAAGTCAGAAGACAAGGTGAGCAAGGAGAATCACACAGTCCACCATTGTCTACACAAAAGGAGGCATACCAGAGCACTGATCAAGTTATACTGTGCATGTAAGAGGCCAAGAAGCAGCCTTACTTTGCCTGTCAGTCTTAACTCAAATTTACTTGTAATAACTTAAAAAAACCCCCAAAAACCAATGAAACAAAACTAAAGGTCCACAGTGAAGCAGTAAAGAGCTTGCTATGCTAAGGAGAACAAAAGACTGGTTCTGTCTTCCTACACATCTTCAATTTCTTAATGGGAAAAGGAACGGCTCCAGACAGACTGAACATTAATCATCTGGATTCTTCTGTTTAAATTGTACATGGAGAGAAACTGTAAATAACAATGTGACCCTTAACACAGATTCCCATCCATCTCTTCTTTATAGGTATATAAATCTTTCCTGAGCAGCTGAAAGGCCAGCTCATCCCTAGCACTACATTAAAGAAAGAACTCTACCATGTACACACAGAAAGACTAAGCTACACCAGCTGCCCACCAAACTGAGGAAAGTCCACCCTGAGCTGTACCATACAGCACATGAAAATTCCAGAGTCATAGATTAGTTCTTTTTGCATGAAGCTGATAAATTCAGGGCATACTTGATCAAAATTTCTTCATTTTAAAAGCAATATGGTTGCTTGTAAATGTCATGCTAAGTTACAGAACTGCATGAATAATGCAATAAGGACACAGGCTATCATGGTCTTCTCACAGTAGTTACTGTAGGTTAAAGGCTATTTAAGAGCATCTACATTTAAATTCTCAGATAAAGTGGGCTGTAAAAAGTTTATGACAGCTCAATGGTCTGTGTCTTTTACCCCTATAGATGCAAACATTTGCCTCAATAAACAGGCTTTTAAGAACATTGATTTAGTAAATTTAAGTGTCACTCCCTATAGAATTTGACTGAGAGATTTTAAACAATTCATTTCTGCAGGACTTATTTCTCTTCTATACTGCAACACCTGATATGAGGCAAATGGCAACAACTATCTGGTATCCACATCCAGGTTCTGTGGTCATTTCCAACACCAAACTCCTGGAGAGCAAACAGCAGCGTACCCAAGTGGTCCCATATTTATTAGGCATTAATGTTGATAGGTTAGGTATAGGCTTTCAATCTACACACAAGTCAGGAGGGAGAAGAAAGATGATTCCACAAACGAAGACTTCTGGATTTACTTCACTTACTAACCCCATGAAAAGCAGAACCCACATCAGCTGTTATCTTTAAAGAAAAGCTTTATGCTTAAACCTCTCCTTACATTCCAACTGTGCTAAAACGACACACTGCAGCAAAGCTGAACACCATTTGCAGGTTTCCAAGGACATAATCAGACAAGTTTCTGGGCACATCTTCCCAAAATTGTATTAAAAGAAAAATACACATTTTTCTAAAGGAGATTAACTTAACACAGACTTCAAATTAAGACTTTCACCACAATGTAAACCTTATAATAACAACAAACCCCGAGTTTTTAGGGGGTGCAGAGGGAAGCCAGAAAGCCAGACTCAAGCAGTAGCTGTCTTTTTAGCTAGCAAGAAATCCATGGGCCTATGCAGGAAAACACCTTGCTGTCTTATTTATTCTAGACTAACTAAAATGAACTTAATCAGCACTCTGCAGGGGGAAGAATTGCTTAGTGGGATGACTACAAGTATGTTTCATACATCCTGCAAGCAGCCTTTGCTTATTCCCTTACACCTCACATTACATCAAGTAGAATCTTTACTACTGACATATGGCAAATAATGAGGCAACACAACCTCTTTCCATCCCAGGACCTTCCCTGGTAATGAGGGTGCAGGTTGCCATCACTGAACATGCCCATCTTCTGTCTGGACATCATTGATTAGATACTGTTTAGCTCTTATAACATATTTCTGGCCTAATTTATATGCTAACAATTTGAACTTTCCTTCCTTAATTAAAACAAAACAAAAAGTTAAATTATTTTTTGAAGACAAAATGAATTTGAGCATTGCCTGAAATAGGGACACTTTACTCATTTACACCTCTCAGTAAGCACAAGGTCAATTTATTTTTTCAACAGAGACACATGCACAAACATAAACTCACTATCTCCAAATAAGAAAAAAAAAATACAATCATGAATGTCAAAACAACCCATGAACTCTTTTTACCCAAGTCTCAGCTTATAAAAGTTTTGACAATATGGGAAGTCTAAGTCCTAACAACACAATTTTAAATAAAATGGAAGTTTAACTGTTCTATATCAAGGCTTGCTTAGTTGTTTTCTTTTAGCTTGGCCAAAAAGGAAGAAAAAAATTTAATACACAGCAAGTAATGGAAGCAAAGCACAGTGATTCTAACCACTGAGCCACAAACCATACAGGGAGTCATGAGAAAAGTCACTTGGCAGTAACAGTCATTCTTCAAATAGAAAATTATCAAGAGTTTGTTTTGGTTTTTTTTCCCTCCTCCAGGCATAGCAGACAAAGTTATTAAATTCTAAGATGCCATTGCCATTAAAAATGATTGATCCTTGTGATGACTAATTAACATTTGGTAGGAAAGGTTCTTGACTTTTAGAAGTCGAGTGTATCAGTCTCTGACAAGCACACAGTAGTCAAAATGTTGTCTTTTGAAACAGTGTTTCTCTTTTGAAATAGAGGTTTCTCAAGAAAGGTACTATAGTTCATGTTCTAAGTCCAGATCCCCCTTGCCTTCTACAGAGAGGACCACAAAGTTCCTGTCAGTCATAAAGAACCAGTCAAACTTTCCTCAGTTTAATTAGAGGTATCACTCTAATCACAGTAAGTAACTGTAAAAACACAGAAAGAAAACAAATCCATGATTACCATCTTAGTAGTTTGTGGATATCGGGCATGGCTCTTTTCTCCAACAAGCCTTTGCCATTAAAAAAGTCAAAGAAATGAGAAGGAAGGTATAAGCTTACTGGAGTCTCAGCTTTCATCTGGGCCCGCAACTTCTCTCTCATTTCTTTCTCATTGAATTTGGCACTTCTTTTTACATAGACTCCTCCATGCTATCAGAGAGAAAAAAAAAAGGTAAAGCATTAAGTATTTAAGCAGTTTAATGTAGAATAGCTGATCGAAGAACAAACAAGAGACAATGACAAGTCACCTTTATGACTCACACTGCAAATTGCCTACAAGACATTTTCTCCTATTGCAAAAACATGTGAAACTAATTTTACATTTACATATACTTTAGCTCACAAGATTTATTTTAATAACAATCAGATATAAAAAAACCCCAATGCATAAAACACTTGAAGTGTCTTGTTTAAAGGTGTTCACTAATTAACTAGAAGATGGCATTAAAAGTGACCCCAGGGTATTTATTCCTGGCAATGTTGACATGCAGCTTCATTTGTGTATCAAGGGAAAATCACAAAACTGAAGTTACTCACATGCCAGTACTTACACATCAATGCTTTCAATTCTATGTGCCTTTTCTTAAATAGTAACTAATGCAAATACTGGGAATGCAAGTATCATATTTCTACATAGAAAATTTATCAATAGCACAAAAGTAACAAGCATAGGTCTTGAAAACCTTCATGCACTTTACTAGAGAACCAGACTTTTAATAAAGAAGTTATATACCAAGATAATAATTGAATAAGTAAACCAAAATCTTCACAAAGCAAAGAATTTTATAGAGGTATTTTTACTGAAAAATTTTATAAAAAGTAAAACTATGTCCTGGAAGAGATTCATTTTATAACTTGTTGCACACAACTTATTTTGTTGCACAAAACTTCAGTAAAAGTATACACAAAGAGAAATTTGCTCTATCATTTCCCTCTTCCACCACGTTGTTTTATTTACAGAGAAAGAGTATGTAAACAAACATACACCAACTACGAACTACTGATACAATGAAGTCTGGAAAAAACATTATTAGTTTGCAAATAACAGAATTTCAGGTGTAAAGTACATGGTTTTCACGGGTTTTCTGACTGACTCCATAACTTGGTAATACTCTTTTCTGTTCACCATGACAATTGGTATTACGATTTGTCAGACAACTTCTGTCCACTTATGGTTTTGCAAGCTCTTAACAGAAAGAGGACAGTAAGATGAAAACTATTAAGAGCTGAGCCTCATTCAAATACCTGATCTCTGAAAAGATACAGTACATCATAGAAACAGGGTCTGGGTGCAGAGCTGTGTCCCTGGCATAGACAGGAATAAAAATTGAGGGGTTAGAAGGAGGTGGGCAGAAGAGGTGGTCATACAAAGTGCTTTCAGCATTTGCTTTTCATGGTGTGGAGAGATGGCTGCTTAGCTAGTGGTATTTGATGTGACTTTTAAGTTGTTCTTCAAAAAATGCAGTGAAAGGGAACAGAAAGCCAATGATGCATTAAGTGCATACTAAATATTCTGCCTTAACTTTATCATCTGTGGTTCCCTCCCAAGGTGAAGTAGCCAGCTCTAGCGCTTGGCTCTGCTCCTGTGACTGGCAGGGGACAAAACCATGAACATAATTCCCCAGCTCACTGAGCTTGGCCATGGCATGGTATTGGGACCATCCAACAAGCAGTTTAACAGTTTCAGACAGAAAGCAGCATGAACAGAAAAACATTTCTTCAGCTGTGTAGCAAACAGAGAGCCTCATGTTATCTCCACATGCCACCTATAAGACTGTTTTCAAGATCTGACACTATTAAAGGGAAACAGAAGTCTTAAGCAGACTAAAGTACAGCTGTATTCTGACACCCAACACAAGCACCCCTTCCAGGAAGGGCAAACTCAGTTTGGTATGGGAAAAAATTAATCTACTATATAAGACTTCCACGTAATGGGTAGGTCATCATTCTCTGTGAGCTCAGCTAGGTCAAGCTTTGATAAATGAGAGAAACCTGGAAGAGAGGTATTCCCTTATCATCAAATTACTAATCAGCTGCAGTAAACTGAAAAAAATACTGAACCAACTTTTCCTTGTTTGATTTGTCAATTTGGACAAATGAAGTTACTATTGGACTTTTTGGTCAGGGACACACACTGTGACACCAAAGATAGATCTGGTGTTGCATGTCAGACATTTTAATGCTCAGAAATAGATTTGCACTTCTCAAGTAAATGAGAAGAGTCATGTAACATAAGAACAGACAAAGTATCACAAGATCAGTGTTCACTGCATTCACTCCAACTCCACCAATATGGTAGGTCCCTGTGGCTCAGAGGTACAGAGCTAAAGAGAGGGAGGATATGTGGCTAAAACTCAGGAACAGCCAAAAGTGTGCACAAGCTGATGCTGAATAACTGAAAATATAAAGGCATACTCTCTATGTTAGAAAGTCAAGCAAACTGTGGGGTATCAAAAATCCTCTTCAATATTACATCCCAGCCTCATGAGGGGCAGAAGGTAAATAGGAACAAACTGGATAGTATAAGCAAATAGGAATGATTAGTAGCAAATGATAGGGGCAAGAAAATATTTCAGATCTACCCAAAAATAATAAAGACAGTTTTAGGAAAAGAAATCGGTTCTACTTAATAAATCACACTTGGAACATAATAGGTTAATTTAAGTGTTTCTTTTCTTTCCTTGCTATTAGATAGCTGCCTCAAAGAAGAATGCTAGTTATGTGATTGTATATAGCTCAAATTCCCCAACTTGTATTGCATTTCCTTTTCAGTAAGAGATCAAATATACGAATGCTCTTCAAAACAGATTTCTGGAAGTACTGTTTTTAAGGTTATAATTTTTTTCCGCTGTACTTTAAAAGCCCCTCTCTCAGTCAACAATGGATCGTGTTTACAAATATACTTCCTTTGTGCCTGAATTTTGCTCTCCTGGACATCCAGACCACGTTTATTTCCAAACAGGATGTTTACCTGAGGAAGGGAATATGAATTCCGTAAGCATGGCGTAATTACGTGGCTCTGGAAACTTTTAGTGGAGTGTAAGTGACATCACTGACAGAACATCAACAGGAAGGGCAGGAAGTGTTTTATGTTTTTGCACTGTTTGGTGTGATAAAAACAATAAAAATACCTATTAGCTGGTACTGCAGGCCTTCTGCATCCCGTCTCAATCATTTAGTCATATATGCATCACCACTGCCTGTCAATTGTGTCACTGATTTAAATATATATATATATAAAAGTATATATAATCACCCCCCACTGAATCTTGCAGAAGTTTTATTTTTTGAGGAATCCAAATCTGAATAGATTTTATTTAATATATACATGTTTTGATTAAAAATGTAGATGACATTCAGATTAATTTCCACAGGAACCTCCTTTTAACAGTCAATATACAGCTCAGGAAACTGAGCACCGGATATTCCACATAGCAAAAGTAATTTTCCAAAATTTGAAAAAAAATTTCCGGAAATCTAGTGATAGTGGATGGAATATATATATCCTGTTTGTATTTTAATTAAAGCAGACTTAAATCACCACCACTGTAATGACTAAAGGCAAGGACAAAGAGCAAAATATTTCCATGCAGCAGATCAGTTACTTTGGTGGACAAAAGTGTAGAGAAGCATTAAGGGCAAGCATGAGACAAGTGGGAATTCTATTTTCTCCTTACGCATACCCTTAGTGAGGTATGACAGGGTCTGACAGTTTGTAGTTATTTAGGGGACAGGGACAGCAGACTGACCAATAAAAGAAATTGTGAACAGTTTTCTCATTTTCTCTGCAGCACATACTTCTCCAAACATACTACATCTAGCAGAAACAATGTCACTCACCCATGCTCCAGCCTAGATCTATAACCTACTCACTAAAGTGCTTATCCAAAAGACAACAAAGATTATCATTCATGAAGCTGAAGACATTGGATGTGCTGCAAAGATGAGGGAGAGCAAATCCTCCTATTTGGACATACACTTGTAGTTGCCTACTCTTCATACATTCCTTTACAAATTAATATATAGTTCCAATCATACCAGCATGTTTTTCTCAATGTTCTCTACCTTCTTGCCCTCTTGGACAGGGTTGACAGCCAATTCAATCAAACTCTCTAATTGTATTAGAAGTATTTTCCTAAGCCTGTGGGGTGTTTTTTTATTTGGTTTTGGTTGGGGTTTTGGGGTTTTTTTTGTTTTTTGGGGGGATTGTTGTTTAATTTTTCATTTCTTTGCCTGGGCAATAAGGTGAGGGACAGAAAGCAGATTAATATTCAGAGAACACATTAAAAGCAAATGGAGAATACAAAGGAGAGAAGCCTTATTGAACAAACACTTAGGAACCACTACCCAAAACTCTATCCATTTCTATTTAATAACTAAACACCTATCTAAACCCTGAGATAAGTACCATGAAGCAATTTCTGCTCGACTAGAAAAAGGCCAGTACTTCCAAAACCATCCACCTCTGTATTTTATTTTGTTTCACATAGAAATAGGCCTGCTTTCAGAAAAAGCAAAGAGCAGACATGACAAATTCACAGAATGTTTTTAGGGAAATAAGCCATCTACGCTGCTCTCCACCATTTTAGACTGAAGATCATATCCACTCAGTATGTTGGCTGCTCAGTGAAGCCCACTGTTTCTCAGTAGTTCTATAAAATTAAATCACATCAGGTTGAGCTCTCAGACTAGAAGAAACAAAAGGATTATTATGCAGAAAGAGGAGAAAGAAAAAGGTGGGAATACTGTTAGATTCAGGGTTTTGCTTAATTGAAGTCCAAAATAACCATCAGCATTTTCATGGAGGCAGGATCTCCCTTTCCTCCACACTACACTAAGATCCAATTTTTCTCCATTATATTGTGCTAAAACTTAAAAACTGAAATACAAAGAAGTACATCAAACAGTAATGCCAATTTACTCCTAATTTGTAGCATGATACACAGCGAAAAACATCTGTTTACACCTTCTGCTAATCTTCTGAAAGCATGACTACAAACTGCAGTTTTAGACTGTAGAAAGAACAAAGTTTTAGAATATTCTGAAATACTCCTAAAAGACTCTAAAGTTTTAATTTTATCCATATTAAGTATTCATTTAGAAAAGTAAACTGAATCTTTAGTAACTGTTTCTCAACTAAGATACACATCTAACTACACTGTGTGAAGCCAATTGCTTTCATGCTCAAATAACTGAATGCCAGCTCAGAACTATATCTTCACAGCATGCATGGAAAACAGAGAGAGAGTACATCTTCCATGTTTGACTCATAAACAGCAAGGAAAGAGTGAAGTGGCTCACCTGTGAAAAGTACCACCCATACAGTGGAAGCCATTTTAAGCCATCCTTCAAGACATAGCGGACGTGCCCGAGTGCGTTCTGCCTGATCGCCAGCATGTCTGCGATAATCCAATCAACTGCAGCGACAAAAGCCCAAAGCAATCAGCTAAATTACTTCTTAATTGCCACTGATGAAACAAAAAGTATATATTGTATGTATAAATGTCATTAAGGGTTTTTGAACTAGAAGTTCTTGCTTGTTAGGGCAAGCCTGGAAAGAGACAGAGCAAACGGACAAGCAGATTTTTAAAATCTATGAAAGTGTTAAGCAAAAAAAAAATACAAACCTGTACACTGATGATTTGATAAATATATTACATTTTCTTTATTTTTTGGCAAATCCCCGTAGATAATTACCTACAAAAAACAAAACAAAAAACAAAACATTATTACTTTATAATTTATTTTCATTGCATTAGGCAGTGATGAGATCCAATGCAGTAATAGGGTTTTTACTAAGAAAACTGTCAGCAAGTTAGCACCATTAACAAACACCCTATCACTACCTCAGTACCCACCACACAGACTACTGTCTTATCAACAAAGCTGTAAATACTAATTAACGAGGGCTTAAGAAACGTATTCTGTTCTTGTGCCATAGCCCCAGAACTGGATCCATGGAATGTTACCTTCAGCCACCAGCTCCCTACATTAATTAATAACTGAAGTTAATGGGGAATCACAGGCATGTACAAAATCACCATTTATTTATACATCAAATGAGTAAGACATGCTTTATCTGGACACTTGCTGTCATTGAACCTAAAATGGTAAATTTTCCTGGATTAGATCAAGAACAAAATCTCAACCATTTGCCATTATTTTAACCATAAAGAGTGAATAAAAAAAGCATGAGGTTAAAGGATGCCTTTAAATTAGTCTGTGGCTTCCAAATAGCAGGGTTTTTTATATGTTTTTCTTCTGCTACATTAAAGACCACTTCAACCTTGTAGTGTCTCACCCCTGAAAGGTACTGGACTACTAGTGAAATAATCTTCTGAGAGCATGACTGCAAAACAAGATGCTGATGCTAGAATCTTCGTCACCCTTTTAAAATGGATTCATTAAATTAATTAATTTCTCATTTTATACTTGAAAATAATTTAAATTCTGAACTGAAGAACCAATCCAGCTGTTCAATTACCTTTAATAAACATTTTCACTACTTAGTGAAGCATATTTTTTCTAACCAGTACATTCTAGGTAGGTGTTCACCATTGTTCTGCCAATGGACATACTCCTTGTTTCTAGAAGTATCAGACATAAATGCTGCTTTGAAATTATTCCATTTACCAAAAAAAGCAAAGTTCTGTATGGAAAGTTTACCCACTTATTTTCATCACTTCCCTAGTCTGGAAAATACTGGAATTTCATCAGGAAAAACTAACATTCATAACTTAATTGGTACCATTTAGTATGCCAAGTCTCATACTGATCCTTATAGGAGGTCTCTATATCAGTGTCTCTGGAAACTCTGTCCATCTCTCAGGTAACCTGTGATACTGGATGGCTAATGTCTCATATTGTTAACTCTAGGCAAAAACCCAAAAAAACCACTATATGTTTCACATTCCTGCTGTTTCTTCTTTGAAAACACAACCACACTGTTGATCAAGTTTTGTATTCAAGGCCAAAACCAGATATTGGCAAACTGAGATACTCAGTTAATATGTGAGCAAGAGATCATTCAGCATGGAGTAAAAGAGGCTATAACTTGAGTTATTTTTTCCCAAAAATAAAAAAGGCACGCACAATAAATTCTAACTGAACAATATTTGCAACAAATCAGTTGACAAGTATATTCTGAACAGTAACTGAGAAGTTTGAACAAGATTCTGCTATAGGAGTAGTCTTCTCATTGAAGTACCAGAATTTATAACCTTACTGCTGACACTAGGTACCACACACAGTTTACAACAAGGTAGCAGTCTGAGGGTTGACCTTACAGTTCAGATGTCCAAATTCCTCTGAAATAAATCCTCCTACTCTCACTTACAGAGTTAAAACTTCACTTACAAGTGTATGCCTTCCTAGCACTGTTATGCATAAACACTGTTGTCTTTAATTTCAAGTTAAGACTCCACTATGCAGTTTCTGGCAAAGAGAATTTTAGAGTAAGAGAGAAGGCCCAACACAACAAATCATTAAACCAGAAGGTCTTGCATGTTATTTAAGCTTTTTTAAAGTGTAGAAAAAAATAATAAGAAGAGGAAAACAAAACCTGCCCTTGACCCTAAGAGCTGCCCCACACAAGAAACAGGGTTTGAAATATACATTTTTTTAACTTCAACTTGTAAATATTTCCACTTTAATGTACCAAGTCAAAATCTCAGTGCAATCAGACTCACAATTTAAAGCATTTGCTTTGGACTATTGCAAGGGTAAAAACAAATATAAAGGATCGTTCCCATAAAATATATATATATGCTCGTGCCTGCCAAATATAACAGTTAATCTGGGTAATTTTTTATTTCAATAAGATTGGATCTAGTTCACTTTTTAACCCCAGAGGAACACCCACTCACTGTTCCTGTAAACAACTTCTATGCACAACATTATGGCTTAACCTAAGGGTTAGATGTGTTTACATGTAATAGACCAAAATCTTTTACTCATGATAAAACACACAGCCAAACTAAAACTAAAAAAAGAGAAAAAAAACCCCTAAACTAAAGAACTAAAAAAGAAAAAAAATCTTATTTATATTCGTTCTCATTCAACACACAAAAACGGGATGTTTTATTTCAAAGCAAAGGTAAGAATGAGAAAATCTGAAAGCTCTATTTTGTTTGCTCAGATGGCTCAGCCTAAGAGGATGGACCAGCTTTATCCACAGCATCATCCACTTCAGCACCACCCATCTCACTGATCCCGAGGAAAAGCTTACACAGTTCATTAAAGGCCAGAAAACAGCTATTCACCTTAGACACTCTCAGTTAAAGAACTGAGCTACAAACTTACAACTGTTACTACAAGTAGCTAAGAATGGCAACTTCCAGCCTGCAGTCCCAGGAGACACCTACTCTGTGGGCACCCACGCAGCTCTCCTTCTGAGACCAAAGCATTTTTGCTTCATCAGGCTTCTGAAAATATTCACCATACAAAACAGAAGGGTAACAGTTAAGAGCTTTGAATCCCACATAAATATCCTTTTCCCTTTGAGATGGTGTCTGTGTATAAGCAGAAGAGTCTGCTCAGGACAAGACTCCAATTTTTGGCCATCTGATGTGTTTAGGTAAACCTGCATTATAGATGCAGAAGGAAACAATACTCTTCTTCATGGCCTCCAGAAAACCTTGGACTCCCTGCTGTTTTTCTTAGCTAACTTTGCAGAATTCCTTGCTGCAGAGGTTGTGCAGCCTCTAACTCTTTCTCATTTAGCTGGTGCAGATGTTTGGGGGCCAAAGTGAATTACAGAATCACAGGCTGTTCTGAGTTGGAAGGGATCCACTAGGATCCTCGAGTCCACCTCTTAAGCAAATGCCCATAAGGGGAATGAACCCATACCATGGCGCTTCTAGCACTGCTGTAAGGCAGCACTTGAGTGACTCACCTGGGACAGCAGTGCAGAAACAGGAGTCCACAGTGCCCACCTGTATTCAAGTCCCTTTGGATGCAACCTGAAGATATGAGAGTGGCTTAAAGACTGCCAGCCCTCCTCAGAGAAGCAGTGCTGCTCCCGGGATGTGCAGAGCATCGGCAGGGGTGGTCTTGTCCCCTGCAGCCGGTGCCGGGGAAGCAGCACAGGACATGCAGGACATGCTTGGAAGGCAATTTGAATTTTAGTCTAGTCTTTCACATATTTCATGCATGGCTCTCCAGACACTGCAGGATACATATATTCTACCTATCAACTTAATGAACTGATAAAGTGCCCTGTCAGCCACAATGAAGCAAGTGAGGAACCTGTTCATTTAGAATAGAATCTGCTGTTAAAAAAAAGGCACAATGAAGTCAAGCAAAGAAAACAAGTCAATAGGAAGAGCAACACAGCAAGCCAAAGTAAGCAGAGATTTGAGGGAAAATGTTTAAAATGCAGATGTACTCTAACACTGCAAACATTACTTGTGTACACAACACTGAAATGTGTACTTTTAGCCATGTTTTGGTTGCTTCACAGCCCAGTTCACAGTAATGGGTAATATAGTTAGTGTTAATGTGGATATTTCACATCTGTTTACACAGCAGCACTGTCAAACTCAATACAGTGAGGTCTCGAATACAGGAAACTGGATTCTATTCAATCCCTTCTGCAGGAAGGCTAGTACCCAGCTTCCATGGATGCCATACACCAGGACGTTCACTGGTTCAGTAGCCACAAGACACACCTCAGGGTGTCCTGTCCAGGCGAAGCTTTGGTGAATTAGCAGGATGTTACAAGTAGTTCTGCTGAGAGAATGTGTTAATTCAGTGATAGGCTGATCTAGGCATGCAAATGGGACCTCCTGGGTGATCTGGTGACACCAGTTTCAGCTTCCCTACCAGACTGCTTTTTCCAGTGCAAGGTAGTCAAGTATGGCTTTGCTAATTGTGGTAGGTCATGTATCAATATGAAACAGTCCTGCATGGCAGCCACACCCAAATAACCCATAATTTACGCACGTTTTCACTGAAACAAGGTGGACACTCCTAACTTAGAGTTAAGAATTTTATTTCTTGCTTATGAAATCTTTACATACCAAAGAAAATTAAACAGATAATTTAATCACATCCTAGCAGTATCAGCTCAGTAAACACTGCCATGGCAAAAATAAATGTAGGTAAAAGTAACATACTATCAGAATACCTGCTTGCAAGATCAACTGGTTATCACATCAAGGTCCTAGCAAAGAGATTACCTTAATATTGTAATTGGATGCAGCTGATAATGGGAGCACTTAGAAGCTGCTCTGCAAGCAGATCTTCTGATAGTGTGACTCTGCTTCAGCAGCATTAAGGCAATACAACTGGTTATTGCTGGTAAAAACTTGGGCCAACTTACTGTCATTAATTTCATTTTTTGCAAGAAAACTATAGTAGCAACCTATTTAGTTAATTAGGAATAAATCATACCATCAGATGTTAAATATTAAGCCTGTACATTCTTATTTTCATAAGAAAATAAGCCTTTTAGCCTTACAGTCTAAATTGACAAACTTCTATGAATGGTTGGTTATACTTCATTCCATATATTAGATATATGTAAAAAAGGCATTTTGTTCTGATGCTGACTGTAAAGGCATTACAGATTCTGAGCAGAATTAAAGATAATTATCCCTTGTACTCCTTAGCCCTCTGATTAATCCTTAAGAAAAATTTTAAATAAACATCTGTAAATCTTAAATGTTCCAGTCGATAGAAGGAAAACCCCCAATATTTACAATTATTTTAATTTTAAGATTCTGACATCTAAAGTCTGAAGAAATCCTATTTTCAGTGGCCAAATAATTTACAGATCTTTCTCCAAATTACTTGCTTTTGATTACAATGCAGTTCAATGGCACAAATCCACCATTACAATCAGTGACCACCTGGGAAAAACAAAGTACCTAACATTCATCGTAAATCAGTAGTAATGAAATTTTTAAAATAATAACTGCATATACTTCAGACATATCTGAAAGGTGATTGTTTATATGATGAGATTACATCACGAATGTTTTTCTGAACATTTGGCATCTTGGTATTACATAAAACCTGAACATGTCTTCTACTACAAGAGTGAAAGTAAGTATTCCACCTGTCTCAATGAGAGAAAGTCCCCTATATAAGCCTTTTCCATCTCTGGAGACTTCTTCATGCACATTTTTGTAATTTCCTTAAAAGAAGGGCAAAAGCAACCCGCACTTAATGTAGCCATTGTTTACTTTATTACCCTTCTGTAGTGGAAAATGTGTAGTGTCTATTTAAGCTTACTCTGGAAATACCCTTGCCTACCACATGTGAGCAGGAAACCTTGTGGCAGCCTGCAGTGTTTCCTCCAGCCAGAGCTTTTTGTAACAGGAACCTTGTTTTTAAATGCCTTGGACCCCACCGAAGAGGTGTTTGCATCTCTAGCTGTAATATTGTTACAAGTGTTTGTATCAAGTAGAGACTGAAAGCTCCTATGAAGCCATCAGCGAGTTCAATGAATGAGGATGATTATGAAACATCTCTAGTCTCTGTGATTGTGGAAGAGGATTTTTGAAAGCTTTTCCACACATAGTCAGTAAGTATATAGAATTTAAGCACTCTGTGAACAGTGAGGCAAAGGAATCACTACACAACATAAGAACATGTAGGGAGGTATCTGCAACAATTCTGCCTCCAGAATTGAACCCAGTACACTGATCAGCCTCAAAAATTGTCACATTAAAATCACTCTCATCTGCTCACCACCACACTATTTGAATGAGCCAGTTCACCTGCAGCTCGTTTGGAACTATGCAGTTTACTTACTCAAAAGAAAACATGCATGCCCTCAGATTCCCACATAGCCATAGGAAATGGAACAAAGTAAGTCTTCAAGTCAATCCATAAATTCACCAGGTAAAATTATTTCAACTACCACAATACAGATCAAACCAATCCAAACTAATATTTTTTTTTTTAATCTAGTCATGAGCTAAAATACAAATTTGACCAAAAAATGTGTAGTTTATTTTACATTTTAAAAAATCAAACTAGCATAAATGCTATTTCCTACTCCCACAGAGGATCTAGTTGTAACAGAGATGACAAGTAGTATGTGACAGAAAAGAAATGAACAAAAGAAAATAATTCCCCTGGCTTTTTATACCAAATCCCTTCATAGGATAAATTCAAAATGACAGAAGAGAGATTAAAGAGTATTTTTCCCCTGAGAAGATATGCTTCCTCATAATTGCAATGTCAAAATCCCTGACATCTAAGCCTACTTTATCTAACACAAGTAAAACTGAGAAAAAAAGGATACCCCACCTGCAAGCCTACGGCAAAAAGTTTGAAATAAGTGCACTCAAAAGTTTAACTATGAACAGAATCTTCTGTTAGCAAGAAGAGTGTCTGATGGTAAAGTACCAGGAGAAAAAGCATCTAAATTAACAATCATCCTTACATAAAGTATCTGGACATATTATGTAAGCAGAAGAAAAGGTTATGGAAGAGCACTTTAAAACTCCACAGCCTAGCATATACCAGAACATAGTTAAACACAAAACGAGTATAGAGTATAAAACTAAGGCTGGCTAAAAAAAAAAAAAAAAAAATCAGTGATAAATACAATTTTTATTTTCAAATGTAACAAATTATGCTAAGTCAGAACACAGTGTACTGAAAAATCCATACAACAAAAATCTTAAGATATTAAAATAAAGTATATTTAAATAGAAAATTTGAAACCAAACCATGAGATTGCAAAACTTACTGGTCAAATACTTGGAAACAGAATTTTTAAGAGCATTCAAACGTGCCCTTTGACTCCTTAGCTTCTCTTACTTGACACATACTTTCTAATATTTTCATAAGTACATGCAGGTAATTTAAAAATGTAAACACGCTTTTTTTAAATTGTGGACTGAGACAGATAAGGCTGATATGAAATTCAGATTCAGTTATGACTTGCCATTTATGAAACATATGCTAGGCAAATCTCCACACAAAGCTACTAGTTTATGAATCCAAACAGAAGTTTTGGTTCAGGTAGCTGATACTTGATTTCGGAAAATGCTAACTAGTCCTCAGTTTTTATTTATTTATTTTATTTTTGATATATCAGATATTTTGATATATCAGTGGAGGATGATCAGGACCAGCACTGAATGCAGAGCAGCCTCTCCATACTAAATTCTTTCCAGATTGCCCCAAAGCCAGATCTGCAATAGACTGGAACTCTAGATGGTATATTGGTGAACAAGAAGGATATCACTTTCACCTTCAGATCTACAGTCAAAGGCACAGAATAAAAATGAAGATACATGCAAATATCTGGTTTGCAATATCCAAACCAGAAAAAGCACAAAGTTAATATACCTAATCTATCTATTTTTGCTACCTCATACCACAGTTGAACGTAAGAGTCTAAAATTAGGCATGCATCTCAATTTGAAAACTGCATCCCTTGGGCTTTGCAGGTACCACTTAATTTCTGTTCTAATAACACAGAGAACGTAGCTATGTACTACAAAAGACATATATGTCTGGAGACAGCTGTACACTGAAATCTCTAATGGAATGAAGCAAGGTAAACCCTCTTAATGAAGCCAGAAAAAATTAATCACAGCAGAAAAATTTCACTGGGCTTCTTTTAAAAGTTTACCACACAAACATGATACATTTTCCTTCCTTCTCCTAGTTTCTTTTCAGTCTTTGCAATGCAGCAGTCCCCACATTTCTATCACTCCCCCAAGACCTTTACTTCATTTTTTTTCAATTATTTCTACCATCACAATTAAGTTACAAGTATGATTATTTTAACTTCTCAACATGCCTTGCAACACTAGCACTGTTTCACGAGGCAGCAATGTAAGCAGGCACTATCTGGGGTTACTGCCAGAAGCTACATGAACGAGGAAAACTCGAGCCCTCAGAGCCTGCTCAGCTCCAGCCTGAGCTTAGAGGTTTGCCTTGATGGCAGCTCTGCACCTTCCCGCTCAGCTCCCATACCATTGCAGAATCCTCCCACTCCTGAGCTGCCACACAGGGAGGAGAGCTCAGGAAACTCAAGAGCAGGTTCATATACCCAGGCTCATGCCAAATGCAACTGTCAGCACTTTCCTTCCAAAACACAACTGAAGAAAGGTGAAAACTTATGTTTCCTTTGGACTTTCTGGTTACTTGATTTACCTGGGAAATGGCTCCTCATCTAAAGAGAAGCCACACCCTGTCACTCACATCTACCAACAACAAATGGTCAGAAACCAAACCTTCACCATGCTATGATGAAGCCTGGTTATGATGCCTCCCCCAGTGCAGAGAGGGAAGAACCAGTTCCTAAGAGATGACAAACCACCCCACCAACAGCAACCAGAGCACCTCCTTGTATGCTGCAACTTGGCTGTCAAACCTTGCCCTCCCACTTCCACCTTGGGCCCTCAAGAATTACCTGTTGGACAGCTGAACAGCTTCAAAAGGAAAAGCAAAAAGTAAGTAAAGATAATCTTGTCTGGGAAGGTTGCTGTCCTGGAACAGAGATGGACACAGACACTCCACTGGAAATTGGTCAACAGCTCCAAGACTAAGCATCCATCCCAATCTCAGACACCAAGCTCTCCTCACACATTTCCTAGGAACCCAAGGTATGAAAAAAATCCCAGGCTCTACTCCACTGGAAAGTTTCTTCAAGAGTTCTGAGACACATTTGCTCCACAAAGTTTTAGTTTGCTCTAAACCTAAGCAGTTTTTAACCCTACTGAGACACAGCAAGTCCAAGCTTCAATATCAATCCAGGAAGCACACCGCTCTGTTAAACAAGCATCTCTTGTACTTTATAAAATAATTATTTAGCTCTACTAAACGACACCGAGGTATTATCTGATTCTTACAGCCTTTCCAGAGTCCTGTAAAGACAATGAAAACCAGAATTTCATTATGTCTTTAATAAAAACATTGCTTCCAAAAAATTCTATTCATCAGGAAGTGGGGGTAGGGAACACAGCTGACACAAGTACTGAACAAAATCCATCAGCATTAATTCAATTATGGATTTCATTCAATTGTCAAAACCTTTCAGATGAAAATTATCCTTTAGGAAGCAGGATGAGTGATGATTTCTTTATTATTTCTTCACCAGCATTCAGTACAAAATATCAAACACAATTACAACAAAAAAAGTTGAAGAACATTTAGTTCTCATCTGATCTAAAACATGTGCACAAACACAATAGGCATTAATTTCATCACCCTGACAGCAACTGGGATAAGACACTCAGGGTCAAAGAGAGATGAGAGCATTCATCATATTGAATTACTAGTCCTTTCAACCCTTCAACCGTTCTAATCACACGCATATTTACAGCCATCCTGGTTTGCACATTCTATGGCAAGATTCAACAGTTTATAGCCTATCTGAAATGGAAGAGACCAGACTCCCCTGACGCAGTAAAGAGAAAAGCAGTACCACAACCACAGTGCATCAGCTACGTGATGATTCAGAAACCTGA
The DNA here is from genome assembly GCA_003676055.1 of Chloebia gouldiae. Taxonomy (NCBI): domain Eukaryota; kingdom Metazoa; phylum Chordata; class Aves; order Passeriformes; family Passeridae; genus Chloebia; species Chloebia gouldiae. The sequence continues at coordinate 19,177,134 of QUSF01000002.1, read as the reverse complement.
GGCCAAGCCAACTATTAGCACCCGCAGGTGCAAGTCCTCCAAAGTGCATCAGCTGTACCTGTTTGTACCAGCAACTGCTTTAGCTCATCACTGACAAAATTAACATCCTTTGCTCTCTGAGATTCTCTTTACATAGAATTATTTTCCCTTTATACAATATTCCTTCTAGAAAACAGAATGGTAGGGCACCTGCATCCTATGGCAGGACAGGTACAAAGCCACACAGAGCTAAAGTAGGGACGTTCTCTCTGTGCCACATTCCAATACCACATCTACACATTTCATTACTCAGAGTATATAATCCTAGAGATTATTAAGCAACACTGTCACAATGCCACAGATTAATTAATTTATTTATAGCTGCTTAAGAGAATTCATGGATGCCCGCTAAACTGTAATTGCACTGAAATTTACACAGCATTATAGGATTTTACTTTATAGGCATACTGGCTTTGTCGAGTTTACCTCACAGCACTGGGATGTTGTTGCTTTCTGTACTCTCAATACTGGTTCTTCAGTCTTCTACTGCCAACTCTTGCATGACAGTCAGCAAAAAGGACTATTTTTGGCAACCTGTTAATGAATTCTAATATTATTGGAAAACCTAAACTGATGCCAAGTAAACTTGAGTTCTCTTAGGCTTTGTAAAACGAAATTGTTTCAGTGGAAAAAAGAGTCTGACCAAAATTTAAAAAGAGAAAGTATTTACAACTAAATACTTTTTTACTTACCAAGTAAAAAAACTTTTACAGTTAGTTCATAAGCCACTCTCTAGGACCTAAAATATCCAGAGCTCACAGCAATTATAGCTCTCAAATTATTTTCTATCTCAAGTCAAATACTTAAGAGAAAGGGAAAGATTAGTATTTCAAGATTTTCTATCATGCAGACCAGGTTATCACCTTAGTTACATTTCAAAACAGAGAAGTTTGCTATAAAGATAAAAAGTCTTCCTAGCATGAACTACAGTTTTTATTTTTAAAGAATTGGCTAAGAACATCCAAGTCAAGAAGAACAAAAAGAAGAAAAATACACTTGTGCATGCAGCTGTGATGGGGAGACAGATTTAGATACTTAATGGATTAACAGCAAATGATAGATGGAAACATCACCTCTTGACAGATAAATTTAAAAAATCACAATACACTAATATTTGAATCAAAAATACAGTTATCCATGTTTATGATTGTAACCAACTCTACCCTATTAATACCCACTCACCATTACTGAGAATTTTGGAAAATTTGGGAAAAAAAGTGTCTGATTTTAAGATCAGACACTTCAAATATCCACAACTGGTTCAGCGTATTCTTGTACTGAAAAAACACAAATACCTTAAGTGTAAAACCAAAGAATGCTAAACAGTACATAACATTAAAGACATTTTAAATACAGGAAAACAGCAACAAAAAGTCACTTAAGCATCTGTAGAATCCTAACGACTCGAGTGAGACTACAAGTTCCAGTATTCTGATGGATGAGGTTGTCTCCTATAAATTTAGTCACAAAAATAAACACCCCAACACACTTCAATCGATTGAATAAATTAGTTGACTTGAAAAAGATTCAGAATTCCTCCCTCCCATGGCTCTTATGGTGCCTTAATACTGATAGAGCCCTACAGCTCCCTTTACGAAGCTACTATTTTTGCTGGTTTATTGGAATTAAGTTTAATGATGCTACACTTCTGCATCTAATTACACGCCTTAAGACAGCCTATCCACAGCAGGTCTCAGGTTACCATCCCAAGCTCACATACTCAGGCACATGGTTAACTTTCCACTGTGAGTTTCAAGTTAAAACACATGCAGCGTTCACTAGAGTAAAAAGGTCTAAAAGGACACCCTGTTTCTCTCCCTTAAACAAATGGTGACTGTCTTCCAGTTAAATGACACATGGATTTTAAGGGTCTTATCTCTCTACACATGCATTGTATTTTCCAAGCTTTTATTTACCTTCCAGTAATGGTTACTATTTTATTTATCCTATGACGTGTGCCTCCTCCTCCACAATTTCTTATCATTATTTCTTGCTTACTGTGACAAAATATCTCTACTTCAATTCTCCTAACTGATCTCCTGTTAGTGGCCTATAATTGACCATTACCTTTTTTCTGTTTGTATGAAGTTTATAAATGCAATTAAACAGAGGTCAGCAGATGATGGTTGCCTTGCTGTTTCTTTTGGTTAGCATTTTCCTTTCTTTAATGTCACAGGTATTCTTTTGATAAAAGTTCTTTTTAAAAATTCTAAGTGTTTGCTACTGTCTGCACAGCAGTTGTAGGCAGCTTGAGTAGCTTTTCCATTACAATTTATACACTGATTTTTGGCACTCATTCTTAGAATAATCAAATTAAACTTCTATACCACTACTTTCAGCAGTTAATGACCAAGGTATGTTACTACTTCTCAAAGTATCTGCACCAGAGACACTACATAAAACAGAAAACAGCTAAAACTATAAATACGTGTGAACTACTGCTCCTTTTTTTTTTTTTTAATATATCAAGCACAACACAAGTTATCTTATTTGGACAAGAGGTAACGCAAAACTGCATAAATTACAAGCTGAATCAAAAACTACCACAAAAGAAAGACCTTGCTTCAGTTTAGTATCCGTTCTATTTACTCTGCTGTCAAGCAGTGCAGCTCTTCTACCTTTAGCTGGCATGTGACTGTCTCCAAGAGTGAGTATGAAAGCCAGGCCTACAACTGCCTCAAGAGTGGAAACTAGGGGTGATCCAGCCTGATTCTGAAATAAATGCTTCATTACAGAGTGGAAAAAGGCCTTAGCCATGAATATGAGAAGACTTTATTTGCATGAGCTCTGTCATCTGTCAACATGTATTGCTATTCTTTGCTCTCAAGCACCTAAAGCTGACGCTATGTTCAGACAGCCTTCTGTATATTAAAAAAATTTTGAAGGCCATGTTTAGACACAAGAAGCACCTGTCATTTATTATTTTTTACATGCAGAATTAGAAGTCTCCTTGCCTACTTTCCAAATTACAGACAAATATATAACCTCTCAAACACTGAGCACTTTGTGAGGTATTATCACCTGAATGCAAATATCCCTTTGAACATACAAGAGAGGCCTCCAATTCCAACTTATTAACCTGAAACCGAGATCCTGAATAATCACAATCCATGGCTGATCCAAAATTTAAGGGCCAAAGAGTGACATGAGGCAGACTGCACGAAAACTAAAAATCTGTAATAATTCAGATATTAAGTAATCTATTTATTAAAAACTTGTACGTGCATTATGTACAATTATAGCTGATGACAGCTTTCTCATCTGCTGCCAATTTAATGCTACAGCTGTGCAGCACAGACCACAGGGGTTCAAAGTGTGCAAAGGCGGCTGCCATTCAAGTGCTGAATAGAGCACGACCGGTGTCGCATCTCTTCCGTTTCCCCGACCTGCAAAACGAACACAACACCAACACTCCGTGAAAAGCATCACCAGAGGAGCAGCGGCGGCTGCGGAACGAGGCGGATGCTCTGCGGCCCCGGGCACGGGCCACGGCCGCACCTGCCCGCGGGCCCCACGGCGGGCGGCCCGAGGGGCCGGGGCCAGCCCAGAGCCGGCAGCACCGCCGGCCGCTCCCCGGACACCTCTGCCCGGCCCGGCCGCTCACCTGCACGCCCGTGTAGTTCTCGAAGAAGAAGAGAACCATGCTCTGGTAGATGGTGTACAGCCGGTCATCCACCTCGCGGTAGAAGCGGGCGGGCAGCACGGCGGAGAGCAGGCGCCAGGCGCCCCAGGCCAGCATGTAGGTGGGCGCCGTGCCCATCATGACGGCGGCGGGCAGCACGTAGCGCATGGAGTAGGTGTGCAGCACCAGCGACAGCAGCATCTTCCCGCTGCCCCCGGCCTCACCGGGACACCCACATGGGCGGCGCGCTCACACACAGCCCCGCAGCCCCGCCGCCCGCATCGCCCGCCGCGCCGGGCACACCCGGGCCGCCAAGCAGCAGCGGCGGCGGCGACAGCGGCCGGGAGGGACGGGGAGCGAGAGCGGCCTGAGAGGGCACCGGCTCACGGCTGCCCCGGCGCCGCCGCCGCCACCATCTTGCCCGGCAGAGGCGGAGCCGCGCCGCAGGAAGGCGGCCCCGGCCCGCGGCTCTTCCGGGCGGGCGGGAGGGGCCGCGCTGGCGCCGGGCCGGGCCCGGGACCGGCCCCGCGAGCGGCCCCGGCCCTGTCCCGGCCGCATCCCCAGCACTCGCCAGCCAGAAGCGGCAGCAGCGGGGACCGGGCTGCTGGGCTCCGTGCAAAACGAGGCACACGCGTTTGCAACTCATCAGCTTAGCTTGTATTAATTATATCCTCGCATAACTTAGAAGAAAATTAACTCCTTTTTCTTGGCAGTCCCCCACCCCCTCCCTACCCCCGCACTTTCGGCCTATGAGTCCAAAGTGGAGCACTAAAAGGCAGCTCTCCCTTTGCCAGCTCCAGGCACAGCGATGCTCGGGGTTTGGGAGGCATTTCACGTGCCCAGCTTGGACGCGTTCTCGCGCCAGCCGGCAGCTGCCTGCCTCGCCTCCTCGCTTCTCCCACCCTCAGTCTCTGCCCCCCAGTAACCTGTTGGCAGCAGAAGCCAGAGGCACCATCTGCTTTTGAAGAAAATGCAAGAGGTCTTGCAGAAAATAGGCTAGTAACCTTCCCAGAAGAAATTGCTAATTGAGCTCTAGGCTCTAGTGAAGTGTTTATTCCTTGTCTTTAAAAAATAAGTTCTATCCTGGAGCTTGTGGAGATCTCACTGTTTTGAAAGAAGTGAGTGCTCAATACGTTCTGCTAAGATCTGTTTCCTTTGCCAGGTTTTAACTGGGACAAGCTTTGTCCTTTGCTGGTGTTGACCCCTTGAAAATGGCATCGTTCAGTTCATTAGTCTTAGGCATAAAAAGACATGTCTTTACCAGTTTTAAAATGTTTCATTTTTATTCCTCTGAATGTTTTCCCCCCTATTACAAGGACTGCCTGTATTTTCTTTGCTGTATTTTACATTACAAGTTTTCCTTTTTAATTACTGTTTGAATTTTATTTTTTCCTCCCAATTTATCCTTTTTTTGGCATTCTTAATCTTCTACCATTCCATACCACACACACATGCCCATGTTCACGCACTTTGTTTCTGCTTTTCATAACTGGATATTTTCTACAGCTTCTTTTAAAGTATTTTCTCTCTTTGTGAAGAATGTTATCTGACATATAGATACCATTTTTGTTGCATAAAAGGTACACAGTCATGTAGTTGGGCTTAGGGCTTAATTTACTAGTGTAATTATATCAGTATGATGTTGTAATATGGGGTTGTAATGTCTGCAACTGAATGAAACTCAAACTTTTCCATTCAAAAACCAAATATACCACAGTGATGAGATCTGGGATGCTGCCACCAAGTCTTTACTTTTCTTGACTCATAGATGATTTTTATTGTAGATTCCCTCTGAACTGTGCCACAGGAATTTGAATACTGTCTTTCACATTATAGATGTCAGAGGCAAAATAAGAAGAATGTTTTGATATTCACTACAATTTGTCATTTCTGGTCTTATGAAAATATAGGCACCTCCTTTAATCAAATTTCTCTCTGGGCATTTCTTTCAGGTGGAAGAAGAAAAATCACCCCATTTAGGGCAATTAGTACTCCAGATATTAAGACTTCAAACCTGTTTTTTTCTTCTGTATAACAACCTTGACATTTAAAAGAATAAACAATGTTTTCCCCCTGAAATTTTGGGGAAAAAGCATTGGTGAGTCATCTGTAATGTGCTCTGTCTGTTTTGTGTGAACATAATTATTTGGTATGAACCTGATTATTCTGGTGTTAGGTTACTCTGCTGGTGGTTGCCACACCTAAAGTGGCCAAGCTCACCAAGGTCTGGGAAAAAAATCAGATGCTAATCTGATAGTGAAAAATACCGTAACTGCCTGTAGAAGGAAACACAAACTCAGAGTGCCAGCTCTGAACATTAAGGGAGTTTCCCATTTTGCTGCTCACAAAACCATGTTTCACAATTCCATCACCTACTCACTACAATTGTCAGTAAACTAAGCAAAGCCAGAAAACATCAGATACAAATCAGTCTCCCTTGAGCTTTAAAATTTAAACCTTTACAGATGGCCTTATCTTCAACAATATCCTGAAAGATGATGTATTGGTATCAGTTCTGTCGTTGGATGTTGAGAAATGAGACACAGATATTAAGGCCAAAGATCTAGATCCAAATAATTCCTGAATTCCTAGAGTCAAGGACTTTGAGTGGGAGCTTGGCCTTACCATGAAGTGCATGTCATGTGGGGAGCTAAGCAGTGCATAATGGGATCCATGGCCATCATCAGTCTGTGCAGAAAGTTGTTTGCAGTTAGCAGCTCAATATGTATTTGTGTAGGGCCAGGTAAACCGAAACATTAGGACAGTGGCCTAGGTATGGTCTTACAAGTTCTCATTCTGTATTTCAGAAGCACATGTGTCCACTTGAGACCCACAATGTGTTACAAAGTTTGGTAAGACACTTTTAAAAATGTGGCTAGACCCAACAGACTTCAAGGGACTGGATTAGACTTGGATTCAATTTGTTGAGGCTATCAAACTCATACGTCCCATCACTGAAGGGCAAGAGTAATGAACATCTCTCATATTAAAGGTGCATTTTTGTAGTAATTATTTAATGTGACATAAAAAATAATTAGCCTAGATTACAATTAGACTAGTTTAGACAAGTAGGTTTGTTTAGATTACAGGTCCTCTACATGTGTGCCTTTTTTCCAACAATGGTCATGACCTGCATCTGTCTGCATTTGCTCAAGGAAATGAAGGCTTCCTTGAATCCTGCAATCCTCTCCAACCTCAGGTGTGAAATGTAGTAGTTCCTCTCCATCCCTGACTCTGTCCTGGCAGGGCTCCTTCTTGTTTGTCTGCCCCATTGGACTCCCTGGCTCCCCTCATACAGAATATAAGGCTGCACAACATTCAACTGGCCCACCTCAATGTGTCTGCATGTCTGTACTCCACTCATTCCATTCCTTACCTTCAGATCATGACCAGAAAGGATGTCTCTTACCACCAGAAAAGGAGGAATCGCATTGGACCAGCTTGTATTCTGAGCTAGTTCTTGAAGATGTTTTCTGGGTGGCACTGGGCATGGTTGTGTTTATGGTGGGATTTACACAGTCTTCTGCATCATACCCTTGCAGTGATAGGGAAACAAGTTCAGCTGTATACTAATTGAGGCAGGTTTCAGTACTTCTCTGTCTCCCAGGAGATTCCTTGTTATGGATTTGGCAATACTTCTTGCCTCTACAAATCAGTAAGGAAGGCAGATACAAATGAAGTAAGGATGTGGCAAAATTCTTCCAAGCTCCCACAGCCTTCTCAAACCCCTCTTTGTGGTTCAGGGTCTGGAGCTAGGTCCAATTCACCAACTGATTTATTCTACATATGTCTACCCATTTTTCCTTTTACCTGTATTGGTTTTTAGCTGCACTGCAGTCTGTGTGACAAGCAGTAGAATCTCCTTTTGTTTTGAACCTGATTCATTGTAATTTCATTTTATGTACCTTAGATCTTGTATTGAAAGACATAGAAACCCCCTTTCTACTCTCTTTTTAAAGAGATGATTCAACTCATGATTTTGAAAGATCTCCATAAGATCCCCTTTAGGTAATCTGTTTTCTTCATGAGAGATATTATGTTCACTCATAAGATTTACCCATAAAATATCTTGCAGAATCTGTGATACATGTCTAGTATAATATGTCATCATTTGATAAACCAAACTAGTAAAACCATTTCCCTAATGGTTCTAAACCACATCTGGTGACACCAGAGATATGGTCATTATTTTCAAGACTCTGCAAACTGTGGAGTAAACAGAGTTTTAAGGAGCACACACTCTTTTGCATCAAGCTGAATCACTATCATCTTTCATCTGCCTCCAAGTTTTCTCTTTCCTCTGTTTCCAATCTTCACCCATCAGTCTCAGTCTCCCTTCCAAAATACATCCTTTGGTTCTCAGCTCTGTCTCTACATATTTTTTCCAATCTCCTTCCCAGACAAGCCTAGCTAATTCTACTCCCATGACTCTGTGCATCCCATTCACATTTCTCACACAATGTCCATCTCTTTTTTTTTTTTTTTGTGAATCCTGGTTTGCTCTTAATTTCCCTTGAGAGCTCCTAATCCTGCTATCCACTCTTCTTTATGTCAAATTCTCTTTGCCAGAGCAATTCTAATCTTTATTTCCTGCCTGCTTGGTCACAGTCCAGTCTTTCCTCAACAATTCTCAGCCACAGCTTCACCCTAGACCAGCAGTTCTGGCTTGGCCTTTCCCCCCTCATTTGGTCAAGCTCTCAGTCCCTTTGTATGTAACTTGGGTGGCCTCTGCCTCTGTGACACTTGGGTGCAGGCAAGGACAGCACTGAGAGAATGGCAAAATAAGGTATTGTGGCCTCCCCATTTGGTCCCTGGATGGCTTGAAGGGGTCAAAGCCTGCTGTCTCTCAGGAAGGGCAGCATCTGGCTTTGCCATTTGGCTTTGCCAAATTTGAGCAAATTTTCACAGTAGGAGGACACAACTTTCATAGCTCAAATGCTACTCATGACCTTATCAAACAAATCTATGCTCTAAGACCAAAAGTAGTAAAAAGTTAAAAGGATTATGAGTGGCATATCAGAATAGCAGATTTTCTATAGCTATATTCCCTAAACTAATACAGTCTAGATAATTTCAACCCTCAATTTTAAAATAAACTGGGACAAGACAAGACAATCTCCTTGGAATTTGAAATGAAAATCTATTAATAAAACCAGACTTTGATACCAGGTGATGCTACAGTTCTTCCCTGCAATTAGGGCTGTGTTTATAGTGTAAACCCACCTGAAGGATGAGTTAATATTTATACAGAGAAGCCTGAGAAACATGAGATCATGAAAGACCTGAGAAGAGAATTAATGTGGTGTGCCTAGACACAGATAGAGCTGCTTATGTTTAGCAGAACTAGGAATACCAGTTGAACTGTATTTATGAGTGTTTAGGGAAGAATTAGTTACCTCCTTCTATGTAAAGTTTTAGTTCTATACTACCCACAAGCACCTACGAGGCTTTTAGTCATAGTAAACCAACATTTTTGCATTAACAGTATGGTTTCAGTGTAAGAAGACTGTGGTATGGGAGTATTTTGCTGTAGGAATTTATACCTTTGCTGCAAGGTCGTCTGAGTCTGACTGTGTCTTATCTGTGTACCTTGTCTACAAAAGAAACAGGCAGGCTTGCTACTGAAGTTCTCCAGCTTTAGGAACACGGTTCAAGACACAGACTTCCCATCTGCTGTTGTACAAGTTATTTTGGTTTCCCATTTATAAAATTAAAGTAATACTTATCTCACAAGGTCATTGTAATGGCAAATTAAGTTTAAAGTAAAGAGACTCTTGTGATCAAGGGTTGACATGAAATCTAAGTTTGCCTCCGGACTGCAGACCTGACATTATATCTCTGTGCCTCAGTCCCCTTGGTGTAAAATAAGGATAATATTTCCTCCCCACACCCTTTATTTGTTTAGATTGTCAGTAGAGCTGGTTGGAAAAGTTCTGACATGTTTTTAATTGAGCATTTGCTGACTCATCAAAATCTAGTGTTTCAATGAGAACCCTACTCAGCTTCCTGACAGCTTGCTGACCTGGATCCTTGGCAGAGATCTGGGAAGTACTGGGAGCTGTGGCTCTCAGGGCTTCCAGGCTCATTCTTCCTTGATAGCTGGAGCTCTCAGCGTCCACAGCTGTGGGACAGCCTGCTGCGTGGGGACTCCCATTGCTCACTGCTTTGGGGCAGACCACCTCCAGTTCCCTAGAGCTGCACTTTCACACCTATTTTTTCTAAATAGGGTATTGTTCCCAATGGAAGGACATTATATTGTGAAGTAATATAATTTTTTTGCAAAACAAGGTTATCCTTCTCTATAGAAATTTTCAGAGCAGATAATTTTGTTTTAATGCTGGTGCATTGTATAAGACAAAGAGAAGTGCTTAAAAGGCAATAAACTAGGTAGAAATAGAGAACTACGGAGAGAGACACAGCAGTTAGTCCTTTTGCTGCCTCCCACAATAATTTTGTCACAGTTTCCAGTCTCAGAACACTGGAGACAGTGCTCAAGCCTTTTGCCTACAGATGAGACATCCATGTAAGATCACAGCTAGAACTAGTTGGCTGATCTTCACTCTACCTGCTCCTTCTTCCTGTAAGGAGTAGGTGATACTCTTACCCTGTATCATAGAAGATACACATAGGCAAAGTCACAATTCTATGTTATGTTCACCTTTAATTTGTGAATGAGTAGAAGTAATAGGATAGAGGGTTTCCCACTCCTTTGCTATAGGCCGATTGTATCCCCATGTCCTGCAAAGAACTACTAGGGGAAATAAAAATAAAATATGGGGATATATTTATGAAACAACTGTCTCAATGCCCAAAGACACTGAGGGTGAAATTGCCAGGCCTAAAATGCCTATTGGTGACTTTGGCAATGACTTTCTGTCTTGAGACAAAAGCATAAAAATGCAAAATGACACATTTCAAAAGATTATCAACTTCAAGCCCCTTGCATTAAGAAAAGCTCAAATATCTGGTGTGCAGGAATCAGGTTGAGGGAGGTGATTGTCTCACTCTTCACTGGTGTGGCCTCGCCTCCAAGTCCTGTGTGCACTTTTGAGGATCACAATATGAGAAGGGTATTAAGCTATTTGAGAGCATCCAAAGAAGGTCAACAAAGATGGAGAAGGGCCTGGAGGAGAAGCTGTATGAAGAATGGCTGAGGTCCCTTGGTCTGTTCAGCCTGGAGGAGACTGACGGGAGACCTCACTTCAGTTACAGCTTCTTGTGAAGGGAGGAGGAGGGGCAGACACTGATCTTTTCTCTGTGGGGACCAGTGACAGGACCCCAGGGAATGGCCTGAAGTTGTACCTGGGGGTGATTTAGACTGGATATCAGAAAATGGTTCTTCTCCCAGAGGGTGGTTGGGCACTGGAACAGCTCCCCAGGGCAGTGATCACAGCACCAGCCTGACAGAGTTCAAAAAGCATTTGGACAATGCCCTCAGGCACATGGTGTGACTCGGGGATAGTGTTGTGCAAGGCCCAGAGTTGGACTTGATGAGCTTTTAGAACTCAAGATATTTTATGATCCATACCTAGCTAGTCTTTTACATCTAGCATGAAGTTTATTAGGAAACTTCTATCCTGAAATCTTTTCAGTCTTCTTTATCCAGGAACAAGTAAATATAAAATTTCTTCAATCTCTTATTTCTATGCTGCAATTTCTACATCTCTTCTCATATTACTTGTTTTTTCCCCTTGACTCTCCCTGTTCTGTGAGCTTTGTGTTAAAGCTCAAGTTTGAAAACCATCCCTAAGCAGTACAGAACAGAATAGTTATTTCATGTTTTACAAATGTTTTTGCTTAGAACAATAAGAACCTAGTAGTCATAAAGGGAGAATGAAAACGATAAACTAGGTGTGAACACCCAAAACCCATTGTATCAAAGCAATAAACCTAGCACCACTAGTATTTTACCGAGCAGACTTTTTGAAAAGAATAATATGTAAAAAAAAAAGAAAAGAAAGAGCAATATTGTTGTCTCAAAGGTGGCTGCAGTATTGTAAGGAAGGACAATCTCCCATTTACCCTGTAGACTGTAACAGTGAGAACATAATATGATGAAGATTTACTCTGTGAGAGGTACATCTAGCTCGTCCCCTCAGATGTAATCATTCTGTTCAGAGTTCTGGAGAGGAGAAGTTAAAAAGAGAGCAGAGAATCAACATCACAAGCTGCAGAAATTATGTTCTTATTCCAAAGGTGCCTACAGGGACATGTCACATTGGTGCAAGAGGGATTGCTAATATAATCCAGAGTAAATGCAAATTACCCACTTCTACCTTGGGCAATATAAAATGTATTCATTAACCTACTTGGAATGCCTGGATGGAAGAATTTATTGACTTTTTAAATTACTGCTCATCTACCAGGAGTGCTTTCATGGTCTACTGAGAATAGGCAGAATGTGCTGTGTGCATGAAGAAAACAGATTACATTGATTCTGCAGATTGCAAGGTTTCAATTATATCAATACATGCTATATTTAGGAAGAGTATTCTAGATAGTCTTTCAGTCTGACTTCACAATATTTAAAAATATTGTTAAAAATATTTTTTTGTTGGAAAAAAATTGCTAAAGAGACTAAAATTGCTGTAAAAGAGGATAAAATGCAAATTTAGTTTTCATATTTTTTAGTAAGATAACTAAAAAATTGCAAAAAAAGTTATCATCTTCTCTAGAGGATCCAAAAAATGTCCAAATGGAAAATTAGTAATTAGGATGGGGAACCTGAAGATCAGCATTAGAATTGTAGGCAAGGTGAGGAACTGGTCAAAGAGAAAAGAGAGCTAGTGTGAATTCAGAGTTCCTCAAAGACTGGTCTTGAGCCTGATGCTCTTAAATGGATTCTTTAATGACTTTGCAAAAAAAAAGTAGATGCGAGCTATTACTCTTTCTCAGTGGCACAAAGCTGGGTAGCTGATGAGGACAGAGGAAGTAGAAACACCTGACAAGTAATGGCCCATCAGACTAGTGCCTGGGGTGTGCTGGTTGATGTGTAGACACAGTGAAATTATTATCAAAGCTCCAAGCTTACTTATAGAGAAATAAAGTCAATATTCCTGTTCAGTTGCTTATCTTGCTCATTTTGACACAGCTGACAGTTAGCTGGAAGCAGAGTTTTCAGAAACATAGTTGAGGGAACACTGCAGAAAATTAGCCTTACTTATGTTTTTATCTTGTTGTCTGCTGTGCCAGTTCTTTTTCTATTTCCTAACCATACTGATTTTTACCTTAATATACTAAGTTATAATTTTTTGTTAATATAGTGGAATTCTTTTTGGCTACCCAATAACATTTGTGAGAATTACCCTCAATACTCTTTTCATAATCCTGTGGTGAGGTATTATTGTGTTTTAACATTGCACTTCAGTTCTAGCAGAAGACACCAGTACTCTCCTTTATGGAATGTGTACATAATTTTCTTTCTGAGCTAACAAGCAAGGTCATTCTAGGAAGTGACCTCTAACCTTGCTAGGAAAATAGAGCCTTTTCTGTTTATTGGCAGAATGATAATGCAGTTCTTGTGTATCAAATAAATGTCTTAAAATGACATCCTTCCTAATGCAGCTCTGTAAAGGCAAAACATTAAAGGTTAGCAGGGTAGATGAGAACTGGAGAAAGGGAAGTGGGATAAAATTGTAATTGTGCAAAATGCAAGTCAGTGCACTAGAAGATTAATACTAGGTAATTCTGTTAGATGGCAGAAGCTTATCACTTGGGAATGAGGTCTTCCTAACAGGTGCAGGGAGACAACAAACCTAAGTAGTTTTAAGATGGAGCTTGATAACTTTATGAATGGATTATGACATAGTCCTGAAGTAGAAGCTGGGATTTGATGACCCAGACAGTTCTTTCCTAGTCTGTGTTCCCTTTTTGGTGGTGGCACTGCTGGGGGAAGAGCCAGTTGTGTCTGGTAGGATGGAGAGGTGCATAAGAGGAGCTGTGAACTATGTTTCACAAGTTTATTAAAAGGTCTGGGGACTATTCAAAACCCCAAAGAAATAAAGTTTTCAGACATATGTGAAAGAAAAGGTTTCTGGTGTCATAAGTCTGTCTCATCCTTGTAATCCATATTAAGGAGTGGATCTTGATACTAGGCCAGACCATCTGGGAAACCAAATTAGGGATACCTGGTAAGAGTACCTGGTGTGGTGTCTGGTGTGGGGCACGAAAGCTGAGTAGGTAGTGGGATAAGAGTGTTCTGCATGTTTGTGGGGTTGTGGTGTGCACCCTAAAAGGTTTTTCTAAATCACAGATTTGCAAAATCAGACTTTCCTTATGTATAAGGAAAAAAAATTCAGACAAAAATGTTTATTTCCAGAGATTTATATGTTGTTGAAAAATATCTGACTGATAACCAAAGGATCAAAATGTCTGAGTCACAGGGATGGGATATGTATATGAGCACATATATAAGCTCTTCAAAACCCTGAAACCTGATCTCCCAATTACATGGGGCAAAACCAGGAGACAGCAGTCATGAATAATTTTCAGAGTTAGTAGAAAGTTCTTATTATACAGACAGAGCAGTAGGATTAAGGATTACGATTTGCTTTCTAAAGTGTAACTCCCAATTATCCAAATTTATCCTAGAACATTTGCTAGTGGGCTATAGTAGCCATTTACAGAATCAACGAAAATATACACATAACATTTCCTGTTTTGTAACATTTTTTTGGTAAAAAATAAGGAGAAGTATTACATTAATAGGTACTTGAAGCCATGCATTTATTTCCATGTAAATTCACTCTATTTTAGTCAAGCAATTATTTAAATAATTTATCTGTCATTTTAAAGTAAGAATCAAAATATTCTGCCCTAAACTGAGGAATTCCAGTACTCCCATTACTCTCATATTTGAAAGTGAATAATATTATACCTCTATTTTGCAGACAGAACTTTTAGGAGAATATGTTGCCTAACATTCACAAATATAAGACATTTCAATGAAGAAAAGAATGAATGGAATTCCTTTCACACAATTATAGCACTATAATTAAAGACAGAATATATATTAATCATTTCCTTTAAAACAAAAAAGGAACTTTGAAATCCCACAGGTCATTAAGTTGGCAACTCATTAAAAACAAGACATTTCCCATGCAGCAGCACAAGTGTACTCCTTAGTTTCACAGAATCCAGTCCTGTAAAACTAAAGTTAGATTCATAATAAAAAAAAAAAGTAAATGAAAGTGATGAATACAATTAAGTTTCCATCCTTCTATCGTAATAAGCATATAGGTATATGAATAGATAATTTCTAAAATGTTTCATCAGTCAGTGCCAGCACAGAGGATACATAACAGTCATCTAACTTAGCTTTGAAAATATAAATAAACAAATATAAATAAACAAATAAACAAATATCAGCAGATCTCATAATATCCCATTTGCAGCTGAAGGGATCCATTTCCAATTATTTCCATTATGTTGTGATTTTTAATTTTCTGTCACAGCAAGAGATATTGTAATCATATTCCGGCCAGAGCAATTTACCAGAAACCTTACCCAGAAACTCTTCTCATGGGAACTTGTTTAGGGAATCTCCAAAGTCCTAATTGTTTCAATACAGAAAGCCTCTTTGGTTAAACTACCTACAAGAAAATGATAAAGGTTTTTAATGTATCCTTGGCCAAATCCCAGGTGCAGTCAGGAAGACA
Organism: Chloebia gouldiae; assembly: GCA_003676055.1. Lineage (NCBI taxonomy): Eukaryota > Metazoa > Chordata > Aves > Passeriformes > Passeridae > Chloebia > Chloebia gouldiae. The sequence goes on along the minus strand of QUSF01000002.1, from coordinate 19,161,816 downwards.
TTTCTGCTTGTTCATACGATTGCAGGAATTTATGTCAGTGATGGCCTTTTCTCGGATGTGTTTGGCATCGGTCACAGACAACAATGGTGAATTGAACTACATGGTAACTGAGTTATTCTGGGGCTTTTTCCTTGCAGGCAATTCTACAGAGGCAATAATTTTAAGTAGGATTTAATTAGAAGTACTGTGACATGTTTTGATTGTATTCACACTGGGTGAGGAATGTCCCTTTTCCCCTGTTGGGTTGAAGCTCTGAGTGCCTGGCTCAGCAGGGAAGGGGCTGTGGGAAGTGATGACATTTGCTGTAGTTCAGTTATTATTAGTGCTACCCTGCCAGGGCACTGTGAGTTGGCTGGCAATGATAATGGTGGCCAGAGTAAACCCACTGAAAAACTGAGGTCACAGCAACCCTTCCAGGGTTGAGAGATCACCATGTCAGCTGCCTGCTTCCCTCAGGGCTTACCTCAACTCCCTGCCCCATCTAGCATGTTCAAAGGACTTCTCAGCTCCAGGGCAGCACACATCCCTCTGGAGACTTTTTCACTGCCAGGGTGAGGATAAATCCCCTCTGAAGCAATATAAACCTCCAAGAAATTGTATTGATTTTCCCCACCTAATTTTCAATGTCAGGCTTGCCATTTAGGAAAATGGATGCTCATTCATCTCATTAATTGCACTGTGTAGAGACTCTCATCTTTGTCCTTCACAGTCTAATGCTGAGGATCATGCTTTTCTTATGGGGTGGTTTCACAATACAAGTTGGGTATGGAGCAGGCCTGATCCCCACAGCCCTGTGCTCACACACTGCTTCCCTGAGCTGGGATTTAGACGTGACCACAAGTCGATTCAGCAGGTGATTCCACAGAAGATTAACCCATTGAAACGAGAAACAAAGCCTAGTCATTCTCCCAAATCAGCAAGCTGATCTAGCTCCATGTGTCCATACTGGATTGGGTCCCCTGCAGAGGGGGTGGTGGGCCCTCCCTTTTTTGGCACCAGTCAGCCATCACACCGACTTGGTGTGATCTCATTCCTCTGGCTAATGGTTTCCTTTGAAGAGGCAAGAAGATTAGGTTCCTTCCCACTTGCTGAAGATTTTCCATGGAGGCTGGTGTCCATGTTCTCATTTTACTAAAATTATCAGCAGGAGCCCTGTTGGTGCCAACGGCAGACAATTTGAGTTCTCAGCATTTCTTTCTGAAGGAAGAAGCAACTGACCTTTGTCCGTCAGAGTCTGAAATAGAAAGGAGTGAGATGTGACAGAAGCAACTACAAATTATACTCAGTTTTAAAAGTGGCCTATGAAACTTCTGGGATTTCACCTTGACTATATTAGATGATGAGATTTTTGACAGTGGCCCTGCTGAAATTAATGGAAATTCTCCTTGTATTGAGGGAGGTTTGTATTCTGTCAGTTTGTGAACACTCAGATACATTTTCTTTGCTCCATTTTGCCAGTTTTAGCTTCCTTTTTGCGTTCAGACAAAGATTTCTTTCTCTCCAAACATTGCTTTTACTGCCTTAGGAGCATTGCCAAGCTTGTGCCCTTTTTTTTTTTTTTTTTTTTTCAGCTATGCTGGAGCTTCTAATTAACGATATTTAAATAACATTTCAGCTTGATCATTTAACTTTTTCCTACCTCAGTTTATTGCCACATTTGGCTATGTTTTAGATCTTACCTAGAGTAGTGTTAAGGCTTGAACCTTGAACCAAGCCCTTGTAGCATATTGCTTCTGTTTGGAAAACATGCATTAGGCTTTTGGGTTCTGTAAGAGCTCACTCTATGCCAAATGGGAGCAGCATTTTGAGTTTAATCCATTTGAGTGAATTGCATTTTATCCTACAGAGATAGGGATGTGCATTGCACAGAAGGGAGAGGAATGAAATTGTCAGTTCAGAGGCTGTGGCTCATACCATGACTATTCAAATGAATGCTTACTAGTAAAGGAGCTCCACTTGAAAAACAAGATTGGAGAGAGTAGAAACTGGGCCAAGGAGCATGAGTGCTTACAGAATACTTTGCGACAATAAGACAGAAGCTGTAAAAATTTTTTTCTTTTTCTTTTGACTTCACAGAAACTCCTGGGATTATCCTGCATAACTTCAAGTGCACTGTACTGCTTGGTGCATTCTTAGTGCTCTTTCCAAGGAGGAAGGAATGTTGTATATCAAAGCTGTACTTATTTCTTTACCTTTGTTTGGGCTTATGTTCCTACTGTCATAACAGCAGAATCATTTTACTGGTCTGCTGGTATAGGCATCTCAATTCTCGTTCAAAAACACCCTGAACGAGAGTACATGCTGGCAACTACTTATACAGAGGTAATCTGTGATGTGTACAGAATTTCCAAGTAGATTATGGAGTACTCATTGATTGTATGACTTGGGGTTTTTGGTTGATCACCTGTGAAACAAAGGTTTGTTATATTCCCACATTCTGTCTGCAATGGGTTTGAGAAAAAAGAAATATCCAGTCCCCTCCACAATGTGAAACTACCAAAGTCTTCAAAGATGTTGTGAGATGTGGCTGTGCAGAGAGCTCTCTTTTCCTGTGCACAGGCAGATCTTCTCTGTGATGAGGAATTTTCCATTATCTCAACAGCCTTTTTATCTGGACCAGCTAAAATTGAGACAATGTAAAAAGGAGGTATTTATGAAGTGAGCCATACTTCATTCAGTGTACAAGCATTATAAGTGGGTGCAGAGTTTGCATACCATGTAACAAATCTGTGAACAGGCTGTGATAGTAATACTTGTGGAAATGTTGGCTTTTTTAAGGAATCAGAATTTTGGTGTTCATATATCATAGACAATTTGCACTCATTTTTTTATACAAATTTGCTACTGCATAGATACAAATTTAAAGCTATTTTGATTTAAAGTGTCAAAAGAAAGCAAATATGAATTACTACAAGTATCTCTGTTTTTATGTGTGCTAAACCACTTCACTGTGCTCTTGGTATTAGGAATCACACTGTACACCTTATTCTATGAAGGTTCTCTGAGTTGCTGGAGTCCTATGGGGTTAGGACTTTCTCTTCTCATGCTCCTTGTTTACAGAAAGTCACTGCCATCTAATATTAGGAACTCAACATCCCTGCCAGTTCCTGGGCCATATTTAAAAATGTTTGTTTTGAAACTGGCCTTTCATTACTGCTCATCTAGTTTTCTGTAGACATGAAGCCATACATAAAATGATCTTGTCAAACTTCTCTGTACTTCTAAAAGATATAATGACATAATATAATTTTCTGGTTTCATATTTTTCACATGAACATTTTTCTGGGCTATGTAGAATAAATGGTCTGGGTCTGTCAACTGAGCTGTTCTACTCCCTGTGCTTCCTAAATTTCTGTGTGAAGCCATTCCCTGTAGCTGTGTCTTGCAAATGCCTGTTCATTAGGAGGTACATAATCTAGTGTCCCTCAGCAAATAATTTATCATCTTCTGTAGTAGATAAATTCCAGTCTTTTCTGATCATCAGCTTCAAATATCTTCACATCATGGGTAAAATAGATATCGGACGTTTTAGAACATTTAAGGTGAAAGCAGTGTGGTGGTTTAAGGTGAAATAAAAAAAGGCAAGATAGAGAAAATTAAGGACTGAATAGCAGAACGTAACTTAGGTCAATCTTTCCCCCTCTTCTTGTCATCAGCTTTCCGGTACCGAACTCGTTTCAGAGCGAGCTTGCTCTGGGCCAAAGCGGGAATTCCCGGCCGCGGCTGCCGCCGCCTCCTCGCGCGGAGCCCTGCGCGCCGCGCTGCCAGCGGCCCCGCGGCCGGGCGGCAGGGGGCGCCACTCCCAGCCCGGCATTCCCGGCCCGTTCCCGGCCCGTCCCCGGTCCATTCCCGGCCCGTTCCCGGTCCGTCCCCGGTCCATTCCCGGCCCGTTCCCGGCCCGTCCCCGGTCCATTCCCGGCCCATTCCCGGCCCGTACCCCGGTCCATTCCCGGCCCATTCCCGGCCCGTCCCCGGTCCATTCCCGGTCCGTTCCCGGTCCATCCCCGGCCCGTTCCCGGTCCATCCCCGGCCCGTTCCCGGTCCATTCCCGGTCCATCCCCGGCCCGTTCCCGGTCCATCCCCGGCCCGTTCCCGGTCCATTCCCTGCCCGTTCCCGGCCCTTCCCAGCCCCTTCCCGCCCGCCCCGGGCCATCGGCGGTTCGCCGCGGACCGGCGGCTCCGCGTCGGGGCCTCAGGAGCCCTTGCGCAAGTGCGAGCCAAGGGACGACTCCCGCCCCGGTGTTTAACGGCGCCCCCGAGGCCGCGCGTCCCGCCCGTGAGAGCGGCCGGGCCCCGCCGTGCGCGGCGCGGGAGCAGCAGCCGCGCATCCCGGGGCGCTGGGCGGGCACGGACGGACCGCAGGCGGCTGGCGAGAGCCGCCCGGGGCTTCACGGACAGGAACTCCTGGCGAAGGACGCCTGACCCTTCCCTGACGCGAAATTAGCCCGAGAGCTGCCGTAGCTCCGTCTTGCTAAACTCTCCTAATATACATCTTTTCTGAGCTGTGATCTAGCATTATTCCCAGGGGTTCTCCAAGAAAGGAAGTGGAGAATGTTCTTTTCAAAAGCATGAAGTGGGAAAATGTTTAGAACTATTTATAGCTGCACTTAGGCTGTGGAAATCCCAGACATTATAAACTATTTATAGTTATTCTCTGGGTTAAAAGGGTGAAGTCAGAAATCGCATTGAAAAAGTTGCATATGCTTCTTATCCATCAGTTAGATTAAATGAGACTTCTGAGCGCAGGACGGGGCTGGCTGAGATTGATGAAAACTAGGAGGACTCAAAGATGAGGTGGAAACACCAATTCAGAGAAACACACCGCCCATGTTGTGGGGACAGGAAGGGCTCTGTGGCACCTGTGGACTTAGCCCAGGAGCAGAGGGGTGGTAGGGATATGCACACTCACTTTTCAGCAAGTTAGATCTTCCATTGCCACAGGCTTCCCCATCCTGCCTGTTAGGGGAATCCCATGCGTGTTAGAGCTGCTGTCTCTGCCTGCTTTGGTGTGTCAAATCTCTTTATGCTTTAAATCCTTGGAGTCTGTGCATGAGCCTTTTCTTCAGTGAGCTCACTCAGGCATTGGGAGGCAGCAGGTATCATCAGGGGCATTATTTTGTATGTTCTAGCCATGCTGCCTCAGCAGCTTCAGCAGCTGGGATCGCCTCTGTGCAGATGGCAGTGGGCTGGGTTGCAGAGATGGTTCCTTGGGCTGGCTGGGGCTTCCTATCCTCACAGCACCTTGGTGACATTTAAAATACAAATAATCTCCAAAGCTTTTCCTGCTTTTTTCAGAATTGTCTGGACCAAGCCTGAATTTGCTATAAGCAATTAAAGAACTCCATAGGAATATCTCTTTACGGACAGTCGAACAAAATCAGCAGATGCAAACTGACCAAAAATGTCCTGTATAACATGAGAAAAATGCTGAAATGCAGCTCATTAGAACAGAAATATCATATCAACACTGTTAATGTAACTAATATAAGGGGAAGCTTTTCATACTGTAGCCTGCATAATGCCAGACAAGAAACCCCAATGATGTTTGCTCCCCACTGCTGTGTTTCTCTGATGAAGTGTGCAAAACCAACACTTGTCTGGTTTTAAAACTCCTAAAACCAAACATCATAAAGCATTTTTATTATTTTATTATTAAAAAAAATTCTCATCAGCACCTCATCTAAAACTTTTTGCTGTGCCTGACTAGAGTATCTTTCAATTAGTATCACTGACAAATGGATTATTTCAAGTATTGAAAGCAGTATCTTAGTATATTCAGAAAAAACTCACTTTTCTTTGAATAGTGGATTTAAATTTCTCATTCAAAGAAGAGGGTTCTACTATTTTTGCTCTAAGCCATGCTTCTCTTTGGCCCTGCCTAATACGTGAAATTTGTGCCAGTGTCTTTAAAGCTTGTATTGTTTGCTGTTTGCCATGACTGTCAGCAAAGAGCTGCTGTGTGGTGATGGCCACTAATCAAGTAGGCAGTAACTTCTTACTTAACATGGATTTTTGTTTGCTAGTGCTTTTGTTGGTCCTTCCAGCCTTTTGGACAAGCATGTGTGGGTGTTTAGATTGCCATACCTTCTGCCTGCAGTCTGTGAATAGAAACATGGGGTGTACAAACAAAGATGTACAAACTACCTGCTTATTCTTCTGTTATCTTACCCTGCTTTCCCCAGCTTGGCTGGATTTCTGTAGTGACCCACAATGGATCATACAAAAAAGGTTTCTTGGAGTAAAAATAGCCTTAGAAGTAAGGCATCCTTTTCTCTCCCCTCCTCCCTCTTCAGGTATAACAGGTTTTGTAGATGACATTGCAATTACATGCTGATAAGCACTCAGAATAACTCCCCCAGGTCACACCACAGCCTTCACTGTTGAAAGAAGAAAGCTCTAGACCTCCACTTTGTGCTCTCATGCCTTTACTACCCTTCATGGTATGAAGGGCTGGTGACCAAACCTGAGGTAAAGTTGGTTTGACAAAGCTAAACTCCAATTTAGGAGTGAGTTGAGTCGAGGATCTAATTGGTCACAACTGGCATTTCGATAACTCCATAAATCATTTCATTAACACTGCCATGATTTTCTCAATGGTTCAGCAACATCCTACAAAAAAAAAAAAACAAACCCCAAAACCCCAAAAAACCCAACAAAAAAAAACCTCCAGACCCCCCCCCAAAAAACTCAAACCACCAAAAAAAACCACAACAAAAACAAAACCCCCCAAAAAAACCCACCAAAAACCCACCAAAAAAAACACACACACAAAAAAAAAACCACACACCAAAAAACAAACCAAACCTCTAGACTTCAAAGGCTGTAAATAAACTTCTGTTTTACTAGACAGACTTACCAGATGGCATCCTTTATTGGCAGTACTGCAGCCTTTTACAGCCTTGTTAGCAGCCACATGTACATTACTCAAGAGTTATCTATGACAATTCTGGATGTTTCTAAAGGGTATTTTCAAACTTATCTTATTACAGTGTGCCTCCCTTCTTTGAAATCACTAATTCATCAAGAGCTGAGGTAATATTCTTTCCCTAAAAGACAGAAACATGTTTTACAGCAAAATATTTTTAAAAAACCAAACCAAAACAGGATGTAAAATAAATAGTATCATTTGTCCATAAACCACCAGACTGTTCTGCAAGAGCAGTGGATAGACAGGGCCTGTACTGATTCAGTTCTAATACAGCTTTTTCCCCTTATTAAGGAGACCACAGGCCAGGGATGAAGAACCTCTGACCCTCTGTGGTGCAGCAGAAATGAAGTATGGAAATAAAGCTTCTCTGAATTTTCTAACTTGTAAAATGTAGGTATCAGTTTACAGGTATTCAGTTAACTGAATCATGGGCAATAATATTGACACAGAAATCACTTGCGAAGAGGCAAATACTAATGCTTTCCTTATGCAGGTCATGCAAAAGAACACAGCTCTGCAAGTTAAAAACAAACATTGCTTCTAGGTACCCATACTGATATTCTGCAGAAAGAGTTTATTAAATCTGTAAATATAGCTGGATTCAGTGGCTCATTGTACAGATTATCTCAGTATCAAACTCACAGCAAAGCAGTGTTTTACGTCACTGACTACCAGTAATAGCAATGCAGAAGCAGAGGTGTTGAGTTTAAATGTCAGCCATGACCTGAAGCTCTCAGCATTTTCCCACACTCGATTTGCAACATCCAGTTTTCCTGAGAGACCCCTGTATTTGTACTTTCCTTGTATAACTTGGGATTGGACATTTGTACACCATTTTTTTCTTTGTGTTGGGAGCTGGAAGTCTATCTTAAGAATATTTCATCTTACTAGGGAGTAAAGTAGCAATTTTCTTAATGAATTGCTGATTATACAGAGTCCAGCTACTAAGATAGAAATAAAAAAAAAAGATAAGACCACAGATATGAGTAAATTTTATTAGTTACAATAGAACAGAACACTTGTTCCTGCTTTGAAAAAAGTGAAGATTTTCTTACCTCAGTAACTGAAGTTAGTTCTGTCAAAAATACAAAATCAAAAAGTTACCAAGTTGAAATCAAGTATGGCTTTGGTTATTTACTGATAAGTTCACATTCTAAAACTATTCTTTAGTTCATTGGAAAGAATTCTGATATTATTTTAGATATAAACAGTAGTGGAATACAAGACACAGAGAGGGTTGGCAACTGTCCTGGTTGTCCTTGTAAGTGAGGAAGCTCTCCCACTCACTGCATGCCACAAAGAAATGGCATCTGTGCCAGGCAAGTAGGCAGAGCTGACCACTTTGCTACTCACTTCCTATGATTATGTACTCATCTCATAGTCTGGTCCATGAAAAGGGACAGGTTTGTGCTACTGATACTGGAAGCATAGTCTTTCAGAAGTGGATGGAGAATATAAAAAGAAGGAAGACACCCCTTATTTGGTGCAGTAGGGGTGTGGCAACAAAGTTGGATTGCTAAGATTATTTGGATGCAGACTTTCACTTCCAGGGTTGGAAAAATGATTATTAATTAGGATGGGTATTAAGATTCAGCCTACATACACTTTTTCAGGTTGTGACTATGACAGTCACAACTGAAGCTGTAGCAGACTTCAGTGTCACTAGTTTCCTTGAACTTTTGCAGCCATAGATGTAACACACACCTTCTCTGTTGCCCTGACTGTAGTAGTGGGCCATCATCAGGATGCTGTCTCTCTGCAGTATTGCAAACCACTGTAGATCATCATACCCATCACTTCCAGCTGGTTTTGGAAGCTGCATCTTGTATTACTGCCTGCCAGCAAAAAGGCCAGGAAGCACCTGGAATTGGTGCCAGCAAGATTAAGGGAGTCACCATGCCATTCAGCAAGACTGTCCTGCCTCCAACAATTCCTACCTCAGTTGTTTTTATATCCATATAAACCTTTAACATCCACTAAGTACCACAGCTTGATTCTATGTGGTGTGAAGAGTAACATTGCCCTCTCAGCCATCTCTCTTGAAGGCAAGGACTTCCCAGTTTATGCAATAATTTCTTATACAGATGACACTTTGTAGGTTTGACTTTACTACCCCTCTCTGAACCTTCTCCAATGTCCTGTATCTGTTTAGACTCAGGGAGAACAGAACTGAATACCCGTGTGCTCGGAATTGCAAAGGAAGATCCTGCTAGCTGGCAGGAAGAAGCTTTCTTGAATTCAATGGGCAGTCACCTTTTGGATTACTTAGGTCTTTAGCTCTCTAACTTAGGCAGTAGACAAAGCTTCCCAAGATATAAACCTCTCTTCATTAATGATATAATCTCTTGGAAAGCTTCAGTTGGATATTCAGACAATCTTTATTGGGAGTCTTTGTGCTCTTGCTGTCTCTGTGCCTACCTACACTTTTAACTCAAATGCTCTAAATTGCATAGGTAGTAAACATAGTGGTACGAGTAACCCTCATAAAGGGTGAACTTCAGAGCACTGAAGACCTGGGTACAAGGCCCTTGTGAGCCTGGGCAGATCAAGGCTCAGATCTCCCACGAGTGCTGTAGCTTCATGGTTTGTGTGTAGCTCACTGCCGGTGGTCTAGGTATACAAAGGATTCCTAATGGGAAGGCAGAAGAGATCTGTTTCTGTAACAGAGGGGCTGTGATACTGTGCAAGATTGTATTGCTCAGACACTATGGGTTTCTGTCTCTCATACAACACACTTAAAATGTAATATATATGAAATATCACTGACATGAAGGAAAAAGAGAAGACAAGAAAGCACAGAAGGAGAAGAGGCTGGATAAAATCAGGGCAAAGTGAATCTCAAGTTCTATAACTTCAAATCCTTTTTTTTGCAGCTGTGCCCTGTAATAGCTTCTATATGGGTCATCCAAATATGTTCAGCATCTCTGCACTTAAGGACATTCTTCTCTTCATCAAGTAGGATACTGAGTGTAGCTGGGAATAAAATAACAGTGTTGATTCCCAGACTAGAGAACTCTGCTTTTAGCGTCAATTTTTTATTCAAGCCTGTGTTGCCTGGGCAATGTCAGAGAAAATATAAATCCTCTTCTGTAGGAGGAAATGCTCTTCCTCTAACTTCCAAAATGCTTATCTTTGTGTACAGCTGAAATATGATGAAGCATGTGTCCAAAAAAGCATATTCCCAAGTCAGCATTTCAAGTGGGTGTGAATTTCAAGTTATTCAGAAATATTCAGTCATTGGTGGGGAGGAGGAAGAGCACCAGATTTCTTTAAGTGTACAGTAAAAGTGGCAAAGGGACCAGCCAGGCTCTTCACAGAGGTCAAGTATCTGCAAGCTTTTAGCAGGGTTCCCAAGTATCTTGATTTTCATATGAATTGACACATTAGGCTGTAATCAGAGCAGGTCCATATTTGTTGATTTCTTGAACTAAAACCTTTGCCCTCCCCACAAACGTTAAGATCAAAAATCCTTAGTTTGTTCAACTTAATATTTAAGAAGTATAATGTGGAATTTTGGATATTGGTTTAGTTTTATCCATAATGTGTTGCACAGAACATATAAAGTCATGACAATTTCCATATTGCATGCATAAAAATCATCTTGGATTTAGGCTTATCTTTAGATCCATGGGACTACTTTCTCAGCAAAACTTCCCCTGAACAAATTTCAGTTTGAGTGAATGAGCTGGAATGCTTCACTCCCACAGAAAATCTGGAAAAAGTTTTTTCTTTACCTCTCCCCATAATTATATCCAAGTCTAACTTGTATCCAACAACTGAAAATGTAATTTAGAGATGAGATCATCTCTTTAACAGTTCTCAATCATGAAGCTATCTCCTCCTGTAATTTTTAAAGTGTATTTCTTTAATTATTTAAAGTTTTGAAAAAGCAGGGTTTTAAGAGAGATTTATGTACTGCAAAAAGTAATCACTTGCAGAAGAGTTTCCAAGTTTCAGCTTCAGCTGCCATGACTGTCACATGCACACGTCACATCAATAATATTGTGAAACCACCTCCCATTGCACACCCTCCTAAAGACTGGTTTTCTCCCTTAAAAGCTCCGAGTGTATAGCTCCATAAAATCCGTGATGAAGAAGGAAAAATCAATCCCCAAGCAAAGCCTAAACATGTCTGGGCTGGTGGTACCAATCCTTTCACTAACTCACATGCAGCTGCACCTTTTTTTTTTCCTTTAAATAAATCTCTAAAACAATGTGAACAGCATTGTGGGCACTGATAAATCCCCTTGGAAAATAAACACCCTGTAGCAGATTTGCCTCTGGCGATAGCTCAGGTGCCTTCCAGAGAGCAGATGCTACACGGCAAACAACACAAGGTGGCACGGAAGAGGTTGCGGAAGGTTCAGCCAGGGTGAGCCGAGATTCCCAGGAGGGAGGAAGGTGAGGACGTGCTGTGCTGGCAGGCTGTGCCTCCAGCACTGTGCCACGCATCATCTCTGAAGGACGTGCAAGGGAACGTGCAGTCCTGCCTCGCACCTGGCTGCTACTGAACACCTCGGTCCTGCCAGCAGCCTGAGCCGCTCCGGGGTGATGAGGCTGGTTCACATCTGTATCAACAGAAGGCAAATCCTGCTTTGCCACCTCCCAGCAAAAGCTCTCAGCAGACACCTGTGCTGATAACAGTGGTTATTTTTTTTACCACTGGCAGTTTTTAGCAGCTGCTGCAAGATGCTGTAGTACAGGTGATACTCTTCCAGAGCCTGCTGCTCGGTTCTGTCATGCAAAGAGGTAATTTTGAAATAAAGGAGATCAGAAATTAGACCCTGTTTATTGCAATAGGACCACAGCCATTTGGTTTTATTTTATTAGAGCTGTCATTAAAGATGACTGCTGGCACTGACAGAGGCTTGTTAATACTTTTCAGTGTGAATAAATATTTATTTTTTTTTGTAGTTGGGGGTTTCTTTGGAAGAAAAAATAACTAATGTAATCAGTTTTCTAGATATTGTTACTGTTATATCTCAACTTTAAGCTTTGTAGGTATTAGAAACACTGCTCCACACAGCCACAGCACCTGTCCAGAAAGACTAATTTAGAGCACCTTTGGTACCACCTCACAGTCCTTAAAGTTTCACCAAAAAAAAAGAAGTGTGTTTGGGTGTGCTGGCAGCTTCCTAGCACTGAATGTGCTGATGACACTTCAGCACATAATGCAGTTGTGCAAAATTATATTCTATACAGATAAATTAATATAACACAAGTTTATTTTAGTGGAACTATAAACAGATGATCAAGTGATGCAATAGTTTTTATTAGTTATTTTTATTTAAAAAGAAACAATCGCCAAAACGTTGACCATAGTTGAATCAGGATGATATCCAGAAATATAAAACCAGCTCAACAAATCTGTAGTTTAGTAAGTCAATACCAGATGGTTCATATACTGGGATCACTGTGAATATTTAGAGACTTTTTACTGTATCAATATACTTACCACAAATGCTGTTACAATCTAAAACTGATTAAAAAACAGAGAAAGGGGCAAAAGAGACATAACATCCACCTACCTCACTGGCACTCTTCTTTCAAACACATCCTTAGCAATCTCACATTATTAATCACTGAAACTAAGAAAGTTTTTTTAGATCCTAATCCATTTTTTATGGATATATGGTTTGAAGAGGACACCAATTTTGCTGCCATTCTGATACAGTTTGAGCAACACATTCTTCAAAGCCATGCCTGTGTTTGTCCTCAGTATTTGTGTATTTGCCAATATGAGTCCCAAGTAAATTACACCAAGTGTGGTAAAAGCTCTTCTTATCTCTGGAAGAGGAAGGGCGGGAGGGATATTGGTACTACCTACAGCACTGATGAAAGTAAAATAAGTTAAAATGTGCTAGGAGTTAAACCACATTTACAAATTAGCTAATGTGAATCTCACAGAAGAATAATATTTATTTAGACTTTCCAATATATTTTGGTTTAAACAGATTCCTAATCAAATTAAGCTATCTTAGAAAGACCTTTAATTGTATTAACGGGGTCGACAGAGAGAGCCTTTAGCAGGGGAGCAGAAGCTCTCTGAGGAGCACATCTGCTGAGTCATTTTCACAAATGAATGGCAAAACTATTCTTGCAGGATGAAAAAGGTTAAGACAACTTCTCCTGCACAAAAAAGATGTCCAAAAAAGTAAAAAACAAAACAAAACAAAACAGAAAGCAAGCAATAAAGGAAATGAGTAAAAGTAGATCTTCCCAAGAAGGAGATCCAGTACCTGTCTGCAGAGGAGAGAGCACACGGCTGTGCTGTGGCAGAATATTCACTGACCACTGCACGTTGCAAAGATCTCAGAACTCAAAACTATTCATGAATCACTGATGCTTCTTGGTGCTGAGTGTGCTCTTAGAAAGCAATCAATCAGGGTGGACAGCAGTCCTATTGCCCAGAATGTGAGACCAGAATTTGGAATTCAATTTCCTGCTGGCTATATCTGCCTGTCTACTACAAATTCTGCAAGAAGAGCCAATAGATTGGGATTTCTATCAACCATAGAATTTAAGGTGGAATTATCTGTATTGGCAGATTGTTTTGTTGGAAACCTTTTAGTTTAGGATAAAAGGGTATTAGACTTTTCACTGTCAAGTCTATTACATATGTGGCTAATAAAGACCAACAAGACGATCCAAGAATTTACAACTTAAATAGCTGAAACTAATCTTAAGAAGATTTATGAGAAAGCTGATTTGGAGTGCTATATTCTATAAATTAATAGTGACAGATTTTTATGGGTAGTACACTTAGGAAATGACTAAAAAATAAAACCAGGAGGTTGTTATAGTCAAAGTTAAGCAGTATAATTCAAACAAATGATTCTGCTATTTACTGGCAACCATATGTTCACATGCCACAATGTATACAAGTATTTTTATTTTACTCTATAATACTTGGCAACTACCTTCTCAATAAGGGGGCTCATAAGGTCAACGCTGAAGAGTGGTAACATATTAACAGTGCTCTCCACTGAACAGGTAAATAGTTTTGATGATAAACTGTACATTTTGTAGACAGACATGATTACCAAATTTTGTATCAAACATAACAGTTTTTATATCAAACATACTTCTCCTACTTTTTTCTTTCCACTGTTAAAAATTTGAATATCAGAAAACTAAGCAAGGAAAAGTCCTCAGCAAATTAGATTTTATAGTTTACACATCAAATCCAGCTATGTAACACTTGAAAATGAGGTCTTAACCTTTTGAGTAACAGGTGCTTAGCATTTCAGAAAATAAAATCAGTTTAATTTGCCATAGAAGAATCATAATGTGGAGCTTTTCCATCATATATATATTTAACATTTTACAGAGCAACTGTACAAATGCAATTTGTACCTGAAACAGCCTGTCACCCACAGATACTGCTGAACTTGTTTTGAAGAAAAAGATTGTATAATCCTTGTTTGCAGAACTTTTATATTCAAATCTGTTCAAAATCCCAAGAATTAGAACAATGCAATAGAATGGCATAAAAATCAACCATTATACTTTGATTTTTCATAATATCAACTCAAAATAATATTCTTGTTGTACAAAGCTTGCATTTTCTTACACTGAGGGAACTCTGAGGGGAACATTGAGTTTGGAAGGTGTGAGTTATGAGCTGCCTTTAAATTACTTGATAACATTACTCTGTCATTATGCATCATTTTGATATCTGGTACTTGAAGTCTTTAAAGGAGCTTGTACATTTATAGATAACAGATGCTATGCAACATATTTCACATATAAACCTCACATTGTACCTGCTTAAAACAAATCTACAGATTAAAGAGGAATTTAACATGTGAGACATTTGCATACATTTTGCAGGAATACCTAAAGGATTTCATAGTATGTTCCCTTTTCAACAGATTTTAGCATTTGGATGATGTGCTGTCTTAATGTATTTAACTCAGAATCAGTAACTGTTGTTTCAGCCTAGGTGTAAGGTAGACACATTTTGTGATTCAGTTAAAGGCATTGAAATAAAACAATATCTTAACTACATATCTGAGCATAATTACTGAGTTTCACTTACTTTTGAACACTCAGTTTAGAAGTGCAAGATTACACCAGCAGGTGTGAGTTGAGCACCATGGGCAACCTTATCCTTTTAGCAATGGTGGTGAGGATGTGGCAACAGGGCCCTACAGGTGTGTGCAGAGGCTCTTGGACTAGAAGAGCCAACAGGATTCCTGCATCTGCCCTGGGATCACAGCTCCTGCTGACTGCACCAGACCCAGCTCAGGCACACTCACCCATGCTGAGTGCTCATCTTTTACTGCACTGCATCATGACCGACCTTGCCCGAACATTAGAAAATTCCACTCCCTCCCAGTGAATAGTGATTCCTTCAGATATTAGTTCCAAAGGTCTTCAACAAATAAATAAAAGGAAGATGGCTTTTATTAGGGAAATACTTTATTTAAAAATCTAAAAATTTCACAAGATGAACTCTTGCACAAATCTTAAAAATATAGAAATTGATCATCTGTGCTTCTAAGTCTGTAACTTGCATTTTCTGCAAAATTTCCTTCACAGTTTATTTTTTTGTTGAATCCAAGTCAGGCGTGTTTCCTTACAACCATATGGAAACTCTTGAGTTAGCTCACATCTAAAAAATGTAGTTTTCCATAGGACATATTGTATACTGAGTGATTGAATCTAAAAATAAATAAAAAAACCCCAGGATTATTTAAAATAAAATGCAAAAGAAACAGATGATAAAGCAACAATGTACTTCAGAGTTTCTAGTATGAAGTTTGGTCATGCTGAGAACCCAAAGAGAGAAAAGAAATGCAAACAGTCAAATGATAATAGTGCAAGCACTTACCATTTACTTAAAACTTTAAAAGGGTGCTGCATTATTGAGCTATGTGCTTTTTGTTCTGGTCAACCATAAGTGAATTAATTGGCAGCTGGTATTAATAGCAGAAAGCAGATAGCCACAAACCAACTGGATTGCAACAGCTGAGTGTGAAATATTAGAAATACCTTCAGATCTGATTTATTTGATTAAGACAGCAATTTATAGGTGACTGTTCATACTATTATGCACACAGTTGCTGAGAAAGGGGCCCTACTTCAAAAATCTATATAATTCCTTTAAAGCATTGTATAGAAATACTTTTTTCAGAGATTGTATGATTCATCAAAATGAATTTAAACCCATTAACTGGAGTGTGACCATGCTTTGTGAGCAGGACCTAGTGATTAGAAATCATACTGCAAAAATGAACTGAGAAATCTGTAAACAACACAAAACATTGACAATCTTTTTTGTTAGCAGCTGGATATGCAATTCCTTCAGTCCACTGATGGGCTGAAGGTGGCCTATGCAGCTGCAGGGAGCTCATGAGACCTGGGATAAGGCAGACCTGCATGAGACCAGTACAAGAGTGGGACACATGAATCACACCCTGCTTTAGATCATTGCATTTGTCCATCTGGCACTACTATTAGAAACTTTTGTGTTCAGTTTACTCTTATTTTTAGTCCTGCCCAAAACCTCTGGTTTCATCACCTACTCCCTTTTTTTTTTTTTTCTTTTTGTTTTTCTTTTTTTTTTCCCTTTGCACACTTGCTCTCTAAGTCTTCCTGGAAACTGGAGAAAGGTACAATAAACAATGCTTCTTATGCCTCTCTCGCCAATCTTCACAATTTTATCTTATACTTTAGGTAAGTATGACATAAAATGTGCATTTAGAGAGTACTTTTCCCTCATGGCTCACTATTCCTTTCTTCTTTAATGGTATTGTCATTCAAGTTTTAAGTCATTATGATCTGACAGCATTTGAGGTCAAGAGATTAGGACTTGATTGGCTACTGTCATATAACATCAACTCCTGTAGTACATTTATTGCTAGCGTATGAGTGACACACTTTCTGGAGAATCTTGACAGAGCATATGACATAAATTAAAGCTTACTTTGTCTAAATAAGGTCCCATTTCAGAAAATACTCATGCTGAAAATAGAGTCTATGAGAATGGATTGCAAATGAGTTGGAAAAATTATAGACTAAGAACTCAGATACATAACAGCAGGTGTTAAAAAGAAACTTTTTGCAAGTGAAATGGAGACTGCAAAAATTGTCTTTCTGAGGTACAATAAAGCATTCAGGAAAATGTATCAGAGGGTGCCAATCACCATATTTCAGTATTACTATGCCAACTTACACCAGTTAAAACTACATCTAAAGTTGAAATACATGCTGTTTTTGAAAGCAATTCTCATATAGGCATTTTCCCATAATTTAATTTGCTCTAAATTAAACCATCATACAAAAGATAAATTTGAAAATATTTGGATGATATTTGTTCTAGGAAAGATTAAAATGGTGAGTATCAGGACTGTCATAAAGCCTTCTTAGCTGTAAGAGAAAGATCTCAGCATAGAGACAACTTTCCTGAAAATCTAGCTGTAGCAGTTAGTTCAATTTTCTTCCCTGCATAACTTTAGTGAAATACTTTTGATAACTTTTAAAATACATATTCTGCAATACTTTATATAAGTTGAAATTTGGTGTCTTACCTAATACCCATTTTTCTGATAAAGATATTATTTCCTGGTACTTCTTTCCTGGTTTCTTTCCTATGCAGATTTTTGCCTGACGTAAGGCTTTACATATTTTCCCTCCTGCCAGCTGTATAAGTTCAATTAGCTGATTGCAGGGGGGCTGACTGGTAGGAGCTACAAACATGACAGGCTGGTTTGAAAAGAGATTCTGCTGGTATTTTCCTGTTGATAGATGACGCTGAAGCCGGCAGATCTGTATTTGAGGAAACAAGAAAATTAATTAACCAGTGTATTACATTTCCACTCAAAGTAATCCTTGTTTTTCATAATTTAGAAAAAAAAGAAATATATTAATATGAACTTTACTTTTTCAGGTGTTATCAGAAATTCTTGGGTAAAATTTACGAAGAATTTGCTCTACTTGATCAATACAATTCCCAAACCAGATTTTGAGATTATTTTGTTATAGGTCAGACTTTTACCTATAAAACTTCTTAAAGCACTTGACAATATTATTTTTCACCATAGTCTTACATTCTTACATTTATAACACTGGCCATCACACAGAAATCTTAAAGGATATTATAAATAATTATAATATTGCAGCACAAATAGAAACCGTGATAGACTTTATAATATATAATGCTCATCGGTTTGTACTGAGGAGTTTACAAACATAGCTACCTCCGAGTTTAAACTTTAGGACCTCTTTTCCCCTCCTGTGCTCCACAGAAACAAAGTGTATTTTCACTCAGATGTATGAAGTAACACAAATGTACTGGCATTCAGAGTGAAACACTTACTATAAACCCTTTTGTATCCACAAAACCAAAATAAGTTCTCTGTGAATGCTGTGCAGCTTGTAACATTTGATCACTATAGCAAAAACCTGCTTGATCTATATAAGGCAAATTTTCTTCACAGTATATACCTTGCAGAACAGTGTTGTAGCAATTAAAGCCATCTCCTTTAGCTCTAATATGCATAAAAGCAGTGCATACAGGAAGTGTAAACACCATGGTATGCAAAATAAAGTTTTCATACCAAAATTAAAAAAAAAGGTTGATTTTCTTATTTTCTTATTGTGAGGCTGCCATTGACCTGCCACAGAATTGTAGGTTATAGATCTGATTTTGTATTGCTTGTCAAAGTTTGAAAAATTTACAACGAGACTGGAGTTAATTGCAAGATGAGAACAAAATTAAATGTTTCATATTATGTGATGCTTGGAATTTTTTATACAGATGACAACATGAGCATGGAGGAAAGGTCATTTTGCATATATGTGGTTTATGAGACATCTGAATATAGCATGTGAGAAGGTGACATCTGAGTGAAACTGTAGCATGTGGGAAGATGTAACTGGAACAGTGGAAAAAATTAGCTGTTGAGTGGATTCCTTCCACTCCACACATAAACATGCTGTGAAACTATAGGCACTTAAGAATCTAATGTGATAATGTATGTGCTTGGCAGATGTGCAGCCAAAGAAAGAATCTCCATCTGATTTGCAGGGGTTTATAAAGTCAAATGGTTCTATGGCATGTTCACAGATAAAAGTCCAAAGTGCCTCAGCAATTCTGATCAATGAGCTAGAAGACCATGCAAAGTCTGAAACCCATGGTAACATGAGGCTTCAGGTCAGTGGCTCTGTGTCACTGGCCTCTGCTGTTCTGGGACATGTCAATCCAATTCAACCTGAATTTTGAGATCTCCTCCACCAATAAATAATTCAGCTTTCTCAGACTGTTATTTTCCTTGGTTGCTCTCCTAAGAATAAAATTAGGTTGATTCTTTGCTTTCCGAATTCACTAAGGTATAAAGACAGTGACTGCTACAGATGAAGCAGACGACAAAGACTCAATCACAACCCAAGAGATACCCTATATTTTCTATTCCTTTGTAAACTTAGGTTTAGAAATGACATGGCACACCTAATCCTGCCACACAGCTGCTGAGTAATTTTGTTGGTCACAGTATCATTGCAGAGTTATATTGCACACTTTGGAGGACCCAAACTTATTGAATATATCCAATGGCCCTTCCTGCACCCGATGCCTTGCATGGGCAGATCTGGGTTTGGACTCAGTGGAGTATTTCCTACTTCCATCTGAGCAGAACACTCTTCTAGGAGTGTCTGTCTACTGGGCATCTTAACGTCAACAAAACCAGAAGATTAATAATTGTACTGTTTTAATACATAGTATCAGATTTGGAATTCTCTTAAGAGCACTATTTGTGATGGGTCTTGTGAGGCTTAGAGGCCATGATCACCATCTTAAAAGGAGACTAGGTCAGGAACATAAGCCACTTTGCAATCTGTGATGTACAGAGCAGCGTAATTTTGGTATTACTACGATTGCAATCATTAATCTTAATTTAAAAACTATGCTATTGTGAAACTATGAAAGTGCTTGTTGTAAGCACTTTCAACAAATTAAAGTATGCACTGTAGTGAAAAATAACAATCCCTTTGTATCAACCTCATAACAGCCTCATGACAAATGCAATGTCATCTTAGTTCATTTGACACTGTGCTCTTTGGAATTATTGGCACAAATTACATGCACCTGATAGAAAAAAGACAATTCCAAAGAGGGTACAGTGCTAGTTTATCTACAATAGATTAGATTTAACTAAAAAAGACCAAAGTCACACTGGTTTTGTCAATCTGAAAGTCTAAGATTTTAAGGATAAAAATTATTAGAATTAATAAGTTTTTCTCTTAAGAAGGCAGTAGGACTTGTGTTAGATAGAAGACACCAAATATAAATTGTTGCAATCTTCTGTTTTCTGCATATTTTAGGGAATAATATTTAAAAGGACTTATTGTTTTCCTGCTTCCTAAAAAAATTCCCCTGAAAGGATTTATTTGCTGCCATTGTAATGAAATCTCATTTGTATGATACATCTTCCTATAGAAACAGCTGCTGGATGAAATTAATATTAAAAGTATATGTGTTCATAGCTAATCAAAAAATCAGGAAACCCAAATTTTAAGGACCTAACAGCACTCACCTCAGCTCATGTCCACAGTTAGCATGCTTTATTCATTCATTCAGTACATAGTAGGAGCACCCAGAGAAGGGAAATGCTGCTGTGCTATAGAGTGGATTTTCTTAAACTGCGTTTAGAATTCCATCTGGGTTCATTACCAGTGATTTTAGAGGAGGACAGGGTAAGAACAGAGCACATCCCGGTGGCAGCATCACAGGAAGGGTTCAACATGGACTGTCATCCCTGCAATTCCCTTGTCTGGAGTACCACCACCACCTTCCCAATCCGCTGTGCCTGGATTCGCTCAAGCACGCTGGATCCACTCACAGGCCACAGAGAGGCAAAACATCACAGCGCTTACATTCAGAGCTCAGAGAGGAGTCTGGAAGGTTAACTTCTCTTTCTGGCCCACTGGCCTGAAAGTTCCACTGCTGGCAGCTGCTGCAGGGCAGCCAGCTGACCACACAGGCTTTGGTAGGGGGATGAGAGGGTACAATCAAGCTCTTACCCCTGAATTGACTCAGCTGCCTTTGCAACATCAAAGCCTTTGTGACACTCCAGGGGTGCTCCCAGTCCTTTGAAACCATACCCATTTCATGCAAACTTTTACAAATAAATAAATAATTCCTTAGCAGAGGCCAAGCCTGGGAAAATATCAGATCCCAAAAGCAACTATTTCCACAAATTGTGAATCTCTATGTCAGTAGTTATGGTTACAGTTGTGTTAGTGCCTATTAGACAGCACTTATTTTCATTTCCAATGGTATTCTTTAGCAGATGAACACTAAAACAAATTATTATTAACCCATCTATTTAATCTTTTTGGTAAGACTGTAACCATGAACCTCATCCTTTCACTAGCTGGATGAATGGCAGGAAGACAGCTTTTACATGCATACATTTCTCATAAATGTGCCATTAATGTGTGTGTTTGTTTGAACCTAAGTTGTAAATGGAAAAAAAATTACTGCTGATCAAAGTAAAACTTAAGGAGAATGTATAACAAATAAATAGTCTTTCTTTGTTGAAAAGTAAAAAAAAAAAAAAAAAAAAGCAACAAAACTTCACCAACTATTGTCCTTCCTGTAACTCATTTTAAATCCCCCCAAGCCAAAAAAGCATGTAGTATAAAAACTCCTAAACTTGGTAGTTTTGTCTAGGACTGTGTGAGAATACCTGCTGCTGGGCAAGGTGCCAGAACAAACACAAAACTCCATAAACTCCAGAAGAGACAGCTATCAAATGCTACAAAGATATTATCTCTGACTAATACCCGAATTCATGCAATATGTAAGAAAATAAATATTTTGAATGCACATTGATATTTTAAAGCACCAAAATGGCTTATTTCCTATATACAGCACTCAATTTTCAGTGTCTAATTTTCAGAAGATAGCACATGAAGAAATGTGTAGCCTAAATTACTATTAGAATAATTATATTCCACAAAAATGAAATGAAGAGTATGGTTATGATTTATTACAATTAATAAAAATTGTATTTGTAGCCGAGAATTGATGATGTGAAGCACTGGCTTCAAAATGGCTACACATAATGTAGGCATCTTTAATGATTACACATCTGAAAATTTTAATCTTCATTCTTAATTTCAATTATTGACTATATATAAATAAATCTAAAAAACCCTTTATGAATTATTTAATAATTAATATTTGAACATTTAATATAGTATTTATGAAAACATGGAAAGCTGTAATGTCTTGGTTATTGTTACTTGCAAAAATAATGAATATATTCTATTAAATACAAACAGCAGAAAAGAAACTTGCAGACACAAGTTTTAAGAAAGAAGATTATATATTTTATGGTTTATATCTATCTAAACACTGATTATTATTTCATTTGAAATTGATGATCAAAAATTGATTTATTGCTCATTTTCAGTAAAAAGAAAACTGACTGTTGAAGTGTTAAGGATTAGATCACTACTCTGCAAATATTAAATGACAAAATCCCTACAAAACTGATGAACACCAAACCCCACAGGCTTTATGCTTTGAAAATGTACAAATTTAGCAATAAAATACACATAAAATAGCATATTAATTTAATATAGTTTAATGGTGTTGCTGGGTAAATATTGAGCTCTAAGATTTTAATATTCACATTATTTCAGTATGGATCAATATACTGTCTAAGTAATGTTTACATTTTCAGTTGCTATAATTCTTTACAAAGCCCTTGTGAGGAACAAAATCACAATTATATCCCTGTTAGGAATCATTACACTTGCATGGTGATATGCATTTATGGATTGTCATTTAGTAAAAATGTAAAAGAAAAACATATATGTTGAGACCCATGTACATAGACATCAAGAGCTTACATGCACAGAAGTGAACCATCAGCCTGCTTCGGATGAAAAGAATATTGCAGTGTGTAGACTTCTGAAAGTACAGTTATCCTGCAGTGAGGAATTTGCAGAATCTAAAGGACCCTACAGGGATCAAGGAGTGATTTGTGTTAACAATGCAGTTGTGCTGCAAGACAAAGAAGAAATGCTTTTTTTTTCATCTTTCTAAATATCAGGTTTAATAGGACAGAAGCAACTAATCAATAAATTTTCAACTTAAATTAATAGCTCATAATTTTAGTTTGTTGGAGTTTTTTATTATTTTAGTACTTGGCTGAGTTTTTTTAACATGTTAGTAATACCAAAATTGAACTAGTATTCACTAAAACCTTTAAAAATTACACTGAAATGCTACACTAGAAATTGGTGCTGTCTGGCATGAAAAGAGCATGTTAAGATCTGCACACAACTTCCTTCAGCAAGCAGTTTCACAAAAAAAATTGTTTCTCAGCTTTCAATAATGTTGTCTCAGTTAATGGAACACCACACTGATGCAGGATCCCAACTTGTTCTGGATGTAGTGCCATCCCATTATCTCAACAGCACCCAAACCTCCTCATTCTACTCTTGGGCACGACGTACATTTGTTATTGCTAGCAATGTTTTTCATTCTCAGAGCAAAACTCAGCTTGCAACATTCATGCAATATAAGTTAATTACAAATATTGCATCTTTATCTCTGACTGTTTATTGAAACAATGCTTTCTCATTGGTTATTGATATCCTTTGGCTGAAACAGAAGCTCCCTGTCTGTCAAGACTTCAGACAGCCAGAAGTGAGAAAAATGGAATGCTTTGTAAGACTACAGCAGCCCTCCAGCACATGCACACACACGGAGCTTGTGTGCAGGCAAACAGGCTACAGGCTTCTGCAGCAGGAAACCTGGTGCTCTGAGCCAGGAGCCAGACATGGAAGAGGACAGAGTAGAACATTTGGTCCAGAAAAAAGAAACTTTCAGTGTCTGGTCTTGGAAAATAAAAAGGAAAGCAAAAGGAGAAATAGCATAGAGTTAAGACTGTATTATCTGAAAAGTTTTTCAAAACAGTTTCTTCCCCTCCTCTGATGCTCCTTCACGTAAGAGTTTCCTGGCCAAGGCGAGGGCGAAGCAAGAACACTTGAATCCAGACAATTTAGCTGATATTGTTTCTTTCTACTGCGTTTTGGCAGACAACTGTGCTTCTCTCAAATCCCACAGACTGATAAGAAAAGTTAATTTCACCAATTTATTCTCTGAAAGCCTGAGTCCCAGTAGGAATACTGCATGAAAATGTTTGGCAAATAAATCTACTGTTTGGCGGATATTCAAAATTATACTGGAAGATGTCTGAACCATTTTTTTCCGGCACAGCAAATTTTTTCAGGAAAAGAAAAAAATAACTTATTTTTAGTTTAATTTCCTTGTTTTCCAGAGATAGAACTATTTTTAAAAACTACATAATTCAATGTAATAATCTATAGATTAATAAAAAACAAATCAGGGTAATGCATTGTCTTTTCCCTTTTGAGAATAACTATGACTTGCAAATCAATGAGCTGTATTTCCAATATATATATATAATTTTAAAACACTCTGATAATATTGTAAGATAGGGTCACTTTACTATAACTACTTGCTTAGAACTTCAAAAATATTCTGAAATAAATATATTTGCATTTGTCTGCAACACAAAAAAAGTATTTTTGAAATTAAAAACCCTTTAATTACAAATTTGCTAACTAAGAAATTATTTTTCAGGACTAGAAATTTAAACTTTTCTTCTGAAATACCTGAAAACTTGTCCTTCCATTTCATCTTATTTCAAGAGAACTCAAGTGACTACCAGGCAGTGGTAAGAATACAAATTGCAATCACACATTTATATCAAAATTCTGCAAATTATAATTGGGAAGGGTTTTCCTCAAGAGAATATCAATAAAGCAGCCCTGTTCCATGCCCCATGCCATGAGTGTGGCACATGCACCCCTGAGCCCTGCACCACTGGTGTATCATGGGGGTTACATGTACTACATGTGATAAGTCCCTGTAAAATTTAAAGATTAGAAATCTTCCACCTCCACACACAATCTAGTCTGATGCTTATCTTCTGTCACAGTTAGAAAGCTTTCCTTAATGATACAACCTAAATTGCCTCTGATGCATTTTCAGCCCATTATTTCTTGTCCTAGTGCCAAGCACATGGAGAACAATTTCTTCTTTTCCTCTTTGCAACAACCTTTAAATATTTGAAGGCAGTTATCATGTCTCCACTCAGTCGTCTCTAGACTAAACAAACACAGTTCTTTCAGTCTTTGTGCTGGGGTCATATTTTGTAGACCTCTGATAGTTTTGTTACTCTACTCTGGATTTTTGCCAATGGATCCCACATCTCTCCTGAAGAGCAGTGCCCAAAACTAGACATGGTATTCCGGCTCAGACCTCACCACTGCTCTCTGCACACTGCAAACAATTCATGTGTCTTATGCTTAGCATTCCTGTTAACACATCCTTGAATGCCTGCTTCTTTTATTGGAGTATGACAGAGGTTACATATATTGGTTCAGATCCTCTAAAATACTGAGTTGCTCTTTGGGCAGAAATATCGCTTTGTCCCTCTGCAGGTGATTATTTCTCTGCCTTTGTACTTGTCTTTACTGAACTCCATCATATTTCTGGCCATTTCTTCTGTCTCTCAAGATTAATTCCAATCTGTTGTAGCTTAGTCCTGGGGGCAGCTAAGCACCACAGAGGCGCTTGCTTCCTCATTCTGAGGGATGTTGGGAGTGAGGAAATTTGCAAGGGTGAAAGTGAGAAAACTCATGAGGTGAGATGAAGACAGTTTAGTAATTAACTCTCAGAGTGCATCTCCAGTTCTACCAGAAAAAGAAATTTCTAGAAATTTAGCTCATGATTAATCAGACTTTACAGCCTTAGCAAAAGCATAGATAACAAATACAGTATATGGATGCAATAGTTGTACATTTTATGCCAATGGTTCCCACATGTCCTGGTGTGGTGGCCTCATTATGTTTATGACAAAGAGCTCATGTGAGCATTTATGGATCTTCTATGCAGGAGATCTAAGTGAGAAATGTTGAATCTACCATTTTATATCTGGCAATATTGGTAGGACTCTACCAAACACAGTCTGTAGACTCATGCAAGTCCGTATGTCTCAAAAACAAGAAAATAAGAACACTAAGTTTCTTCCCTTAATTCAACTGACAGTTGAACAAAAGCATACAAACCAAGATAATCTTAGCCTCCAAATAATTTGATTTATACAACCAGCCATGACTTGAAAAGGTATGTAATATATAGATGGACCTGTTTTTCCTCACAGCTGACAAAGATCTATTCTTGATGGATCGATCCTCGCAGGACCTTTGGCAAAGTGATGCTTACATTTTTACTGGTTTAGTTTAATGCAGTTTTGAAACTAATCTGTTAGCAATTCCCATGAAGTGTACTTTAAGTTTTCACTGTGGAGCAGCCATCAGGGCACAGACTGTACTCCATTTTTATGGAATGCACTCAGAAGACGGGAATACACTCAGAGGAGCAGGCTGGAATGAGCCCGGAGCCTGAAGTGTGTGTGGTGTGCAGGGTGCTGTCGTCAGTCACTCACGCACTCTGCAGATCCCTTTGCAGTTACCTGGATCACTAGACACAGGCACCAGAGAGCATGGAGTCACTTCTGGCACATGTAATGAGGTGGTGATATAGGTATGGGATTCTTCTTTCAAATGGATTTATTAACTGCACAAAAAAAAATGACCTCAACTAAATGTGGGCTATCTTTTAATAGCTGCAACTTGCCCATATTGGTATCTCGTAGTTCATTCTCATACAGCAACAAGAAGAAGGAAGATCAGTTGAATTTTAGCATTTATTCCCTCGTATTGCAACCATTTACCCATATTTCATATAAGGTCTCCTCTAGGTTTACTGAACCCTCCCAGCCCACATAAAGGAAATTGTTGGGTTTTTGTTTTAAGCAGACCAGTGCATGAGGCCAGTATGTTATTAATTTCAGCAGAGTAGCTTAAGGAATGAAATGTTAATGAAGTAAATAGCAATGTTTAATCATATGGGAGTAAACACATCTGCATTTTCACAGACTGAAAGAATACTTTTCCAGATAACTATATTTCAGTGATGAAAGACCACACTGAAACAGAAATTCCATGAGCTAATAACATGCTGCATTTAATGGAGGGCAACTTGATACTCCTCATGGTTAAATACTACAAATGATGAAGACACAAAGCATGAAAGCTCAGTATTTGCATTAAAGAAAAAGCTTCAAAATTATAAGCTCATTTCAACTACGTTAGGCTTTTCAGATATTGGATCATTTTGGACAGTCCACATTTTTTTTTTAAAAAAGCACAGGATATTGTGCAGTGAGTTTCAAGAATGACATTTGTTTTGCTGGCTTATGGAAATGGGGAATCCTTCCATTTGTCTTTAACAGTAAATGATAAATCCAGTGCTGTCAACAGATTTGCTATACCTGGCAATGTGCAGATGAATAATACTTTAATAAATAAAAGAGTTTTCTATTCCAGTAATAACAAAGTGAGTAATCTTGTTGAAAGGAAAAGCCGGGCAAATGTGAAGGGTTACACAGATGCTCCCAAATGGCTCATTCCCCAAACAGTTGTATGAACCCATAATAAATGCAATCTTAAAATTTAAAATAATTGTTAGTTTTATCTTTAGAATTTGAAAATGTGAGTCCTTTTGTTGTGTCTCAGCAGACTGAATTGTTTTACATGAAGACAGAATACATTCTTCTCTCTACTCTTCAGTTTTAGCAGAATGCCACTGCAACGCCCAGCAGTAACTCAGTGTGTGCCAAACATGAATATTTTTAAGCATCACTTGAGTTTTAGAGGCTACAGTAAGTGATGGGAACACAATCGTCTTGGGAATCTACAAATAACTTTAGAAAAGCTCATAAATCTGGCTTTCATGTTTAGGTTTTCAACAGCTTTATGAAATATGTCAAAACTTGAACACAGTGAGTTCATTTTCCTTCGAATTTCTGAGGATTGACTTCTCAATCTTTTTTTGATATGCTGCAGAGAAACAAATAAAAAGGACTTGGCTTTAAAAACTTAGGCATCAGCAAATTAGTTTTTTTAAATTTGCTTTTTTATTTTTATTTTTTTTGTATCAACAGAGGAAAAACTAAGTAGGGCAGCCTAAAGTATTCCCTCATCAAAACAACCACAAAATGTTTCTGTTTAACACACAATATATTACAACATACCAAACAAAATATTAACAAAAATGTGATGTATAATTAAAAGGTCTTTTCCTTAAATTGTTTAAAAAAGATTAATCATAATGACTAAGCACAACAGAAACCTGGAGAGCTGCATTCAGAAGTCCCATGCAAACTCTCTACTTATAGGGAAACACATGCATTACAGAGACAATTAGTAGGGAATTTTGAAAATATGATCTAAAGAGTGAGTTGAAATTACATCAAAGTTCAACAGCAAAAATCTTTAAAATTGTCTGAGAATCACAAAAATGAGCCTACTCAAAGAGATTACCTGGCATCACACATGGTGCAACTGCTGTGGAATGCTGCCCACTGCAAAACTAGACCTGATTTAGGCTGCTTTCAGAAACTCCCAAAAGAACTGCTATCAAGATTACCTCTGGTCTATAACTTCCCTGAGTAGTCCTTGGCAGGAATACTTTTTTATGTGTAATAACATCTCCTCTTCACTTAATCTATGTCACAAATTGGAAGATCCCACAGGAAGAATGGAAAGCAGAGACATTTAATCCTCAAGCACTAAAAGTAGCAAGTGGAGTTGCCAGCCCACACATAGGAAAAAAAAAACCCCTACGTGTTCAAATATTTGACCAGGTGGGTTTTATCAATTATGTTTTAAAATAACCATTACTCAAGAAAAGTTTTTTGGAGAGGACCACTTTCTTCATAGGTGCTAAACAACAGACATTACTAATGATTTCTAGTTGAAGATTATTTTCATGAATGATTGTACTTTTTAGCATTACAATAATATAAGAACTTTGACTATATTGTGACAGCAAGCTGGGACTGTCTTCTATATAACTGAGGGAGAAATATTTATGTTGTGAATGCAGAATAAGTTTAAAGCTATGATAGTTGGTGGGGTAATGGTTGGGTACTTGACACTACATTTATTGTCTTTGATCTTATTTTTCAGGTTAAAGATAAGCATTTGAAAAGGATTTGTTTTAATAAAGCAAAAAAAATGAATTCACAAACCACAGTCGTAAGCTGTGCATGGTAACAAATGATGCTTTTCTAAAAGTAACCAATTCCAGTACCTGTCTGAGGAATTGAATACACCAAACACATTTGCAGCAAATCACCCCACTGTTTTCTTCTAAGAGTCTACAGGAGGCAGAGCAGACACTGTGCCAGTGACCTTATCAAATGCTAGAGGAAAACAGAAGTCTAACATGTTGTTGCTGCGAATAAGAAATTTGAAACATAAAGCTTATTTGGAATTCAATCTTATTCCTGATTAGGATTTCAGATGCATTTGGGATTTCAACATGTAATAACATTTCTGCTTTTTTTCATGACTTATTTCTGATTTAACTTTTTTTTCTGTGACAAAGATAATAGAACAATATTAATTCGACGTATTTGATATTTGCATCTGGTCTTGCAGGAACTCTCTTAATGAAGGTAAAATAAAAGTATGACACTAAAGGTGAAGCTATTGAAGTGCTAATCTGAAGTGGTAATCTAAAATCAATTCACAAGAAAGTCCACTTCTGTTTACTGAAAATCAAATCTTCTAAAAACCATTTTTTAAAAAAAGATCTTGTAAATTCCATATGGAATTTGAGTTTGTTTTAAATTTGAGCTTGCCAGTTATGGCACAGTTAAATACGGAGAACTAGGCAGACTTATTATGGTAGTGGACTTTCAGTGACTTCTCATGCTAGCTGGGCAAAGTTTGTAGGGTCAAACTCCTGACCCTGTCCTCCCTTCTGAGTTCCTTTCCTATATTCCTGCTGTTCTTCGTCTAAGAATGGTGCCCAATTGAGTGTCTAGTACTTTCTTCTAGTCTATCTGGATTTTACCTCAAGTACTTTAGCTTTAGTGAAGGCAGAAAGCCTTTTCAAGAGGCTGTCATTGCATAAGCAGGCAGTTCCAATCTGAAAACCAAAGGATACTCAACAAGTACTGTCCATGAGCAACTGGTTTTTGAACTTAAATGCAAAATAAATACCCTGAAGCACAAACAATCACAGTTTTCAAGCAAAACTAGTAGTTATTTTCTAGTCACACATCTGGATATCTTAGATAAAATACAAATGCTCAATGCTTCTCTCCTGCAAACGAGTTTTCTAGTAAATGTATGTAAATAAATATTTATCATATCTGACTCTGCCCCAGTCCATAATTATCACTAAAATCCATGGGAATAAGGTGGGTGTATCAGGAATACAGCTTTAGTCCTCTAATAATGTAAACTGTCATGAAGGTAACTGTTTGCTTGCACACATACTATATTGAAGTATATACACTAAGAGAACAAGGAAAAAAAATATAATCTAGCTAGTCCTACATAAGGAAAAAGTTTAAAAATGTCCTGCCCACTCACTGGATCATGTGTGTATTTTTATTTTAAAATTCTATTAAATTTAAAATTGAGGAGCTAGCATGATAGCTCTAATACTACCCATAGAATGTTTTTTTAAAATGACATTACTGATTAAAGTGTAATGCATTTGTCCTTATGCTGTGGACTGATACTGGGAGAGCTATAAAGCCATCATTGCTCAGTGTTAATGGAGGCAAGAACTCACTGCACAACACTGGAATACTGGGGTTAAACAGAGAAATAGTAATGATGTGAATTGGAGGGAATTCAATAAGTCCTTCTTATTAAAGAGAGGCCAGTGTCATACAGACTTTGAAGGGAGGGGAAAGCTATGTCTTCTCCCAAGAAGATACACACATAAACTCCAAAGTGGTTTTTAAT
Source organism: Chloebia gouldiae (assembly GCA_003676055.1). NCBI lineage: Eukaryota > Metazoa > Chordata > Aves > Passeriformes > Passeridae > Chloebia > Chloebia gouldiae. The sequence continues at coordinate 19,131,008 of QUSF01000002.1, read as the reverse complement.
GACTTCACAGCTAAACAAAACTATATGGCATTGTTAACATGCTCTTCTCTGCTATATATAAGAGTATCACAAACAAATATGACAGTTAAAAATTAAGTAATCCCATACTAAACTTAAAACAGTAGTTTTATCAACTACAACTTTATCATAGCTGATTACCTCTCCAGTTTGAAATAAAGCTGAAATCAGGTAGGAGATGACTAGAGAAGGAAAAATCAAAATACTTTGACTAGCAACTTTTATATTATTTAATAAATAAAAGGAATACATCAGGTTTTTTCTGCTCATTAAAAGCTGAATCTATTTACTAAGATACACTTTGGTAGTGCCAGTATGATACAGTCACAAAGCATGCACATCAGGGTGACAGCTAAAAAGCAACAGAGAGCTTGGCACATAATCTAAAACTAAATCTGTATGTAATTTCCTTCCCTTTGTTAATTGAAGATTAAAACTAAATCAAGGGGAAGCCTTCTATGAGGCTACTTCCAACAACAGATGACTCAACTAGCACCTGAGAATTTGTTGTGCTTGTGTGTACTGAGGTTCTGAACTTCCTGTTTCAATAAAATACCAAACAAGTTGTGTTTCCTTTACAAATAAGCTATTACATCAAACCCTGTTCCTATAATTTTAGTTTTTGTCCTCATTCCAACATTTTCTTTGGCAAATGTAGAAACATTCTAATTAAAGAGAAGAGAAAAACAAGCATCATTCATCATGGTAAGAATGAATGCTCTGGAGAACATCCTTACTGGTTACTTGTTCATTCAGATTAATTTGGCTTTTTAAATGCACTTAACTATGGCATGTATTTCTCTGAGAGAAAACATGGGTAGCAGGGTTTCCACTAATAGTGTCCTGTGAAAGCTATTAAAGGTAATAATTCATCTAATGCTATACAAATGTAATACCACCTGTGTAAAGTATTTAAAAGTATTTTTAGAACACCATAATACTTTAAACACACTATTCTTTAACATATAATTTGAACTTTCTGAAAGTGGAAATGTTCCTGTGTTGTCGTCAGCATGATCTATAAGAAAAGATCAATAAGAATCCTTTCCAATGTCCTCTTTCCTTAATTATTACATTTTGACCTCTGTCTATTTCATTTGCAATTACCCATGAGAAAGACAAATTCCCATGAGAAGGTAAATACCAGACCTGCAAACACAGTATAATTATCTGCTTAAGTACAATACAGCCTATATATTACAACATATGTGGTTTCTTTTCTAAATTTATTTAACCAGAAAACTGGAAGTGCTGATTCACCCAGGCAGAAGCTCAAAGTTACAGTGACTCTATAATAGGAATTATAACTAATCAAACAAATGTCATTTTGGATAAGTCCATGTGCACATTGTATCTTTGTGGAGAGCACTACCTCTTTGTCTTATAAACCAAAGGCTTCCAACAAATGAAGCTAAAACCCCAGTCAGCTGCTCAGGGTTGTGTTCTAGACAAATCTGAAATGCAGTAGAAAAACATCCATTGTAAATGGCTAAAGCTAGTAGAGGATGCAGAAAATTTCTGATGAAAGAAATAACCACTACAATGTCTGCAACACCCTCCAAAGGCATAATGAAAATAGAAATAGTACAGTTAATCCTGGAAAAACCCTATGTTTGAGGAATGATCTCATCAAAAACGAGAATGACTTGGCAGCGCTGTTGAGAAGGCAGCAGCCCTACAGCAGTGGTGAGATGTTTTTGGGGAAAGCACACAACAGGAGATTGGATGCAGTGTGCACTCACAGCCCAGAGAGTCAAACATATCCTGGGCTGGATCAGAAGCAGTGTGACCAGCAGGGCAGGGGAGGGAATTCTGCCACTCTGCTCTGCCTTCTTGAGACCCCATCTGGAGAGCTGCATCCAGCTCTGGGGCTCTCAGCATAATAAGGACATGGAACTCTTGGAGCAAGTCCAGAGAAGATCACGAAGGTGACCAGAGGGCTGGAGTGCCTCTCCTACAAAGACAAGCTGAGAGAGTTGGGATTGTTCAGCTTGGAAGAAGAGAAAGCTCCTGGGAAAGTCTAGAACAGCCTTCCAGTACTTTCAGGGGGCTATGAGAGCTGGAGAGAGACTTTTTACAAGGATATGTAGTGACAGGACAAGCAGAAACGCCTTAAGATGAAGGAGGGTAGGCTTAGATTAGATGTTAGGAAGAAATTCTTTACTGTGAGGTGGTGAGGCACTGGAATAGGTTGCCCAAAGCTGTGGATGTATCCCTGGAAGTGTCCAAGGCCAGACTGGATGGGACTTTGAGCAGCCTGGTCTAGTGGAAGGTGTCCCTGTCCATAGTGGAGGGGGTTGCAGTTTGATGATCTTTAAGGCCTCTTCCAACTCAAACCATTTTAAGATTCTATGAACCTCCAGAAAACAAACAAACAAACCCCATATACAACTAAAACAAACAAACCAACCAGAAGCGAAAACCCCAAGAAAAAGTATAATCTGCTTTTAATATTAGATGAACCACTATGTGTCCTTCAGCATCTCCTACATGAGCAAGCAGCAACCAGCCCAACCTCATCACACAGAGAATAATTATGGGATCACACTATGGTACTGCTTCAAGAAGCACATCCTTAGTTTCATAAATATGAGCTTAGCCAAACCAAAAACCCAATGGGATGGGACAAACAGATCTTTCAATTATTTATGCCGTTCCTATTTTACAGTTTTTCTTCTAAACCACAATCAAGTAAACTATATAGTTTCACATAGTAAGGTTTTGTGCAAAACTTAATTAACATCATAGTTATCTACCTCCTTCATGTTAGATTAAACCCAGAACTTCAATAATAGTATTCAATAAAATCTAGAGTTTGGCCTTGCTTTGTGTTGAAACTTCAGCTGTTTCAAGGACATACAATGTACCTTGATTCAGGTAGGAATCTCTGAGGCTAGGCAAAACTTCTGGTAGATGACTAAAGTTTTGGGACAAGTTTTTCAGTTTTAACATGATAGTGAGGACACGTGTTAACTAATTCTTAAATGTGTATTAAACTAATTCTTAAATGTGGATTTTCTTTGATTTTAGAAAGTTAATACTAAACAGGTTTTTTATACTTTTCCCCTAGATTGTCCTAATATGTTCAAAACATATTAGTTTAAAAGATAGTTATTAATTGTTACTGTTAAAACAGCCAACAAAATTCCACTCCATTCAGACTACCTATAAAATTCCTGTCCCTCAGGCAAACATACAGCTGTTAGACTTCTCTCTCTAGAATAGATTTAAAAGTTGGCATGACATGCAGCAAAGACTATTGAAGGTGAGCAGAATCAGGCTGCCTCATCTTCACAGGTAAAAGCCTCTCATGTGAATCACTGCCAGAATTTCCTGCTTGAAATGCATTTGATAAAGCCTCCAGGACACAAATAAATCTGGTAGAATGAAATATGGGTAAAGTGTGACCTTTCAGTCAGATTGGGGAAAAAAAGTACAGAAATATTCTTCTGAAGATCAAAAGGTCCCTGGTGCAGACACTATCATTTTTCTTGGATTTGTACAGTGCATTGAAATACAAAGTCTGCTTTCATGTTCAGTGGAAAATAATGAAGAAATACTACCTTTGTAATAGCAATATATTGGCTAGCAAAGTGAGACTCTTTTTTGATAGCAGCCTCTGGAACTGACTTCAGGCAAATATTAAATAATATTTTTAAAAATTATGAATTTAGATAATCTTTTAAATACTTGTGATAAATAAATAACTCCAATACACAAGACATAAACATTGTAAGAAAAACATGACAATGGAACTTCATGTCTTTGAAAAAACCTCCAAAGTCTACAACAGAACCTTATCAATACATAATAAATCACAAAACAGTAAGAACAAGTACAGAAGTATATTAACATATAAAAAAAAACATATACTCACAAGCACAGTAAGTCAAAATCATCATTACAAAGTAAATCAGCTGATGATGGAATTTAGTATGACAACTGTCTTATGAATACATTTTAAATTTTTTTTTTTTTTTGTGGTTGTGTGGTTGGAGAAAAGGTATGGGAGTTAGGAATCAAAGGAGATTATTAAAATGCTTATATGAGGGAAATTAAGACTAGCAGGAAAAAAATCTGGCTCATATTCAAGGAGTATTCATATTAGTTGTGAATTACTTCAGCCTTTATTTTGGAGGACAGAATTCTGCAGTTAAGACTGTAGCTTAGACAAACTGATGAAAGTGCCTGAGAAGACGAGCTATATGAGCTAAAATGTACACTCTAAAGCTCTCAGGAGATGTAATTGAGAAATACATTCAGAAAAATATCAGGTTGTAGGCCATGATCCTACCCTGTGGAGACACTGTCATGGACTTCAGTGTCATATTCTCTTCCAAGACCATGAACAGAGTTGCAGTACAACTTTTTGCTTATGACTAAATGAAGAAACAACAAGGAATTTATTAAAAATAAGGGAATTTTAATTAAATAAATAAGATTCACTTTCGCTGGAACCATTGCATAACATTGAGTGGGATGTCAGATTTGTAACTAATTTTATTCTGTGGATATAGTATACTACAACTATAATAAACAAAAGCTAACAAGAGCATCTTAACAGCTCCACTAAAACTGCCAGACCAGAATTTTTCCCTTCCCAACATAGCTATAAAGAGTCTCCCCAAAGTTCTACCATATTTTGGCTTCTTCAGCTATTCCATCTAGAACTACTGTTAAAAAAATGATAATATAAGGATAAGAGCCCATAATTCAACACATTTTTCCTCTTATAAAACAACAGCTCTTGATATACACATTTTTCTGTGCTACATAGAAGTAGCTCTTTACAAGTTCACCTTTTAAATAAATGGAATATATTTTGGACTGACAGCATTTTAAGTATTACAGATAAACTCTCCATATGCTGTTATGCAATAAAATACACATAAACAAATACAATACACATAAACACTTTGCTTCTATCGTAACGAGTCTGAGGATCAAGCAGGATTTCTGAAGCTTTAGCTGTATAACCCCTGTGGGGCTCCAAAGGCTTAACCAACAAAAAGTCATTATATGCAGGAGCCAGGAGGATTTCTAGCACATCCTGGAAACTCTGATTTTTCCATTTTGTTCATATATGGAAGACAAAACTCCAATTTTTCTGTCACTACCATCCATACATGCAGTTGGTTTCACTCATGTAATACTGAACATGTACAGAGAAACATTTTTACTGAAGGATAAAGCCATTTAGATGGCAGTGACTAAAACAACCATGATATTTCTAGGCATTACGAAAATATACATTACTTACAGTAGGAAAAGATTATTAAAATCTGATTATTAGCATCAAGCACTTTTGCAAAGTGTACGTGACCATCTGCCACTGAGCTTGTAATGAATCATACAGACAAACACAATCACAGTGCAACATCACCAGAAGAGAAAAGACAAAGGCACATAAACTTGACTATGTTTTTTTCTGCCATGGAAAGAAGATCAAAGTAAAATTTTGATTGTGTTTTTAAATGATAACACAGTTTCACCAAGTGATTTTCTAGAAGTGTAAGATTCCAGTTCAGATGATAATGTAAAAGCATGTGTAATGCACGCATAATGTGCTACAACTGCAGCAAAGTAGAAATTTACCAAATCTACATCAACAGAGCAATAGAAACATCTGCTCTTCCTCACAATTAGTATTGGCCTGGGTCTGTTCTTATTACCTATATACTAGTTTCAGCCTCTTTACTGCAGTCTTTGCTTGCTCTTCTGGTACTTTGTTATCTCCTTCTAAACACATCCCAGTGTTTCTTTTCATTTAAGAATGTCTTTTCAAGAAACTCAGAAAACAACCCCAAAGCAAAGAAACAAAACCTGCAGTTTTGTCTTATGAAATGTAGTCTATGTGCTGAGAAAATTCTGGATTGCAACAAGCTGTCAACCACCTCCTTTTAGCAAAAAATTTACATTCACTCATTTTTCATTTCCATGTTAGTCCAAACTATTCAAATGCAGAGAGGAAACTAGTGACATACATCACAATTACAAGCAAAATAAACAATGAGAAGTTTTTGTGACCAAAGTGCACCAAGGTATCAAGATTCTGTTAATCAGATATATGAGGCCATCGTACTATCAGCAAGAACCACACAGTGATAAAAAGGAATTACAGAACTATTTTTATCCTGGAAAATTAGCTATGTAGATAAAACATAGCTCTTTTTAGGAGCTAATTGGGGTCTTAAAGTTATTTGTAAGTCATTGCAGAACATAATCATGTGCTCCTAGATTATAGTCATGTGTACAGATTAAGCACATCAGGCAGAGAAACCACAGAAGCAGGTGGGCAGATGGACTCCTGAGCAACCATCAGATGCATCCATAAAGTCCAACAGGTTTCTAGAACTGTTTTATCTTGGCTATTTTGCTGTATATGCTATGAATATCTGACCATACTACATTTTTAAAAACAAATTTTAGATAAAATTGGCCTTTTGACTCCACAGGTCTTTGTGAATTAACATTTAAATAATTTCTTGTATTCCACAAGAAAATGAAATGATGCTATGTCTTCCTCCTTCCAGTTTGAGCCAATTTCCCTGGTATGGAAGCAGGATGTACTCCAAGTTCTCATGTATTCACTGGTAATAAAGGATAAAATTAGTGCCAGGCTCAACAATCTATCTTTATTAAATAAAAATAGTAATTTGTATACGCATCCTGAATATGTAAAATTTCCTTTTTTTCTTGTCTGTTAGTAATGTGTTGAATACAGGGATTATTCTGAGTTTCACAGATGTAACACAGAGAGAGAAACAACAGTGAAGGACTATAATACTACAAAAGTAGCATATAACTTGCACAAAGTAATAGCCTGGTAGTACCTTTTTAAACCTAGGAAGTAAAATGAGATGCCAAGTAGATGATTATTGCTCTCTCTTGTAACATAATTACTACTAACATCGAAAACATGATAAATGAAGGTAAATATTCTCAGGGTTCTTTTCATTAGACTGGCAGTTGAAGTGCTTAAAAAATTCTCCACATGCATTAACCTGAACATTATAAAAGTTCTACCTGCAGCCACAGTAAGCTTTAGCAAGTGAAACTTGTATGTGAGTGTGGATTGTATTGTAGACAGGAACCCAATTATAATTTACTTTGAAGTTTTCTACAGCATCCAAGGTATTGAGAGGACTTGCTTCTTATTAGGTACAATAAACACATACATGCCAATAAAAAGGAGTTGAACAGTATTAGATTTTTAAATAGATAAAGAAAACAACATATTGGAAGCAATGCCAAATAGGAAGATGTTATCAGTATTTACTTTCACATTCTGGAAATGTGGAAGGAAGGTCTTACAATGGGACTTTAGAATTTACATTTCTGGGAGTGCTAGCTGAACTATTCAGAAACCAGGATTCTGGCTTTCAAAATCATGCTAAAAAATATGGTTTTTATTTACTTGCTGCCTTCTACTGCCATTTTGCAGAGGAACATTTTCATGCTTCTGTAACCATGAGGAATAGAATTATTTCCCCTAAATTTAAACTATCATTTCTTTCTTAATTGAATTAGTTCATAATCTAGGACATAACGGACTAAAAGGACAGAGAAACATAATCATTGGCAACACCCAAAAACAAGGCAAGATTAATCTTTTACCCCAAAACTCTTGAGCAAATGTGTAACAGCTGCAATTTCAAATACAACCTAAACTACTCAGGCAAAGAACATATTAAATGGCTCTTAGGCTTATCCAAGCTCATAGATCAGAGACACATTCTTACCTGAAGATGCAAAGGGAGACATACTAGGATTTTTGGAAGTGTCTAAATCTACCCTGATAACCTCTGAAAATCTGTCATTCATTTATGAACATGAAACATTTTGAAGTTTTAAGCACAAAGCATTTTCCAGTACAGAATATGTGGCTATTCCATTTCAGAGACATTGTTAAAAGTTGATTCTAACAGCTGAGATTGGAACAGAATATAAAAATTAAAAACAGAATAAGGATTTAGTAATCACTTATTCCTCTGGTTTTATTCTCCTGCCTGTAACTTTTATTTCTGCTGAGCTTGGCAGATATCCCACACAATGGGGGATATCCAGTATTACACAGTCAAGTCTTATGTCTCATATGAAAAGCATATGGAGTATGGCTTTCCACCTATTTTCATTGAAACCAGGCTGATTTTCAGATGCCTAGTAAGCTGGAAAAATGACACAATGCATAAATGGATAAAACGTTCATGTACAACAGATGCACTACCAGCTACAGTGTATTTGATGTCCACATGCAGAGCTGTTATACAGTCCCAAACTGTCCTGAATTTCAACAATTAGTATTTAGGATTCACAACTCTACATTTATAGAAGAATATTAACTAGAAAAGAAGACTAAAAAGAAAAGGACAATATAAGAAACACTCTCTCCCTTATTTCCAATTCTGAATACTTTAATTTGTGTTTGTCTTCTGTTCATTAAAATTACTTCATTCCACCAGCTGTGATATGGTGCAATACTTAGTAAGCCATCTGTGAGTTCATTTTTTTGGAAACAGGTGTCTACTTCTGACATGGAAGAGCCAGAAAAGAGATGGAATTTGATAAATGAACATTTAATAAAGTTACGAACATTGAGAAATCAATGAAAGGGAACCAAGTTTCACTTATTGTAAGACCTGATTTGGACCAGCCACAAAAGCCAATATTTGAACTATTGGTAACATCTCTTGAAAATGCTTGCAATTGTTTAACTAGTCCACAGAATGTTTGGTGAGAAATCTGTATCTTTTAAAAAAATCCCACCGTGTAAAGTTAATGCAAATGGTAACTGTGTGACAATTCACACATTCTGGTTTATTTTAAAAATACACTTGTATTTCAAATAAAGACAGTTCCTGGCTACTGTTCATGTCATTAACAGTTTTAAAAGCCTCGGGCCATTCTCTGTAAGAAGGGCATCTGCAAATTACAATAATGCAGAACAGACTCACATTTTGTTTACTTCAGCAGCTTCTGATCATTTTCCATGACAGATGTATCACAAAAAGGTTCTGACTGATACTGGAAAAGTCTTCTAAATGAGAAGCCCCCAGTTTGCCTTTAAAGCATCACTTTTTTTTTTTTTTAGTCCTTGAGGCTATCAGTTTATTGAAATAGCTCTCTTAAAAGCATGTGCTATTTTTCTTTATTGGGTGTACTGTAGTCTAAAACTGTGGGCCAGCAGAGTTAGGTCAGAGCTAAGTGAGCACAGACTTTCTGCCCCAGTGCAGAACCAGCAAGGTAAAAAGATATGAAGCCCACTTTACATCAAATAAATGTTCAAAAATAGAGGTTTTAAAAGTAGAGAAATTAAGCTATCAAAAGTTAATGAAGAGCAATATGATTTTTATGCAAAATTCTTGGCTTTTTCAGTTCATGATGTCCATGAAATGCAGTTTTAAAAAATTATTCACTGTTGATATTATGTTTAAATAAGTTTTCTTCAAAAAAATTCTGAAAGTAAAAGCAGCAATCAAGCCATTGATAATTGAGAATAATTTGTTTGGTTGCAAACTTCTCAGCCAAGAAGGTTTTTGTGTGGGAAATAATAGTCTATGAAGCAGTCTCACTCTGATGCTTATAGCAATTGGAATAACTATGTTCTTTTGCATGTCATTGATGGAATTAATAATATAAAATTAAGTTGTCGCAATATTGCAAAGAAATTTGAAAGTAACAATTTTCAATATTAAACCCACTGCTGCCTTATATTGGAGTAATTGTGCTTAACAGTTTGCAGGCATTAATATTAGCTTGTGCCTGATAAGTTTAATTTAATGTTTGTGAGAAAATTCAAGAATTATTTCAACTATATTAATTATAGTTTTATCATCTGAAGAGGGATATTTTTTTCTATAAGCACTTTTCACATGGAGGTCCAACATAAACATTTTTCTTTCTTTCATCAAAGTCATGAGGTTTGATGAGAGAAATGAAAGGATGAAAAAGCTTATTAAATCACTTTATTCGTACTGCTGCCAGCACGGGATTTTCCTTCATATTTTTCAGTGTTTTGCCATCTGTATTACTCATACAACAGGGATTCCATTGCTTCTCATGAGAGGCTTTTCTACAGTCTCATAGATCTTAGCTTCAGAAGATATATCTTTATACTCTGTATGAAACTAAAACAAATTTTAGGCCATGACTCCCTACAGTTTCCCTGCCTGCTGTAGTGCTGCTTGGAATACTTCCCAGCTGGCTGAAAACTCAGTCCATTGCAAGTCCATCCTTCCTCACTGTGGGCTGCACTGGGGCTCCAGAACAGTCCCTGCTTAAACATTTCGACAGGCATTTACCAAAGGCATAGTGCTCTTAGCCTTGCAAAATGTGCCTACGGTGTAAATGAATTATGTTTCCAGGGTGAACAATCTATTTAGACCAAATTTCTTACTGGCCTGTTGTTTTTTTAATCAATCCACAGTGCAAGTGAATCCATTACCGAAAGAGAAGATAAGCAAAACAACACAGTTTGGATACAAACAGTTATATATAATACAGTTATTACATAACTGTAATAAAATGAAAAATACAGATAATATACTAACAACTGCACTTTAAGATGAGACAATGAAACACATATGAAGTCTCAAATAAGCATAATTTCTTTCCCTAAGTTTCAATGATATTAATTTCACCTTACTTCTGCTGCTCTCATCTGAAATTGTTACCCAAGAATCTCCTTGTGATCAACAGAGAGAAATTTCTCTGACTCCACAAGCAAATCTTGGTTGACTTGACATATGCATTTAATCAAAGAAGGGCACCTTAGCACCCTACACAAGGATAAAATCTTCATTAATGCACAAAGAAAATATTCTAAGCTGGCTAAGAGATGTCATTTCAGGACATCATCCAGTAAATATCTGAATGTATGGATTTTGCTTCCTAAAAATAATACTCAAGTGGGTGAACAGGAAAAGAAAAGCAGAAATCAGTAGAAGAACATCAGCTGATCATTAATTTGATGAACTAGAAATAAAGTTATTAATGTTCAAGACAAATGGTATTCACTGGACATTGCTGTTGGGGCTCAAGCCACAATGCTGAAACAGTAACAAATCAGAATGTATAATTTAAAACCAAAGATAAAGTTTTGTTAGTTATTTATAATAGAATTTGATCACAGATTTGACTGAAAATATTGATGTAAAAATCAAGTAAGAGCATAAAAATACAAGCAAGATGTTCTATAATCAAGCTTAGCCTGCAGCTAATAGGCTAAGATTGAACTATTTGATTTTTAAATAAAAGTTACTTTGGCTGTGGCTAGCCTGAATGTGGATGCATATTCAAACAATATAGACATCACCAATGTCATCTCCAAATTTCCTGTACATATATTTCTAGTGAGACAGATTAAAGATTTTTAAAGATTTGAATTTTCTGTGCAGGGAAATTACTCAAGTAATAATTTAGATTTAGATAGAGGTCCAATAAAAGGACTTTCTAATTGGTCCACTTTAATGACAGGACACTTATAAGAGATTTGGTCTTGTCTACATATTCCACTGGAGATGGAGGATTATCTTTCCAGCAAAGGATTTATCTGGAGAGATAAAGAACAGAATATTACTCAGCCACTGAGGTACTTAGGTTAATATTTACAGTAAGTTGTACAGAGGCAAGGAGTCCAAACTCAAAGAAGCCCTAATCTTGGTATCTGCAGCTAATCTTTCTGCTGTCCCATCATGGGTTCTGATGCCTCACTAACCAGGGAGAAAAAAAACCCCACTTTAATTCCCTCCTTTGCTTGCACAGCAGTAAAACCAACAAAAAGAATGCCCAGTTTTTGTGGCAAAATCAGCAAGAGGGTGGGCAATGTTTTTAAGAGCTATTACCTAAACTTGTTTATTAGTACTGAAAAAGAGAAAATATTTATCTTTATGGAGTGCAAAAATAGTTTGCAGTTGCTCTGTCCACTTCAAATGACACATCCATAATATAGTTTAAAAAATATGAATATATGAAAACATGCTGCAAATATTTTTCTTGCACTCTCCATAAAAAGGTTAGTGCATGTACCATATTTTTTTCTTGAGGGAAACAGATGTCAGGAACTAGGTACCTTACTGTTGCCATAAATGTCCTCTCTGTCTCTGAAAGTGTTGTTTATTCCTCTTACACAGTTTTTTACTTCCTTTTCATTCCCTCTTTGACACCAGTTTATCTTTGAATTCAGATCTTAACTTGAACGTGCTCTTCGGAAGTGTGACATGCCGTTATTATGAAATAAGTGTGCTATTACCAGATGAGAGAACCTTCTGCTAACCTGAGTGACTGCTTACAAGAGGAAGGATTTCAATCACAGGCACTGGGGTGATTTGTAAGGCTATCTTACTGTCAACTGCTTAGACTTTTAAAAATACATTCCTTTAAACAAACGGCATACACATTTTTCTTTAGGATGTCAGTAAGGCAGACTTCTCATTTTCCAAAAGTCTTCTGGATTCTTTCAGAGTCCATTGCCTTTTCACATCAACATAATACAGCATTCACATAATACAACGAAGTCAAAACCTTACATAAAGATTTTAGTTTTAAATTGTCCAAATGCACAAAACTGTAATTTAGAATACATTTATCAAAGCACAGAAAGAGTATATAAGCATACAGAGTAAGAACATCTGTTAAGTTTTTAACTTATAATTCAACAGTAAAGAGTAAATACACAAGTGCTATGGGAACAATTTTTTAAAACAGGTTTAAAGGCTTTACTACACATTAGCACACAAGTTATTTTATTCAGTTTCAACCAATGATAACCTGTTTAAACAAGTGCTTTATTGTGCTTTTCCCAGTATGGGAGATAGACAGGGCTCAGCACTTAACGTTGTCAGATATTCAGCAGTGCAATTGTAAGATCCTTAACAATAGCTCTAATTTCCATGTTAGTTTTGAACTCCTGCTATTTAAGTTTAAGATGTAATTACTCTTGCTACCAGCTAAAGATTGCTGTCATCACATAACTCTGAAGAGAATAAGCACAGCCTTTGGGCACTATAGCCAAACCATATAAAAATGTTAAGGAGGAAGGACATGTAGCAACTATTCTCCATAATCCTGGGACTCACTTCCTACTTCTGTATGACTCATCTTTCAAAGATTAAAATAACATTCATTATTAGAAAATGTTCATAGTGAAAGACACTACCATCTGTCCTACAAACAGGAACTTCATTAAAGCACAGTAAAAGTCTTAGATATGTGCCTACATCATATGTATAGACTAGAGTTCAATAGATACTTGTGAATTCTACTTTAGATATCACTTACAAATTTGGACTGAAAAAGGAAATCACTATAAAATTAATGAAGCAGCAGAAATTAAGAAGCATCATTTAACAAGGTTTTGGAGTGGGGAAGTGATAATGACAAGAAAAAAAAACCACACCATTAATTCATGTTATTGTTATTACTCAGGATGTGATATCATAAAATCCCAAGCTAAATTAACATGACCAATTATATTTTAGGTACAGTGGCATCAACATACTAAGCACATACATATATACAGATATAATTAAGTATATATAGATAATGTCTTTTAATGTTAATACAGTGTTACAGTAAAAAAAAAGTGGAACACCAAAATAAGTCTATAATTTGAAAATGTGATCAAATTAAATATCTGATTATCTGAGAAAAGATATCCCAAGTTTAACCCACAACAGTCCAGGAAAGCCAATCCACCAGTGGCTACAAAGAAAGCAATGAAGTTGGCATACTGGTAGGAGAGGTGCTAAATTTAGATCTTCCAAGTTCAAAGAAATTAAGTATGTAATGTACTTGTGTGAAGCTCTGACGGTTGTCTAACCCTCCTTATGATGGCAAAGTTGAATGCAATTTACTGAGGCAGAACTAATATAATAAACTTCATAAGCAAGTCACATTTCAAATATTGTGGAGGATCCAGATAGATTATGTTACAAAATCCAGTATGTTGATGATAAGGACCAAGATAGGGGTTTTAGACACATTAATGAAAGCTCAGCATCAAGAAGGGGAGAGAATAAAACATCATAGACATAAAAAGAACATAACTTGCAGATTATAGATTTAAATGCATTGAAGGATGGTGGCAGTGTCAATTCTTAAAGAGAAAAAGGGAGAATGGAAGAATTTCCAATGGAATACACAAAGTCTGGTTTTGGCTGCATTATACTTCCTCTGGTGCTGTGACATTCAGGAAAAATACTGTGTACTGAAATGATGGATTGGATGTTACAAGATGGGAAAAAACAGACTGAGTCACCAAGACAGAGTAGTAACTGAAATTTCAGTAGATCAGATTATTGACCTCTTGTCCCTTCAACAGAAGTAGAATATGAGAACTATTGGGCAAATGCCCTCCCTTGTAAGGAAGGGCACTCAAAGGAGACGTGATGGAACGTCAGAGATGGAACATAAAGTTGATTATGAATTCACAAGATGTTACACCAGATGTTCTGAGTGATTAGAAATAAACTGCAGCTGAGAAAGTGAGTGGAATCCTGAGACTTTGTTAAAGAAGTCATGAGAGACTTGTGCAGAAGTTCAGATGGAATAAAAAAGGAGCAAATGTGGGGAAAGTAGAAGTGATTGGTAAGATATTATCATTAATTTTAAAGTGCTAAAAATCTGAACTATGGGTCTGGATGAAAAGAAATTGTTTGGCTTATAGGAAAACAAAATAACCTATCACTCCTCTCTTTGGAAAAGAATGTAAGATGTAAAAACAGACAAGATTTTCAGCAGCCTAAAAATCCAATAGGGTCCTAGATACTATTCCCTGTTTTTTTAAGTTACAAGTTCATGAGTCTTGTCCTTGTTGACATTTGTGCCTGAGAAAAAATGCTAAACTACTTACAGTGAAGGAAAATATTTTGAAGACAGCAAATGGAACTATCACAAACTAATATTAAAGTATTAGGAACCAAAGGTGGGAACTTAACGTTGAGTGTCAAAATGTGAGGAATGTAAATATCAAGAATATATAAAATGCTTTATTAATTTATTCCATGTTTCAGATGATTTTTCATCTCAGATTTGATTTTGAAGTTACATTACAGCATTTTCATTTACATACATAGATCAAATATCCCTGTAAGAATGCAGCACCAAAACCTACTTGTTTACATGGTCTTGCCTTTAGTTTGCACATATTTTATGATGTAGGTTTCCCTTCCTAAAATTAGTACACTGCTGAAATGAGAATTTATCTATTAAATTAACATGTTGAAAGTTTTAGGTGGCAAATTTTGCAGATAGCAAACTAAAGCTAAGTCAACATTTTCTTATATTTCTTAAGTTCATATGCTTCCTTTTCTATCAGAGATCTCACAAAATCTCTGTATCTGCCTGTCAAACAGAAGCTGTGCAGCTGTAAGTAAAATGGTAGTTGGAAAGATAATGTTAGTAGAATTCAGGCATCTCTCTCAAAGCCTGCTCATCTGTACGGAAGAAACCCACGATTGGCTGAGTAAGGGAATTTACTGTTTCCCAGGAAAGGAAATTGCCTGCACACATCTGGCAAAATGTTCTAAGTGTTTAGTTTTGACAAAATACACATTTCAGCTCTGCTTATAAGGTGAGTTCTGTAGAGTGGGTATCTTCTTTCTAAAAAGGGAAAGATCTAATTTGTACTTTAAAGATACCAATCCACTATATATTGGTATTTTATACCATATACTGTATACACTCAGCTCTAAAGCAGACAGGAACTCACAGGCTGAAAGCTATATTTTAGTTTACAGGAAAAATGTATAATGAATGTAAATACAACACTCCATATCGACAGCAGAAAAGAAAGATGAAGAGAACAACAAACATGAAAGAAATACTGAGAGGATGTGACTAGCCTGAATTATAACATTTTACTTAGTTTCTGACATTTATAAGACTCCATGCCAAATTATTTAAATTCCTCCCTACTTCAACATGTCTAACAAAGAAATGGTCGTTCTCATAACTGACAGGGGACAGAACTTCTCAGTCATTCAGTTATCAGAATAAGCCCTCCCTTTCTAGCAGACTTGTTAAAATGCCTCTAAGGCTCAGTAAAAAGGCTGTACACAGGCATCTTCCTTCCTCTTCCCCAGATTTCAAGGACAAAAAATGGATTTAACTTGCCTTACTTTTCACACCAGTTTTCTAAATATAGCTGTTACTACTTTCTTTTCCCCTGAACTCTGACTGGCTTTGACTCTCTGGAGAGGCAGAGAAGACCACTTCCTCCTCCACAGCTGGGAAAGCTGCTCCCAAAAGTATAAAAAGGGTGAAGGATCACAATCTACTGCTCCAAAAGATGTACCCAAATACGGCACAAAGCTGCAGCGAAGGGTTAAAGGGATGTGTATTTATTTCGTTGGCAAGGTGAACAATCACTAACTTTCCTGGACAGTGGTAAAAAGCACCTCATTAAAGCAATGTGAGTCCATCAGACCCAGACTGGGAAACAGCAAAACCCTCTCTCAGTTATGTGTGTGTGGGGGTTTGTATTTCAGTTACTGCCCCTGCAGGCTGGGATTATCAATGAAAGCCTGGGGAAAACTTTACCATGGTGCACCTCAGGATGTTACTCCAAGACCTAGATGAGAAGTACAGTGAGTAGAAGGGAAGTGGTGGTGCCTGCTGTGCTGGTAAGAGTCTTCCATTAGGACTTTGCTGTCACTCCTCAGAATAATACCTGCACTTTCCCCAAACTGCAGACAGCTGCCATAGCAACTGGCCATTTACTCATTCATTCATTCACAACAACAATAAAAGAAACTAAGACACAAAAGCCAAGCCCAGCTTAAAACACAGTACAAGGTGAACTTGTTTCTCTTTCCAGGATTCCTACAACCACAGTTCTCCCTAGTGGAAGCCCAGGATACAGCAAGGCTTTCTAAGCAGTCTCCAAATTCAGTTTTGCTCCTGGCCCCATTAGAGCACAAGGGCCTCCCAGGGTCATGCTTTGGCCTTTCATAAAGGAAAACAGACTCCAGTTCAAACCTTTAGAGACACTCATCTCTCCTCCAAAACCCAGCAAAACTAAGCTGCCAGATCACAACGCTGCTGTGACTCATTAGGGTGGCATACAGATGGCAAGCTTTTTAGCCATTCAAAAACTACTGATTTAATCAAGCCTCTCATGGAGATCCTGTCTAATGAACTCTCAGCAGATTCTCCCTTACATCATGTCTTTCATATGTGTTCAGTTCCTTGAGTAGAGCTCTAATAATTAAAAAGAAAACTTCTAAAAGACTACACTGCTCAGTCTTATATTTTCATTTAATATGTAACTAAAGAATTTTTAAAAATTCCATGAAAATATAATCAGAAGAATAAAGATTATCCTCCAGTTCTTCCTCACTAAGAGACAGATATTTCCAGGGTTGGAGCAATCTAGTTTTTAGCACTACTCTATTGAGTATGCACATGTGGTGGTGAAAGGAAGGATTACTAGTACAATATGGCCCTTTCTTTTTTCGGGCTAGCTGTGCAAGGAAAACAGGGAACAGACTAATTTAAGGACAAGTTGCAATGGGAAATTCTCATTTAACTTAGCAAATTAATTAAAGTACCCAAATAACAGAAGATACTGGATTGGAATGTCTGGTTAGATAGAAATGCTTCCCACAGTCTAATGCTATTTTCTGTCTTCATTGAATAATAGCAGGTTGGTCAAGTATCATGCAAAGACTGTTATTCACATGGAATTAAACATTCTTTCAAAGAATTCAATTAATTGAAAATTAGAAATCAGTATACAACAAGTTTGAAACTTTGTTATCAATGCAAGTAGCTGTCACATTTATCTGCTTGGCTATTGCAAGGCGAATTTGAAGGGATGGAGAATGAATACTTCATACACCAAACCCTCCAAGTACATATATTTTGTTGCAAATAATCTTCACCGTTCCAAACTTATTATTCTGTTTTCTCTGGTTGGAAGGATGAACAGTGGCATATGAATACGCCACAGAAAAGTATCCAACAAATTGGTTTCACTCATCACAGTCTAAATGTAATTAGAATCTTTCTGGAATTTGCCAGAATTAAATTCTAGAGATTTTCGTTTCCAGAGGTAACTATGTAAAGACATATCAGCAGCTTCCAACAATCTAAGATGAATTTTAGCTGCTACTTTTGACAAACCCTGAACAGAACTTCCATGATGTAAAAAAGTAAAGCCACATTAATACACTATATGAGATAAAGGAAGTTATGTAAGAGTCTGTCTTAAGAGATTCTGAGACATGCTGGGATTTTCCTCAAATATGAGAAACTTTGGTCAGTAATTCATGCTAGTTTGACTAGCACAGCATTCCCTTTGTTTATTTTAATTAAGAAAAACCTATAGTTTTCAGATCCAGACCTAGCCAAAATCCCGGGCAGTTTGTCTTCAGGAGTCAGTATCATATCATGCTGGTTTCAAGAAGACAATTTCTCTTTACAGAGGTAAACTTTTCCAAAATTTCAGTGGAATGGACTCTTTCCCAGGGTCTGATAAGGCTAGTAATTTTCCACTTTTTCAAAATGACTGATCATTGCAGAGACCATGGGAGTTGGGAAGTAGTCCTTTTTACTCTTCCATATAAATTTCAAGCACTTTATTAGAATTTCCCTCCCCTTTTATGGATATTTCCCACTCCCAAGGGCACAGAATTGGGCTAGGGAGAGCTAACAGGGTAATTCCTACTCAGCCATGCCACTTCCTGAGCCGTGCCTTACTGCCACTGCCTCTGGATGGTTTTTCCTCTCCCAGTCCTAGATAACTTGTGATTTCTAACTCTTTTAGTAACATTGGCACTTCCAAAGTTAGCCATGACATAAAGAAAAATGAAGTGCCTTTAAAATAATAAATAAAAAGCTTCTAAACGCTTAACCCTTGAAAGACGTGCCTAATAATGAGTGTTCATCTCAGAGATTCAGTAAAATGCAAATTCTGTGTTCTATTGAAAACCTCTAATTACTGCCCACCATGTTCTCTTTGCAAGGATGTACCCAAGCCTGCTTTTGTATGCATGGGACAGTCCGTAGTTCCACAATGTATTATAAATCAACTAAATTACATCCTGGTTCAGCACATTTGAAAGAAAATAAATTAAGAACAAACAGTCTCAGGGACGCGTGTGTTTGTGTGTGTTTAGTGGGGGTGGTCGAGGGTAAAGAGCTTAAAAATTATTACCATCGCAAATAATTTACTAGCATAGTTGGAGGCTATCGGAACTGTCTAGGAAACTCTTAATTGGAGCCGCGCTGCAGGAATTCGCGGGGGTCCCGCCGCTGCCGGCTCCTCCCTGGGGTTTCCTCTCGCAGCCCCGCTCCCGCCCGCCGCCGTGCGCTGCCCCCGGGCCCGGCGAGCCGGGAGGGAGGAGCGGCTCCGCTCCCCACGTGCGCCTGCCCTTAGCGCTGCTGCTATAAGGGCAGGGGAGCAGCGGCCGGGCTGGCCCGGCAGCGGCGCAGGAAGGCAGCGGCCAGGCGGGGCGGCCGCGGCTGCTTCCCGCGGCGGGCACGGCGGAGCGGCCGCACCTCCCGGCCCTCGCCGGGCGGCACATGGCAGCGGAGCGCTCGGCCGCGCCGCGGCTCAGCTAGCGCCGGGCTCTGGCCAGCGCATCCAGGCTCTCTAGGTCCGCCGAGCTACCGCAGCGATTAAAATGCAGCTGGCCGCCTGCTTCTTTTTGGGCTGCGGCATAATCTTAGCCTCAGGATACAACTCCTTCAGTAAGAGCATGGAGACGATAGGCAAGAAGCAGTACCAGGTTCAGCACGGGTCGTGCAGCTACACCTTCCTGCTGCCCGAGGCGGACAACTGCCGCTCCTCGACTCCGTACGTGTCCAACGCGGTGCAAAGGGACGCACCTCTGGACTATGATGATTCAGTTCAAAGACTGCAGCTGCTTGAGAACATCATGGAAAACAACACCCAGTGGCTAATGAAGGTAGGGTAATATCGTTTCTATCCCAAAAACTTAACATCCTGTTATCTCTTTCAGTGTGACTTCTTTTTTTCTTGAACGATGCCTGAATTCACAGAGTGCGTTGTCTAAGCTAAATTTCTAAATTACCATTCAATCAAAAAGTTGTTTTGCAGTCTGGGGACATAATATTAACTGGCAAGGAAGAGTGAACTGCAGAGTTCTGCAGACACTGTGCTTTAAAGTCTGACATTACATTTGAGTTGCTTGGACAAATTACATACACAGATGGACTGTGGGCATGTCTGAAGTTTCTGACATGAGAGAAGCAGCTGCTAATTTATAATTAACTGGCAAGGGCTATTTTAGATATATTTCAAGAATATAGAATGTACATTTATTCAAGGTATGCCTGAAAAATGTTATCTGAAATGTGATTTCAAAACTTGAATGCAGAAATTAACCTGTTAAACCTCACTGAAAAGAACTCTAGTTCTAGCAAAGGCTGCAAGTCAGACTTACAGTGAAATTAGCCTAGTGAAGTGACAAATTTAAAGAAAATTCTTTAGCAGATATCCTTTGCATCCTGTAACATTTTCAGTGAAATGTACAAGATTCAAGGGAAAAAATAATCTGGAAAAGGTGTTACAGATACCACAGAGCTTCCCTTAATGCAATACCACTGGAACTAAGGGAAAATTGACATGTTTATTGCCAAAGTGGCAACATTTGTACCTGAAAGAGCATGGAAAAAAAATTGCAGCATATATTTTTCTTATTACTGGAGAATAAACCTTTCACTGATCACTCTTTAAGATTTCTATAGAAATTCATTTGATTCAAAATGCTCTGCAGTACAACAGATTTTGATTTAAAAAAACTTTACTTCACTACTACCTGGAAAGGTGTTATAGTATAGTCTAATTACATAGTAAATTTGTGAGCGTTTATGTTTTGTACCAACATGCCTGTCTTCTAAGCAATAAATATTTTAAGGATTTGGCACTGTATTTCCAAATAGGTGTTACAGTGATGCCATAATAGTTTCTTCATAGCGAAAGAGATCTGTATTGAGAATAGAGAGAATTCAGTTTCTTACAAAATAGCAATTTCATACACAGTTACAAAATAATTTTGTATTAGGACTCACTACTCTCATCAGTTACAGAGTTACAGAACTGCTGTGATACAACCAATGAAACCTGCTGGCGACTTTGTGAGTGTTAAACTTCCCATTCCAAAACAAACAGCACAGGGTTTTCATCAACTTGGAAATGAGCCTTGAAGCTTAAATCCAAATTGCATACACTTGAAGGCTCCAGTGTGGAATTGTAAGTCTCTTTTTATAGGTTAGGATGCTTAATTTAGAGACACAAATACTGTCAGCTGAGTAGTGTTTTTTGTTTTTTTTTTTAAACAGGCAAACTCACTTTCCTCCACTTACTTACCTTTCTGTTTATTAATTTGCAATGCTCACTATTGTAATGCTAAGACCACAGTTAACAGAAGTGCAATGTAGGATGAAAACCACACAAAGGAGAACAGTGTAATCTACCCAGCTGCTAAGCAAATTCCTAACATAAATAGTAAATCATACAACCCTTCAGTCTTAAATACCACTTAAGTAGACAAACACAGTATCATAAGTGGCATCAGGTAAACAGAAACCAGTAAGCATCCTTATTTAGTAAAAACTATGCTTTTTCCTGTCAGTCCCTGGGAACTCAGTGCCAAGTGGAACAGGATAAGTATCTCTAACCTATTCTTTGGGGGATCAAAAGATAGATTCTGATTTACAAGACAGAGAAATGTTGGTTGTATTTGAGCAAAGGCTTCTAAATAAGATACTTTACAACAGCCTGTTTTCTTTTCTAGCTCTTCCACAGCTAAACATCCTGTAAAATATCTACTGTTTGCCTTTTTCAGTATTTTAACACCTGCTCTCTATGTCATCTGTTTTGTTCACAAAGAGCCTCCAACAAAAAGTAGCTTTTCCTCAGATTTACTTTGCTAGAGACACCTGGTCTGCAAGTGAAGATAAAAAGCAAACAATAACCTTTAAAGTTGCTTACAGAGTTTACTTGCTTTTTTTTTTTTTTAAGATCACCGATACACATCCTTAGGTTCACATTTCAACCTCCCAAAATACAGTGCAAGATCAGTCAAGGTGGGGTGAAAAAATTGTATTTGCTTATTATTTTTTAGCTTATTGAAAGTATACTACAAGATTCCTTTTAAAAATAACCAGACATTTAGCTTCTCAGCAATTGCACAAAAACCTTCATTGGGTCTTTTTCTTTAAAAGTTATTTGTGTTCACTTAAGAGGCAGAATTGTTTTGAAGTTTTGTAAAATATACATTACAAACTTCTAGTGTGAATTAACCTTTCAACATTGTTCCTGAAATATTGCACATCCCCAAACATTTTTACACACCTCCCCCTCTCCTGCCTTTAATCCATCAACTAAAGGAAATGTTCTGTTTCTGAATGAACACTGGGTTGTATGAATGGAACAGCATGGGAAGTGTGTGCTTCATCTGCTTAATGGACAAACACAATGGGAAGAAAATGAGTTAGATATGTCCAGGTTTTTTTCTGATCTGCTTCTGCATAGGAAAAAAACCTTTTTTTTCTACAGTTACTACAAATTGCTTCTTAGTGAAAACACATTTTTTCAATTCAAACTTGAATAATGCATTATGCCACTACTGTATGTGCCATACATAAAGTTGGAGAATGTTGTTTGAAAAGCAGATTATGTTTAAGCATTCAGATGACAAGCTGGAACAAACCCCTGTTCCACCTAATCCACGGTTTAGCAGTAAGCCAGTAAGTGATACTTCGAAGCAAAGGCCAAAACACTAGATCAGCTGTGCTGCAATATACCTGAAATGAATTTTCTTCCTTTATTTTTCCTGTCTTGGGATCAATTTGTATACTGAAGTGTAAGATTTTTTTCTAATGTGTGTGTGAGCAGGGAGTTTAAAGCTCTCAATAATAAAATTTTCAATTAACTAGAGATGATAGCAGGTTGGTATGCAAGTGAGATACAAGACTGGAAATTTTAAATATAAACATATATGTTGGCTATTATACTTTGAAACTTTTAATATACAACACCAGGTTTTCAGATATTTCTAAAAGACAGGCAATCCCTTAGGTTCAGCAGTTTAATTATTTCTATCTGAATATATGGCAGCTTTACCATTTGGATCAAACACTTGTACTCTAGGAATGGAATTTTCCAGATATTAAGACACTGAAATAACTGAATGCTGACCTGAATTTATTGACTGGCTCTATGACTCAGGAGATATGACCGTCCACAGCAATAGTGCAAAAGAAACAGGTCATATTTTCTTAGTCTTTCCTGTTACAAACAATGTATGATCAAATTGATGATAGCAGCTGGAATACAGGTAATTTCTTTGTAGCTTATCAGCAGATCAAAAGACTAGCAAATAAAAATCTGTGTCAGTAGTCAACATTTAAACCCTTTACCAGAGCTTCATTCTGAACCATCCTAGAAGACCAGGAGGATGCACTGCTGATAGAAATGCAGTATCTTTGGATACACTTACTGAGATTCATTTTCCCTTGTCTTGATAACTTGAAATGTTATCATTATTGCTGTACTGAATGTCATTTGTCAAATTCAAAATGATACTTTGACATGCTGCCATTCAAAGCCATCTGCCCACAATGGATAACGACAAATATATTGAACAGTGTTGGATTTTGAAGTACTCAAGAAATTATTCTGATTCTGAATCCTACATTCCTTTCTTAAGTGATGCATCTGTTTTTACTTATTGTGAGAAGAGCTTGTTTTTGTCTATCAACAATTATTTGCTAAGCAAAAGAAAACTGGCAGGACTCAAAAGAAAATACTTTCTTACTTTCAGATTAGTATGTTACCAGATAAAGTTTCCACGCTACTCTGGATTATACAATTATGCAGTTTATTGTTGTATTTCCTGTAGGTAAATTTCAGTGAAATGATTTGAAATGACGTTACTGCATGTGTTTAAAAACTGTGTTATAGAAATTATTTCTTCATCATTCCGCCAATACCAAATTGGCGATACATGCATGAAATTGTACAAAATCAAGAAAGAAGATGAGATTTTCTTGTACAGATCTACAAGACAAAATTGAAATACAGAATTCACTTTCTCAAAGATGTTATCAGTAAAAAATGGGATAAATAGAGGCTTACAGAACCAGTCTCTTGCTAGCATTCAAGATATATTTTCCTCTGCTTTGTTTGTTATTAGCATGACCAAACTTGTCATCTTTGACTTGTCCAAACGGCAAAATGGGAGATTTTCTCCACCAATTACTGACAACAAGTGTTTAATTTACTTTTTTCTTTCTTTCTTTTTTTTTTTTTTGAATTTTATTTCTTCATGTGTACATATAGGAAATGAGCTTGAAGCTCATTTGAACTGGAACTGGTTTCCAGGCTTGAACTGGAACGGTTTCCAGTTCATTTTATTTGCATACCCATTTATATATATGAAATTTAACAGCATAACCTTTAGAATATCTTTGATACTTTGTCAGAAAGATTAAAGTTGGGGATGGTGTTTCTTTTACGGATTATTATTGTTACTACTAATTTTTTCTTGTCAATTATGAGGAAATTTGACAATTTGCATCTCACCTCAAATTTACCAGGTAAAACAATAAAATTTATTTTATTCCTAAGCTATAATGTATGTACTGCTTAGAATGAAAGTTCCCATGCAGAAGCAGATCAGAAATATGAACTGAGTTTTATCTGCCATTTTATTATTTGAATTTCTCAGACTAGCCAACCCACAGAAATGGGTTAGACCCATTTCTAACCTTCACAATATGACAACTAGTACCTTTAGTGACTGTTTAATACTGTCCTTTACATATGACAGTATTTGCTTTTGAAAATGTACCCTATTCTTTGACTTACAATACTAAGCAGCTTATTTAACCATTATTTATTTAATAACCCTTTACATACTTTAATTCAAGAACCTCTTGCTGCACCTGTCATTTCATAGGCTTCTACACAGCTTTGGCTGAAAGCCAGGGTGGGGGCAAAGGAAGATGGTCTTCCCCCACTGTTAGTATTGTTATAGGGCTAGAGAGGCAAAATGTTGCCAACTGATTTAGAAGACACAGTCTTACATCTTGCTTTAATGTCTACAACAGAGAGGGGATCTTTGGAACTATGCAAACCCAGAGTTTCATCAGGTGCCTCAGTCTATATTAATTAGCCTCCTAGAGTAAGTTCAATCAGCCTCTTCCGCCTGAAGGAGAAAAATGGAGGAATGGAAAACTTAAAAGAAGAGGCAGATTTGTCAGCATTGCTGAAGAACTTACAAAAGCTAGCATACTGCATGGCTCTCATCCTAACATACTACTTTAGCACTGTAGTTTGTAGACCTGAAAATTCAGAGACAATAGGTATTTTTTTTAACAGGCAAACTTACTTTCCTCCACTTACTTACCTTTCTACTTATTAATTTACAATGCTCACTATTGCAATGCTGAGACCACAGTTAACAAATTAACGAAGTAGGTACAACTGTGGACTAGACTGCAGATATTATATGAATATATAGATAAACATTATGCTTCCCACTTGTTAGAAAGCAGTTTGAATACAAGAGTCAAATCAGGATCTTTTCCATAAGACTTTGTCTTCCTATTACCACATCCTGAGAGAATCACAGAATAGCAGATTGGTTTGGTTTGGAAGGGATCTTCAGAGACCATCTAGTATCAACCCCTCTGCCATGGGCAGGGCCATCTTCCAGATCAAGTTGTTCAAAGACCTATGCATCCATACCTTGAACACTTCCAGGGCTGGGGCACAACTTCTCAAGGTAGCCTGTTCCAATGTGTCACTGCTGTTACCATAAAAAAAAACAAACTAAAAACACAAACCAAAACAAAATCGGAAAACCAACCAACCAAAAAAACAAAATGACAAAAAGACCCCAAAGTTCCTGGAACTGGAGGTGCAAGTTGTACTTCAGAGAAAAATGGCTCTTGCATCTAGTTAGCATGTTAGGATACTAATGGGAGCCCTAAGGACAGACTGCATAAGGGAAAATGGGAATAGATGGCTCTTGAGGGGAAAAAAAAAAAATCATGTACCTGAAACAAGGATGTCATGCACAGGAAATATTTGGGTAGTCCAAATATACCCTATGAAATAGCTCACTGGTAGTAACAGTGAAAACAATGTGTCAGTGGACTGTAAGTATCACTAGAACCTTCACGAAAAGTAGAGTTTCTATGGCACTGAATAGGAAGTTTCAGAAATATGAACTGACAGTTTTATCTGCCATTTTATTATTTGAATTTCTCAGACTAGCCAAATATAAACTAGAGGTGGGAAAATAATACGAATATCATACAGCTTAGAAAGGCAAAGCATTTGTGGAGAAAGAAGTATAGCACAGTAATTAAACACCTGGAAATGCTTTAAAGATATGGCACATTACAGAGCAATAAACCAAACAACCTGATACACACAGTAAGTTAAAAAATGCTTTATAACTGAAAACACTGTGATCATTTCATTTCCTTGAGCAGACATATTTCTAGGAAATGGGGCAGAGGAAAAATGAATTTTATTTATTCTCTAGTGAGAATAAGATAAATACTTTTTGGTGAACCTGATGTCTATTCCAAGTAAACCAGGCTCACAGGAGATGTTAAAGAATTCTTCAGGTTACAAAATCCAGATCTTTGTATTAAAAAAAAATCCCACACTTAGTTCTGCAAACACTCACTTTGTCAGTTCTTAAGCTGCCTCAAAAAAAGATATTACTACTCCTTAAAAGCTTTTTTAAAAGAAAATCTTAGTGTGTTCTGAGTAATTACTGAAATTCCTGTTCATTTTAAAATGAACAGGATTTAAAATTAAGATACTGTTTATAAAGCTCAGCAAATGTATCCTGCAATTTGTATGATTACATGATATCTATCTATTCTCTTTCCATCTTCTAGCACATTATGGCTTAGTTTGAAGAGAGATCAG
>QUSF01000002.1:18837365-19104060 GCA_003676055.1 Chloebia gouldiae | reverse complement strand
CAGTTTAGCTAACAATCTTCCAGGAGTCTACTAAGGTCATAAAAAGGTCTTACTACTAAAAAGAGAAGGCTGATAGAATATGCAACCCTCTTTCTGTTAACTTCTCTCTCTGTTAATAAAAGTATGCATGGAAATTTAGTATTCTTCACAGAAGTCACTATTCACAGAAGCTGTAAGGAAACATTTTCCTCTCTAGATGAGCAAATACTTTAGAATTCTTAGATGACAGCAACTTTTTTTCCAATTCAGCTGTCTCTGGAGATCTCTTGTTAAAACCATGCAGAATGAAATGTCATAGCTTTGCTCAAATCCCTTTAATAATGTAGACAAAAAGTTATTTTTCAGTTTTTGTACTTGTATTCAGGTCTCAAGCATCATGATAGAGCTTTAAAATAACAAGCACAACTATACAGAGTTCCTTTACTCTCTAGGGCAAAACATATCAGATTTGTATAATTGATTTTTCTCAGATATTAAAATCAGTGTGTTGCGGTGACACAACTGAGAGCTTCTTATTTCCAGAAAGGGGAAAAAAATGCCTTGCTTAATTTATTACTGCTCTCTCTGAAATTCTTCTAATAGGCTTTCATTTGTTAGACTGTGTAATACCTAGCTATGTGAACTTGAAAATCTGTACGAAAGCATTGATGAGTACCAGAGTAGTTCAGTATAAAATCAAAACTATTGTATTAGAGCATTCTAGTGTGGTACCTCATAATCACACAACTGCCATAATTTGTGTACTTCAGAAGCAAAGTTTTAGTATGTTGTTTGAATAAACTGTTTATCAAAACCACAGGAAAACACACTGAACAAATGCCTGATCTTTATCACTCCATTTAAAAGAACTTTTTGACAGGGAGAAAACCTAAAAGTTCTCATCTTTGGAGAAAATAATTGTATCCATTTAAAAATAGTAGGATCTTCTGAAAATCTCTAGTATAAAATTGACTGAGCAGTGTCTTAAGCCCTGTGCAAAGAACAGCTCTGCAGACCTGGTCATTCTCATGCTGCAGGCACTAAGAGTCATTCACCTCCTGCACTCACGGTATCAGCTTCATCGCTACGCTTGCGTTTTGGTTCAGGCCTGCACCTGATGTGCGTGATCCTGGAAGGAAAAGCCTCTTTGTTCCATTCTGTCAGGGTGTGGGAATGGGGAGACACCCAGCTAAGTGGAAAGGACATTTCCTGGGCAAGAGCCATAGCCCCCATAGCAGCTCCCCAACACGTGATGTGACATCCCTGTGCCGCAGGGCTGCTGCTCATCGTGTGACCCGATGTACAGACTTACACGGAGGTACCTGAGCAAGCTGAGAGGTTTAATTTTGATCCCTAGTACCTAAAAATCCTTTTAGTTTTGTCTTCCTGAACAGAACTTACAGACATAATGTTATGACACTTTACATATTTGCCTTAGGTCTTTTCCCATGTATTACATTATGTTCTACACAACAATTTCCCTCATTTTACATTTACAATGTGTAACTACCTGCAAGATACTAGTTCAAACCCAGTTTCAGAATGAAATATAAACCAGCACCTTAAGGAGAATGTGCCATTCAGTCAAGAAGCAATAGCCTCATTTTCCCAGGTTATCAGCTGTCAACTGACAAACTCAGCTGCACAAAATCTTAACATTCAAACACAAAAAAGCTGCATATCAAGACTAAAATACATGTAGTAATGGAAAATACACTTGCCATACTTCAGTTTGCATTAACAGATACTCTGTCCAGTCAGACAGTTTTCTTACTCAAGAAAATTCCCGAGTGAAGACCTAATGAAAAAATTTTCTTAGTTTTGCTTTCTTGTCAGAACAATTTTTTAGAAACAAGGTAATTTAACTATTCAAATGAAACACTAGTTTCTAGTTTCCTAGTACAACTTAAAAAAGCCTGATAAAGTAGGCAAAAGACAGATTAAATTAATAAGTTAAAAATACAAAAATCTTGTGTTTTACTGCTTCTAAGGAATCGACTTAAAAAACCCCCTAAGCTTCCTTGCATGAGGCCTGAACTTTGACCGTATTAACTATCCCTGTGTTTTCACTTATGTTAAACTGTCATCCTGATGCCAGATTTTCTGTCAGATATAATGTTTGCCTATAAATTAATAGTAAATTAAAAAATTCTATTGTAACTGCTACTGGAGCCTTACTGGGAATGTTTTCTGGAAACTACTCTTGACATGATAAACGAATTTCAAATAACTAGAAAGCAAGCCCCTAGACTAATAATCGAGCCCTTGAAAGAGTATAAACCGCAACAAATATAAACAATCTGACCCCGTTGAAATCTTAGCACATACAAGCAAGGATTCGGTCAATTATAGTTTACCAGCTAGGCAAGAAAGTTTAAATATATAGTTAAAAATACCCTATTTTTTAACTCTGACATGTAAGTTTATTTGACTTGAATCTAGAAAAAACTTAGCCATGTCTTGAGTTCAGCTTCTTTGTTATGGTAAACTTTATTATTTTAAAAAGGCTCTGAGGACACTGTACAAAATCCTAGCTCTGCTCCAAACAAGTAGAAAAATTCCCACTGACTTCTTAGTGAAACTAAAAATACTTAGTTTCACTAAGTATTAATAAAACAATATAGAAAAAGTATTTGAAGTTGATAATGGAGTAGACCAGTATATCAGATTTAAGTGTAACCAGTATATCAGATTTAAGTATATCAGATTAAGCTTTAAGGCTTAATTCATGCGGACTACCTCTAACTAAGCAAGATTGTTACTAGAATAGAGTACTGGAAAAAAGAGTAATAATTTTAATCACAAGGAAATAAGCATTTTCTTGTCCCTCTACTCCATGTGGGAGTAACATCTCCCAAGAGTCTCATCCAGTCAAGTCCTTTGCACTCACCATTTTCCTCAGTGAATTTTCTTCCAACTTCATGTTTTTAAACTTCAAACAAACTAGAGAATTCATTCCCTCAACATCAGACTTCCAGTCCCCTTTTGCAGCTTACTGTCATTAAGAATTCCTATCCCTATTCCTAGCCACATCCACTTTTAAAATTCTGCTCACACAGATTAATTTTCTTCATTTCTTTTCTCCTATTAAAGTTATGCAGCTTCTTGGCTGTCCCTTTCCTCTACATTCTTTCTCATTCAGAATTCTGAGTTCTGGGTTC
This sequence comes from Chloebia gouldiae, assembly GCA_003676055.1. Lineage (NCBI taxonomy): Eukaryota > Metazoa > Chordata > Aves > Passeriformes > Passeridae > Chloebia > Chloebia gouldiae. Next base: position 19,100,920 of record QUSF01000002.1, on the reverse strand, counting down.
TTTTGTCCTTATAGCTAAATTTGTTTTTAACCTTCTGTGCATACTTTCCTGAGAATTCACAGAATGCTTTAGGTTGGAAGGAATCTATAAGGTTACCTGGTTTCACCTACTCTACTATAGGACACCTTCCACTAGACCAGGTTACTCAGAGCTCCATGCAGCCTGGGGTTGAACATTTCCAGGGATGGGGTGTCCACAACCTTACCCACCCTCACTGTAAAGAATTTCTTCCAAATATCTAACTTAAACCTACCCACCTCCAGTTTACAGCCATTCCCTCTTGTCCTGTCACTACATGCCTGTGTGAAAAAGTCCCTCTCCAGCTTTCTTGTAAGCCCCCTTTAGGTACTGGAAATCTGCTCCATGGTCTCTGAAAACCTTCTCTTCTCTAGACTGAAAAATCCCAACTCTCTCAACCTGTCCTCATACAGGAGGTGCTTCAACCATCAGATAGCTCATCTTTGTGGTCTTCCTCTGGACCCATTCAAATCCCTTCTAATGCTGCAGGACCCAGAGCTGGATGCAGCACTAGTCCAGCTGGGGTCCCACCAGAGCAGAGCACGGCAGAGGCAGAATCCCCTCCCTTGCTCTGCTGCCCACACTGCTTTGGATACAGCCCAGGATAAATTTGCTTTCTGGGCTGTGAGCACACACTGCTGGGGCATGTTCAGCCTCTCATCCACCAGCACCTCCAAGTCCTTCTTGGCAGGGCTGCCATCAATCCCTTCACTGCCCAGCCTGTACTTATGCTTGGGATTTCCTGGACACCGGTTCAGGACCTCGCATTTGGCTTTACTGGAATTTATGATGTTTGAACCTCTCAAATCCAAGAAAAATAGCTTTCTTTTCTGGCTAGGTGCACATAGTATCAATGTCATTGTACTTTCTCCACTGCTAATGTGCTTACTCATCTTGACAGCAGTTTTACATCCACGAGAGTCTCTGGAAAGCATATTTGAAAGTCTCCCTAGTCAGTGGCCCTTCTTGTCCAATCTTGACAGACAGAGAACAGTGTCCTCTCATAAAATACCCATCCTATAATGTATAGATTTGGTTCTCAGACATTTTTTGAGACTTTCTCCTTTTCTGTTATGGTTAATGCCAATAGCATCATTTCTTTTGAGAGGATCTGGCTTCTGGTCTTTCTAGAAGGGCACATACTGGCAGCTGCCTGGTCTCAGGCTTTCAGGAGCACTGACTGGAGCTCAGCTCAAGACTTTCTACCACCATCTAAGTGCTCAATGGGTACCAGAGACAAAGAAGAAATTTTGGAATCAATGGATGGAAAGACCTGTCTTCACGTTTCTGTTCCAAAAACCTAAACTGTCTGCTTTTAGATGGATAATTCCAGCTATTGAGACAGAAAAAAAACCCCTATTTTTAATCAGGATTACATAATTTAACTTTTTATCCTGCATCACACACTACATTTTGTTTCTGCAATATTCTGCCTGTATGTTCTGATCTTGCTTCCAAATATTTGTGTTTGTCCACTTTTAACACAGTAGCTTCCTAGTTTATTTTTCAAGCATGGAAATCCTCAGAAGCTTTTGCACTAAAGACTCCTAACTGGGCGAATGGAACAGTACAGAGAACTAAGTAAGTGGTATTTGACAAGAACATATAAGGATGCTAATTTTTTTAACCAAACAGAGATGGCCACCTGAGCTTCTCTTTTTTAAGGTAGCCTTTAGTGCTTCCTGTAGCATAGTTTGGTTTTTGGGTCCTGCTTCCCCTGCCCAGTTTTGGAAGCCTTTGGGAAGTTCTCTGACAGGTTTGGTCCAGCAACTGAGGAATTTTCAAGCTGGTGATGTAAATGTAGCAGTTCTCCAGACACTCCACCTCCCCAGTCCATCTAGCATATTATCAATTGAAACAGTAGTGAGAAAGATGCAGCACATCTTAAAAAAAAGAGCTACAGTTCTTGAGCATAAATTACTTTCTCTTCTCCCCTCCAAAATCAATCAATGGGTTCTTAGTAAAAAAATTCAGTCTCTCAAAACTGAAATCAGCAGCTAACATGTGCTTCCCCAGTCTTGAGCATTCAAAATTTGTCAGGCCTTCAGCAAAAATGAGTGGTTGTCCCTTGGTAGCATCATTGAGGCTTCTTCTACAAGAAAAAGATCTCATTAAGGCTCAATAAACTATAATTAGATGCCAGTATTTTGCAAAGCTTAAGAACTACTAAAAAAGCTTTCAGTTTCCTTAACCTGTGAACTTTAAAAAGAATCTAATTTTTGTCATGCTGAAAGATGCTCTGTGAACACAGCTTTGAAACCAGAGACACTCAGTTTTATAGCTTACAAAAGGGACTAATTGTGTACCATAGCTTCCTAACTAGCTTGATCCTTGAACTCCAAATCATTCTTCCTTCTGCTTGGAAATGGAATGCAAGATGACTGCTTCCCTAGAAAGCAATGCTGAGAATGATCTGCAAATGCCTAGCTCTTTTTCACTTCCCCAGTAAAATGTTCTGAAAAATGGAATTTGCTTCATATTCATCAAAAACTTGAACTGTGATTTGCTTTACCACATCAGGAGCTATTCTCTAAAATAGACTGTCCTGCTGAAAGCGGAGTTCATAAAAAAACACTTGATATTGTAAGCTGAGATAAAAAAGATAAATGGCTTTAATTGTGACCGACACATTTGCTAAATATTTTGTAAAGTTTATGAGGCTACATAGACAATGTTTTTAATGAAAAATGTCACCAGCATATCTGATAGTAAGTTTATTTCAGTTTCCTATTACTCAGTGGAATGGAAAAAATACACAAATGAAAAAGGATTATGAGAAATAATGTCATCTTTGTAGGGCAGAATCTTGTCCTTAAAGTGGTCTGGTAAAGTCCTGATTCCCTGATGCTAGCATACGAGTCGAATATCTGATGAAAACATGTAGGCTTGTCTCCAAAAAATTTGAATATTCAATTTGTGAAATTATAGCTCAATGCCATAACCAAATATTTAAAATTTAAATATTGATTAGCAGTATTTCTTACACTGTTTATAAATATGGAATGCTAATTTTGAGTATTGGTAGCTTGTTACATATAATGAAAAAATATTTATATGCATTTCAGTGAATGGCTGAAGCATCACTGGCTTCTTGTCTTCCTGGCTTCAGTGCTACTGAACTTCGGCAAAATGCCATTCATGACTCACACTATTTATTTATTTATTCTTTATTTTTAGACTAATGGGAACTTTATGAATTCCTTCGCTGATTTTTAAGAGAAATACCACTTAGCTATGATCCAGAAAAATGGTGATTCAGAATCTTAAATTATTGCCTTAATGAAGAGCCTTAACTCTTAATGAGTATGGGTAATCACCAAAGAATTGATTTTAATTTTGAAGATACTCGTTAAATTTTGTTTTTTAAAAATCATTTACCTACCTACATAGAAATTCACACTGTTAAGCAGTTTGTCAAGTTGATTATTTAGTTTCCATTAACAGTGTTTTTTTGAAAATAATATTTTCCATTTGCAATTTACTGTGCATCTCCCCAGAAATGTACCATAGAAACTATGTGCACCATATATAGTACAAAGAACACACGTCAGCCTCCAAATGACAAAACACATGTGTAGGTAGGAAAGCAGTAGTGTAGTATTACATATACAAAATAAGCTCAGTGTCTGGAATGGTGGGAGCTCAACTCTATGACAGCCTTTAGGAGTGTTTCAGCTGTCAAAGTTATTCCTTTCTCCTATGTGCTCCTTTGCCTTTTCTACATCACCACTTGGACTTTAACATTCATAGTTCAAAACATACAGTAGGAAGTATAATAATGCTGTAATAGCTTTTAGAATTAGATACAAAATACTTCCATTCAAGAACACAGATTGAAAGTCATTCTTTATAAATATTTGTACAGAAAGTGAAGACATTTCATACATTTTGTTTCATGTTACATTAATGAAAATTTCGTTTTTATTTAAGTAGAGTTTTGCCAGTAAAGGAGAGGGGAATATTTTTCTTGCGCTAATAAGTGTAAATTATAAAAGTGTAACAGTTTCCTCTAAATGTAGTATAATCAGGCAGGAGAATAAGCTGGTAAGCTTTCACTTAATGCACAAGTGTCCCTACCAGAACCATCTCCAAATAATTTACTTTAAAGTCTGTATTTACATTTTAAGAGTTAGCATTTAAACCTTTAGTATTTTGTTACACAATTTTAGCTTGACTATTTTCCAGTAAATCACAGTTCACTTCCAGATAATATTCATTTATGATGTTACTTTCACCTTTTGTTTGCTGACAGTTAAATGAGATAAGAGAAAAATCTTAGCTGGAGGTCTGGTCAGGCAGATATGTTTGATGGGGCATAGAGACATCTCAAGCATTCCCATATGCATTCCCAAAAGATTTTTTTTCCTTCCCTTGAGAAACAACTCATAGACCATTGGGAATTCCTGCTCTAGGAAAAAAGAAAATTTAAATTTCTCATTTTCAGACATGATTGCATTTTATTTCTGCAGTGCATTATTTTTTTCCAGAAGTTACAAGCTCCTAAAATTGATAACTTACTTCCAGAAAACATGGAGAAATAAATTATTTTATTAAAAGTTGTTTTAAAATAGCTTGAGGTCTGATTGATGGGGATTGATGAAATGCCCTTAAAAATGTGTTCCCTTAGGTCTTGTCAAGATAAATGACTCTTGGAAAGCGTAGTGATTCTTCTATTTCCATTCTGTCTTGAAGCAGTAGCAACAGGGACAGACTGAAAATAAGTACTAAAAGCTATTTTAAAAAGAACAAAACTGTTTGCGAAACTGAAATTTTGACAGTATTTTGCCTTCATAACACCAATGGATTAATGAGATGTGGAAAGACAAATACAAGCACACATGGAGTGCCTGTCAATATGGTTACACACATATTAAGGAGCATGTGCAGCATATATATGTCAGCAAAATACTATATACTGCCTACATGAACTGCTGTGATGAAATTCAGGCAGTGTTTCTTTTTTAAAAAGTACATTACATTTCACTGCTATCCATATCCAGCAGGATCCAAGGTGGCTCATACCAAGAAAACCCTCCTAATGTACAGACTTCAATTACACTACAAATAAACAATTATTTAGTATTTTATGTGTAAATTAAGTCTGTTAAAATTGTATTTGAAAAACACTATATTTTTGTCTTTATATAAAAAATGTATCTGTGAATCAGAAATTTAAGGATTTTGTGGCATATAAGCATAAACTTTTGCAATCAGAAAACCACACACTGTCACAGCATTAAAAAAAAAAAGTTGAAATTATGGGCTAAATTCTACTTCAGATGACTCATGAAGAAATCAGATGTGGCCACAATCCAAAGAACACTGCCACTCTAAAAAAGGGCAGGGCAACTAAGACTAAGCATTACTAGGCTAAAGATACCTCAAGATATCTGGAGTACGAGAAGCAGGAAGGGCACGTCTGTACACTGGAAAAGTATTCCCAAAGATACTAATGGGACTCAGCAGTCTTCTTATTTTGCCCTATTACTAGAACTAAACAAATCTGATTATGGATGCTTAAGTATGTTTTCCATCTTGCTTGCTTTTGTGTGTATAATGAACATCTTGGTGAATAAAGCACCAGGATGATGACTACAGGTACTGGAAGAGCTGATTAAACTCAAGTGGTTAAAATTTGCAAAGATAAGTTCTAAATAAAGCAAATGACATTTTTATTAGGGATGTGAGAACTATAACTCAAAGTTTTTGACAGCTTAATATATGTATAACATGTCACTCCTTTGTGGAAGGCAGCATCCAAAATTCCTCAATGCCTTTGGTCAAAGAAGAGTGGCAAAAGCCAAAGGGGTCCAAAAGAAAAACACTCACAAAGTTTTATTAACAGATGACACACTTGGCATGGAAATATTTTTGCCCTTATAAAGAGAAATTAGGTAGGAGAGGAAAGGGGATCAGCAGTTCTGGGTCCAGCACTGATCCAGCTGATAGGGTGTCCAAGGTCCTGGTGGTGCCATCCCTACAAATAGGGGTATCATTTTACAGGTAAATTTCCCTCCCCTAGGATTAGGTTTCTCACTCTTCATGTAAATAGTGAGAAGGTGCAGTCCATTCTTCTGGACCTTTCTGGAAATGGGTTGAGTGTCTTTGAGTGTCTTTAAGTGTCTTTTGATGGTCTTGGTCCCCCTCTACTGGATTGACCCTCAGCTGACAGTTAATGCTGAGTTCTTGACCCCACTTCTGCCTGTCCTTTATGTCACCATAGACCAGAAGTGGGAAGTGGGTTCCAGAAAGGTGCTGCCCTATTTTCCAACAGGCCCTCTTTCTAACCACATCCAATTCTTACTTGCCACCTGAATAGCCATCAGCAGTTGAGGCATAACAACACATTAACTCCTTACTGCCAGGCTTCTACAATACGCCAAGCTCTGTAGCTTCAATGCATATTTAAAAGGTGGCTAGCGGTAAATATGTTTTTTGTTGCTAGGTTTTCTACTGGATCAACTCCACTTTTATAAATCCAGAACAGAAGTTAGAGGAAAATCACTACATTTTTGTCATTAGCCCTGCAGTTTTCTCTGTATCTACATTAGATGACTAAGCACGCAGTATGTGTTGTAACACAACCTGTTCACACAGGACATAGTATTGTGTAGAAACTCATGATTAACATTATCTCTTGCTGAAAATAAATGTTAGAGTTGACAGAATCAGACTATAAACATTAAAAAAAAATCACCAAACTTTATTTGGAAAGCCTGCTCCAATAACTGACAAATTCTATAAAATAGAACAAGCATCCAGTACTATTTGTACTATTTATATGGGGTAGCATTTGGCAAAGGAGGAATGTATGTATTCATGGAGCATAAATGCTGCCAAGAACATGAGTGTTTAATTAGTATATATTAAACATTTGGAAGCAAAGAACAAATGCAAGACATCATTCATAACTAAAAATGGAAAAAATGGTGAGTCAAATGTCTACAAACGCACAAATAAGTTGCTGATTCTTTGAAAAATTCTATAGTATGGACACAAATGATACAATCAGGAAGGTTTTTCATTTGACTGAGTACTGATAGCTCTTCATAATGGATTAATAGCATCTCTGCCAACAGTTAGAAAACATACTTCTTTTAGTACATACTCTACATGTTGTCTTTCCTTTCTTGCCAATTTAAAGCTTGTTTAAAAAAAAAAAAAAGCCTTGGCTATAAAAGCAATGTGTTGGAATGTGCTCCAATATTATTGACCTGTCCTTGTTTTCTTGGCAATTTAGCTGGAGTATTTTCGCCAAATTTTATGATTTTTTATGATTTGAAGTGATAAAGCATGATGCAGCTCCAAAGTGGTGACCTTAGAGAATATTTTCTCTCTAAAAATGCATCACTATAACTTTGTAACAAATCTTAACTGTGAAAGTATTTCAATTTTCCCAGCTGTTTTTGCAATTTAAACATATTTTGTGACATGTTTTTCCCATCTGTGCTTTCATTATTATACTTTGTTCAAGAATACATGCCAGTCAAATTCTTACAGAAAAGACAGAATGTTTAATAAAAAAAATCCCAAGATGAATCACTGAAATGCTATCAATTAACTACCCCTACTTTCAAATATTCCTTCTCCCTTGTATTATCTTTAAGATAGGATTAATTGATCGACTTACTCCCTCAAAAGCAAGATTTCTGAAAGATGCATCACTAAGAGTCAGCTATAAATTTTTAACATTTTGTTCAATAACAATAATGTAAAAATGGTTAACACAATTCTTATAATATTCAAATATTATTTGAATCAAAAGGAGATTAAACTATAGCTAGTGCCATGGCAAGGGAGAAAACTGGCAAATAATCCCTGTTTCACCTTCCCGATTTGAGCAAAATATTGACGTGCTGTTCAAACTACCAAAGCTCCTGACTGATGGATGGGGACTGAGCATTCATTCCCATGTCCTTTCCTCTTTTAAACCTCTTTTTTACCCAAGCTATTCTTCCTCCTTCAGAAGCTCTGAGTGTGCTACCGCTTACAAAGAAAGGAGGCTCCTTGGCAGGAGCTGATGAATAGTTTCTACAAAGAAATGTGCCACAAAGAAATGCAGTCCTACAAAAATGGCTGCTAATCCTCAGTGTTGTCAGTGTAGCTCAGCTGTGGGAACTGGAGCCTGTGTTAAAAAAGTCCTTCCACCACCCTGTCAGCAAAACCCAAGGGCCTCGCTTGCCACGGGTATGCAGTGGGAACATGTTCAGCTCTCACTAAGGTCAGTGGGAGATGGTGGGGCATTTTGGATGGAAGTCATTCTTGTACTCCTTTGGGAAGAAAGATAAAAGTACCTGCCACTAAGAAAAAGTTAGGATGTTGTAGCTGTAAAAAGTGCTACTTTCTACAGTTTTGCCTTGTATGATGAAGAGAGAGGGGAAATAAGCAAAGAGGGATCAGTGCATATCTTAGTTTGGGTCAGAAAAAGAGATGTTATGATGTGTACATGCAGAGAATGTACAAAAGTGGGAGAGGATTATTGAACATGAAGGAAAAATCAGAAAGGTTTTATGTAATCATGCTTTATAGGATTTTTAGGGAAAAAAACACAAGTTCCAAAGCCACTTAACAGGTCATTATAATTTTGATGCTTCATGTGGCTCCAAATTAGAATCATTGAGTCAGATAATAAAACTGGCTTTAAATCTTAAGTTCCTTTTGGTATTCACATTTCATGCTTTCAAGTAAGCACAGATACCATATTCCCTAAATTACATATTTAATATTTTTTAATTTAAAAAACAGATGTGAAGACAAAACTGGAGTCAAGAGAATACTTCAGTGATTTAGAAATCCCCACATAAATGAGAAATTATTTGAAAGCGATCATACACTTGGAGATATGCTTATACTTACAGATATTCAAATATGATAAATTATGAAAATGCAGATCTGTGTGTCCAAACAAAACTGCTTTCCAAGGTTACAAGTACAGTGACAAGGGGTATAAAAATCTGGCAACCAGAACCACCAGATGCCTTAAATTGTAATCACGGGTGTTGCATACTCTATTCAGAGCAACCTTACATCTGTGTGTTTGAACTGGGCAATTGCCTAAGCCTACCATAAAATGTTTACCTTACCATTAAGCCCAGAATTAACTCCTTTTCTAGTAGCATGTTTTGGAATAACTCAGTGATAACAAAGAAGTCATGCAGTTCTGCAATCCTATATGCAGAGATGACTTTCCTCAGATTGTCATTCTGCTCTCTCTTTGGTGAACAAAGAACCTTGAAGAACGAGGTTAAATATCCACAACTATTTCATGAAGGAATCAAAGCTCATGAACAATCTTTCTTTGTTGCTCTATTTATTAGTGTCTTTCTTTTTACTTTGGGCTTTTTTTTCTAAATGAAAGATGATGAAATACTTTCAATGCACTAAGTCTGACAGGTGAAGCTAAATCCTTGATCTTGATAAAGGTATTTCTGTACTTAACTGTGATACTGAGGCAAATAAAATGCATTCTGGAGATCTCACTTCATAGTCTTGTAACAGAGCTGCATTTGAGCAAAGTTTTTTTTAATGTTATCTATAATGATGTCCAGTCTTCCAGATTCAGTTGCTAAGGTTAATTTGGACTCATAAATCATTTAATCCCCAGATGTCTAGCCTTTTCAGAGGGACACATATTAGTTGTTGTTCTCGCTCTTCACCTCATTTCAGTGAAAAATTACTTTTATCTATGTAAAAGTCTGCAGAATTTTGCAAACATCCTTTGACTGTGGTGCACCAAATACCAATTTGCATTGCATTTTAAAATGAATTATCACTATACTCTGACACCTCACAGTACAATTATCAAGGACCAAAGATACCTTACTATTACTACTCAATTAAAGGCACTGATCATTGTCCAGCCTAAAAGAAGAAGCTGACCTAAAACATGACACCAAAAAATTAAAAGTATTTCAACATGTTTGGTCAAATTAGATTTGTCTCTGGGTAGAGAAGCTTTTGAAAATGAGGAATAACCTGGAGCAAAAGGTAACACTTAAGAATCAACCCTATGAATAGTGAATAACTGTAATTACCATAGTATGATGGCAGTTGAAGATACCCATGGTTCAATTATTATGCCAAAATCCAGCTGATTGTATGCTTTATTCTAGTATTCAAATAGATAATTATGCAAAGAGCATGTAAAGGCTGCCTAAAGACTGGTTTTAAATCTTTGTGGTACGCCTGAGAAGTATGTTTATGATGCAGAAGAGTAAATTTATATCACAACAGGTCAGAAATCTCCATGTTGTGCATTACAGTACACCAGCTGCATGGAGAGACTGGAGTGAACAAACAAATATTGCTTTAACAGTTTGGTCACACTGGGCATCAAGAAATAATGGTCACTTCAAATATAAGAATATACTACCAGTTTTAGAGCTTTTCATTTCTTAATATTCTATTTTCTTCATTTGCCACTTTTTAAAAACAGCTGTGAATTAAGAAAAGTTACTCCAGTCCTTGCTCAAGTAACATTGAAGGAGAAAACCTTAAATATTCAAATCTGATCGATCTTTAGCTGGTTGGAAGTGGAATGGTCGTATCAGAACAGTGGTTTATAGAATATTAAATCACAAGATGCTTTTTCCCACTGATATAGATAGCAGCCATAAAATAAAGTTCAAAGTGCCTCATTGCTACAAGCCATCATTCATGTAAAGATAAGACTATCACAATGCTATTTTTTAAAAAATCAAGGTATCAACCTGGTTTACCATTTCACTTAGATTAGGAATTGCTGATGTATTACCATTTGTGCTTAATAACACTATTTTTATTAGCTAGTAGCCTCTTTGTAGTAGAGCATGAAGCTCAAAATTTACTATGGTTCTCTTAATAGAATAGTGTTGGAGTGAAGTAGAAGTTTGATTCTAGAAATTTCCCCAGTCAATGGAAAAAATGAAGTCTTGTGGCCTGGACTTTCATAAATTCAAACATCAGCAAAGACACATCTAACAAATATTAGCTATTTGCAATTACTGACAAGAAATAAAGAAGTGTGAAGAAAAACCAGACTGCTTTTTCATATTCCAGGCAGGCTGAAAGAAAGATTTACGCAAAAGGCTACCTTAATTTTCTCTTGCTACTTTTTTTCCCTCACTTTCCTTGAAAGCAGGGTACTCTGTTATAAAATTAATACTAAAAAAGCCATATTAGTTTAGACAGAAATTACTTCAGAGTCAAGTATTTTAAACAACTTTTGCATTCCTTAATATTAAGCATTTAAAGTATTTATAGGTTTTTCTACTGATTTGTGTCTTTATTTGAAATTCTTTCTGATAAAAATGCACACATAACAGTGTTAAATGACATCTGACCTCTTTGAATTCTAGTCATGTGATGAAAAATGCTTTTAAAATAGTTAAGTGTAAATACAGGAAGATGACTAAACTCCTAAACTTCTCTCTTCTAAAAAAATTTCCCATCACTGCCTAAGCTGGTGAAGCTCCTCTGATGGTTACAATGGTGGAAGCAATAGGGCAGAAAGACTTCCAAGTGCCCACAAGCACTTTCATCGCTGTACCTACTACCTACCTCCTGCAAATCTCTGTTCCTGCCTTTAGAAAATGAGTGGCCACACATTCCTTGTCACATTTGCTTTTCCTCTCACAGAGCTTAACATTGGGAAACTTAACATAAATGCATAACAGACAAGGACAAGAACCAAATTTGTTTAGCAAGGCTGCCAGCAAGCTTACTGCACTACCCCCTTTCCAACATTTAAAGAATGCAACTATCTTCTCTCTTTCCTTTCCCATGTAGCTTGAGAATTACATCCAAGACAGTATGAAGAAAGAAATGGTAGAGATCCAGCAAACTGCAGTGCAGAACCAGACTGCAGTAATGATTGAAATAGGCACAAACTTGCTAAATCAAACAGCTGAACAGACCCGCAAATTAACAGATGTTGAAGCACAAGTAAGTAATGAATTTCAACCTCAAAATGCTTCTGCTTCCCAAATAGTACAGCTATACCTTTAACACTGTTTAGTGTTACACACTGCTGTTCAACAATTAGAAGTCAATCGTTATGACCCACAGTTCTCCCCAACTTAAGGAAACATTATTATTTGGGGTAAGACATAGTTCCATCTCAAGCCCAATGTTGTCACTTGAGTAATTTTCATTACAGTAGGATTTTAAGTAAGTCTAGAAAGCCAAATGATAAATTAATCTTTCAAGGGAATGTATTTAAAACTACTATACTGTATCCAGGCATCATCTGGGTCCTAGTGTGCTTTATACAGCCCTCTCATTACTAATCTTAGCTAAATGAGTATCTTCAAACTGTCTCTGTTCCATTTACCAGCTTAATTGCTTTTTTAAATTAAATCTTTCCTTTTAAATTTTTTTAACTTATCAAGAGAAATTTGTCTTTTTAATTATAATGCTTTCACAGATAACTCTAAGTGGGGTAACAGCTCATTTCCAGCACAATGCACTGTATTATGGTTAACAAAGGGATACATAAACAAATCTGAGATTAATCAAGAAAAAAGAAATTAGAAGGCTGCTAGAAAAGTATATTCACACAGAAGTAAACTTGTCTACTGTATATTTGTTAACTTCAAACAAAAACAAATGGATTTTAATTGAAAAGCATTAAGTAAAGTAAGACATTCTGTCGAATAGAATGCAGATATTAGTAGAAGGACAAATCCAATCCATGTAGAGTGGAATGTATTTGTAGTTTTGCAGATATGGTAAGAAGATGCAGATCTATAATTGCCAAAACAAATAATGGCTATATCACGCAGCACATAATATTTTGTATAATATAAAAAGTATGCAAAGCCTAAAATTCATGTTAGACATTTTACTATCTGTAGAATTAATCCAATGAATTAAATTACATTTTCTAACCTAAATTAAGACTCTGAACTCTTTGATAAACTGATAATTCATAGTTTATAGGTATACTGAGCTCAACTTTCATTGTATTATTCAGGAGCCTAATATTTTGCACATGTTGAGAGAATGTATTTATTAATTCACAGTAATGTCTTTATGGAAATTACTCTATTATTTTCTGCTTAGAGGAAGAAAATCATTACTGTAACTCTCCTTCTCTGCTTGAAATTACTGGTGACTGGGTTAAGGGCTTAATTAGCAACATAAGGAAATTAACCAAACAATTGCTCTCTCAAGGACACTTACTTTTGGCAATAGTTTTCAATTACACTTAAGTGTGAAATCATGTCCTGAATGACTTTTTAACATGAAGGACATGAGTAATCAATTCTTCCTGTCAAGGAAAGCCAAATTCTGTTGAATTAAAAAAAGCTATTCTAAAACAATGAGAAAATATTTCTAGAAAACTTGCCTCAAAGTAATGCAATACAAACTGTAGAGTATCATACAAGTTTCTTAGTATCTGCATTTCTTCATTTAAAGATATAAATAAATTGTAAACAATGCACAGAAAAAGGTAATATTAAAATGCAAAGAATAATTCCACTAAAGTGTGGTTACTTTAGTCAATTTGTTTCATGTGTTTCATGAAACATTAGTCATGTCTTTCACATGATAAACACTTCAATATAGAATTTGAGATTGAGTAAAGTAGCTAGGAGAGAACTAGGAGAGAACCAAGTGATTCCACGACTGTGCTAAGATTTCAGAGAGACTTAACTTTCCACACCAGATGGGGAAAACAACTCAACTCATTCTTTGAGCCACAAGCATAGTCATTCCACTAATGAAATAAGAATTATCCTAAGAGAGGAGAAGGTATAACAACCAAGCTAAAGTACACAGTAATTCTCATCAGAAATGTAGCATACTACTGAAATATTCCAAATTATATACAGTAGTGTAATAACAAAATTAGTGCAACTCTGTGTACTCTTCTTCATTCTGATTCTATGAACATTTGTGCCTAAACTAAGTTGAAAAATATTTTTTAATCACAGGAGTACAGAGACATTTGCATGATTTCAAAACATAACAAAATTAAAATTTATTTAAAAGACATATCTTTTAAAATAAGTATTTTTTTGTAAAATTTTTTTAGGTATTAAACCAGACAACCCGACTGGAACTTCAGCTTTTGGAACACTCTCTTTCAACAAACAAACTAGAAAGACAGATTTCAGATCAGACCAATGAGATAACTAAATTACAAGAAAAAAACAGGTAAGTTTGCACGGCCCAATAAAATGCTATTCCAAAGTGCTCTTCTAATCATTTTAGAAACAAATGTACTTAAGTAGGAAAATAAGGGTTTGTACACACTCTCCAAACTGATTACAAAATGTTAACCACACTCATTACAAAGATCATATATTACTTAAAGCCTAGGAGATTCATGCGAGTTTGTTCTTGTATTCTGTTCATATACTGTTCTTCATTATCTAAAGTTCTCCTTTATATGAGGAACTTAAGACTAAAACTGAAACAGTACTTCAATTGTACCAAATTTATATTCTTCTTTAGACTTATCCAGATGAATTTGCTGTGACCTGATTCAAACTAATTGAGGGTAACCACATCTCCAAAATTTTATTTCCATGTAGTAAACAGCTATCCTAATGATTAACCAGGCCATTGCTACAATTTTTTAATTTAATGTCGTGAGAAAAATAAAGCACTAATCCTATTCAGTGTTCCTCAAGAGCCAATGTTTTGAAATTGACCAATTTCCAACTACTACTCCAATCCTCTTCTGTAGTCCAAAGGCTCATACCTTTTTTCAGCTAGCTTTGTTTCCGTATCACCACAGTCTTATTTTACTTTTGGCAATAAATAGTTTACAGAGGAATCTAAATGCATCAATAACAGTAAGTTTTCTCCTTCAAAGCAATGTTTTTCAATGAGAACCATATGTGCAAAGTGCTTTTTCTTTGAAAGAATTAGCTTAAGAAACCCAGGAGACATGTTTTGACATTTTTGTTCACTACTCTACTACATTTATATATGTTCCCTAAAGGTTTTATCTACCAACTTAAGAAAAACAAGCATCCTTATCAAATGGAAAGCAAAGGAAATACTGATTTTTAAAAGGTCATGTTTTTTGGTGTTGAACTCAGCAGACTTTAGACTACCCTTGTAACATCCACATAAAACACAAAAGCATTGTTTCTCACCTAACAAAATACAATCTGCATTGAACTAAACCGCTCGAAACATAATTATACATATGGTTCAGGATTTTTTTTTCAGTAACAGCAATGGATTTTAGGTGAACTTCTCTCTTCTAACTATACATCTTTTAACATCAGCTTTCTCAGAGTCTATATCAGAACAATTAGCAGTGAAATATGTTCCCAGCTAGTTACCTAATACCAGCTCCAAAACTGGAGAAGGTTACATCTTCAAGTAACTATTTGCACATTTCCCTGTCTTCATGCCATAACATTTATGCTAAGTAAGTATTTTATTATAGGATATTTGAAATGTTCATAGTTACATCTTTAAATAAGTTTCATCTCTTATTAGGGTAAACACATGAAAACTTAGTCACTTTATCTTTCCTTTAATAATGTTGACTTATCAAACACCCAATTATTACTTTTAAAGTGTTCAATACACACTGTAGTAGATAATGTTGTTTATTAGTGCACTTACATAATAAATTACAGCATATGTATCAAACTAAACTTTCATTTAAGTTGTCTGCTGCTTTCATAGCATTAGAGAATGAAGTTGAGTGTTTATAAAGAAAGAAACTTACACAACATGCTTGATTCTCTTGACATCAGCTCAAAATTGTTTTTGGGGAGCCTAATTGTAATCTTTTATTTAGCTTTTTAGAAAAAAGAGTTCTTGAGATGGAAGACAAGCACATGCTTCAGCTGAAGTCAATAAAAGATGAAAAAGATCAGCTTCAAGTCCTAGTAGCCAGACAGAATTCTATTATAGAAGAACTAGAAAAACAGTTAGTTACAGCTACAGTAAACAACTCAGTTCTGCAAAAACAGCAACATGATCTGATGGAGACAGTTCATAGCTTGCTTACTATGATATCGACACCAAACTGTAAGTTAAAGCAGACATGCTTATATCATTTCAGTGCAATTTCTTAATTTGTGTACATTGGTACCTATAGTCTTACATCTAGTTCTGCTTCTCAAAAAGTCCGTATTTTTTTGGTCTTAAATTCTGCATCTGAGTTAATTAACCTACTTTTTAGGGGGTCGGAGAAACAACCACATTTATGTGATTTCTTTTAAACATTTTGTCTATCTTCTCTGGTTTGTTTATCTTCTTAACCAATTCTCCAGTGGTTCAACAAAATACAGAGATGTCAAGTATCATTCATCTCACATGGCATTCGCATGTGTGGCAATATACACTTGCTTGACCATATATCTAAGTGAGACTGCATATTGTAGGTCTGCAACTTTTCTTCCTGGCTCACAGAGATTGTTTCTGCTACCTTTCATTGCTTTTTGCACATGGAGTTCATCAAAGAAAGGACGAATTCTAGTGGCTACCAAAGGCAAAGGAATAAGCACAGGCGAAGTTTTTAGCCCACAGAAAACCAGAGAGTTTTTAGCCCCCAAAACCAGAAAGCACCAGGCCTGGGCAGCAGGTACTCCCACAAGTTCTTCACCAAGGCATCCTTGTTCATCTTGAAAATCCCTTAGCCTAGTAAACCTTATAGGCAATAATCTCACCCCTAAATGTCTGACAACCCTGCAACAAATCATAGTCACCAAGCATAGCTTTCAGATTTATGCAGATTCACATGCACCATAAAAAACCCACACAAACCATAAACTAAAAGTTATGGCTACACAGGATTCAAACATTCCCTGCCTTGAATGTCATGTCTGATATGGAACTTGGACAGATTAAGAAGCAGTTCTAAAACACTGTAGAATCTGGCACAGTTGCCTGTAATGTTCTCAGAGCTGAAAATACAGAGGCATACAGACCCCTCTAGAAAGGATTTAAAATTAAATACTGGGAAAAATGTTAAAAGTTGTAATTAGAATCTATGTGGTCTATGATACATTACTGTATGGTGGATCACAGAAAAGGGAAAGGGTGTTTGGAACTCCTCACCTTTAGTATTGTCCTATATGTTATTATCATAACATAGGTTGTAGGTTTTTCTAAACAAAGTAAATTCCAAGGCTTTTTGTCTTCATAACTGACGCTATTCCCTTAAATATCAAGGCTGTACATGTTCCTGCTGATGTTATCTGCTATGCTAGTGCACAAATAAGTAAACAAGTCAAAGTCATGTTGGCTACAGCACCATTAAACTCAGAGTGGAAAAAATAATGACTGTTTGCCAAAAAGACAAAATTAGCAGGGAAAGCTTCTAAGACAGTATGCAAACAATAGAGTGTGGAAAAGCAATTAAAACACTGAATGTGTTATTTTTCTATTTAAGGCAAAGCACTTAAACAGGTAAATAATGAATAAGCAAGCTAAAAAGAACATAATAAGCAACTGCAATATAAGCACGTATTTATATGGCACCTAAACCTTTGTAGTAACTGACTCTGATTGTTAGATTAAATTAAAAGGGAAAATACACAGAACCAACCCCAGAAGGGTCAAATATGAAATATCAGTCAGCAGGCGAAATGCCAGGAAATTCCAACCTCCATAGTTAATAAAGAACTGAACAAAAAGATGAACCTTAGACTGTTCTGTTGAATAAGAAGGCTTAGACATATGAAAATGTATTTTTTTACACAAATTAATTCCAGAAGGTATGTATTTTTAGTGAGCTGGGCTGACCTACCAAGCTTCAGCTTGGTACATACAAAGATTGTTCCTGCTCAGCAGAAGGGCAAGTAAAAAAAAACCAAAAAAACCTTAAACCTTCTTAAGGGTAGTTCCACCAGTCTGTTGTATTATAAAACGTTTCATAACTCATTTCACAATATAAGAGTACTGGCTAAAAGTTGTTATTAATCTAATTGTTTGCTACTTAGGATGTATATAATAATAGTTAATGCATGCATAGGTTGTAATGCATGTAGGAGTCCAGCTAGGGCAATGACTGGAAGCAGAAACTTTTCAACTGAATGAGATGCAATATCCTGAGTTTTCTCATTCAACCTGTTAGTAAGTGTTGGCACTTTTCAACCTATCAAACAACCACAGTCCTATCAGAATAATGTCTCCAAATGATACAAAGTTACATCACCCATAAGTACCTTGATCTGTAATTTCTTTCAGGACCAGGCATATTTTTTGGAACTGCTTTATGCCAATTACACCATAAACTGATTCTTAGTAACTTTGATTCATCTCCTCTTAATGCCTTCAATTTCTATTGTATTTTTAATAGCTAAGAACAAATTCATAGCCAAAGAGGAGCAAATCAGCTTCAAAGACTGTGCTGAAGCTTTCAAATCTGGACTGACAGCAAGTGGAATCTACACTCTAACAGTTCCAAACACTGCACAAGAGAAGAAGGTAGGATGACTATAAAGAGCTACCTAGCCATGCTGCATGTTAAAGGTTATTTGATCTGGCAAATATGCTATTTTAAAGGCTAGTTAATAGTGAAGTTTACTACTTACCAAGTTTTTTTTATGAGCATTTCATCACTCCTAGATCTGAGTATCTCACAGGAAGAAAAAAGTCCTTCAGGCAATATCTAGGCTCAGTTGAAATGAGTAACATTTTGTTGTGTGCTTCATCATGCCAGGATTTAATTCTTTTTTCCACATAATGAATGTAATTAAATCAATAAGGTAGTGTAGTTTCTTTATAAAATCTGTAACTCCAACAGAGTTGCTCTGCATGATCAGCAGACTCCTGTCTCCTTTAAATTCTTAGTTCCTTCATATGCCCAAGGGTCTTCAGGTGGCAAAAGGAGATAAAATCAGGGGCATGGAAGATTACTCATGGATTTATTTCAAGAAAGCAATCTAATATTACAGGACTCATGTATGAGTTTCGGTTCTTTGTATCACAGAGTTTTAAGGACAATTAGATTAACAATTAGGCAATGTCTAACAGAGAGGACTTTTCTGGGAAATACTGCCCTGGAAAATACTACTACTGATTCATATAAAAGGTGGGTTTGCAGGGGTTTCACTAAATCAGTTTCAATTCCTCTATGTGTTTACCTGAAATGAATTTCAATGTCAATTTAAGTTAAAGCAGTATGCCATAACTCTGTGGAAAAGACCTTGAGCTAGAAATGGCACTTACTGGATGATACACTGGATGCCTGACAAAGATGCTCCATCTACTGAAGTAAATAAAATCATAAAGCATCAGACAGTATAATTCATTTGAAACAATCAATAGAATCTGAAAGGGAGAAGAGTCCCATGTGAATTGTGAGGATAAAGAACCAAAAGCCTGGAGCAAGCATTCGGAGGAGTGGGGCTCATGTGAAGTAGGCACAGCAGGCTGAGGAGGCTAAAGGACATATGAATATAAAAAAATGCTTAAGGTATTTCTTAGACAAACACTAAATAATTTTAAGATGTTTTTATTTTAGAATTTCTACTGTAGATATTTCCTTTACACAAAAATTGAAATATTTTACAGAATTCCTAACGCTCTACTTCATTGCATTAGAAAAATTAACAGAAAATGTAAAAAAGCAGTGGAAAAAGAGCTGTAATGTGGAAAAGGAATTGGTAAAGCTCTGACAGAGAAAGCATTTTTTTTCCCAAGCACAGGTTTAGAAATAAAGTTCACCAGTGACTAGACTTGAACTGCCAGAACTTCATTTAGCCCAGACCAGATTGTGGTCTTTACACTTTCCTTTAGCTCTCAGCTAAAGGAAATAAGCAATTTGTTTGGGTAAGATCTATAAAATACAATAGATAAAACCTGTAATTTTTTATAGCTTTAATCTAGAGAAATTATTTGAAATCTGCTTCTCTGGGGGAAAAAAAAAAGAAGCTGGTTTTCCTTCGGAATAATCTAGTCTAAATACATAAATTTCACAAGAAAATGAGTCACATAAGATGCAATTAAGTGTTTTATTATACAAGAAGCTAAATGGCATTTAAATAGCATAGATATCTACAGTCACAATTTTAAAAGCTAAAGGAGATGAAAGCTAATGCATCTCTAAAGTAACAGAATGCAGTAGTCTTTGTTAGACAACTCAGGAATTACATTCCTTGGATCTCTTACTATGACTTGTCTCAAGCATTTATCTTTGGTTTTAATTTTACTGTCAAATATAGTATACAGAGCATGCATATTTTCTAAAAGCAGACACAAGTGCAGGACATATTACAGAATACAAATTTGTCATAAACTTTTAACACTTTGCATTTTCAAAAGTACAAATTTTCCAGACTATATAATATTAAATGCTTTACATTTGAACATGGAGGCTTTAAATGCTTAATGTAAATATCCATTTTGGTAATTTAGTAAATTAAAAAAGTAGTTAAAATGTAATAATTTCACTTAGTCTTAAATCAGTCATTTAATAATATTAAAGAATTAAAGTCTTACTCTGTGCCTTTCAGATAAAAAGATAGGAAAGGTTTTACTTACTGTATGACATGAAAATAAGAGACTAAAAAGTTTTAACCTGATGTTGATTTTTTATATAAATATAAATGCATAAGAGGACTTGTCAAGGGAAGTGAAGGTCAGGGACAATCAACATGTTACACCATTTTCAACTGTTTATGATGTGGATAGATACTCAGACCAGGAAACAGAGTGACCTTTTTTATTTGCCAAAAGTGCTGCACTGCTGTTTATGTTTTCATCTTTTCCTTTTGTAACACCTTCTGACCTCCCAACAGGCTTATAAACAACTTCTGTGTAATCTGTAACTGATCCCACATTACTAATTTGTCTCCCATAATCCAAAACTAAGGAATTGCATATGACAACACAGAGGAAAACTATTACTTAATTCCATTAATATTTTCAAACTTTCCTGTTCTGCAACAGGACAAAAGCTAATTCCTTTTAAAAACACAGAGGAAAACAGCAAAAGACTGCTGACACGAGGAAAAATGGCAGAGGCAAAACTATGAAAAGTCAATAGTTTTATGCTTACAGCAATCTCATGAACCAATTAGACTGTAGTTCTTATCTAGTCACATCTCTAGAAGACAGAGATAGCAGAATACAAAAATCATTGGACAAAATTACTCCAAAATGTTCAGAAACAGCCAAAAGGGATGCTAAGGGTCACTGCAAAGTTGTGGTGATTGCTCTTGCTTTGCTATAAAAACTGCAGTGGTTCTTCGTCCTGATAACCCAGCCTGAGCCTTATCATTCACAAAGTGGGTCTGAAAACACTTATATCCCAAATAACCTCTTACAGTGCTACTGCTGCTAGACCTGTAAGCACTGAAGCAGTTCACAAGATACCTCAAATACTCCCTGTTCCAATTTGTTGTAACTTGAGAGGCTAGTCTCTTTATTCTTTTTGGCATATTTTTGAAGACTCCTGCTGCCTGCCTAATCTTGGTATCTATTTTTACTAGTTTCATGAAATGTTACATTATCTTTCTTTTGAATATAAAACCTAGAATATTTTGAAAGGTCAGAAAACTTCTCTTCTAGTAACGGTGTTAAGAGAAAGACTTA
The DNA here is from genome assembly GCA_003676055.1 of Chloebia gouldiae. Taxonomy (NCBI): domain Eukaryota; kingdom Metazoa; phylum Chordata; class Aves; order Passeriformes; family Passeridae; genus Chloebia; species Chloebia gouldiae. The sequence continues at coordinate 19,079,407 of QUSF01000002.1, read as the reverse complement.
GAGTTGATTGACATGAAATTTTTTTGGTGGGGAAAAATTATACTCGCAAATTTATATAAACTTCTAAAATTGTTATGGGTAAGAAAAACCTACATGAGGTCATCTCTTTATGGTCATCTCTTCAATTTCTCATTATGTTTTTTCCCTTTCTAATGAGTTGCTTTTTCCTTTGAGAACTAATTTATGTCAAAGAATCTATAGTGTCTATTAAAGCTAATTGTCTTACTACTTACTTAAAACATGGATACTACCTGTAACAGGAAGATTTTATGATAGACATTCACAGTCATTCACTATATTTTAATCTCATTACAACAAAATAAAGTGCTATTTAAAGACACTGATTTTTTCAAAGTATTAATTCCAACTAAATTGAAGTTTAGACAACAGGCATAAAAGAAATTGCACATAACATTCAAAAACATCAGTTAACATCTACAATAGCAATATCAGACTGAACCCACAGCTCAAATAAATTAATACATGGCCTCCCACTGTACATAGTTAAGAACTACATATTTCAGAGAAGGGTGAAACAGTTCTATTTTCCATCTCTCTGCTTATACTGTTCTTTTAAGTGAAGCTTCAGAGTCAACAACTTTATCTGCAACCAGTGAAATTCGATCAGTGTTAAATCAGCTTTTTAACTTGTATTGACGTTTAAAAAAAGTATTTGCACCTACTTCAGCCTGTTCCTAGTATCCCTCTTCACAGCCGTCTGTGGAAATTAGTTTTCACATATACATTACACATCATGAGTTAGCCTACTAAAACAGATTTATTTTCTCTTATAATACCTTATCTTCAGCCTTTCCTTTGAAGGGAATTTTTAACTAAATTAATTTATACACTATTGTCAATTTTTTACCAGTTGTTAGTAAAGCCAAACAAAACACAGGCTTTGAGGTGTAAGGAATTGCATATATCAGTATGAACAGTAGTTTCAATTAAATTCCATTCACAAGATGTACATTAAAAAGTAATCCCTTCTTCAACTTTTTTCCTTATTGATTTTCTATTCCCTAAAAATCTCCACCTGAATGTCTTGTGATTTTCTGATGTTGAACAGAGTCTACTGCAGGCTTAAAGTACAGTATGTGCTTTGGATGTCCAATGTGCAACAGCCTGTTGAAACACTAATATATATATAATATTTGCAGCTATAAGATTTTTTCCTTTCAAAGGTCTGATGCCTTTCAACAGTATATATGACACTGCTTGAACTGTAAATACTCTGATTTATATAAATATATAGATGTGAATGTATAGCATACGTACAAGACACATAAACTAAAAGAATGAACGATATTGAAAACTTAGTAAGGAGCCCACTTTATTTCCCAAAATGACACATGTAACACTACCACAGCAGAGAAGGAAACTGGCTTCACTGCAGTCATACTTTTTTAATGATTTCCCAGGATGTCTAACAGTTCAAAGAGCTCAAATCTGCTAACTGCTAACACTGATAAGATGGTCTCCTATAGAAGAGGATGAAAGAGGTGTCAGCTTCAGTGTCACCCAGTCATGATTTGGGGCAATTATAGGCATATTGTGACAAGCAGCAGTTATGCAAGTAGTAAGACTACTGAAAGAACTGTTAAACAATGAAGGAAACATCCAAATGAATAATGACATACTTGCCTAGTTTCTTTGTAAATAATTTATTTAATTACTCTACAGCTGAAATTTCCTATCGAAGTGTAAGAAATCAGGTCTTGCCTGTACTACTATAAATGGGAAGACACAACACTTATTGAATGAAAGATCTAGAATACCGATTAGAAGTTAATGTAGTTCAATACTCAAACTCGACTTCAAAAATTTTCAAAGATATGAAGTGATTCTGAAGAAGGCTCTGAACTTCGGGATCTTGGCAGGAAGTGGTCAAAAAAGTTAAACTTCCAAATGAGAAAACATTAATTGAGAATTCTCCAAACAGGAATTCTTGTGCAAGAAATTCAGTATCTTTCCTAAAGATAGTATTGGTACTAACATGCAGTTTAAAGGGATACTGATTTCAGTTTGACTTTCATTGTACTGTCTTACACCAGCTTAGCTCCATTGACTTCACACATCTAGTTGTAAGTTCTGTTAGTTTTGGAAAAGCAGAATTAGATGCAACAATTTGAAATCCTTTCTCAGATATTCTCATATTCACAAAATTTTATTGTTAATTTATCCCCTACTTCTCCCAAATGTCACTCAAAAATTCCAATTTATTTTCAAAATACTTTTTTACCATCAGCATCTCCGCAGTATATTAGCACTTTCAGTAATACCTTTCACCTCTGATGCTGAAGTGATTTAATCTGGGAGACTGATTGAACAAGTCACCTACAAACTTGAATTTTACTGTGCCAGGGATGCACTTATTGAGTATTCGAAAACTGAGTTCAATAAACTGCTTATTACATGTTAGTCTTTTCAAATTTTTAGCAATAATTTGGTAAATTCAAAGGTGATTTATGAATATTGAGGAATATCTTACAGTTGTTACTTTTTGTTCAAGCATAGATATTCATTGCAGTTTATATAATAACATGGCTTTAAGATACAACTTGCAGATAATACACTTAGATGTAACTTTGGGGTCAGTCCATTTGCAAAGGCACTGGACAATGACTGTGATAATAAAAATATATTTCAGTTTATTCATTGCCTGTATTTAACAGTATCTATGCTCTGTCATGGGAAATTTGAATGGATCTCTCACAAAAAAGATGGAGAAGTGAAAGATGTAATTTGTTAAGGTATTCTGTCTAGTGTGATATATACTGAGGAATCACATTTATTTGTGGATAACCACAACTGATTTGTATGAAAGCTACGAAAACTTGCATTTTTAGGTTAACTCATACTTTGCATATGACTTGCCACTATATAGAATGATGCAAATTACATGATTTCTGGTTTTGTTTTGCTGTGACTGCATGCACTTAGGCTGTTACATGCTTACTCTGGTAGGCCTACTGTGACATGGAAACTGGTGGAGGAGGCTGGACAGTTATTCAGAAACGAGAAGATGGCAGTGTGGACTTCCACCGGACGTGGAAGGAGTACAAGATGGTAAACAATGTTCTCTGAAGCCTTAATATCAGCTTTTATTATTATTTGAAATCTAATATGCTAAAGTTATATCAACAGTATCCTTAGAATGTAAGCAACCTTAAAAAGTTGTCTCTGTCCTCCAATGCTAATTTTGAAAATGTCAGAGTAGTGTAAGTTGTTTGCCTAAGCAGACTTGCAAGTGTGATGTTTGTTTTTAAAGAGAAACCTTACATTTTTTTTAATCAACTGTTCCATCATATGTCTACATTTTCTGAGTTGTTTATATTTGTGTTTCTAGTGGCAACAGTAGGAACTGCTCCAAATCTACTAAGTAATATTGATTCACTGTTTCAGATTCCTGAGCTTGTCCTTGCTGAAATCAACTTTTTGAAACATTACAGATCAATAACCCCTATGGACACAGCAAAATTCTTAGTTGACAGGCTGAAAACTATTAAACTTAAAAACTGATAAATGATAATTTCAAACTCAAAGGATAAAAACCCACCTAAACAAAGCTATTTAAATATACAACTTGAATTACAGGGATTTGGTGATCCTGCTGGGGAGTACTGGCTGGGAAATGAGTTTGTTTCTCAACTAACTAATCAGAAGCGTTATGTTCTTAAAATACAACTGAAAGACTGGGAAGGAAATGAGGCATATTCATTGTATGACCACTTCTCTCTAGCAAGTGAAGAACAAAAATACAGGTAAGCAGAAAAATCAGACCTGATAGCAATCTTTCTAAACTGTATAGATGCATGGCCGTATTTCATACAAATCATGACTATTTTCAGCTCACTCAGAAAGTAATGTTTTCTCCATTTTTCATCTCTTGCCTAAAAAAATAACTTCCTTTTCCAGAGGAGAAAATGTGTATTTTACTAGTGCATCCTGGGTGAGTGTAACACACAAAACACAAAGATGATGAGATAGTAGGGAATAAGACAGGATACATGTGCCAATATAGTGACAGTGCACAGTCAGTAGGACAAGAGGAACCTGTCTGTAGTTGCTATGAAATCCTGATTCCCTGCAATAAATACATTTCTGGAAGGTGGATGACTAAGATGAATTATACTGCAAGGATTTTTCTTGTCAGTGGCTTCTAGGAACTGTTGTTATAAAGAGCACACTGAGGTGAGGTGGCCTTATTCTTCCATAAGCCACTGGTTAAGGTTCTCAGTAACTTTCCTACTCGTAAAAATGAAGCAAATGTGTATTTCACCCATCACCAACTTGTCAATTTAAAGACCAACTTTTAATGGACCTATTATTTATGCTCTAATCCTGTAAAATATAAAAGTTCACAATTTCTTCTAAATTCTTGGTTAAAATAAGAAATAATACAAATTTAAAATAAATATTTTATGGAAATATTATCATAGTATTATATACGTTAAATAGTATCATAGTATTATATATTCTGAAATAGTATCAGCTACAGCTGAAATACATGGGCATTTCACAGTTCATTCACCAGGCTCTCTGTAAATGCAATAAATAGTTTGATTTACTATAAAAGAAACTAAACACTTCACAGTATAACAGATGCTTTCCTAATACAAAACCCATGAAATGTTTCTTTTGTAAGAGTCTTACAGATTCATGGAGCTTTGGGTGGACAGAAAAATTGTCTATGTTTAGATTAATTTCTCCAAGATCTCTAGCAACTATTTGTTGTAAATAAAGTAATCCTGACACCTGAGACACCTGATGCCGCTATTTCAATTCAGGTCTTATATGCAAACAAAGCAATTCAAAACTATTAGCATCTGCCCCCCATAAAATGTTAAATCTTAATGCCTCGGTAGTATTTAGTTGTCTCAACTCCAAAGTAAATATTTTTTCATCTGGAAACAGTCAGAATCTACAGCAGAGATTAAAAAAAAAATAACGTTTTAAAATACTTAGGCAACTTTTGCAAAGTGGGTGATTACCCTTGTCCATTTACAGTATTAAAAGATAATTACTGAAAACTAAGATGGTAAAACCAATTTTATTACAATATGCAACCAAACAAAGAATTCATCATAAAATGGAGTGGTTTAAAGAATATATTTAACATTAGAAAAAGAGAAAAACCCAAAGAAAGTATTCAGTCAATAACATCTTCCATACCCTATCCCTGGCAGTTTTCAAGGCCAGGCTGAATGGGGCTTTGAGCAACCTGATCTAGTGGAAGCTGTCCCTGCCTATGGCAAATGGGTTGGATCTAGATAATCTTTAAGGTCCCTTCCAACTGAAACGATTTGTTGATTCGGTGATCCATTACATTAAAAAGAGTAATACATTCGGAATGCTGGAAAGATTATGAGCTGGGCCACAAAACTGAAATTTCTTCATGTTAACCTCCCAAGGTTACAACCTACTTGTCTTTCCTCATGGTAGAAAGCTTTTCTGATATGCAGTCAGAACATCTAATTTCAATTACCATCAACTGCCTCTCATCTTCTGTTTTACTGAACTGTACCTTTAAAAATTCATTGTTAATCACAAATAAATAATACTATGCTTATATTAGACTTCAGATGATAGTTGAAGACTCAGCCTAGGCTCCTACAGTATACTTGGAACCTTTAATATAATTTATGTTAGAAATTGGCTCATATAATTTTGAACTCATCTTATGAAAAAACAGTAATTTTTTAAAAGATATTTTAAAGAAGATGTGTAATGAACTAATCCTTTGAAACCTAAATGAAAAAAATTATTTAATTATATTTTAAAAATAGGGAATATAAAATAGGTTAAAATAATCTGTTTAACTACCAAAGGCAATTTCTATCAGAGAATTACATGCAAGATGAAGACTGACTGGGGGACAAGTTACTTCTCCTCAGTCAGATCTCCTCTTGAAACAAATAGAATACCTCTAAGAACCATGAGCTATTTGATACAGAAATGCAATCACCAAAAAGATACTGTGGGAGCAGAGGGTTCAAGTCTTTCCAATCCAAGGTAACACAGGAACAGCTGTGTAATTGTCTTGCCCAGTTCAGTGCCTTGTGTCTCTCCCCACTGAAACTGCACTGGCACCCATGCAAGTAGATGCCAACAGCAGCAGTTTCACTGAAAGCTCACCTTGCCTGGAAATTGAAGCAAACTGAAATACTTGTGATCAGCTAACACTAAAATTTATGAACTATGTGAAAAGGATAAGTAACTAGGACAATGGAAAGGGAAATATTGAGAAACTTCTAAAATATCATTTACTAGCTCAGAATAATACTCCTAGTAAGGTTGTCATCTCATATACATGGGGTTGTAATGCTAAATTGCTGTGTTGTACTACCAGCAAAATAGGAATCAAGTAAGTTTTGATTTAAAACTTCTGAATGTAATAAAAATAATTGCATGTACTGTTGCATTGAAGTACAACAGTATTCAGTATATTTCAGTATTAATAAATACATGATCTGTATGAAAAATCCTGTAAGTTACTACCTACTTGCTCTCTTTTTCTTCTAATATGACTTGAACAAACACATGTTCATTAGAATATTGTGCTGACTATTTCTGTTCATATGAAAACATTGTACTGAAAAACAGCTTCAGCAGTATAGTGGCCAGAACAGAATTAAACTGTTTGAACAGGATATTTATTGCAAATTATTCCATCATTATTTTTCAGACATCTACCATCAACTTCCACGTAATAATTGTTTTTCCATTTTTCACTTCGACAGGATTTACCTTAAAGGACTTACTGGGACAGCAGGCAAAATAAGCAGTATAAGCCAACCAGGAAATGATTTTAGCACAAAGGATGCAGACAATGACAAATGTATTTGCAAATGTTCACAAATGCTAACAGGAGGTATGAATGTTTTTATGTTTCTCAGTCTTCCTATTTTTATTGGCAATGAAATTGTCTACGAGATAAATTTGAATTAGTAAATTTTGATTATTAACAAAGTTCAAAACTCACAAATAGAAATATTAGTATGATGAAGTATTTTACTATTTGACAAAAGTTATTTAAAATTAAACAAGAGAAGTGAAAACTGAAGGGAAAATAAGTCCCTGAAGCTGAGGTACAAGAAAGTCTTTAATTGTGGAACTAATCAGAGACACAGCAGATTCCTCTTCGAAGGAATGAGGTACATTCAGAGATCAAAATACAACTCCCTGCAAAAAACCACTTTAAGAGATTCAGCTGTCAGTGAAATGGCTCCTGATTCTTTAGGCATAAACCCTTTCCCTAACTACTCAAGAATAAAAACCCCCAAGAGCTGCTGTGTGCTACAAGTGTCACAGAAGGGTACAAGAAGTTAATTCCTTATTTCAATATAATTAAAAAGTGGTAAAGATATACCACAGATATATCTACATTCTTCTAATGATTGTTCACTAGTTATATGTGAGTTCTAGGTGGTATTTTTATCAACTACACAAGTAATTCTATATAATTTGTTAATCTGGCATTCCACATTCTGAAATGTAAACAAGTGTTTTGTAAATTTGCCTTATCTTCCTGTTATCTCTTAAGCAATTGTTCATCTTCCTATAGCACAAGCTGCAAGAAAAAAAGACAGCTTCAGTTTATCCAAAAGGACAGTTGGAATACTGCCCTGCAAAACAGAACACACACACTATCATCACCATAACAGAAATATAAAAACATTATTTTATTAATAAAAATAATTTTTTTCTTATGACCCACTAAGAAGTCAGGACTATATGGATACAAAGTACATTTGAGCTGTTTTTTCTCCTTTTCCTTCTTACGAAGTTTCAGGAGGTTTTGAACTGAACATCCCAGAGAACTGAATAATTCCTTTAGAAAGAATTAAGAAAGGAGTTTAAATCTGTGAAAAACAGTTTACCAAAGAGTAGATAAAACCAAACGCAACTCAGTATCATTATAGTTCAAGTTGTATTCTGCCCTCAGACTGTTTGAAATGTTTGATATGGATAATAAATTGATGGAACACTTTACCTTCTCAATTTTCAAATACAATGTACTGTGTAAGATTCAAGAAAATTGAGTTATTACACAAATACATTTCTTTCCTGAGTTTGGGGCAAGTATTTTACATCAACATTTCCAAATCATTAAGAACAAAAAACTGGGTTTTGATTTCTTTCTCATTTCCAGACAACAAAGTGACCTTAAATACTATTTTGAGAATTACTTCTGCTGATGTTTGTCTTCTGTCTTGCAGGATGGTGGTTTGATGCATGTGGTCCTTCTAACCTCAATGGAATGTATTATCCATTACGACAGAACAACAACAAGTTCAATGGGATCAAGTGGTACTACTGGAAGGGCTCAGGATACTCTCTCAAAGCTACGACTATGATGATTCGACCAGCAGATTTCTAAATGCTTTGTCTTTATGTGAATTATGTATTGTATAGTCTTCAAAGACTTATTTTACCAAGCAACTTGTCTCATTTTTTCAAGCCCAGAAACATGCTCTAGTGTTCTGAAGTGTCAGTTCAGTAGTCAGTTCCTGAATTGCAATCACCTTGATCAGCTAAAGCTCCTATTATTCAACCAGACACAATGTCTAAAGCATCGACCTGATATAACAGTGATTTGGCCAAATGACTCAATAAAAAGAACATCCAAGAAACCGTCAGACAACTTAAGGACTCTGTTTTACTGATCATTTATGTTATGTATGTGTTAGTAAATAACTGGAACTGTGAAGAAAAACCTAAAATAGTTTTAGGAATATGCATTTTGCCTCACCACTGAACTTTAAACATTAATATAAAACACTTAGCTAGTTCTAGCTTAGTTCTAGCTAGATCTAGAACTATTTATCTTTTTGTGTCATGTGTGCCCTATATGTACATAAAAAAGAATACTTTTCTGCAATTAGCTCAATCCTATAGTTAGGAAATACAATCTTTTCCCCCATAGTCTCCTGAACAACTTCTTATACTTATTTGAGGATTTTTTCCAGTAGCCTGTATGACTGTGTTTAACAGAGGACAAATAGCATTTAAGCAGTTTGCATTTATTCTTGGGAAATTCCATTTACAAAAGTCATCATTTTTTCAGTCTGTTTCAGTCACTGTCTTTAAATTACAGAAAATCCCTACGATTTACAATATAGCATGTATTCCTATACATTTTTATGAGGATTGCACTTTTTTTTCTTCCCTTGTCATTTACCTGTAAAATGACTGACCAGTATTTTGCAAACTGAGACAACGGCATTACCACCAGATGTCCGGTTGTCTATGACAATCATGTATCACCTGGTGATGTAATATAACTATATGTTTTGTAAAAATAACCTACCTGAAAAACATATGCATGTTCTTTAATACAATTAAATTTACGCTTATGACTTAAGATACCAATTACTACATTTTAAGAACAGGAAGAAAAATAATCTGAGAATTATCTAAGGTCAAACTGTGATTTTTTTCAGTGAGGTTAGGACTTCTCCCTAAAAATTCTGTGTAGGTAGGCCCTCAATGTACACCACAATGTGAATAAATTACTCTACTGGGTGATCTTTCCTTCTTTTTTTTTTTTTTCCCCTTCATTTTACTACTATATGATTCAAAATTGCAAATCAGATTGAGAAGATATTTATTCATACATCACAATAATTTAGTGGAGGTTTTTCTCCAAATTAAGTTTAGTTTTTAATTCTCGTGTTTATTCTTTGCCTAATATTTTTGTAAAACCTTGATTTCAGCAGATGACTGAATTAGTTACAATGCAAGCGCTTAACCCAAAAATATCCCCAGACATATTTCCAGAATCTAACTTAACAAAAGGTGTTGTAAGGGCAGCAGGGCTTGTGAAGGGTCTAAAAAAATATTGCATGAGGAGGGCTGAGGGATCTGGGATTGTTTCGATGGAGAAGAGAGGCTCAGGGGGGACCTCATCACTCTCTACAATCACCTGAAAGGAGGCTGTAGTGAGGTGGGGTCTGATCTCTCTTCTACACTGCTGGCCTTAAGCTGAGACAGGGCAGATTCAGATTAGATATTAGAAAAAAAATGTCAGTATTTCAGTGGTCAGGCATTGGAACAGGTTGTCCAGAGAGGTTGTGGAGTCACTATTCCTAGAGGTGTTCAAGAGGCATCTGGATCTGGTGGGAGATACTGTTTACAGGTTACAGGAAGTGCTGGGTGGACAGTTGGACTGGATGGTCCTGTAGGTCTCTCTTAACCTTGATGATTCTGTGTTTCTATCTTGAAAATAGTAAATGGTTTTGAGAAAGATTGAATAAATCTCTCCATTTTATACTGACAGTCATTAAAGCTGCTGTCAGAGTACCCCACCACTCACACCACCACCATTCTTCTTCACTGAAAATGTGTCATCATTACTAAGTGTAGCAGAGACAAAAAATATTTCTAATATTACTTCATGATCTGATTTTATATAAACCTAAAGAATGTAAATTAACAGTCACTGTCTCAAGAGTTTCATAAAATAATCTCTATGTATTTGAAATAACTGTTTAGTATTTTATTATTTTTAATAGAAAACTTGTAAGGATATACATATCCCAAACTAAAGAAAAAATACTGCCCAAAATTGCTTTTACGAATTTTCAAGAAATGTCTTAGAGAAAAGTCTAGAAGAGTCATCACATTAGTAGAGGGGCCACACATACCAACAAGCATACAGCATACCAAGAGAAGCCTTAAGAGTTAAAGGGAAGGGGAGACCTCAGTGGTGCCTGATTGAGGGTATAGGGAGGACAAAGCCAGACCCTTCTTGGAGGTGCTCTGCTATGAGACAGGAACAACAGGCAGTAAATACAATTTGGAATTGGGGAAAGTGAATTTTCCTTTTAATTTATTCATTTATTACCAGAAGGGTAGATTGGACAAGTCCCTTGGAACACAATGTTGAACTAGACAATCTTCAGAGGTCCCTGCTAATCTAAAATACTGTATGATTCTATGAAATTTAATAGAAATGCCAGGTCTACATTACTGCATTTCCTGTGTTGGTAGATTTAATCAGACAACTAAAGAAAATACTCCCAATATTTGAGACAGTAAGCATATCCACACCAATAATAAAAGGAAAGAGAAAAAAAAGCTAACAAAACAAAAAAACCAAAAATCCTCCAAATTCCTTAAAAACCATAATAGCATCTGAATGCTCAACCTGGCAAAGAAAAGCAGTGCTAACTACTAGTTGACACCAGCTTTCTTTATTTTAGTAAGAAAACCCTGTATGACTAAAATAATTTAATATTTCACAGCTACTTTTGATTTGTTGAAAAAAAAAGTTTATAAAATTTGAGGCATTCTGATGACTGTTCTGGGAAAGTGATCAAAAATACGGATGCAGACATTGAGTGGATCAATTGTTTAATGAGACTTCATTTTGGGGGAAAAGGGATCAATCTATCAATTCCAATGTAACATTTTAGAGGGAATATGTCTTTAAATGAGATTTCATCTAAAGAAGATTGCATGGCTTGAACTCCAAACACCAAAAAACACCTCCAACAGGAGGACATGTCAGAAGGAAGGCAATAGGAAACAGAAGGCTGCAGAAACTGTTCTGGACTTATTACAAACAAATAAAACATAACAGCAAGGTAACCCCTACTTTTAATTCCTTCCTGTAATCAAATAAACAGTATGTGAAACTAGAATGTACTTCCATTTTCTCTAAGTACTTTGTAGGAAGCAGGAAAGAAACAAGAAAAAAAAAGCAAATAAAAACACATGAATAAATTAATGTTCAAATAATAATTGCATGTTCAAAAAAGGTATCTGTTACAGTAAGAAATTAGAGTGACTAAATAAGGAATGGAAGTGGGAATATTGCCTCGGACTCCAACTTTGTTCCTTTGCAAGAACAGCACATTGCAAAAAGAAGTGATTCAGGTTCTTAGCACAACCCTAATCTCCCTTAATTTTACATTCTCACCATCTCTCCTTACTTTGGCTTCCGGAATAAAACCTCTAAATGGAATCTCAAAAAAACCAAACCAAAACCAGGAGGAATCACTTCTAAAGAATGCTATGTACATTGTTACTGATAGCATATTTTGTTATCAAGGTAATCTGAAAAGAAACAGAAAACTCAAAGCAACTTAATATGAAATTCAGTGTAGATGATTTTATCATAGAAACACAGAAAAGGGGAAAAAAGAACATGCTTCTTATTTATTTTTCCCATTAAGTTTTACCATTCTTACTGTATTTGCTATATAAAACAATCTACTTTCTCATTTTATAAAAAGTATGAAATTATAATGGATAATTAATTTCTTTAAGGGTTAAGCAGTTATTTGAGAATAACTGCTACAGTTCCCCTAAACTTTGAGAACATACACCTTACCATCATGAAATAAATAACACATATAATAAATAATACATATTAATGCTGGATATGTAAATTTACATAAGTTATAGATTTAGAAAGAATGATACATAAAAATTCTTAACGGTTAATAAAAATTATAGTAAAAATAAATTTCATACCCCATTAACTGTACTTTCTTCAAAGCTGGTATGAAACTTTGAGAAATAAATTGCAGACATTAATTTAGTAGAGGGAAAATTATTGGAACGATTGACTACTAACCAGCTAGAATTCTACTTGTTTTAAAACCAAAATAAAATTCCTGTTTAATCAATTACAACACATGAAGTGAACTAAGGTCTACACAGGTACATCATGCCCCCACATACCCATTCGTGCACTAGTTCCTAATTCAGTACTTGAGAATGATTATTGGAGGCAGGAAAAATGCTTCATTTTTTCCTACTTAGCAGTTCTAGAAGACCACAGTAATTTTCCATTGCCCAAATAATTTCTGGGCCAAAAAAACTGAGTCCTTGACCTGCAAATCTTTCCATTTGGCAATAACATGCCTCTCCAGTTTGTACACAGGTAAAAACAGAAATATAATTAAAGTACATTTACACTTCAGTAAGATGCTGGTTTATTCAGGTGTTAATTGGTGAATCAACATTTTGTATTTTCCACACGTACCAAAGTTTTTGCACACACTTCAAAAAGTATTGGATGAAGAAGAAAGTAATTCCTTATAGTATCTGCTTTAAAAAAATATTTTTCTAGTAGGTTTCCTTATTCACAAAACCTATTTTGAGGGCAAATAATTTCCCAGATAAACAAAAGAAGGTTCACAAGCTTAAAGGACCATTAAACTTACAGGAGCTGCAGGGAAGCTGGATGAAAGCTCATATGGCTCCTCTGAGATCCAATGGCCTAATTCCAAAGACCACAGAACCTAAAATAAAGTAAGTGGTAAGTAGAATCTTAAAATTTCTAAAATAAACTTTTTGAACATGTAATTAGAAGTTACAATAGCTGGTTTGCTATTTCATTTACCCAAACCAAATCATTTGCTGAAAAATCAATAAATAAGAAAGATACAATTTTTACAACGAAAATAAACCATTGAAATATCAGTCATACTTATATGCACAGCTATATTACATTTTAAAACATTGTGAGGATATTCAAAAAGTCAACTATTTTTTAATCACAATACATAGAGCAAAAAATTTGAAAAGGGAAGTCATAATATACCAGTTCTGCTCTCTCAGTTCAGTAATCATTGAATTTCATGAGGTTCCTGTTGGCTCATTTGTCCAGCTTGTCAAAGTCCATCTGAACAGGAACACCCATCTGGTGTATCAAACACTCCTCACAGTTTTCTAACATCTGCAAACTTGCTAAGGGTGCATTCTTCCCCATCATCCAGATCATAAATGAAGATGTCAAACAATACGGGACCCCTACTACTAAAAGGATTATGCAACTATTGCATAGAATCCACATTACATATATAAATCATCCTGCAAAGAAGAATAAATTAATTTCTTGCTCTGTGGTAACCTCTGTCAGTGTCATACTCTAGAGCACAAAAGAAGACTGCAGAACACTGACTCTGCAGAAAACACATAATCATTTGTGTGCAACTGAGCTCTGAAACAGTGGACCAGTATGATCTTTAGAGAATAGTAATCTTAAAACTGTGTGCCACTTGCAGACTTCTGTTCCCATCAGGACCACCACGAAATGTTTAACAGAAAAAACCTACTTAAAATGGTTGTATTTCCAATTTCTGATATTTTTTTTTTGGTAAAACTTTCCCCGAACTACTCCATCCAGCATTTCTTATGGATTGATTTTCTAAACATTCTTCAGAACAATTTATCATAACTTGAAGTTGGTAGACTATAATATTAAAAGCTCCATGGGAGAGTATTCAATTAACTATCCCTCAACTGGTAAAAGCATTGTCTTAATGGGAAAATGGAAAAAGAGAAAGTTCCTACAATGGCTCTGTCCTTGAGTCATAATAAAGGACATTCTACTCCGAATTTGTAGACAGCCTAAATTCTGAAGACCATTCTGATGGAAGCTGAGATTCTTTTTTTTTTATTGGTTTTATAAGTGGTGAGCCATGAAGCTTCTCACAGAGGTAAAACACTGGTATCTTCCTTGCCAGTTTGTCCACTGTCACTCAATTCAACAACTCATCTCATTTAAGGTATTTGAGCTTCACAATGTCTCCTCTGTAGTTGCCATCTGGTACCCCTTAAGTTCAAAAAAAAGCAATGATACCAACCATTGAGACATCCTGTTGCTCCTAGAGCAAATGAAGCTAACTGAACAAGAAGCAGACATATACCCCCTTAATGGGATATATGGAATTTATCATAAAGCAAATCCGTGTTTTAGGATAATTCAGCCTCTCTCATACCTTCCCTAAATAGCTCTCTAGCCATTTCAAATAGATTAAGTCATTAGCACAGCCATGCACTATTAAATAGTTGTCATTATTCATCTTAGAACAAGCTGAATTTCCTCAGGGTCTGAAATTATTCCCATGCTTGATTCACAATGACTGAAATATTCTGCTATACGAATGCATATATTATTAGTTTAAATTTAAATTATAAAATGTTTCTTTTTAAAATTTGTGAATGATTCTATGAAATATTCCCCATAGATAAAAACTGGCATTATATATATTGAGCATGGTAAAGTTATCCTTTACAATGTTACAACTCACTAATGGAAAATTCTAAGCCGAACAAATTCATCATAAACTAGCAATGTAAACCTTATAAAATGGCCCAACTGCTTTTAAGAAAAAAAAAACTTCTGTAAAGGGCTCTCAAATCTGTTGCTACAAGTAGTAATTTGCAAACCCAGTTTTCATAACAAAATTATTTTCTAAATAAGTTCTACAGTTTTCAGTTCAAAGTATCTTATGCCTGATGACTTCCTGGGAAACCGACAACCTCAAATGTGAACTTCTACAAAAGCTGTTGCCTTGTTTGATGTGAAAAGTGATGTTTGACTTGTGAAGAGAGGTGTCCAATTTTGCAGACTATTGGAAATGAAGAGTGATTTTTTTTTGCTGACAATAAAAAGCAGCATATCCTTAGACTTACTGCTAAACTTGATTACAAAAAACACCAAAGAATACTATGTTTACTTTTAGAAAAAGCACAATCAAATATTTGAAAATGCAACAGCTGTGCAAAAAGAGAAAATAAAGTCTACAGTCATTATATCATACCAAACATAAAAACAAGAGTTAAGTACATTAATAAATCAATGACCTTTAAACAATATTCAAAACCTAATAATGCATTGCAATGTTCAGCTAAGAAAAGTAACTTGTTAAAAAATACAGTTAAGACTGCAACTTAGGATTGTAAGTTATAAATTTTAGGGTGGTACCTGTGTATATTTTTTATAATTACTTTTAACAATTTACAATAAGAATATTAAAGCGTCTTCAATTTATACTTATAGCTGTAGATATTTATTGACCATAAAGGAAACTTGTTAATGTAATTTCTCTTTTAAGCACAATATAAATCAATTTAAAATGAACCAAGAAAATTGTAACTTTGAATAAAATTCATATACAGACTACATTAAAAAAATTCTTCATAAATAAACTTGAGCAGGAACAGATGTATCGTGCTGTATTACATATACATCACGTCCTTATAGTACCAAAATTATGTTTTCATCAAAATTAGCTGGAAAAAAACCTAAACAGATTAAAATATAAACCCAAAAGATTAGTTATGATTAAGTAATCCTATTTCATTTTCCAGGCCAATTCTACAGCAATGACCTTTATCAACCCTTGTAGTATTTACAGAATTTTGTTTAGAAATGAAATTTGTTTGTCTTAACAAAAGATGGATTAATGCTTGTCTATCATGGTTCTGGAATTGAGTACAAAAGCATCGTATCTACTCTCCTAGATAAAAAGAAAATTGGATACTGAGTTCATGAACAGGTCCTGCAGTAAATAATTAGGTCACCACTCACTAAAACATTCAGTTTTCATGAAAACAAAGAAAAGAGCTTTCCATTCCAAGTCACTGAAAGTTTGTTTCTTCGGCAAATTTTCAACCAGTTATATTTTCGTAGCAACATCAAAAAAAGTTTCAGATTAATGTAATTCAAAAGTAAGTTATGATTTGCAATATTATTCTTAGCTGAAATACTTCAGAATGTGTGTTTCTATTGAGAAAAAAGAGCTATCTAGAAGTTTCAAATATGCAGTTACAAAAGAATTAGCTCAAAGAGTCTGAAAACACACTATTTGGTTAATTATTTAAGGTCTCTCACCTATCCAGCTAGCACAATGAATGATCATATGGTACTTGTACATCAATAATTCATGAAAATGTAAATGGAGTGCTATGAAGTTTAAATGTCTGATGGTAAATTTGGTATTTCTCCAGCATCCATCTAAAAATAACATATTAAGTTTTTCTCAGAAGAAAAGAACCACTTCATCCTAAATTATGTCCACATTACAAGTCAAAAGGCAGAGGTAAATATATTCTTGAAACACTGATAAACATCTCCAAAAGACAATAATGACTGCTCAAAAGTAGTACTAAGTTTATAAGGTAGTACTAATTTTTCCAGATTGATTGATTTTTTTCATTATCCAATGTGAACTATTTTATCATTGAAAATATTAATGGTAGAACTGATTACATTTAAAGGCATCAGTTATGTTGCAGCAATAAAAGGAGAAGATTATTTTCTTAGATGAAATATTCCTGACTAATTTTCTACTGAATTCCTCAATTCTGGCTAAGTAAGGCTTCAGTTGTCTCTTCTCCAGTCTACCAATTTGGGTAGAAAGATGGCAAAAGTATTTGGCCATCTTATAGCCAAATGGCCATTGACACAAGATGAAACAAGGCAAGGAAGCACTTACATCATATGATTCAATGCTTTAAACAGGTGAAGAAACATTCTTTAAAAAATATTTTTGTTTTATCTCAGTTAAGTAAATAAATAAATAAATAAATAAATAGAGGGAATACACATTTATGGGCAAAGTTGGACCCAGTCTCTGTGAAAAAAGATGAGCATAGTTCTAAAAATATTAAAAATAGCAATCTTCCAGATAAGCAGCTGCTATAAGATCAAACAAACGTTTGATCTGGAGATCTAAAATTTGTCTCTAGTTCTTTCTCATGCATCTCTCCTAGTAACTTCAAAATTTTGTCTAAACAGCAGCTCAATAAAATGAGTGAAAACAGCATCAGCATTTGATCCAATAATATCTACAGGGACAAACTAATCCTTGGAACAATTGCATTCCTCTTATTGGTATTATATGAGGGATATAAACAATCCCATGATGAGTCTGCAAGGGAGACCATAAGACAGAGGACAATACTTCCAATTGATACTGCTCTATGAAGAGCATAGGTAGATATTTTCACCATGCATTTGTTCACGGAAGTGCAGGGCATAAAATGGGCAATGAAATTCTAGGACAGCACTTGTTGGAATACTGATTATCCATACTGCTTTATGTACAAAGACAGGAAACTATTTTGTAGTACTTATCTATATCTCTAGATATCTTAGTAGCTATTTGAAGCTTTTTCTCAAGTAAGAAGGCAGCTTTTGTGCTTGAGCACCCTGTTATGAAAAAGTAACTCGTGACAATTACATTGTGACTTGTTTAATGCTCCATACAAAGCTAAGTGTGGGACAGATAATTCAGTGTATTTAATTAACAGATGCAAGGAATCATATAGAAAGCTGGAATGAGTCTGTGGAGATGTTCTTCTCCAAAACTCCTTCTTAAATATGTTCCGCTTAATGCAGCCAAGGATGCTATTAGTCTTCTTTTGCCACAAAGGCACATTACAGGATCCTTAAGGTGGCCAAAGATGCAAACCCTCTATTCCAAGGGAAATGAATCACTAAGAACTTCTAAAAAATGTGAAGTATACCACAACAATATCAGATAACTGTATATATATAATATAGGACAAGATTCGTACTGGTAAGTGCCAGACATCTTGAAAACAAAAAGGCAGCAGTTTATCTTCTACCCAAAAAGTAAATTTTAAAGTATTTGTAAGAAAGAGGAAACCACAAAATTTAGTTATTCAACAACCGTTTTCTGTATAAGATTCAGACCCATTTCCAGATAAATTTCACCATCTAAGTTTTATAGCCCTGGATACATGAGGAAAGCTGAGAAACTGTCATCTGCAATGTCATATTGAGTAGTTAATTTCTATTATTACAGTGAGCAATTGAGACGGTTTAAGCCTGGGCTGACAGGTAAGTTTCCCACCCAGTCACTATTCTTATTTCACATTTTTTCCCATTTGCAGTGAAATATCTAAGAATTTCCCTTCATTTTTTCCAATGCTGAACACAATACATGTTTCAGAACATAAGAGAAATATATCAGGACATAAAAAGTCAATCTGAATAATGTAAGTTGGCTAATGTTGAGCAGAAATTAATCTGTCCAAAAGTAATGCATGGGACATAAGTTTCTCATCTATGAGATAAGTCCTCTTTCTAAACTAGATAATGAGGTACTATACAGGAATACTTTGGTTAAATTAAGCACTGAAAAACTGTAACTAACTAACAGATCTTCACACAGACAAATTTCATCTAACTGAACTAACTTTAAGTAAGCCTGAATAACTTAACATAGGCATCATTGCAGGCAACGTGGACACAAACATGGTTGATATTTCAGCTAGCTATACAAACAAAATTTAATTTATTGTGTAGCAAAGTTAAAAAGCATTTCTTACCCATTCATAAGAAACAATCCAACACCCACGAGCAATTCCCAGCAAAACATTCAAGGTACGACGAGGACTCCCAGTAACTACATGACTTGTTGTTTCACACACTTCATTTGAGACCAAAAAGTCTCCAAGTTTCTTCACAATCTGAATTACTGTATTTTGCTTCCTAAAAAAGAAGAAAAGGTAAAAAAGCCCATGCAACATTGAATGGAGGGAGGCAGAATTATAAAAGCATATACATACATCACAAATTAATTCAAATTAATCTCATTTCTTTCCCCACTAAACATTTTTTTTCCTTTTCTCACTAAGCCTTTACCCATTTGCTAGCCCTAAATTAATCAGCCTCTCCAGAGTCCTAGCAGACCCTTTTCTGTTATCACACAATCACATCTACTTGCACATCAAAGTCCTTTAGCCCCCCACATCTATCTTGTCTGTTTAAACAAAAGCTTTTGAGTGCAGATTTAGCTATTATGTTGTTTGTGTACAATGCCCAACACAACAGAGCCTAATTCTTGGTTTCTTTCATAGTACTATAGAAAATATTACCAAGAAATGTAAACATTTAGACACAGCACATTTAACAGCTTTTCATTAAGAAGCTCCAGATTTTTAGCATCTGAATAATGCTGTGTCTAAATTTAGAAAAGTCCTAAAGTTCTATCTGGCTTGCAACTTACACATCTATGCCAATGTTTCAATTAAAAATTCACTTATCCTTCAATACAATTATAATGAAATACATAAAATTAGATCTAAATTCCAGAATGGCCATCTAAAACTGGAATTCTAATTTGAGCTCTCTACATAGCTATGGAGGAGCACATAAATATATAATTATGAAAACAGGAAGACCTTGGTATCACAAGAGAAAAGCTGTTGCATGATAATAATTTACTGCTTTTATTAATGATAATTTTTACAGTTATAAATGATCCTTAAAGATCTATAAAATAAAGCAAATTTCTGATGACCTCTCTACTTCCCATACTAACTTGGAAATGTCCATGCAACAGAAGAGAAAGCAATTAGTCACAACCTTGAACACAGACACACTATCACAGGGGTGATCCTTTAGGGTAAAATTTCTGAGGTAATCACAGACACAATGCAAGTACACTCAGAGCCTCTCCAGAGCCTCTGGGGTGGCTTCATTCCCACTACATTTAACTCCATAGAAAGGAAGTCTGTTAGAACTTCCAAAATATCCCAGCTAAAACAAACACTACTTAGCAGAATCCCAACAAAACTGCAAAAGAATTCTTCACAAAAATTGAACCAATCATTTTTCAAGGAGTTTAAAACAAACAACAAAAAAAAAAGAACAGTCAAAACAGTGCAGCAAATTAATGTCACAATTAAATCAAAAGGTGATATTGTATGTTGAGATATTTAAAAAAAATCTTATGACTAACGTTCTCTCTGGTATGAATTCTGGCCTTGGTAGCTTTGATTGTTACTAAAATTCTTAGTATTCCCTTTTCATTTTGTGAGCTTTAGCTTGATATAGCCTAAAAGTGAATGTTTTTGCAACATTACAACCCAAAGGGGCTGTTCCTGCCCAGACTGCAGGTTCCATGCTTTACTTGAATCTTTTCTAAGTTCTCCCTGTGTCCACACAAAATTCCTTACAGGGAGAAGGAAAATTTCTGTTGTACAAGTCTTGAATCAAAGACATCTTGCAAGCTGCAGAGAAAACTCACCAGTCTATACTTGAGACAGATCCAAAAACTGGTGGATGAAAATTTACAGCAAAATTTCACTCAATTTTTAAATCAGAAAATTAGATAGCCCTATGGTTGTGAATCAGTGAGCAGCGTTTATTATAATCCCAAAACTCAATGCCATGAAACCATTGAACTCCTGCATCTTAAAATGTAAATTCTAATGAACCACTTTTGAGGCTGTAGCTACTGGGTACTAGGATTGGCTTTTGACCACTGGGTTGTGTTTTGGAGGACTGTTTTCTGTTGCTAAGTTGTTTCAGAAGCAGTCCTTTTCCCTTCACCCATTTACAAGCTGATAAACGCCTACAGTTGCAGTCTGTCAAAAGCAGTCTTAATGAAAAGGTTCTGAAGAAAAGCAATTGTTATCCCCAGACAATTTAATTTAATGAAATAGTAATTGGCTAGTGGGAAAAGTCAACATGTAAGAACATGAAAGAAATAATATATTAATGACCTGTTAAAAAAAAAAAATTTCCCCAGCTCAGCCACGATTTGTTCTCTTTCAGGCAGACCACAGCCTCTGTTTTCCCCTTCTATCAGCACTGTAGTGATGATCTTTACCTCCTCTACAGTGATTCTGCATTGCATGACTTGTGAGGTTCACTTTATAGTCCTGGTGTTACCAGCATCCAGTCACATCAAATAGAAGAAAAATATTAATTATATTTTATGTTTCTGACATATATAAGTACACTTGTTAATAGCTATTGATAACCTTCTACAAAAAACTTCTGAAAGCATAGCCACTAAGTGCTGTTTCTGAGTATCTATTTCTATGTAACTGTCAACATTAAGTTATAGCAAACCTGAAGCAGATTTTTTGGTAGGATAAATATCTTGAGTTTTGAAAAAGAATTTCAAAAACTGTAAGCAAGTGTAGTATGAAATATGGAACTGTTATTTTTGTTGGATGTTCCTTATACTTTAAGACTTTTAAGAGAATGATAAGAGCGTGCCAGAAAATTATTAACTCTCCCCCAAAATATGCAGTGGCAGCTGCTTCTAATGTTTTGAAACTAAGTCACTAAAAAACCTACAACTGATATTTATTCTGCAACTATTTGTATGAAATGAAACATTTTAAACTGATGTTTCAAATTATGAATTTTTAAATAGAAATAATTAAAATGTATGGAGAAAACCCTGTGTTGGGCTGAACCATTTACTACATACAACTACTATGTACATTGCCTTCAGATAAATTCCAATCTTGTTTAAGACTTTAGTTTTATTGCTCTGAAGCCCCGTTGAACTCACCTACAGAACTACTTCACTCTCTACCACAGCAAAAAACACATATATATCCAGTGCAAATAAAAAAAAAAATAAATATGTACGAACAAGTTTCTAGCAAGAATAGAGAATGAAATAAAGTGCAGAGCCCAATAAATTTAATTTTCTATAAGCATAAAAAACTTATCAATATCCAAATGCAAATGGTAGGCTAAATAAAGAGTCAAAATGCTTATTACTTACTCAGAAGACATACTTGTCATAACTAGCGTCCTTGTTGGCTAGAGACATGAAAAAAACAAGAAAACATAAAAAATCTTAAAAAAAACCCCACCATTTGAAAAAAAAACCCTACATGAGAAAATGTTGTGTTAAAAAGTGCAAACTACTTCAAAAGTATAATATCACCTGGGGAAAAGTCTGTACTAATTAACACATATACTAGCAATATTAAACTTTGAGGACATGGAAGGAAGGAAAACCCTTCAACCATATTTTATGTCAAAAGCATATGATATAGCAGAAGACAGGAATGCAAGCTTTTTTTAGTAAAAACAAATGCAAAGGATTTCCAGCCTGAGATACCACAGAAATAAGGACAGTACTGGTCTACTTAGTTTTCATCAGATGGAAAGGAAAAAGAAGCCTATCCACAACAAAGAAAACCTGTAATTTAAAATTCCAGTTTCTTCCAAAAGAAAGGTAGAAACTGGCTGGGATGCTTCAGAAACAAGAAATTTTAATGATTTTGTTTTTATTTTGATACCTTATTTTTTTTGGGCTTTGGCACAACTTCAGTATTTTATGTGAAGGTTAAAAAAAACATTCTTTCACTCTTCAGTATTTTCTAGTGAATAAAAGTTGTCCAAATAATAGCACAAACAAGGTATACTCAAAAAATACAGCAATCTTCAAACCAGCAATTCTGAGACATCATAAACTGCACTCCTTCCTTCTCTTGCAGTACTCCCTGTAGTTTATGTGAGAAGCAGGAATGTTTGTCCCATTTGGACTTCAAATAAGCTTGGGAAGAATTATTATTACAGAGGTCAGAAGAGGAGGAAGTTCATCACCACTGACCATGAAAGCCTCCAGTACGCACAAAGGCAGGACAGAACATCAATTTTAGCAGTATCAGAGAAATACATAACTACATAGAACATGGCCATCAAAAAACATATGTAAGAAGATGTTTTGATCACCTTGGCTAAGAATTATTTGTAGCTACATAAACATGCACAAATATATATATGTATATATACACACATTTTGATTTTGTAGAAAAAATGAGACTGACTGGATTTTATACAATGATTTCAAAAAAACTTCTAATTTTCAAAATTAGTATATTAATTTAAATTATTTCTTCA
Source organism: Chloebia gouldiae (assembly GCA_003676055.1). Taxonomy (NCBI): domain Eukaryota; kingdom Metazoa; phylum Chordata; class Aves; order Passeriformes; family Passeridae; genus Chloebia; species Chloebia gouldiae. The sequence continues at coordinate 19,055,976 of QUSF01000002.1, read as the reverse complement.
TATAGCTACTGCTCCATATGAAACGGACCCCAATATATTACCACAACCACAAGTATTACACTTCCAAAGTCTCCACTAAAAGTCAGTTTCTTTTGAGTAATGCACTAGGTAAGAGGACAAAAATATTTCTAATAGGAAGCACAGACAAAAAATATTTCAGGGCAACTCATTTTACCTCGTAATGAATCAAAGAACAGAAGAGAGAAATCTGATGTAATTCCATCTGACCTCTGTCATCAGTACAGAATAGTTTTCTATTGAACAACCAAGTAATCTCTCACATTTAAGAAAAGATCTGGAAATACCTGTGTAGACTATTAGACTAACAGAATGTAGACTAATAATGTGCATCATAGCTATTCATTATATGAACACTCTTTGCATAAACAGAACAAAATTTAGATATTATTGACAAAGTAGATTAAAAATAACACAAGCAGTAGTCATTTCAACATACATATGACAATTTCATTGTTGTTGTGTACATTTAAAAAACAAAATCCTGATACTATAGTGTTCAGAAGTAACATAATGAAGCACAGTCAATAATTTTCAAGATTAATGATAAACATGGACTCAGACCACACAAAGTAAGCTCTACAGTACTTCAAACTGACCATGTATACAATGTGAAAATATAAACCCAAATAACAATAAAACAAAATAAAACTTCAAAAGAAAAAAAGATGAAATTTTTGCATTGAAATATTTGAAAGAAATTCTATGCAGCATTTTTGGAAATAGAAGTTTCCAAATTCTACCTTGTTGACAGCAATACTTAATTATGATGTCTCACTCTACTGCTAGTCTGATAGCTAAAAAGAATGTGCACTTATCTTGCTCAAATTTGGTTCTATTCTTAGCCAAAAGAATTTCTACTGCTTTGCTTCCAACTCCAAACAAGCAGTCACATTTAATTGCTCTTGAAAGTTTCAACTCAGTTCTACACTGGAATTTTATATGCAAAGAATTTGAGCAAAACTAATGACAATGTAACAATATATGTCAAATATACCTATCATAACATGAATATATTAGCATTAATTACATACACTCAAAATTTGATGATAAACACTCAAAAAAAGACTTCCAGTAACACATTGAGAAAGGGTTCTTGTGGTAAAAGGATTGCTCATTCTTGCACAGGTTCAGTCAGATAATTAAAATCAAATGTGAGGCCACATTATTATGAATATATGCCCCATACTGTCTTAATACACATTGTAGGATCTCTGTAAATTCATGAGTGTTAAAGGTCTCTGGGATGTAGCAGCCTGGGAAGGCAAAAACCAGGGCTTAAAACCAAGGTTTTGCTTTGTTCAGTCCAGTCTTTCTGAGTGGAAAAACTCATCTACATCAAATGTGTACGTTTCAGCATGGTCATGACATTCTCCTATATTACCTGAAGCCAGGCCTCATTGCTATCACAATCAAGCTCCTTGTCTGAAGGTCTGGAGTTAAATCCACACACAACAATTGCACTAGGTTCTTGAGAGTGTTTGTCTAATATTAGCTCTAAAGTAGATCCTGATGTGTCAGTTCAGAATGTGCAGAAAAATATCCTTCCTCGCATTTCTTAATAAATGCTATGGAAGTATTGCTAATCATATCACTATTTCTGCCAAACTTGGCTTAAAAAGAAGCAATACTATAAACCAAGGCCAGTGCAGCTTGAGATCCTACAGCTGCTCCTTCTGCAGAGCAGAAATGTGTGTTAGGAGTTCCTTAATACCTTGTCTATAGGTAAGTAAAAATAGTGGATCCACACAAATCAGGAAATCTACAGCCTGTCCTGACCTTACCCTGCAATGTCAGCTGTTGAATTGTATCTTTTATCTTACAACACATCCTGTACAAGACCATGCAGTGAGTATTCTCAATAAATGTCTTGTCAGTGCACTTCAAAGTGGTTCAAAGACTCATGAATGCAGAAGGGTGCACACAAAATGTAGAAACCGGAAATAAATTTAATTTCTTCCAAGCTATTATTTCATTTGCATTCAGAACTGCATATTTTTGCAAGTTAAAGGTCATTTGCTAAACAGACAATATTTTGTTTTATTGCTTCAATAAGACAAGCAGTACTCTTTAATTACAGTTACTAAGTGGAAATCTTAGCCAAACTATGTTCTAATTTTCAGTTCTACATTTTTCAAGTTAATTGCTTTCTCCCCCACCCCCTACTATGCAATTTTTCTTCTGTGTTTTTGTGTCTGTTTTATTTTACATGTTGCTTTTATTGAAAAAAAAAAAGAGCATTTACTTTTCTGACCAGCAAAAAGACATCTGGTGAACATCATGATGAGTTATAATGCATGTTTGTAGCAGAATTATTATTAATAAAACACTGGAAAAGGTGGTATTAAGTTAACTGGTCCTTTTATTTACAATTAATCTCTGAATCCTGAAGAGTTGCATATCCATACTCCAAAACAGAGCACATGCTTCTGAATTATTTTTGAGGTCTAGAATACAGACTTCGTTATAAATTACAGCTTCAGCTTTCCTTTATATATTTCTTAGATGCACTGTTGCATTAAGTACTTCTTTAGTGTCTGCCAACAACAAGATTTTTTAAGTCATCTGAAATACAGAACATTCATTTCAGTAGCTAGAAGGAAACAGTATTTGCAAATCTCTGGAGTACTTAAAACTGATACTTCCTATTTGTTAACTGACCTACACCACAAAAGAGGTATCTAACCTCAAAATGTATTCTTTCTCACTTCTAAATTTGAGCTGCTGTTTCTTGAAGCTGAAGGACAAGAAGAAAAAAGTCCTGTTTTGTATAACCTGCTTTTCAAAAAGATGAACTCAAACTTTGCTTTGTAAAGTGTGTCATGACCTCTTTTTCGTAAGTGACAAATGAATAAAAATGAGAACATATAATGTTTTCCCAGACAAGCTCTCAAGAATGAAGTGTATTCGTGCAAAGAATTAATTTGTTAGGAATAGGTTTAGATTTGTCACTGGTTAAATTCCAGCCTATGTATATTAGAACTTATTTTATCTATCAAGAACCCAGGTTTCAATTATTTTTCAAGAAATTATTTAAACTAAAGCACTTTTAAATTGTATATTATTTAGCCCAAGTTCTCTTGTGTCTTAAGAGTTGACTTAAGTTCTGAAAGAAATAAACCTCAGAGTAGTCTCAAACTCAGACAGATGTTTTAGTGGAGTGAAAAAAGACCTCAACTGCAAGTGGTTTGGCCAATATACAAGAAATAAAGGACTTTTGGAGGGTGGGAGGAGGGCAGGAAGAAAACAGTACATGTGTGAGCAGAGACAGTTTAAGGGAGAGTATATTATACTATCTGTTTTATAATCTTCAAATTCCTTTTTTCTCTAGCTATTGTAGTAGGTCCATCAGATGGTTTTGAAATTGGTTTACTACCCTTATATTCAATTTTGATCTTTACAACTGCATTTCAGAAGCAGTAATCTTCAGTCTTATTAGTATATGAACCAAGAGACAGAGCTGTATGTAGCATAGGAATATTAATTTCACTCTGCTTGTATTTAAGAAGATTGCAATGAGGATACAAAATTTTAAGGCTGTTTATAGAAAGAATTTATAAGCAGTACAACATTAATTTGTTAAAGTAATTGTGGCTCATAGCTGAAAATAATTGGTAATTGTAATGAATGATAACTATTCTGTGTTTTAAAACAGCAATTATTCAAAGCTGTAATTTACTTTCTAGCTGACCTTTCTCTTATCAGTCCTTTGATACTGACATTTTTCAAGTAGCTGCAAAAGTCAATTTCAACTGTAATTTCCTCACCAAACATAGTACCTCTACTTTGGTCCTAGAAAGATGCAAAAAAAATGAGCCCATCCTAACCAAATCCAGTACTGTCACATGGAAAGATGAAAAAATTAATTCATCTTTTAGAAGACAGAAAAATTAGATGATGTGACAAGTGCCTGGGCATCATTTTTCCTTCACTGCCAAATAAAAGCAAAAAATGAGAAATCTGGTAACTGAAGACATAGGAACCCCCAGAACTTCTGTTGCAAGATAAAAGTGAATGAATAGTTTCATATTTTTCAGACTAGCAGTGTCAGAGTTCACAACTTAATGACATCTTGAGTTTTTGACATGCAACCAATCATAGCTAACAACTATATTTAAGAAAAATAAAAATTTCCAACTATAGGGATGCAAAATTGTAGCAAGGGGTAGCTTTCCCAGCATTCTGCAACTCTGAAGGACAGGTTTACCTCTTTGTGATCATTAGCAAAACTGGAGAGGGACTTTTTTTTATTAGGATAGTCAAAAATTAAGGGGAGAAGAGATGTTCCTTCCCAATAGTTTGACTGCAACCAACAATCTTCTCCATCAATCAGCATGACATTATCATTATCGTTTCTACAAGCACAGGCAGTAGCAATTCTCATTGCAATGGGAAGCCCAAGCCTTTCCAACATGTACAGATTAGGGATTGACTCTGTGGTGAGCATCACTCAGGAAAAGCAGCACTCCAGTTCTTAACTGTGTTTTACTAGGAAAGTTTCAAGTCTTTACCTTATTAAGTGAAACTTGAGGAAATCACAAAACCATAGAATATCATTTAGTTGGAAGCCACCCACAAGGATCATCAAAGCCCAACTCCTGGCCCTACACAGGACACTCCAAGAGTCACATCATGTGCCCAAGTGTTCCAATGCTTCTTGAACCCTGTCAGGCTTGGTGCTGTGACTACTGCCCAGGGAAGCTGTTCCAGTACCTGACCATCCTCTGGGTGAAGAATCTTTTTCTAGTAACAGAGACAGCAGGATGACCAGTGTGACAGAAGAGAACACATTCTGTAAGTGGAATGCTAAGGGGAGGCAAAAGCCAATTTGTAGTTTAGATTCTAACACGATTAGATTCCAAGATGAATGCTCATGTGAAGAAGGGTAATTGTTCACCCCAAAAAAGTCAAAAGATAGGAAAAAGAGGAACCAGGGCTATCACGGGGTTACACTATGTAACAGAGAAAACCTACACAGGCAAACAGAAACATTTTTAAGATAACACTAAGGCACAAATTAATTCTGTCATTAGCACCAAATAAAGTCCAAGTATACTCACTTTCCGAAATGATCTGTGAAAAAGTCATGCACAGTTACCTTTTTTCTGCTGAAATTTTAGGCTATATGAACTTCTCCCCCCTAATCCCAGCCTCACCAAGAATAAGAAACGAATTTGCCCCCTTCTACAAATAATCCCAACAAAAAATTAAGTATCATAGAGAATGAATCTGTTTCATCCGTGTTACGTTCTGTTTAGGCTGTATTTTCTCCTTTCTCAGGACCCCTGTGACATCATTTCTGATATCTCTGAAACCCTCCTTCTTCATGCCCCAACGGGGTGGCAGAGAGCCAAGAAGCCCTCCCTGTCAAGAGCCTAGAAAAACCCCTGACATTTCCTGTTCACGCTCTTGCCCCGGCTCTTACCCGGCTCTCCTGCCCCGGATCTTTGCCCGCTCTTCCCTCTCAGACCATGGAATAAAAGAGCTGAACATCCACCACATTGGAGAGAGCCTCTTTTCAACCTTTTTTCCCCTCTCCAGATGTTTCCCCCCTCTCAAGGCTTGTAGGGGCTAAAAGAAGTAGGGGAAAGCAACACATCTGTTCAAACAAAACATTGATTATGCTTTCATAATCATCCAGTGAAGTGAACAATACCTCCAGACAGCTGACTTATGACCAATTAAAAGCATTTTATAAAGCTTCAAGTGAAGCTTACCCTATGGCCTTTGAGATTGAAAAAAAAGAAGCCACAAGAGTAGTGGGCAACAGTAGAGTAGCTTCAGTGAAATTAACTGCTTGATATTTAAGACCTCATCAGCATTCAGTTCTTGGTCATGATGGTTTCCACCCTTCATGAAATGTTTATCAGAAATGAGTATTTGCCTTAGCTATTTCACTGGAGACATCAGTGGCTCATTAACTCACCATTGTGAGTTATTGGGCAGAAGAACTTAGGCAGAGAGACACATTTCCATTGTGCAGGATGTAAGCATGGAACCATTTTAAGAGGGAAAGAACCATTACGTGTTACATGGTGGGTCTGCATAATTGTTAGCAGTGTGAAGTTAATTGGGATAGTTGAAATCTTCTGGAGACTGCCAACTATGCAACAATGAGTGGGATTTGATGTAAAGATGTTTGCAGCCCAAAAGACTCAATCCAGAATTTATGTAAATTTTGTGTTAAGAAAAAAGATTTTAAACTTCAGTAAATACTCTGCTGATAAGATTGTAACCCACTTGTTGATGGTAATCAACAACTTGACTTAAAGCTTTACAGCCCTCTAGACCATATGGTAAACAAGTGGACAATATTTACTTCATGCTTTAAAGTACAACAGCAATATTAGGAAGGGTAGAATAATAATTTTTTAAAAACCTACATCAAATTTTTTTTAGTATCTTGAAGGATTGAATTAATTATACTTGCAGACAAGTATTTGAAGCACAAAAGATTTTTGTAGTGTATATGTAATGTGTTGCAGGATTTTTTCCTATTTGACTGATTGCATATTTATACTTCTGTTCCACACAGATTTGTCTGTCATAATTCAATTATACTAAGATCCCACCAATAATCTATCAAATGTTTAATTTCAATGAAGAAAAGAATGGAGAATGGAAATGGAAATTTCCAGAGAAAGGAAGGAAATTTGTCAAATTATTGAAAAAATCTTAATGAAGAAAAGTCAAATGCTGATGAAAAGGAGTTAAAAAGTCTTTTGTTCAGACTGATTTTTAACAATTTTCAAGAGCCACAAGACTATAATTTAGAAACGAAACCCATTAGCAAAAGGATTTCCAGCCTGTAGAGTTATGTCAGATACCAACAGGTTTTTGTAGGCTGATCATTTTCCCAAAAGTTTATTTAGAATTAAAAAAAAAAAAAAAAAAAAGAGTATCGAAGCAGCAGTTGCTTTTCCTCCTGATAGTTGCTGATTCCAGGAGGGAAAACAGTTTCAGTTTTACAGTTATTCTCTGCCAAACCAGCTGCAGTCCAGCAGTTTATGTGGTTTTCTGGCATGATGGTTGTGAACACAGTGCATCTCAAAATCAGAAAAGAACAGCATACATCTTCAGCAATGAGGTGTGCTTCAAAGCATGGACTCTATGATCTGACTTGCACCATGTTGCGGTACTGCTCCCCCCTCATGCTCTGAGCCAGAAAGCTGAATTTGCTTTTTGCACCTAAGCCTTCCTTCCACCATTAAATCCTAGAGTGCCAGAGACTTCTATTTAGAAGGATGGAGATGACATAGATATACTTCAAATAACTTGAGATTCCAGGCTTTTACTCTTAGTGCTTATCCTTATCTACCATTCACTGTAGATAGATCTTGATCAATTTCCAATTTGTCTAAAATTAGTAATAAAAAGATGTTCTGAATTACCATGAAACCGCATCAACAGTCTCTTAATCAAAAGTCACAATTTTCTAGGAAAAAAAAAAGAAATTGTGAAATGGGGTTTTTTTTCCTTAATTCTATGAAGACAAAAAAATCTTTGAAACTCTCCATCTACTTTAGCCTCTATGTCTTCTTTTAGAAGAAGGTTCTAAAAAATAACCAATACATTAATTTGTTGAGCAAACAGAAATTTAGTGACAATTTTATATAATGATTTGGGGCAATTCAGTTCCTGAATCTTTCCTATCCTGTCTGCTAACATGACAAGCTACAGCCAACCACCTCAGGTTTCACTGTCACAGCACATTTCCAGTGTTCCAAACAGCAACACATACAAGAGTGTGAACACCAGCTGCAAGTGTCCCTGGAACAACAGGAAACAGCTTGAGCTGAAAGGAGCATGTGCCTTTTGCCCTAGAAAGGCACTGATTTTAAAAGACACTGTTTTAAAATTAAGAAATAGACCACAGCACTTCAGTTTGTAGTCCCAAATAGCTAGTATGAAACCTGTCATAAAGAGAATGATTTCTAGGGACCCAAGGCCATAAATCAACCCATTAGGTTCATCTACATGAGATAATACTGTCAGGGATGGTAGCATCCCTAAGGGGTGGTAACAAAGCTGACATTAGGATATGTGATAACAAAGTTGACACTAGGGTATGGCCCAAAGCATGCAAGGTAAGGTACAGCAGCATATGCCAAGGGTATGCCTTCTGTCCTGGGAGTTCTCCACTTGATGTGGGAGAAGTGCTGGGGACAAATTCACTAGCTGGAGAAAGTCCAAAACCAGAATTGCATTGTGAAGTTTGAGTGAAAATAGTCATGGGATTAATCATATATAAGGATGTTTAAAACTGTCCCAAACCATGGGATTCATGGGCATCCTTCACAGCACTATGGGAGGAAAACAAAACGATGTTGTCCCAAAAGACAATACAATCTAAGACAAGTCTATGAATGCACATATAAAATATGGTCATAAAGTCAGTTTCCTGAATGTCTAGCAGGATGCTTCATATTTTATTATAGAATTTTCAGGATATTAACATTTGTTTTGCCATGAATAAAGTAATTTAAAAAAGGATTGTGATAACAAGATCTAACAATGGCCTGCTTCACGCTACTTGTTCCACAGCATGAGCTTAGATTTCTTGTAAAAATCTTCTCTCAAAAATCTCTTAAATTCAGTGCTGATGTACCTTCACCAAAATCCAAGAGCTAGAGAAATATGAGCTAAGATGAATCTCTTTAAAAACAAAATGGAAGTAATTTCAATTAAGTCCATACAGTCTTCTTTGTAAAAATATCTTTTTAATCATCTCTCATGATGCTTAACTGGTTTTCTCACATGGTTAAAGAGTTTCTTCTTTTCACTTAGAAAATAGTATTCTAAAGGATTTTTTTAACTTTATACTTTATCCCAATTGCATTTCTAGTGATTTGAGACTTTTGATGTGAGACTCTTAGATGCTTTAAAAAACATCCATCACCTCTCATATCCCTCTAAAACTATAAAACAAAATTTTATTTGAATAAAAATGGCAGTTAACTGGTTAATAATAATGAGTCTCTGATCTTTTTAAAGTACAAAATATTTAATTTGTGACGTGCAACAGGTGTTGTGATAAATGTAAACTTTTTTGTGACAATAAGCTACGAAACGAGCACTCAACAGTTCACCACTACCGTAAGTAACTTGTTTGAATACATCTCTGGCTTTAAGATGAATTTTAATTATTTCACTTTGTCATCCCTATAACAAAGAACTAGGTATCCAATTTCATTGAATAATTGAGAAACATATCACAATGCACATAAAAGGTTTATGTTATCCCTGCAATCCACTATCATCAACTTAAGATTTCTAGACCAGGGAAGCCACCTACTGACATCCACAAGCATTAATTGACAGTGTTTATCCTTACCAACTCTGTCCCAAAACTAAGAGTGAATTTTATAAACCTGTCTGTATGCAATGCCTTTGAACACACAAAAAGTCCTGTTTTTTTGCATGGTGGTGATGTTGTTTTAAATCCAAAAATCTTTTTTTCTGAAGCCATTAAAGGTTCCTGAAAATTTTACTTATCTTCCCCAAATGTGCATGCAGCTGACATTATAAACTGTTCTATTTTCATGGCTTTTGTTTGTTGATGGTAGAATTTTACATATATTTTATTATACATCTCCCATGTTAACAGTACAATAAGCATGTCTATATAAAGACTATAGATAAAGAAAATATTTTAATATTTTATTTTAATATTAATTTATACTTTAATCTAAAATTGTGATATACAAGTATCTGAACAAAGTGATTCTTAGTTTTGACTTCAGCTAAAACAAAAGAAACTCAACCTGCATGAGGTTTTGAAGAAAATAAAATCATACCATAATAGCACAGCAGAAAACACAGAACCTATAGCTTGATTTCTGTTAAAGAAACTACAAATGAAAAATTGAAAGACCCACAGACGTAAATAATGTTAACACTTAGACCTAAAGATTTTTGTTTCCTAAAAGATATTTTTCCTTGGCTTTTTAAATATTTACCATTACATAGTGAACTCCAAAGGCCTACTGACATTCATTCACTGTACTGAATGAGTTAGAATGGTAGTGTTCATTGTAGCATACACCAGAGTGAAAGAGTTGTAATTAAAGTACGCTAATTATCTGGGAACTGCATTCAGCAAGCATCTAAAATATTTCTAAACAGGCATTAGATTTAAAACCCTTTTTCTATAAAAAAAGATAGCTGCAATTTACATAGCTGTCTCTTATTTTGGGAAGTGAAGTAATGAATTTAACAGATTACACTTATAACAGATTCCCAGCAATATGGTCTGTCTGAAGAGTCACACAGCCACATTGGTGGGAATGTTTGTACATCAAAGTACCTAGGAAATGGCATTTATTTAAATTTGTATTTTTAGTATAGAATTTCTTTTAAGATTTAAATTAATGTTAGGAAAATCTTTATAATACTACAGTTCAATAAAATAATACTTTAAAAATATTTGCACCATTTCTCTCCCACTTTTTTCTTTAGACAAAGGAAACTAACTTATGTTTTCTAACTTAACTTTTACATTGCCAAAAGTCAGCAAAAAGTTGCAGTGTTTAAGCCATAGGCACTGGAAAAAACTATTAAATAAAAATGGTGTATAATGTTTGGTTGCTTTTATAAAGCTTCAAGAACATATTTTGATTGGTATGAGAGAGACTAACTTTTTACAAAAATTTACATTGTCTGATTTTGTTTAGAAAAATATTGTCTTAAAATTTAAACTTTTCAGTGCAACAGTCTCATTGCCAGACAATGCACCTGGTTAATCACATTGCACTTTTTTTGTGAAGTTCTTTTTTTTACTTTTCAGTCAAAACCGTGTCCTTCACCGAAATTGTCTCCATATGAATCTGCATAGTCAAGATGACAATGAAAACCTTTCTAATAGGTTTTAAAAAGCATTCATGACATGACTGAAACTATGTACTGCTGTTTTATTGATATTTGAGTGAAATGGTATTATGACCAAGCTGAAATGGGTGGATAAAAGAGGCTATGTGAAAACACTGAATAGGAATTTTCTCTAGCACCTGCTTAGCTTTGCTACTGTTAAAACACCTCACAGAGCACGCTTTGCAAGCAGACACCATGTAGAACCATTTAAAGATAACTCTGACTCCAAGGGCATATCTGAAAAAGGGGAATAATAAAGAAGAATTTCAGATTGCTTTTTACCTCTCTTCAGTATATAATTGCTATGTTGAGATCTTAAGATAAATGAGTCAAAATTAGCACTGATGTATAATGCTCTTGTTGAGTAATTTCACTAGAGAAGGAATCAACAATCCTGACAAATGTCCAAGCACCCTTTCTCCAAATAGCCTTAGAAAGAGCCATTGAGCGTGAAAAACCACTAAAACAATGACTCACTGCTAACTCAATAATTTCTCCCATTTTTTTAGCCAAACTGAGCTCAAATACTAAATTAAGAAATTTGCCAGAATCTAAAAGAAAATCTTGCATAAATATTCATTCTGCAGAAACATCCACTGGCAATGACCCAGTATAAAACAAATTTTTAAAAACTGCTGCATTTAGTAACTCCTCCAAAAGGGACAGGAATCTTTTCAGGTAACTTTAGTGGCTTTTCAGCCATTTTCAGTTTGAACTGGCTTACTAATCTCCTTTATGATGTCAGCTTGGCATGAACTCAGCCACTGCAAGTTATCAGAGAGCTCATTTTTATGATTATTGACCAAGTCTATTAGCATAGTATTTCAAAAAAAGTGAGATTCAGGAAAGTTTTAAAATTTATACTGCAAAGAGAATTTATTTTAATTTTTGTACATACAAAGACACTCAATGATCCTCCATGAAAGAGCCTAACAAAGCAAATGATGAGTTAAACTGACCTTTTGGAGTCTTCCAGCTTTCCTTAAGCGCCCAGTGTGCTTATTCTTTTGTTTGTTAAAAATTTTGCAAGAGCCATCAGTAATGTGACACTCTTCATCTTCATCTTCACCACCTAGAAACCAGATTTAGAAACTTAAAATGAAAAATGCAATCTTATGAAATGAGACTGCAACCTATTATTTTATCATAGCACAACAGTATGTATCCTTAAGATACTTAATAATTTGTACCCGTTATTTTTTCACTGTATTTCAGTTAGGGAAAAGGAATGACACTCAAGCATTTGATTTAATCTTTGAGTATCTGCTCTTACAAATAAACCAGTTGTAAAACTCCCAATTTCCTATATTTTGAAAACTATATATTAACTACAAGTAGAGAATCTGCTAAATTGCTTTCCATTTATCATAAAATGTGCAATTTCTCTGCACAAGACACTTGGTTATGAAGCTTCAGTGGCCAGATTTTCTTTTTCTTACCGACACATCAATGCTTTCAGTACATGCTTTGTTTGTCTAAAACAACATGGAAGTCTGAAACTTTTTTTCAAACACTGCATGCAAATCTAGCAAACTGTTGACAGGCAAGGATTCTGAGCACATAAAGGCGTATTAGACCTATTATATATGAAAGGGAACCATCCATAAGAATGCACTGTCAAAACCCAGTGTTTTTCATTATGTATTTTATGAATTCTTCAACTCTGTCAGGATGACTTTAAGAACTAAATAATAAACTTCTCAATCATTTGAGAAATTAGCTTGCCTGCCTAAGATGAAAAATTTTGATCAATATTTTAAACAATTAAGCTTTAATTACTCTAAATTTAGAGATTTTTTTCCCCAAATGTCATTTAATAGTTTACTTTAGAGCATTTATTCATTTTTCATTTCAAAGAAATGGGTGACATCAGTTAAACGAAGTTTAATTAGTGATTAAAGTGGCCTAAATTTAGCTCCTGCCAACAAAGTTTCTTTGATTAGCTTTGGAAAATACTGAAGGGTACTATCCCTATTTAGTATGCATATATAACTAAGAATCATTTGTTTTTCCTCTGTCAACTATGTACTCTTAATTCTTGAGGTGACAGAACATCAAATTATAATCGAGTATGATTACTCTCTTTATTATAATCTTTAAACTAGTCAAAATTTATTGCAGAAATTTTTGTGTAATATATGTAAACTTGATTTTCAGGTAAAACTCTTGATTTAAATTCAGTATTTAGGTATATAGTGTCATGTAATAAAGAGATAAGTAATAGCTATGTTAATTTTATTTAGTATTGCACTGAGGCCCACAATTTTCAATCTGATGAAGACTGATGGCAAGTAGGAGAAAGCATCTTGCCACACAATAAAGAATTACCTCATTTTCCATAAAAAACAGAACTTTGAAAGATATATTTCTAATCTTTAAAAAATAAAACAAATTACATGACTACATAGGATGTAAGGGTATCATGTACTCCCCTGCTTTACCCAAAGTAATTGCTGTTAATTTCCATTAGGTTATTTCACGTTTTTGGGGTTTTTTTTTGAGGGGTAGCTTGGGATGGGGACTAACAATGAAAAATAGTAATACTCTTTTTACTACTCTTGGCCTGAATGCTCAGGCTCCACAGCACTTGCCCCACTTGGGCTTAAACTCTTAAAAGTTGTGTTCTTGGATTTCTTTCCAGTTTGGGTTCGATCCTGTGGATTTTCATATTTACAGGAAAGCAGGAAGACAGGATAATGTCCATTATCTCTGATTATCAGCTCACAGATCCTAGGCATTACATTAATAAGGGCTATTCTTTGCTATTCCATTCCTGTCTATCAGCACTTCTGAAGCACTTTCTAGCTTTTACATCGTATAGGTCTCAAGCTTCACTATTTTCTGTTTTTCCTGATTACTACTTTTTAAAGCAGTCACTCAACCACAATTATGAGTTTTCATCTTTAGTAGCTTTTCCTAGAGAACTTTAAAGTTGACAGAAGTTTTTGAAGCAATTGCATCCAGCGTTAGTTCTCCCTAAACTAAGTTCAAATATGCAGGTAACTCCTGCCACTGCAGTCAATTAGATCCCCTAAATTCTCTTCCAAAACACTGCTCAATGATTGGCACCAAAATGAGCAACTGAGCCCTCTGAAGCATTATCACAAATTAGAGATTTTACTTTGCAATTTAAGCTCCTACTCTTTCATGGTAATTTTAACATCAATGAGAAGTTTCAAACCAGAATATTATCTTCAAAATTCCATTTGATATTTCCATTGAACTGAAAGCAGTGACTAGGCAAAATGAGCTAGTTCTGCTCAATCAAATAAACCATGTCTATCTAATAAAATATTTTTCTATAGTATAGGTCTCTACTTCAAAAATATTGTTATGAAGTGTCACTTAAGGCATGTTGTATTTACTATTTTGTAGTTATCCATAGAGACATTTCCCCTAACTATGAAGGAATTAAGTCCAAATTTGTCATCATTAGTAATGCTTCAGGTACACATGAACAGAATATTTAATACCTTATGTTGTTATCATCATTGTAGATATTACTGAAGCATGGGCAATCAAGTTTTTATTTATACAGAACATAATTTCTTCAAGTTTTTGAAAACGTCCCCCATCCCAGGTCCTCAGAGAGAGCCTGTTAATGGTTTATAAAAATTTTATGTAGTTTGTTATGTGCTCTAGGAAAAGTGCCATCAGGCTTTGGCAAATTTGACTACATCAAAATAATCCTCAACCTGTTCCTCTACTCAGAAATATTTGTCCTCTTTTGATTTAGTAATTAGTTACAATTCAACTTTTTTGTGACAATAAATAAAACAAGAAATCAAGGAAGACAGAGCTTTGTTCTTCATGCTTCATTTGTTTTTTGAAAAGGACATAAAAGATGTCAATAGAGGACATTATAAAATACTTTCAGTGAGCCTATCCTCCTCCAAAGCTGAAAAAAACCAAAAGGCACATCAAACCTAAAGAAGGTTTCATATGTGCTTTTAAAGACATAAACAGTATTTTAGGAGCATTAACACCTATAACACCAAGAACCTCAGGTAAAACTCATTACTCTAAATGAAACACAATGATTTCTTGCACAAAATAACAGAATGACATTCCAGATTTTCCAGCTTAATACTGAACTACATTACTTACAGTAAAATGGGTCTTAGTTTAAGTCTTTTTGCCAATTAAGATAATATTTGCCTTCCACATTACCATAAATATATAAAATTCACTCAGATAAGCCTTAAAGTTTATTTTTAAGACTGGAAGTAATGCTAGGTCTGAGTTCAAATTTCTAAATGATTCTTGCATGATAAAAACTCAGGAGAATATACTCTTGCATTCCTTGTCCATTATTATTTATTGTTGTAGCTTGTAGATGAAAAGTCATGTGACCTGTAGATGAGTAAAATGAACATAAGTTGCAGTATTTATTTCAGCTGAAGAACTGGGCAGCCTTGAATGTGCCCTACAAAGGAACCTGAAGCTTGCTAGTGCATAAGCATTAGGCCTTGAGAATTTGGTTTCAGATTACCCTGCATATTCTACTTTAAAATGAAATGTTCCAAGTAGTCTGTGGGAAAAAAAAAAGCTTATTACATCTTCTTGTTATTAAAGATACTGGGTAAAAGTGCCACTGACAAAATCACAACAAAAAATAGGCAAGAAAAATGTTTGATATTTAAAACAAACATAACATTTTATATGGCTATTTGATTACTTGTGACCATATATATAAGATGAATGAAGAGAATTCATTAGTTTTTGAGAATATACTGGATTTACCAGCTTTCAAATAATGTACAGCATACAGAAAAAAACCCCCCAATTTACAATTTCTTTACAAATAGGGACAAGAAGCAACTTACATTTAATTTAAAAAGCAAATACTTGATCCATAATTAATAAAAATCAATTATTCCATTATAGAGAATCACAAGAGTAAATGTAATACAAGATTTTCATTTTCTACCACAAAACTTGCATTATGAATGAAATCACAACTTCCCTTACATTATTGATTCCTTCCATTTTTAAGTGCTCTCATTTGAGCTGTCGAACTTGAGGTCCCGCTTGACTACACAAAAGATACAAGAAACTGAATATACCATATTAGTAAAAATGGTCATCACTCATATAACACAAATACTATTAAAATCACTGCAAACACAAAGTTAGACTTACAGACATTCCTAACAAAAAGGATAAAAAAGTATAAACATTGGATAACTTATGTTTGCTGAATCCTATTCCTTTTTTTTGTTCTCTAAAAGCTATTATTTTAAACACTGTCCAGCATGAAAATATGTGTGACACGCTAGAACAGTGATCATAATTTAATTGCTGGAATTTAAAAATTTTAATTAAATCGAAAATTAACTGTAATAACTAAGTTTAAACATAGTAAATAAGCCTGATAGAGTTCAAGAAGCATATGGACAATGCTCTCAGGCACATGGTCTGATTCTTGGGGATGCCTTGTGCAGGGCCAGGAGCTGGACTTTGGTATCTTTGTGGGTCCCTTCCTTCCAGCTCAGAATACTCTGTGATTTTTCTCCTTCCCTATTTGTTTCCATGACTGTATAATGGAAACCAGACTCTTTGACATTAGGAACTATACAATTTAAGAATCATCTTCTAGTACCTTGACACATGGCAAAAAAATCACATACAGTGGGTTCATGTATTACATAGAATTATTGAATAGTTTTGGGTTGGAAGGAACCTTTAAAATAATCTAGTTCCAACTCCACTGCAATAGACAGGTATACCTTCCACTAGACCAGATTACTCAGAGCTCCATCCAACCTCACCATGAACACTTCTAGGGATGAGGGTCCACAACTCTGGGCTACCTGTTCCAGTGCCTCAGCACACTCACAGTAAAGAATTTTTTCCTAACATCTAACCTAAACATACTCATTTTCATTTAAGACCGTTCCCCCTTGTCACATCACTACATGGCCCACAAAAAAGTCCCTCTGCAGCTTTCTTGTAAGCCTCCTTTAGGTACTGGAATGCTGCTCTTAGGTCTACTCAGAGCCTTCTCTTCTCCAGGCTGAACATCCCCAACTTTTTCAGCTTGTCTTCATAGGAGAGGTGCTCCAGTCCTTTGATCATCTTTGTGGCCTGTTCTGGGCTTGTTCCAACAGGTCAACGTCTTTCTTGTGCTTGGGGCTCCAGAGTTAGAAGTCTCCAACCTGGATTTCTCCTACAGCAGGCAGTTTTTATTCCCCCAATTCCCACTTTCACCTGCTGCAACATGGGTGGCGTGGCTGAAGCACTTGCTGGTGAACCCTGGGGCAAAGAACCATGGTGAGTATGTCAGCCTTCTCCACATCCTGGGTAAATAGCTATACCATTCCTTAGAGGTTCTCTTTTGTGGTTGATGCACCTAAAGAAGCTTTTTTAAATTTACCCTTCATATGCTTGGCCAGATTTACTACTTTAACCTTCCTAATCAGATCTGTGACTGTTCAATTTCTCTCTGCTCCTCCCAGGACACCGTCCCCTGATTCTGCTCTTTGAAAACTACCTGTTTTTAAGATTGTCCAGGAGCTCCATCTTCATCCATGCAGGCCTCCTGGCATTCTTCCATTATTTCTTCCTCATAGAGATGTGTTGTTGTTCAGTCTGGAGGAGACAATCCTTGAATGTCATCCCTTGGGTACTTCTTCCCATGGTACTCTACCAAGCAAATCCCTGGTGAAGACAAAGTCTTCTTTCCTGAAGTCCAGAGTAGTAAGCTTGCTGTATACCCTCCTTGCTGCCCCAAGATCTTGAACTCCAACATCTCATGGTCACTACAATCAAGGCTGTCCTTGAGCTTCACATTCCTCAGCAGCACCTCCTTCTTGGAGAGAACAAGATCCAACACAGAACCTCTACTTCATGGCTCATCTATCACTTGGAGCAGAAAATTGTCATTTATGGGTATACATGTATACCTGTATAACATATACCTGCATCCACTGTTTTTTAAACTGTGCAAGAAAAATTATGCACTCCAGTTATTAAAATACAGATGTAATAAACTCAAAATGGCAGCTCAGAGTTCAGCAGCTTATTATTCACATGTATAGGAACAGTCATGGTTCAACATTCCCACTGGATTTCATAAGTCTGATAGCAAGTTTGTTTGAATCCTTTAAGTTGATAACTAGTTTTTATAATTAATTGATGCACTACTACAGAATTTTCTAGGGAAGATAAATTATTAAAATACACAATTATAGTTACAAATAGATAAATTATTAAAATACACAAGTATAGTTACAAATATTCAACCCCATGTAAAGCTTGACAAAGTTCAAAATATCAAAATCTGAAAATTATTCCAATGCAAGTTAGGAGCATCTTCCAGAGAAGTTCTTCAGACTCAATATTTTAGTATACATTTACATAAAAATACTTCATGCTAAACCAACTTGAAAATGCTTAAGTATAAAAAATAATCTTAAAATTATAATTAAAAATTAAGATCAGCTCCATATAAAAAAGTAACGGTTGAAAAAGATGCTTACATTGAAACTCTTGCAGGTCTTATTTTACCACACAAGTAAGATATTGCTAACTCCAGTATTTTTTTCCACCAGAGATTTTGCTAACAATTTTCACTTTGGAATAAAAATAGTTTGAACAAGGGAACCTATGATAAGACCATGGTTTCTTAAACAGATTTTGAATGGCAACAGAAAGTTAGGAGACTAAAAGAAATAAGGCTCAACATTACTTTTGTTGTGTATCGTGAGCAGTTTCCTTATCTCTTACGGCTTTGCGTTTGCAAGGTATGGGAAAATAAATAGGTGTTCTTTTGGATTCTATGCATTCATTTATTTGACTCAGTAATTAAGTCAGTATCGCAGAATTTCCTTCTTTTTGTGTGTTTCTGAAGTATTTTTTCTTTTGGAATGTTAGTTCATTTTGCAATTTAGTTGCATTAGTATATTTAATGCAGTATGATATCTTTTGATTTTCCAGCTCTATGTAGTAACTTACCAGTAGCATGAGTACAGACATTTACACTATTGTAGGATTTTTCATGAGCATGTTGTGGTAGCCTGTTCACATCATCAGCATCTAGAGCTTCTCCAGTGTGATCTTTTTCACCACCTGATATATTTAACGGTATTCTTCCTGGATGTTTAGCTAGTTTGATTTCTTTCTTTACTGGAAAATCATTTACTGAAATAGACGTCTTCCTATGTATCTTAGTAGTGTTACGTGGCTCACAGAAACTCACATCATGTAGGTCCATACTTGTAAAAGAGTCTTTACAACAAATTTCAGGAGGATTTTGTGATTCCTTTGGAACTTGTATCTGTACTGCATTTTCACTTGAATTACATGATGAAAAGAAGTCTTCATAAGAAGCCTCTTCAGTGCAGTAAGACTTGCTATATGTAGTAACTGCTTGCAAGAACACCTTACAGCCTGATGCACCCAGTTCTGAGGTGGCCAGCTTCAAACTTGGTAATATTTGTTGTTTCTTCCTCTTCTTGTCTTCAAGAACACAGTCATTTCTGTCAACAGGGAAGCTTTTATCCAGTGAATATGCATTTGAGTCTTCACTATTCACAGGTGAATTAGAGAGACTGTCAATCAAAACAGGAACAGTATTTAACTGGACTATTTTTTTGGAAGGAGTAATATGACCAAAGCCCTCAAAAACAGAACTTTCATTTGCAATTGAAGTAGTCTTGCTCTTCTTGTTCTGAATTTTCTTTGGAAACATTAAATGTTTCTTTTCTAAAGACAATGTGTCATCCAAAATGGGCTCTATAATCTGTTTCTTTGTTAAACTTTTGGCATGTTGTTTTGGTGTTAATGTCTTCTCATTGCCATGTGATGGAGAATTCACTGATGTGCTCATGGATACATAAATATCAGTCCAAGTATCACAGGCATGCTCTGCTTCCTCTGTTCTCTGTCCCTTTAACGTCTCAGTTCTCCAAAGACAATCACAACTTGAGTTCAAGCAGTCTTCCATTTGTTCTTCTGCAAAAAAAAAACCCAAAAACCAATAAAAATGTATTGGACAAAAGAGACAGTATCGACTTCTTAGTAAAATATATATGGAATTCCTGAACTAAAAAAAAAAAAAAAAAGCTTTAGCCACTTCTCTGGATATTATATGGCAAGTCAACGAAAACTGAACAGAAAATGGACTTGAAACAAAGCACATTCTGTGCTGACAAGAACCTATGACAGTTCTACCTATTGTGTCCCCTTATCTGGTCATAAGCACCCACAAGTCCCATTCTGCTTTTTTGAAATAAAGCAACAGAGCAAGTCATTATTCCTCTTGCACTTGTAGAGAAAATAAGATTATATTCTGATAAAGTTAGCTTTAGTAACAGTGGAAACTCAGTAATCATTTTTGCTACCACAACCTTAGTACCACCTTGAAGATTTTGCAGTTAAAATGGAATTAACTACAACACCATACATCAAAACCATGTATTAAAAATAATTAGAATGTGATAAAGAATTATTTTTTGTAGCTATTCTTCTGAAATTAATTTGTGTTAGGTGTTACACAGAATCTATTCATAATTCTTCACAATAAATTCCTCCAAAACAAGCTAGTATTTCTGATAACATTTTTTTAAATCCTGTTGTTCTACACGATGATTGCAATAGAAGCTTTTGCTTAAGTAGCTGTTGAGTGCAACATCACAGCAATACTCCTTCTGTAAGTTCTTGATGTTATTTGATTACTAAATATTCAGAAAAACAAAACATACAGAGAGAAATTTCACATGATACAGTCTCTCATATTGTCAACTGATGAAGTCAGCTTCAATCCTCAAATCAATCCTGGCTTCTTGAACTTTCTAAACCGTTATTGACCAATCTCATATATCTCTTAGGCACAAATATACAGGACACTGTCACAGAGCACTGGAGATGGAACCTACACTGATTGCTGTCATGGGAATTGGTGGTCTGCTCTTAATGTAAAATAACATTGTGCAGTTGCAAAGCTGAAGGACATATGCAAGGCAAAGCTCTCAAATCACAATGTTCTACCTCATCAGCACATAACTGATCTACCAAAGTAGAAGTTTGCTGTCACAGCTATGTTACTTCCAGTATTCAGCTATCACTTCTCACTAATATTGCATGAAGACATAACAAGCTGTCGCAGGCTGCAAGATACCCACTGTGTTCTTAGGTAAGCCAACATGACAGAACTCCTATATGATGTCAATAAAATACAAGACCTCAAAATAGCATGTGTATAGCTTCCTTTTGAGGGAGAACACAGAGCAGGCAAACTGCTCTAGTGGCCCTCATTACAAATTCTGAACACTCCCATCTCCTCAGTTTTCTACTGAGATCAAGGCCAGCATCTGACTTGAGCTTTTTGCCCCTGTAACTGACAGATGACATGAGGTCTGAAGCACAAACCTATTGCATACATAATCAATACTATTAAGATGTTCACTGGTGTAGCTCAACAGACTTCACAATCTCTTCTCTTATACCCTGCTAATACACCAAAACACAGGAACAAACCCCTGACTTTATGAGAATAATTTTATGAGGTTCTTACCTTGCTAACAAATTACTTTAATCCATCTAAAACCATAAAACATTTAAAAAGCTGATTTATTTTTACTTGTGTTACTTCTTCAAACTTGATGACTTAATCTGAAAAACACATTAGGCTAACTTTCAAATTCATGTTTTTCAGCTGAAAATGTGGAAGACATTTCCCTTCTTTGAGGTCTTACCCTCATTCATATTTATTTTAAGCTTCCCACACTCTTGGGTGCGCACTCAGTGTTCTATATATGATCACCATTAAGGGCAGAGAAGATTGATACCATTTAAGACAGAAAGTTACTAACAGGGAGTGGTATGAGTAGAGAGGAGGAAGTGAGGCAACCAATACAGCAGTAAGGCAGAGCATTTACCCAGTGGTACTTCTCATGTTCCATTTTTCTTGACTTCATAGTTCAACAGCCATTCTTTAGAAAGGAAAAACTAAGATAATTCAGCTTTAATTTAAGAGATAGAGAAAAAAGACACAGATCTCATTTCAATATACTGTACTTTCTAAAGTAGGATATAAAGGCCATGTATTATTTTTAATTTCTGTAATATATTAATTTGTGTTAGTTACCAGGTAGCAGCTCATCTTCTGAATTAGTTAAGACACAAGTAGCAAGTGGGCAGTCTCCTGGTGAGCTATTTGGAAGTGCTTGAGTCATTTGCGAACCTAGGAATATAAAAAGCTATTAGATATTTGTAAGCATTTTTTCTAGGTAACTCAGTAGCACATTTTTCTGAAACTAAAGAATAATGTAAAATTATTTAGAAATTATTACTGAGATTTCTAAGGCCTGTTGAGGCATTTTACTAAAGAATCTGTGAAGTCTTTCAACTGGCAACCACGTCTTGATATAGCAGAAATGCTTTTAGGAGAGAAAATAAATACAAGCATCACTAAAATAAACTGAAATTTAATTTTTCATCCATGTATTACTGTTTCTTTACTTTCACAACTGTTTTTGAAACTACAAATTGACAGTCTAGCTGCACATCCTAAAACTTCAAATACTACAGATGCTGCCTCACCAAAAGATGTTCCACATTCAACATTTTTATAGTAATTGGCAAAACCTAAAGACTTAGACCTAAATATTTTCTCAGTAAGGCAATACAAACACTAAAAAAAATCTGAAAACTACAATCTAGATTTAATTCATTAGAATATACATTTTAAAATCAACTATGTTTGTTTAATTAGGCTATTCAAATTTATTTATTTTCTAAGTCCTGTTTTTCAGTACCTGGACAGATACCTCATCAGTTTTGGGGTCCTTTTTAAACTGTTGATATGGGAGTAATAACATTACAATCTTTGTCATGCACAGCATCCACATTAAAATTTAACAAGAAGTAAGATTTAGAGTTTCACTGTAAAGTGTAAGCAAGAGGTGATAATATCAATTTACATGGCTAGAAAGTCTAGCTTAAACATTAGTTCTCTTGGGCAGCCTAGTGATCAAAAACTTATTTTGCAACCACTGTGTTCCAGACATGCAATCAAGATAAGAAAAAAATTCTAGAAGTGAGAGCACAGGTGCACGAAGAAGTCAGCAATAAAAACAGCAGCCATTTGTGCATATTCACAAGTAAGTAAAATTCAACTTCTTACCAGTGGGAGAAAGATTCTCTCTTTTTTCCTTCATATCCTTTATTCTTCTTTCCATTTCGTTGCATTGATCTTTTATCTTATTAACAGGGCTGTATATAAGTGAACCATTGTCTTCAAATAATAAAACTGGTACATCTGTATCTGCACGAAGGAATTGAATTTATATATTAATATTTAAATCCTGTAACAGCCTGAAATGACGTTTCTTTCTTTTTAAAAAAAAAAACTTGGCAAAAAAAAAAGTTTTCTTAGATCAAGATTATTACAGATGCCTTAACACAACAGAACAGCAAAGAACTCTGTAAAAATAACATTTCTCATGGCAAGATGCAAAAAGCTTATAAAAATCCCAACTAACAAATGCCAAAACCCCATCAATTGCTTTAAAAAAACTTCAGATCTTAGTAAAAAACAGTTGTTACCAGCATTAACTGCTGTCTTTTGTAGAGCTAACTCTTCAGCCATTTGGTTCAGTCTTCTCTGAAGCTTTCTATTATTTCCTGGAGTTTTTTCAACCAAGTCTTTTGGCTGCATACATTTATGCTACAAGACAGACAAAACTCTTAATTATATATATAAAACTGCCAAAATAATGACACCTCCTATTTTGTCTACTACTTTGTAACAGTATTTATTATTGGTATTTATCCTGCTTATCACCTCCTTGAGAGTCACAGGTAATCACAGAAATTAGCAATTTGCAAAGTAAACTTTAATATTAAATAAGAAAAAACCTAACAAACCTTTTTTTTTTGCTTGCAGCAAAGTTAAAAAATTAAAGGTAGTTTTTAAGAATACAAGTATTTGTTACAACTCTGCAAAACATAAGCCACATAGTAGTTACGTTTTTTTGATTAGCATTATACAATTTGAATTTACATCTTAGTATTTTTAATTACCAATACAAAAACATGATTTGTAGTATACTTTCTTCAGATTAGATGTCACATGATCACAGCAATAGACTATGTCTTTAAACTCTTACTCAGATGGACAGGTAAAGTTTACAGAATGTTCTGAAAACAGTTTAAATGCTTAGGTCAAAAAGTCAAGTTAAAATTTTAAAGATTTTTTATTCTAGGCTCATTAAGAAAAAACACATACTTTTTTGATTGGTAGTAGAAATCCTTCATTACTGTCTACTGCAGGAAACAGGGATTCATCAACATGGACTCCAGTTTCTCTACACCTGTACAGTAAATTACAGAAAGTTTGGTGGGTTTTTATTCTCTTGGTTTTGTTTGAAGAATGAGAACCTTTATTGCAAGAAGAGTTGTCTGAGCCCTGCAATAATGAAACACCAACCCTTTCTAAGTGTATAACTTTAAGGTAAGTACTGTAATGTTACCCCTTCCCCTGCCCCGCCCCATCTATTACATGCCAAATATGTAATCCAAAGTTTGTGCCAATGATGCCCTCCAAATTGCTGTTCTTGAAGGGCAAGATTCCCACTCGTTATTTTCCACACCTTTCCAAGCTGCAGGACGGTGCTCGCAGCAGCTGCTCGTGTGGCTCTGGTGACATCTAGTGATGGAACCACTACACTGTGTGAGCCTGTGCAGTTATGGCCTCATCCTTACTCGGCTTGGAACGGAGAGAAAGACAAACCACTGCAAGTATTTGTCAAATTCGCTGAATTTAGAGTTCTCAGGAGTATCAAAGAGAGAGATTCACCAGCTGGACTTCAGAGACTGTTACTGAATTCTGGACAACAATCAGCACAGATGTAGACTACATGAAAAGTTACATTAATTCAGAGATTTTATTGAATCAGAGAAGTTAAACAGAAGAAAATTTTAGTATTAAATCTATGGATTTCTTACTTTGCAGACAAATCTGAATGCAAATTATTTATATAACTTATTTGTGGGATAAGTTATCCTGCTAAGAAAACACAGGTAGAGCTTCAAAATTACGCATTTGATGTGGAAGTATTAAGTGCGCCTAATTTGGGCAGATTGTAGCTATTCCATTTTATATGGGGTTTCGTTCTTCGGTTTTGATTTTTTCTTAGGCTGCTTACTGAACTATTTGTGTTGAAGAAGCAGGAAAAAACTTTTTCTCAGTGATCCCAAAACTGTCACTCTGTTTGCATTACATTTTTTTTACATGACAGCAAATCCATTACATTTGTTTGCTATTTTTAAAGTTAGACACATCTATCACTCTTAGAAAGAAGAAAAAAAAAAAGCAAAAGCAAACAACTGTTTTAAAATTTAAAATAGCTTTACTCTGCAGTTATAAATTTTTCTGATTTTTAATTTTCATCTTAAAGACTTGTCTTCTCAAATTACTTCCTAAACTGTAGAACTGCATACAGTTTAGGCTCAAATAAATGCTCATTTATAGAGCAGAAGCTTCCAATAAAAGCTTGAGGCAAATCATTATAAAGAGCACTAGAAATCCAGTAAGAATTCAACCAGGCAATGATCACTAAATACTGCACAAACCCTTGAAGTGTTTCAGGCTTTTATGGAGAAAACGAAGTATTACAGCACTTTCCAGCTCATAGGGCATAGTCCTCTGAGAGGCTCAAGCACTGCTCAGGGGAAGGCAACACTGTGGTACAAGTCTAACATGATGGAAGTAGGGGTTCACCAGCTGCTAAATGTGAGAGTATTTTCCACAAAGCAGGAGAATCGGGAAATGCTGATTTTTTTTTTAATTTTTTTTTTTGTTATTTGCTTCCTCGTCTGGTATTTTCAGAGCTCCAACATCAAAAAGTAGCATCCAGATTAAATATCATATACAGAGGCATCCTGTAGTATCCTCCAATATCAAGATTCCCAAGAGCATTGTAAGAACATAAAAACAAATCCACACATTCCCAGTTTACTGTATTCCAGATTTCTAGTTGTCAGAGGGTTAGATGCAATACTATACCTGGGTTTTGATAAAATGAAATGTTTAATTGCTTCAGCAATTTTTTTATCCTGTGTAAATCTTTGCTCACTATGATTTTGCAGCAAGGAGTTCTACAGCCTAACCCTGTGTTATTAAAACCCATCATTTACTGTTTTCTCTGAATCTGTCTCCAGATGTATTGATGAAATGATTTCCAACTTTTCTACTGGAAAGGAAAACATACATTCATTTCCCATTCAGCCTCTCTACACAAACCTTTGTGTTCACAGTAGTCTCCCATCTCCACTCCTTTTCCAGACTGAAGCATTCTTGTCTCTTCAACCACATCTTGTAAGAAAACTATTTTATAACTTCAGTCAAGCTCTTTGCCATCCTCTGGCAACGTTACAAATATAACCATGATAAAATGCCGTCATTCCACTATATGAAGTTTTATGTTCTATTTAATTTGTTTTTGACTACTGCTAATGTAACAATGCTATGAAAATGTCTACTGCAAGTACCAAAATGCAACTATCATCTTTCTGATATGCTTAAGAGGACTGCTTTAAACGGCCTTCTTGATACCAGCAATAATTTTATTCCCTTCAGTCTTAGCTTCTTAACAGAACTTCTTCCATTTTAATTAGACTTCTTTTTATATTTAAGCATTGTCATAGAACTTCTTGGGTTTGGTGTTCCAGTTTGAAAACTTATGCTGTAGACATAACTTATGAAAAGATTATCTGCCATAGTTTGAACAGCATCCACAAACCAGGTTAAGACCCAGCAATAACTAACATACTTGGTTTTGCACTGCGCTCCTACAGGAGTCACCCACCCCCAGTCGGCACCAGAAAGCTGATATGTACTATTACCTTACTAAGATAACATTTCATAGCTTTTCTGACCATTTTGAGAATGTTCCACTTGCTACTGAATGAAGCAGCTGGTTAATCAAGCCATCTTTTTTAGCAATGCTAAAACTTCAACTCATAGGAACTCTGCATGATTTGCCTACACAAGTTATCAGGTTTAATCTAAGTTTCCATTCACACAGGACCATAATTTTATGGGTACATATTATTCAGTCCTTCTTATTTACATTGTTCCAGGGTTCAATGAACGATCTTCTGCCTACCAGTGTTTGAGACATGGATGTACTAGACATGTAATGTAGTCAGGCAGTCTGGTTCTCTTATTTCATTACAAAACCCAAAAATTAGTACGTATACTAGAACAGACTAATTTTAATTTTGTACTGCCTGTGCCTCATTTGAATAACCCCATGAACAGTAGGAATATTCATTACTGCTGACCTATATTTTGCCCAAGGATATGATATTCTCATGAATTCTTACAGTATATACCAATCTAAGCTGTATGTTCTTCTATACCCTTTGGCATTTACTTTAAACTAAAGGACAGAAGAAAAAGATTGCAGAGAAGTTCAATCATAATTCACATCTTGGGTCCTCCTCTGCAATGAAATACATCTATTTTAGATGACTCCCCAAGTTCCAACAAACTTCATCTTCTAAGTCATGTACTGTCCTAGGCTGACTGTATGATGCCTTTATCCCCAATCGTCTGCCCTGTTTATGTTGAATAATAAGTGAGTTCTATACCTTTAAGACTTGTTCTAAGAGTGAAAAGCGGGGGAACTGCACTCCCTCCTCCACATTCCTGCTCCTGGACTGTGCTTGTCTGTGGACGGACAGACAGCGAGACAGAGCTCTCCTTTGCTTTTTAGTTAGTTTTAGCTAGCTGAGGCAAAGAAGTTCCCTGGACTGTGTTTTTTTTCCCTTTTCTCTGGACCGGCTCTGGACTGAACCCCAGAGGAGCACCGGCAGCTCCACCTGTGCCCAGCGGGCCGGGCCTGGGCCGCGGCATTGCCAGCGCCGGAGGGACTGACCAGAGACTGAGCGAACCCAGCTGCAGCCCGGGGGGGTTTCTGAGTTTGTCTCTCTCTTGGAATGGCAAGAAGTTTTATTGTTTAATATTGTTTAAGTTTGCTTGTTTAATAAACAGGTTTTTTCCACTTTTCTCCAAGGAGGTATCTCTCCCGAACCGGTTGGGGGGGAGGGGTTCTCTTGCCTAGAGGAACCCTTTCGGGGGTTCTTTCCCAAATTTGCCCTGAACCAGGACATGTACCAAGACTTTGCTTTAGTCAGAAAATTGTAACAGGAAAACTTAAAAGACACTTAAAAGGAAGATGCTAGCCTTCTCTTTTCTACCAAACAACCTAAGTTTTCTCTCTAGCTGCTTTCTCCTGTCTTCTTCCTTTGTTGCTGTTATCCAGCAAAAGTTAAAAGTTTCATGAGTCTTTTACACCTGGATTTCAAAACTCCATGATGTCCCCTACAGTGTCACATGTCCAGTTGTTTCTATGCCTCAGCTTTCTACAGTGTTCATCCACTCAATGCCTTCCAGCAGTGCAGAGAACACTCTTGTGACGGAACTGCTATCACAGAAAGAGCATTTCTGTAGACGTGTCCTAGACTCTCCCCCTCTTCCATTGCTTGTAGTCACCTGGACTTTTATGAGATTCTTTTTATTACAGCACATCCCAATCCTCAATAATTTATAGTTCACGTGACTAAGATTGCAAATTCTGTATTTATACATCTATCCACCTGAAGAGCACATTTAATTTTACAACAGTATTGAAATCATCATCACTGTCACACATTCAAATAGCACCAGGTCGCTGAAATACATTTTAACATAAACAAAATTTTGCATAACCCTTATTTTTGGGAACTTAAGGTATTTCTTCTTTGGCGTTAAAGCTGGCTGGGTTGTGTGGCTGTAACTTCTACATCTGACGTACTTAAAAAAAAACAACCAACCAACCAACCAAACCCAAAACAAAACCCACAAAAAAAACCCCCAAATCCCACAAACAAAAAAAACCCAAAAAAACCCAACAACCCCAAAACCAAAAAGCCTTGTGTCTGCAGATCTGCATGTATTTCTTTTCTGGCTAACGGACTTGCATCACAAGTTTCCAGGCTGTACTGGCCTACATTTAGGTCCCTATAGGGCATTTATTTGCTCTCCCTCCTTGTGCCCCCCTTTCTTTAAAAAATCAAGCCCAAAATGTTTGCACTTAGACCACTACCTCTCCATGCATATGACAATAGGTACAGGTATGGCCCTCTTTACTTGATTTATATTCTAATTTCCATCATCACATTGATTTATTGATTGGAGTGTTTAACACATGCATATTCATAAAAACATATTCATGTTTTTACCCTTCATCTGAAATCTTAGTAAGGCCTCACATGCACTTTGTAAATTCATAGAAGCAGCTATGGACTAGCAAATTCTGAAGAACTGGTTGCACAGATTAATTTTTCTTAAATTTTTTAAAAAATAAATGTAACTTTTTTCATATGGTGTAAGAGAATCTTCATGAAGTTTTGTTCTGAACTTGCCAAGTATCTTAAAAACCAGAATACAGGTGGATCTTTTTCTTTCTTGCTAGGATTTATTCTGTTTACAGAATTTAAGTACAGAAACAGTACAATGCCCTTGATGAAATGTGCTTTACATATAAAAATGGAAGAATCGTATTCAACATAAGTATGGCCTTCACTGTCTATACATGTCATCTGAGAGCACAGGAGTAGAACTGTTAACAAATATACTATGAAACTACTTCATCACATTCATTTTTTAAATGTTCACATTTTACCTTTTTGTGTAAGTCATTTATAATAGTCATTTATACGCTTTATAATAGGAATAATGTCATAGAAAAGTTATCATTTACTCAGATTCATCACTATTTCAAGTACATTAATAAAATAGTTTCTGTATTTAAGTTTTGCAATTAAAAATACTAGAAAATTATTATTAATATTATCTCTGAAATAGGCCACATTCATTATAACCACAAGTACTCACTTTTCCACCCAGAGTACAGAAACCATTTTTACACCCATCTTCTGTGCTTTCTTCCATGTAGACAAACGTCCGTCTTTGAAGACTAAATGGGTCACGTGCTTGTTCAAAGTTTTTGAAACCTGCAGAAATACATAGAGAGCTCATATTTAAGTCTGATAATTGGAAAATACTAATGAAACCAGCTAGCATAGCCCATTTTTAGTGCATACACCATTAGCATAAAAATTTATTCTAAACATTATGTCAAGGGCCCTTTTGATCTTTCCCAACTTCACAAGAAGCCTCAAGCAATCAAAACTCCAGTCTCATTAGGGAAGCTAATACAGGCTAAAGGGATGGAATAGCCCTTTGTTTTCAGTCTCCTCAAGGTTACCATTTTCAGCTCCCTACTCTAGGTGTATCACTAATTTTGCAACATTTTTATTTATACAGTGGAAAATAATTTCTTATGCAAGGGCCAGGGCACAAAGCAGATGCCAATACCCAAAGAAATAACAAAACATCTTTTAGGCAGAATAACTCAGGCTTAAAGAGCACAGCTAACCTCACTTTTTAAACAAATTTTTCATCAATAAAGATCTCTTTTAGTTTTGAGGGAAAGGGTGAAGATACTACAAACAATAATTATATGAGGAGGCTTTAAAAATGAGAAAAACAGAAAATTAAAGTCAGCACAGGTGATCAAATTTTCAGTTATTAGCCTCCATTGGCAAGTGATGCTTTGAGTTCTAGATAATCAATTTTTCACAAACAAAGCTTCCTTTGTGGAGACTAAGGAGCCTACACAGAACTGCTTGATCAGTTGTAACTGTTGAAGTGGTTACATCAATAGAACTCATTTTTTACTTCAGCATCTCCCCAGCCAAATAGAAATAACTCCGTAAGTTTCTGTTGTTCCCCAGTTGCATCATTATACTTTGCATACAGCATGCTGGGTCTGTATTTAGATTTAAGAAAACTATTTAGCTTTTCCAAACACTGCTTGTGGCAAGTTGATTATGACTTCTTAGAAGACAAAACCCCACTTCTTTCAGTATCTAGGTATAAAATGATCCATTTGTCTCTTATAGAATAAATTATTACTCCAGATACAATTGCTTACTCCGTTTTGCCAGTATCTGGCTCACAGCCCATGTCCTAAGGATGCTTTGCCTCCAAATTACAGAGGAGCACCACCTTACACCTCCCTCTCACCTTTCCCACTTCCTCCCCTTACCCTGTGCATCTTCTGCTGCTCAGCTGAACTTACTTTGAGATGTCTAGCAAAAAACTAATTTAATTTCCTAACACAGTGAACCAAGTCAACTTAGTACTACATGCCAAGCCAACAGCAGGGAAGTGTCTGGAATACTGAAGGGGCATGACCATCCCTATTCAGTCATAAGGATATACTAAACAGGCTCATCTGTATCATCTGCCTGCACAATATATGGTTATTTTGACCATTTTGAAGGCTCATGCTTCTGCTGTATTTTCTGTGAGAAAAAAGTCTTACATCATCAGGATAGAATTACACAGGTCTGATAGTACAGCATATAAGTATTTCTTGTTCTTTTTACTCAAGTTATTTATTGAGAGTTGTGTTTGCTTTAATGAACAGCCAGTTATCCTAACTGTTCTGTCACACTCTCTCAGATTACTTCATACAGAAAGAGAGGAACTGGGGAGAGCAGCAAGATTTCTTAAATTACAGTAAGAGTCATCTACATATGCCCATTTTAAAGAGCACTGGGAGTCGACACAAGTATTTTTTAGAGCATGATATAGGCTGTAAAAATCTCCATTAACCAGTGACAATGTACAAGAAGGGAAGATGCCAGTTTGACTTTGGTCTCTGGTTGAAATGTTACAGCTGACAATTAAACATCTTTTGCACCTACAAGTCAGCTATATCTGATACGGGAAAAAAATCATTGAGACATATACTGAAACTCTTAAAAGTGTTACTAGCACTTTCTGGAACTGCTCCAAATTCATGGGAGAGTGAATGGAAGAATAAAATGTCATGCTACTCAGTTAGGAAATGTACAAAAACAGAGCAGATCCTTACAAGCTGACAAAACAAAATAATATAAGGTACACAGTTATAAACCACAGGTTTTCAAGACTTAAGATTTGCTTTGCCCACATTCTGTGGCAAGCTCAATACTTCCCACAAGGAGCATGCTATCACATTAATATGTAAAGAGGTCTGTAGATGTAGAAAGGCTTTAAATGCACTTCCCATCTGTCAGTAGCAAGAGTATTACAGCACATTGGTCTATTCTCAGGTCTCTGATTTTCTCCCTTCTTGCCCTTTAAAAACTCATACTAAAAAGAGATATATGTGACAAATAGAACAAAGCAAGCTAATTTATAATTAAGATCTTTCCTATTCCATTTATTTCAAAATAGTTTTCTTACTTCTGCTCCCATATCAAGAAGCTGCTGTTCAAAGGTCTTTGAGTAATTTTCTGTTCTGTTAGACGACCAGACTTCTACAAAGGCAGAAATACCTGGATCAGAAGACAGGAAACAGCAAATAATTAAGTGTAAACCATTAAGTGTAAAATTAAGTGTAATTAAGTGTAAAACTGGTTAAACTGCCTTTCCAATAAAAGAATCTTTTATAATATATTGCATTCAGTTGCAAATACACCTTTTAGTAAACTGAGTGTTAGACTTTAGCAGCTGAATTTTTTTTACTGTATCTTTGTCCCTCAAATTATAATTGTAATAATTGTAAATGTAAATACTTGTAATGGAAATAACTTAGAAGTCTGACACTAGCTAACTTTTTACTTAATCTATTTAAAACACACTACCAGCTTAACAAGCAATAGATTTTCTTTACCTGACTGGTCACCCTTACCATTATTTAATCACTTTTAATCTTCAGATCAGTTAAACATTTGAAAACCAGTTGATATAACACAATTTACAGAACCAAATGTCATCACCACAACAGAATTATTCCTTGCCCTAACTCCCAGAAAATTTTGCAGAAATATTACTTAACAGTTTCTAACTGACTTCAATTTCAATTTCATATTCAAACACCCAAAATTAAATACATATAACAGGGGCTAATAAAATTTCATATCAGTTGCCATATGCAACTTTAGATATTCAGATTTAATTACCTTGCTTCATAAAGCAGATTAATAAACTCTACAAGGAATCAAGTCAGCCTTGGTTGGGAATATCCTCAAACAACCAACCAAAGACAGAAGTATTGACAAGGAGGGATAAACAAATAAAACTCCTAACAATCCCTTCATTCATTTTACATAGGATAGGCAACAAAGTGACCTACAGTTCCACTGGCCATGCCACTTTCCCATACTGAATGACACATCAAGAAAATTCCTAAGCTGGAGAAATGGCAGTTCACAAAAAACAACTTCATGCAAAGGCGAGCCAACTTCAGGAACTCATGAATAAAACCAAGTTTAATTTTAAAAGGTTAATCCTTAGCAAATATTGCTTAATTGTCTTAACTACTAAGATAATCAGGCATATCCTTCTGATTAAGTATTATGTAGTCTCATCTGTCTTCTTTCTAAATGAAACCCAGAATAATGCTCTAATTATTCATAACAATACTACTTTTATAAAGATTAAAATATTTTTACAATTACTAGAAATATTTTTGACATACAAGATAAATGTGAAACAAAGCACTTCCTCATGCAAAGCACTGGGAAAAATCTTTATTATCAGAACTATGACTTCAGATATAAATGGGAATTTAAGGCAAGTGTACTCCAACATGCTTTTGACTGTGTTCATTCTACAACTACACTGGGGTAGATTCTGCCAGAGTTGCTTTTTTCCTTGACAGTTTGTGAAAAACAATGCACTTGCATTTGAAGAGACATTATCTTCCTCTTACATCAAGTATTTTAGAACTTTCATAGTTAAATTCTCCTAGAAAAACAGACCAGAAGATTACAGTAAAGCTCTAACTAGAAACTTAAAGGGATGCTTCTTCAAAACTCCATGCACTTGCAGTAAGATCAAATGTGTATTTTACAATAATTAGTCAGTTGCAGCTAATCAAATATATTCCAGCCAAAGGCAACGCTTTTTGCAGTTTTTGTACAGTTGATGGAAAGGCGAATGAGGAAGTGCTTGGCGCTTTTTTAAACAAGAAGAGCCCTAAGAAGAGATCGGTTCTTGTAAACGTCAGCCTTAGACGTTCCCAGAGAAGGCGGTGATTGCAGAGGAAAATGGCCATGAGAGGGCAACTTGGCGAGGCAGAAATTTTGAGACGCAGAAGAAAGCCACGACTGACCGGAGCAGGGAGAACAGGGGGGCCGGCGGGCAGTGCCCCTACAGCGGCAGACGAGCGCAGGGAGGCGGCCGGCCCTGCCCGTGCCGCTGCCCGCGCAGCACAGCCCGCTTCCACCCGGGGCCGAGCACCGGGCCGCGCCGCCGGGACCGGGCGGGGCCGCCGCGTCCGAGCAGCCGCGGGGCAGTCCCGACAGCCCGCGGGCCGGGCCAACGCAGCGGCCCGTCACCCGCCCTGCCGGGAAGCGCCGGGGCAGGGGCCGCAGGGAGACAGGGGCCGGGGGCAGCCCGGAGGCTCCTCTCGGCCGTGCCGGGAGAAGCCACAGCGGGGCGGCCGGGCCGGTACCTTTCAGCGCGGGCTCCATTGGCGGCGCAGCTCGGCAGCTCGCGGCGCCCGCCACGGTTCAAACGCAGCCCCCGCACGGCCCGGCCCCGCCGCGCCTGCGCCGCGGGGCGGGCGGCGGCCCTGCCGCGGCCCCGCTCCGGCCCTTTCCGGCGCCGGGGAGGGCTTGGCGCAGCCGAATGCTGCTGGAAACAGCGTCACAGAATTCATTCGGTTGGAAAATGCTTCTGAGATCATCGAGCCGTTGGTGGTGACTCAACACCACTTTGTAAACTGAGTGCTACATTCAGTCTTTCCGTAAACATCTCCAGGGACAGTGACCCCACCACTTCTCTGGGCAGCCCATTCCAATACTTTATCACCTTTCCCGCTAAAAAATTCTTCCTAATATCCAGCCTAAACCGTCCCTGGTACCGCTTAAGACTATGTCCTCTCACCCTGTCACTATTTCCTGGGGCAAGAGACCGACCCTTAGATGGCTGCAGGTACCTTTCATGTAGTTGTAGAGAGCAATAAGGTCCCTGCCGAGCCTCTTCCAGGCTACACGCCCGCAGCTTCCTCGACTGCTCCTCACAGGACTTGAGCTCCGGAACCTTAACCAGCTCTGCTGTCCTACGGACTTGCTCCAGCTCCTCAACATTCTTCCTGAATTGAGGGGTCCAGAACTGGACACAGCACTTGGTGACCTCACCAGTGCTCAGTACAGGGGGACAATCACTGGTCCTCGTCCTGCTGGCCACACTACTGACGATAGAGGTCGGGATGCCATGAAGTTTTGACAAAGGCAAACACAGAGTGAATTTTCACTGTGACCATTCACTATAATGAGTCCTAAAGAGGCATTCCTGAATAATTTTGTAGGAAAGTCCAGCATCAGAGGACCGCTGGTCTCTCAACTCTTTGGTGGCCCTAATTGCAGTGTCTGAAGTGAGAAAACAAATAACAGAAAAAGGCAGCAAAACAAGGGTTAATAAAGAGCACTGGGAGACAGTATTTACCAAAGCATGTCAAACTGCTTGAGAGCAACTCCGCTGTTAACTATAGTTAAGGAACCCTAACAGGAGCTAACTTCGGTTCTCAACGTCTGGAGTCTAGCAAATGTGATACCAGAGGGAAGTTAAGAGAAAAAGTAATTCTTTTCCCAAGGAAAAATTATAAAATATATATTAAAAAAAGGGAATTAGTGAGTGTAAAGACATTTGTTGTGAGAAAGAAGGAGCACATAGAGGAAAATGATGCTGCATAGCTTTATTATGCAACTCACAGAGCTCAGGAGTTACTATATAGTTGTACAAACTGATGCTGTTCTGAAATCTTCAGTATGTAGTGCTTATTTCATCATCTGAAATATTATATAGCTGACATGGAAAAAAAAAACAGAGATGCAACTCAAGGATACTAAGCGATTTCCATATGAGAAATAACTATTCAGACAAGGACTTGTCTGCTTGGAAAAGAAATGGTGGGAGGGGGAGGAACCAGAGGTCCTGAAAGTCATGTGTTTGCAGAGAGTTAACATGGAGCAGTATGCTCCCAACAACAGTTAGTACCAGAAGAGACTACCAGATGGGGTCTTCTCAGAAGATGTATCTCCACATTGTGTCTCTTGAGTGTGTGGAAGCGTTCAGAGTGCTGGCAAACCACATGGCTTCTGAAGCAAATCCAGCAAGTTCATGAAAACCCAGTTTAAGACTACCAAAAATGTACAAAACCACTTTTCCCTTAGTGGAACCTTGAACTGTGTATTGCTAAATGTCCCAGCGTCTGTCCCTCTCTCCGGCTTACCCTGTGCTGATAGACTCTGCAGGCAGCGTGGGCCATGTTCCCGGGCCACTGATGGTAGGGACGGCGGCTTCTGCCCCTGGAGCGACCAGACCAGAGGAGATAAACAGCAACAAAGACAGAAACACAGGAGTCATCCTTCTGGGGCGGGCGGGAGTCCACAATCCAAGTTTCTTGAAAACTCCAAAGAACCACTAAAACTGAGGGAAGGATGCCACCAAAAGACCCCGAGCCCTACTGTGCAGGGGATTATATTAGGGGGTGGTAACAAAGGGAGGGATCAATTATGAACCAATGGAGTAGTAACAGGGCGTAACAACTGGGTTGACATACAAGGAAAAAATCCAATGGGGAAGGGGGGGAGGAGGGGACCCCAGAGACCAGCCTATCACTCGAGGCCCTTGATGGAACTTTCCAGGTGGAGAGGAGAGGCCTCCGAGTGACAGACAGGCCCTGGGGTGGGGTCAGGGGAATGACTCAACAGGAAGTTATGCAGGATGGGAGGAGGAAGGGAGGATTGACAGATGGAGGAGGAGGAGAAGAAGGAGGGCAGGACCATTTTACACACAGGGGGATAAGGAGTCAACCATCTTAAGGAGAGGAACTTAAGAATGCAACCCAACAGCTGAACTCTGAGAAAGTACAGGGAACACTTCAGATTTTTTTTTTTTTTTTTTCAGTCTTTTACACTGGAGAGACAGTGCTGACCTAAAAAGGTTTTGGTGTGGTTCATTATGCACATTCGTACTTTCATGGAAAGACTCAGATCTTGACTTCTAGGAGTCTACTGAGCAGATGGCTATACTAATGCTTTTTAAGATCTCTTAATCTAGTATGTAATATTTTGGCATTTGGTTTGTTTCATTTCCAGGGCACTGGTATGGCAGTAGATCTCTGACAAGTGTTGAGTATAAGTTCTTAGGTGCTTCCTCTGCTGAATGTGTTCCTTTCACTTATGTATTCATTATGTGTATAAAGTAACTAGTCAACTTACATATATATGTTTGGTTTTATTTACCTATCCTTTGTACTTCTGTCAGTATGTTACACAGTTCTTTACTCAGCAATAATAAAATATTTTTGCCAAGGTTCTCAATGTGCCTCAAGGAAAAGGGAGTCTTGTCTAATGTAGTCTCTCTGAACATTGATTTGAAGGCAAGTGCAGAAGGAGGTAGGGGAGATTTAAACATGCATTGAAAACCCTCAGTAAAAAAACCCCACAGACCGTATTTGAGCCTTTAGCTGAAAGGTAGTAGCAGGTTTTATAGATGTTAAATGCAAATGTGCTGAAATGTGCAATTACACCTGTATACTCCGGTTCTACACTGGTAGAGACAATGAAAAGTAATAATTGCAGGAAGATATAATTCATTATCACATCAGACTTAGACTACTCATGAGAACACTGGGTTTGGGATGCCTACTGTTTTTATCATGGAAATGAATACAGGGAATACTGAAACTGTCCCACAAATGTACAGTTTTGTTTTAAGTGACTGGAATTTTGACCTTAGAGTTACTTTAGGATTTAAGAACTTAAATTAAGAACTTAATTTACGAAGTTAATTCTCAGATGGTGACTAAACTTCAGAATTCCCCTGGTAGTTAATAGTTGTCTGTTCTTGTGCCAGTATTGTCTTGCTGTCAGTTACTCCTCAGAATTTATCATCCTCTAGTAGGTACAAAATGCAACACTATATTTTTACAGCTGCTATTTTGCCAGTTCAAATACATCATGGTGTTTTAGCTTTCCTGCTACAATGAACTTCTGAAAATGACAATGAAGTTGGCTTATTTACATTAAGTAAGCATAATATAAATGCCCTCTAAATAGGCTTGTTATTTGGCTTGATGATATGAAATGTCACAGTGTCTATAAAGCTAGGAATATAGCATTAACTGTTATATTGACATGATTTCTTTACAGTCAATTCTTACTAGGACATACAACTTATAGAACGCTGTATTAGGAAGAAAGAGTTTTATGGGTTAATTATATTGAGAAAGGAAGGCACTGTGAAAGTTATATTTCAGTTGACCTCCTAATAAAAAAGAAGTAATAGTTAAAAAAAGGGTAAAAGGCCTATAAACAATTAAATGTTTCCCAGCCATCCAAAAAGTCTAAAAACTAAAATAAAAACAAAAAACCAAAATAATCAATGCAATAATTTTCCAGATTTAGGTAAAATACAAAAAAAAAAGAGCTGTATTCTGAATTGTTGCTTTGGTAATTAAAAAGATTCCTTCTCAGCCAGCCCTTAATTTATTGATATAAATTGGATGTGAACTTTGGGATGGTAATTGTAAAGCTATGTCACACAGACAAGTTCTCAGACATAGAGTTAAGATGATGGAGTATGTATTAGTATGTATTACTCCCTGAGACTTGACATTAAGTATATGAAAGTTTCCTAGAACAAATAAGAAGGTTTGCTAATATTAAGTAAAGTCTGATTTTGTGTATTGATTATTGGGTACTGTTTGTTTGTTTATTTGGTTGGTGGATTTATAAGCCTATTTCCAATTTGTGCAAACAACAGCTTTAACCTTTTGGTTTTTTTTTTTAAATCTTTTAGTATATATTATGTAGACAATAGTCTACATAAGTAGTAGATATCAGTTAAAAAACCAAAACAAAACCAGAAAAAGCAACTTTTTAAGAGCTGCTGTGAGCAATGTTACTGCTACTCTCAGTCCTTATTTGTGTTGCATGGAACATGGAAAAAAATTATGAGGGACATTTATTTCCTGCCATAAAGACAGTGTACTATTATGGACCATGTAGTCCTACAGAATTGTTGAATGTTATCATCAATGCGATGATTTTTTTTTGTTTTCCAATGTGAAGTTCATATGACGTATGAGACCTTTTTCAGGAAATTACAAAACATTTTATACTTTTTACTTTCAGTGAGGCAGTGACCAGTTTAATTTTCTTTTTTCACTCTGTAATTAAGAAATCACTGTTTTTATATCCACAGCTAATGTACTGACACAGCACCAGCTTTATTTTGCTTTTGTGAAACAGTGATTATAGGATAAAGATCTATCCTTGTTAAGTTTTAATTCACCAAGTAAGACAGTGTCTTTTATGCACTGTGACCCCAGAGGCCTATTGTGGAAGAAAAAGTCAGCAACATGCTGAAAAATAACAACCCATCATGTAATTGAGAGTATGACTTGACAAGATGCTAATAAGCAGGTGTCTGTGTCGTTCATGATGGCGTGGAAGGCTTATGCATTTCCCCTCTGAGCAGTTTTCACTGTCTGCAATTCAGACTAAGACTGAAAGGGTCAAAAAAGCCAGTTTATCTGACCTCTGTATTAAAATTCCATTGTGAAGGTTTGTGATTTTCCTAAGCAACGTAGAGCTGTACTACTGAACACAGGCTTCTTGCTTTTCATATATCTCTGTGGAGATGCAGCTCTGGACTGTGGAAGACAGCATTAATATCTAGGCTCTCCAGTGCTTCATGATTTTACTCTCATTTTGCAAATCCATACTGTTCAAAAACACAGTCCTCTTGTGTGTGTTCAGGCAGGTCTTGCTTGAACATGTGAGAGCAATTTAAGGTTTCCATTCCCTACTGTGGGCTCCACAGCTTACCTGAGTCTCAGGAAAAGTAATTGTAGGGTGAATTTGGAGTTAAGGCTGTAAACTGAAGCAGGACTTACATTTGCTGCAGCTGACTTATCCAGAAGCAGTGGACACAGCAAAGAGAACAATGGTATGAACTTATATCTCCCTGCCATGAATGATCAAAGTTCATTTGAAATCATCTGAAGTGCTTTACTTGCCAACTAGAATTTCTAACTTGTATAAAGGATGACATAGTATACATAGGAAAGGAGCTTTATGTTACTGCCTCTTTGGGAATAGGCAGCAAAATAAAGGATATTACAATAGTTTTAACTATAGTTTGCCTACATCCTGTCAGCAGAGCTTGTCTCCCAAGTTAAGTAGGATATGGTTAGGTTCAGGTTCAGAGAAGGGTGACTGGTGTGAGCAGAAGTACACGATAAATTCCATATGGGTTAGGGGGCTTCAATATTGTCTGGAAAACAGCTAAGTGAGGGCAGATGTGTAAAAAGGGGTGTACAGACTGATGAGTGACCTGCAGAGAGATACTGGAGAGAGGCTGTTTGCTCTCTTTTCCCAATAAAGTACAAGCATTCAAAGAAGTCTGTGGAAGTCATATTCATAACAAAAAGAAAATGTTTTTTTTCAACACAAGAGGAACTTAAACTATAGAAGTCCTAGCAGCTCCACATTGCGGCTTATAGAAGTGGTCACAGAATTCAGGTGGATTACTAAGTATACAGTTATGCCTAGTTCAGGAAATCCTGAAGCCATAAATAGGTTGAAACTCTATCTGAGACAGGTTACTGGGTTAGATAAACCCTGACTCAGAATACATGTATTTATGTTTCTAAAGTTTCAAGTTTTGAGAGCCTTGATGCTGTAAGAAAGTTTGTGACTCCAACTGAAGGGGTAATGTCTGTCCTGCTGAGTTTAAGACTGCCATTCAGAGGGACCTGAATGGGTTGATTGGAACCTTGTTAAATTCAACAAATATCCAAAATCCTGCACATGGACAGGAAGGACTTACGGTAATAATGAAGTGTGGTTGAGTTCTTTCTGTAGGAGGAGGACATGGAGAAACTGCAATAAGTTCAGTGAAGAGCCATCAGGG
Organism: Chloebia gouldiae; assembly: GCA_003676055.1. Taxonomy (NCBI): domain Eukaryota; kingdom Metazoa; phylum Chordata; class Aves; order Passeriformes; family Passeridae; genus Chloebia; species Chloebia gouldiae. The sequence goes on along the minus strand of QUSF01000002.1, from coordinate 19,015,112 downwards.
TGACTGGAACATTTGTCCTTTGAGGAGAGATTGAGGTAACTGGGCCAAGAAATGGAGCAGGTTTCCCAGAGGGGTTGTGGAATATCTGTTCTTGGAAGTGTTCAAGAACACAGTACACAAAGACCCAAGCAAATATTGTCTGAGTTCAGTGTTGTACCTGACTAGACAAATTCCCCAAATCCATTCCAACTGGATTTATTCTTTAATTCTAGGAATTTTCAGCTAGATCACCTCCCTGAATTAAGTTAGTATATGACTTCTGAGCAACAGTGCTAGTGCAAAGCAGGTACAGGAACACATTATCAAAGAAGGAGTGGAAGCTCATCTGACTTGGACCGGTGTAAGGTGTTGTGGAACTGGTCCATGCCATCTTTCACCTTGTGCTGTAGACCAGGACTGTGGTGTTCTGAATGTGAAACAAAATGCCTGGAACAAAACCACCTGCAACCTGAAGAACAGGCCTTTTCCCTTCTTGGGACCTCGGTTAAAGACATGATGAGAAAACTTCATGCTCTGGTATGACTCTCAGATTATTATCTGTGGAGCACTCTCATGTAGGACTTGCAGATAGCAGCAAAATGTGTCAGGCAATAAGGGAGTGAATATATTACTAGGAAAAAAGTTGTATCACTAGACTTGCTCAAATAAAAAAGTACTATATAGAGTCTCAAATGGGATTGTAAAAGTATTCATGCTCTAGGAATATACTCAGTGATGTGGAATTCATCTGCTTTGCCTTCCAGTTGGAACAAGGAGTTCTTACTGGCAATATATTGGGTTATAAAAAGTATTTTAATATTTCTTAGGGCTGAGGAAGAGACAAGGTGTTCTTACAAAAAGAAACTTCAGGAGCAGCAAAACTTGGGAGAAACGATAGAATGAGTGAAGTCTCTGTCTTTTTTGAGCGAGATCTTTGTCCTATCTATAAGGGAAGCACTTTGAATCTAGAATGTGGATGTCTTATTAGAAACCTAGAGAAAATATTACCAGAATGATGTATGCTTTCCAACAGTTTGACAAGTTTACTACAAATTAGACTCCTCATAATTCTAGTGTAATAAATGTCAAGAGCATTTTGAATTTTACAACTATACCAAGGATAACATTTCTCTCCTCTTATTTTAAATGCAGAGACCTTAAGTAGTTGGACACACAGTTTTCATAGAGTGTATCCATGATAAAATATCTTTGAAGGCGAAACAGGCTTAAGAAATTATCCCTTTCATACACACAATGGTAATACCTTTGTTATTTGCTGTCCCCTCTTAGTGGCAGTAAACTGTTAGATGTTCACACTGCCTAATCTGTGTCTAGCTTAAAAGTACCATTTGCTCCTCCAAGACCCATTTCTTTGATCAGTTACTTCATTTTAGTGATCTGTTTGAGAAAAAGTTGGAAGGGGAGGGGAGAAAAGAGTTGGGGGGTAGAAGGAGCTCTTCAGCTCTTCAACTTAAGCATGCTTCATTATGAAAGACAGCATATTGTCAGCTACAGCCTCATTTTTGACAGGGATGTTATGCATGGCCTCTCTACTTTGCATTATTCAGTGGTGATCCTTGTTTTTCCAGACTGTGACCTTATATTGTATGAAAAATGAATTTGGAACTTTATTCATATCTGGCCTCAGTGAGACAAAGGAAAATCATGTCAAATTCCCAGACCTGTCTGTGATCATAACATCAAGATCATTACACCCTGACTGTGCAGCTAGGCACTGGCACGTATTGCTGCAAAAATTATGTTTGATTGCTGAACACAGGACATGTACATATTTGGGTGTAGGGGCTGGGGTGGGGCAAGAATGAAGAAAGAAACTTCTGCTAGTAAACAAGCACATTGAATTTTAGAAAAGTTGGCTATATCCATCACATTATAAGAAAGAAGCATGCCAGAAGATGACCTTTACTTGAATCAATGATGATCAATTCTTCTGGTTACAAAGAAAAAATCAGGACCATGATTAAACTTAAAATGCTGTGGGAAAAGCAGTTCCTTAATTTTTTAAAAAACAATTCTTGCATCACTTTTTCATATTACTCAAGTTTCATAACTCACCTAGAAACTAAAAGGAAAATAGCTATCAATTTTTACAGTAGTTTTATTTTACATCATAGGAACATTGCTCTTCTCCTGATCTGAAAGTAGGCTATCTGATCAACAGAGATAAAGACATTATTTATTAAATTCAAGGGTAACCAAACTGGTTCATAGATAAGGACCAAAGGGTTTCATTTCTGGATATGAGCAGGTACCAACAAAGTAGCATAGGGGAGCTCATGTAAATATTTTTACTTTTTAATGAGAGAAACCTGCAATGATACATTTTCAACATGTCAGGAGAGGCATCTGTTATCTTAGTCTGATCTAATCGTTCCTACTACCCCAAAGCAAAGGAATGCTCTCAGAATTAATTAATTACCAATTCTTCATTACTTTTTTTCCTGGGTACCATTATGTCCTGCTAAACTCAGCAGAAACATTTCATCTCAAGTTCCATTTTTTAAAAAGGCTATAATAAATTGTGATAAAATGGTGCAGCTCTGCTGTTTTGACTGGAGCATGGAGTAAGCATAATAGATTTTTATCTGTTCTTTAAGATAAAGAGCTTTACTCTCCCGTTAACAGTATTTGAAACCAAAAGGAAGCACAGTGAACAAAACAGTTGCAGGGAAATTAGAGAGTAACAGGGAAGGAACATGGCTAAGGTCCAGGTAAGATTGTCAGGAAGGAAGCAGAACTTTGGCAATGACTGTTGGCTACTACACTTCTTCATAAACATAAGAAAGAAAAATGAGAATCATTTTGGTTAAAAAATGAAAATCATCAGCCAGGTAGTTTGCTTACTGAATTGGTCAACTGCTTTTACAAAGCAAAACCACTGCTCAGTGACTGTGAGTTCTTATAGAATTAGAAAATGTTTTGGATTGGAAGGGAACTTAGAGATCATGTAGTTCCAATCCCCCTGCTGTAGGCAGGGACATCTTTCACTTGACTAGGTTGCTCAGAGCTCCATGCAGCCTGGCCTAAATTTCTATCACACAAGCAGGAGAAAATAGGACTTTCATTAGTACTGGAAATGAAAAGTGTTAAATTGCGTGTGCTAATATTGCCTGGCACCTGAAATTATATCCTTCATGCTTCCTGCCTGCCAGCAATGCCATCTCTTTCTTCCACCTCAAAACAGGTCAGTCTCTGCTCACTGCAATGTATATTTGAGGTCTAAACTGAATCTGCCCTTAGACAAATATTGTAGCAGTAAGCCATATGTAAATAAGTCAATGGGGATTTGTACTGGCTATAGAAAACTCCCCACCGAAGCTCAGAAATCAATCAAAATTTTAGTGTTAGTTCCTAACAGAGAAGGCTAATCCCCACTGCCAAAAATGCTGAGTGTACTTTCCTTTGACACACAATCATAACACCTGCCTTGCTGCTCTTTTGACCTTGCCATTGTCCTGCCTTTTCTCTCTTAAAGAACAAATGGAAAAAAAAAACCAAAACCCAAAAAACCAAACCAGCCTAATTTGAGACCAGGAACAACAGCTGCAGAAATGCCAGAGTCTGCAGATACCTGCGCCTTGGTTCTTGGCCAGCAGCTGATTGGGACGTTCAAAGAGGAAGATGTGTGAGCGTGGAGGTCAGTTCTGCAGTGCTCATTCTTGCTCAGGCTGTTTCTCTGGATCCAAGAAAAGACTGCAGCTTGCAGGAGTTTCTGTCATGAGAACCAAAAGTGAGACACTTGTGATAGTTCATCCATAGTTCAGGTGGAAAAATGTAGCTCTAGACATAGCTCTTGAGTCCTTCTGTTCTATCATAGTTCATCTGGAGTGACAGCTCTCCTCCTCAAAACAAATACAACCCTGCTGCCATGGTGTGAAACTGCTGCTCACAGAGTGGGTTTGAATGTTTTTAAATATCTGTGGCTTTTTTGACTGCTTGGAATGTCTATACTGTAGTCTTTTGTCTGCAAGAAGGTTAATTCCCTAACCTGGCAGTAGATGTGGACTGAACATGCCATTGGAGATGCACAGGACAATTCAAACCTTTCACTGTGAGTTAAGACTGTGAGTGGAATAAAATGGGACATTACCAAGCTGGATTTTGCTTCTCTCTAGATAGAGCTCTCTTGGGGCTCAGACTGTTTCTCAACTTTCCCCAGTCTCACAGATTACCTCTTTTTTCACATACTGACACAATGTGATCAGGGTGGTTGATGAAAGGCATGAGCATCTGGGACCATAAAATGAATCAATTAATTTGTGAGGTATAGACAGAAAGGAGTTGAAAAACCAATAGGAAGGCTTTTGGCATCTTACAGATATGTGTGAAAGAGATTGCTTGTACAAACATACCCAACTCTGTAGGATTAGATGGATGTTCAAAGGATTTGCTTCATGGATGCAGAAAGCATGTAGTGATCTGGAGCACCATGGCTGGGCTGATCATCAAGAATCTAGCTAAGTATTGGCTAAGATTATAGATCTTCCCAAGAAACAGAGAATCATAACCATTTTTTGGTTTTATTTAGGTGGTCTCTGTACCTGCAGACATTGTTTGTTATGATTTATGACTTTGCTGGGTATGTTACAGCTGTTACCTTGGAAGTTTGCCTGTGACTTTGTTTTAATATTCTGACACACTGTTCCACTTCCAGTGGAGGTAGCAGACTGATAGAGATATTGAAGTGTTTATTCTGTTTATCTTTCTAGTTTTTTTTTAACTAATTCAGGATTACCATACTTTGATTTAAAAAGCAGAATGGGTGTTGGTTTGCATAATGGTCCTAGTATTGGTCTATAGAATGTGTTAGGTATTTTAACTTTTTAAAATGTGAAATTACCAGCTCTTATTTTGTTTGTTTATTTATTTTAAATTGTATTTATCTGACAGATCAGAATAATTTTCAGGATCTGGATTATGAAAGTTCAATAGAATTCCAGGATCCAAATAGAAAATGAGGTACCATCTGCAGTTTTAAAGTATTTTTTTCTGCCAAATACTTATTTCCTTCTGGTGCTAGTATATATATTGCATGGAAGCATGCTAACAAACGAAAGGATTTATACATAAAAATTCCCATTTTAAATTTTAGTGGATAGTCTGCCGTGTTAGTCTGCAGGTGAGCTGATTACAACAAAGATCCTGAATCTGCACTTTCTTGCAGTCTACATGAAATATCTCTGCTGTAATCAACAAGGAGAATGCTGCTGAAGTTGGGACTAAAAATCCTGATTGTGTTCCCCAAACACTTTAAAACATTCTACAGCTGACAAAGAGAAAATAAAATCCACCTGACTGATAGGTGTTTTCGTTAGGAAAGACTGAAGAGCCGTGGTTTTATATCCCACATTAGGAAGCTGTATCTCTTAGATCTGCTACTTTCCCCTTTCCTAAGGACTTTGACAGAGCCTGACTGTACTAGCAGGTCTCACTCATATCTCTGAGAACGGTGCAAATGAATTCCTGAGATCATTCCTGCTGGAGCATGATGCTGAGATTTTCTCTGTCTAGCCACAAATCCTACCTGCAAACACACACAACAGAGCTAAGACAAATCTGCTATGTTCTTGGTTTATTAGAATATCTTCTTACATTCATCTAGCAATAAATATGAAACAATAAAAAGGAAGTTCGTGCTTAAATATACCATAACCAATTATGATTATTTAACATTGTATTGTTTACAAAAAGAATACTATCAAAATTAGTACATACTTTTAAAGAAAAGGACAGCAGCTTTGATATAGAAACAACTAGATGGTGCTCATCTGCTTTTGAATTTGTAGGGCTGCAACACAGGTGATTTTGAGCAAGAAGATATGGTCTTTAGAAAAAACTGTGTCAACAGAATGTTTGTTACAGATGCCTAGAAACATTTGCTGACTTACAATTAAGGTTGTGATTTAGCAAAGATGTAAAAATTGCTTTGCAAAACATTACAGCTTTTCTTATAGTAAATCAAGTGCTTTGAAGGGTAGTTATCCACATACACGTTTTGTAACAGAAGTATGATTCATACAATACATACAATAACATTTATTTTAAATACAATAAAATAGCATTAATTTTAAAATAATTTTAAAATTTAAAAATTATTTATTCTTAAGTGATTTTGGCAAATTATTTATATTACCTTTTAAAAGCAATCCTAGTTGCAATGAGAGGCACAAAGAGGGAAAAAAAATCCTAGAACAATGACAGTATCTGAATATTTGAAGCCCAAAAGTTAAACTACCTTTAAGCAAAATATGACATTCATAGAGATGCCATTAACACCACAATTACAACTGCAATTTAAAATTATGTATCTCCTAAAGTGCTAGGACATGCTAAGATGAGAGAACCTTTTTTTCCTGTTTTCTGATCATTTCATATGTGCTCCTGATTTTGTGTTATGTGTAGTCTACGTAATGACTTTGGAGGTTGTGCATGCTTTCTCAGATTTTGCTGATATTTGGTGGCAAGACTAACAGTCAAGATGAAAACCAAATGGGCCAGGATATTAAAACAGACTGATGAAAGGCAGTAGAAAGGGGACAGAGATTCATGTTATTGTTTAGTAATGAACAAGTGCCCATTTCTTTTTTACATAATAGAAGACAATAAAGTCTTTTGGAGGGAAATATTAAAGAGAAATTTGCAAAGTGGTTTTCAGCTTTTTGTTTCATAAAGCTGAATTATTTTGAACAAGTAAATGATAGTACTATGTCAGTGTAGGTATCTTAGGGCATGTAAAAGTCATGGTAGTATGTTTGATGTGTGAGGCATTGCCTCGTCTCCTCTCACTCATATCTAAAAACAATTTAGTTTGTATAAATTTTATAGCACTGAAAATTGCATTAACTTCTTCATATTTTAGCACTTATTTACATAAGTAAATAATAAAATGGAAAGGTCCTGAAAATACTTTGAACTATCATACATTTTATCTACTTAAATTCTTGTCATATGAAGCAGCATCACCACTTTTATGCTTTGGCATCATTTAATGTGCAAGTTCTGTTGAACTTGTTATTTATCACGCTGAAAGATAAATACATCCCCCATATAAAAAAGGAAAATGACAAAATGCTACTGTATCACTGCATGGGCTTAAGAAGTGCGTTATTTTCCAACAGAAAAGGTTAGCTCTGTATAATTTTACTAAAAGCTGAATATGGTGAGTTTTTCAAGCTGCTACTGAGGCACTTTCCTGTTTTTACTGATGACTATGTCAAGTAATTATGTTCATAAGCCAATCAAACTCAAATTAATATAATCTTTTCCTTAGGGACCCCAGATTAATGGCTTATAGTAGTATGTGATTAAATAGTACATTAAGTTTTTTAGCCATATGGTCATTTGTCACTCTCAAATGTAGAGAATAAGGTGAGCTTCAATCTTGTAGACCCCTCTCTTGGTACTGGAATTCAGAAATTTTAACAAATTGAGAAGCTTAGAGCTTTGCAAATAGCACATAAACAATGGGCATTCCTTCTCTGGACACTTGACTGTATTACCTGCTGATTCTTTCTTTATTAAATAATTTATTGAATTATCAGAAGACTTTTCAACTGATGAGGTAAGCTTTATGCAAAACACCTCCTATGCCTTTTCCATAGTGAAAGGATGCACCAGAGCATTATCCAGCTACTCCCCTCACTCCGGAATTCTGCCACACGTAATCTTCTGGTGCAGTCAGACCCTAACTTTTCCACCACCGATTTTTGCTTAGTCCCAGTTTTTGCTTTGTTAATCTCCCTGTTCTTCCTGTGTCTGCATTCCTGCAGCCATGGCACAGTATGTGCTTGCCCCAGTTCCCTCTAGTGGCAGAGCTCCTCCTGAGACCGGTACCACTGCCTCACCACTTGTCCTTTCCACATCCCTTCCCAGTCTCAATGTCCCAATGTCTTCACAGCTAATTTTGCACACTAACCACTATAGTTCTTTCTACTTGCATTCTATTCCTCGACTCTTGTTTTTTTTTTCCCTTGTCTTGCCATGTTTTCTAGCACAGTCATGTTTTCTCTTTCTAGTTTCTACCATTGTGTGATTGTTATTACCTCCAGCACTTCTAGTTCCAATTTTGAACTGTTCTCCCTCAGGTGGGCTATTTTTTTTTAGTCCTAATTCACTCTCGCATGCCCATTTAGCTTCATCTTGTTTCTTCTCCCATTTTAAATGTCCACAGTTCCTCAGTCAGTGAATGCAGAAGAGAGGGCTCATGCTCTACGTACAGATGAACAGGATTTACTCCTGGACTCCTCATGGTCGACCCACAGCCACCCAAACTATCAGAAAGTGTTACTCTGTGCTGGCTGAAGCTGCCTCACCCAGCATCTACACCGACCCAAAGCTGTTAAGATCAAAAGTTTCTACAGAGCGTATGTAAATGGCAACATTCCAAGTTTTCCAACCTGGACAATTTTAGATATATTTGCGTGAATTTGGATAAGACACCTTTTAGAAATATGTCTTAAGTCAAAGCATTTGAGTACCAAGATCTTCACAGGATAAATATCCCTCAATATACTTTTTCCTGGTGTTTATAATATTACTTACCCCCAGGAGAAGCTGATTAAACTAGGCAAAGGCTTTCCCAAGGAATTTATTCTCTAAATTAAAACGTTTCAGTTGAGACTGGTAATATTTTGCAAGATTAAAGATTATATGCAGATAAGTGCACAGTGCTAGGAATATGTCAACCTAATTGAATAACTAGCAGACCCACTATTAGCTATAAAAAAGCAAGAAAATGCCTGATGTAGATGAGTAATTAAGCACATATACATATATGTATATATATGTATATATATGTGTATATATATGTATATATATGTATGTATATATGTATATATATGTATATATATATGTGTGTATATATCTATATATATATATATCTATATCTATCTATATCTATATCTAATCTATATATATATATATATATATATATTCCTTTAGTGTTCAACCCTCCGCCCTAATGTTACCTGTCTTCCTTGTCTTTAAATTGTGAAGATGCTGAACACTGTCTTGGACAGTCTGACAGTAGCCACAGGGTTGAGTGTTAATATGAATACAGTAGAATAATGATAAATCTGTAAATCACTTGGGACATCATAGGAAATACATTCCTTAGTCCTTATTTTGAAGTTCGGGACTAGAAAGTGTGTGAGCAACCATTTATTTTCCATTCTCCTTCAATCCATTTGGATATAACCTTAGGGATTTTTTTTCTCCTCTCTCCTTTAGACCTAATGATAATTAATTTAAAGTTTTGAACCCTAAGGTGTAATAACCATTCAGCAGCCACAGTTCCAATTTTATACTGACAGTGCTTATGTTTCCCAGGTTTCCCTCAGCTTTTATTATAGCTAATTGAAAGTCTTCTTTTATGGATGGTTCAGAGTTGTTCCCTAATTAAACTGTTCTGATTTTTTCACTGAAGAACTTTAATTTCTTCATTGATTTTAGAAAGAGATTTTAGAAACCTCCATAGAGGTTTTTATCACAAAGCTTTTAGACTCAACTCTTATATGAATAAGTCATCACCTATTTGATGCTGAGTGAATTCCATGTCATAATATCATTATTATCATAATAGGGAATATTCAAAATTATTTCAAATAATAATCAAATACTGGTCGATTAATTTTTTGCCATGTTGATTTAATTAATTGCTGTCTTACCCTAGTGAAAATTACTGAATATTTACAGCATTGTAATTGCCTTAAAGCATGTGTAATAAGCAAAATATACTTTTCTATCCTGTAAATTGCATGGAATTCTATACCATTGCTCACTAAAAATATATCCCAAAAGCTTTACAAGTTTGAAATCTTCCTAAAGAAAAAGGCATAGATTTTGTAGGAGGATTCAATATTGAATCAATTTCTAGCCTTAAATATTGCTAATATTTTAATTTCAATATACCAAATACTGCTCTGAGGATGGCATTTCAACATTTTTTTTCTTTTCTATGAATACAAAGATATTCCTGTCAGAGGGATGCTAGTTATTCTGTTGCTTTGCCTTTGTAAAAATCATTCTGCATATCAAATTGTAATACATATGCAGGTGTCCATGCAAAATTGAAGAAACAAGATATCTTTACTAAAATATCTTTTCAGTTCTAACCAGATTTTTTGTTATGTAGAGAGAATAAACCCACTACTTGCTACTGATTTTAGTCTTTGTAGCTTCTTTGTACTGCATGAAAGGCCTTATGCAGAGTAATAAGTTAATTGTTATTTGCATGTTATTTTTACTTGCCATCTGTTTCTTCAGTCTTATCTGACTTGCATTTATTTATTTATTTACACTCAAATTAAGTGTTATGGGATTGTTTTTAACTTTCTTTTGATCATGCCTTATCCAGGTCTTTTTCTCTTTTGATCATGACAAGAAATATAAAACAATCTATTTGTGAAATCCTTTCAAATAAAGATAAAACAGATACATATCCCAAATACCTTTCCCAATATGGAAAGCAGAGGAATACATCAGATCTTTCAAAGTTAACCTAGTACATATTCAAGGAATGTAAATAGGAAAAAAACCCAAGAGAGTAAGCAAAAAATTGTCTTCAAACTATTGTCTAAAGGACCTTCAAGGTGATATAAAATGTTTTAGACTGGTGGTGTGACGTGCTTAGGATGCTCATACATAACATCTATATTTTTGCTATATTGCTGAGTAAACAAGCTTCATTACACATTTGGCTAAATTATCTTAAATCCAGCAGATTTTTTTTCTGCTTTAAATTCTGACCTAGAAAGAATCTGGTCCTGTGGTTTGTTCCTGAACAATTTTTAAAAGTGCATTTCTTGCCTTCATAAGTATCCTAGAATGAGTTTGTCCTAGATGTTTCCTTCAGAATTGAATAATTAAATGGAAAATAAAGGTCAGAGAAAAATACTCGACTTCTTTTTAAAGTTAAAAATATGTTAATATTTAAATATTAGCATAAGTGCTTCTTCCTTTATTCATTAGTTTAGGATTCCAACTAATGGTCAAAGAGAGAGAAATGGAGGTAGCATAAATTTATATTGTGCTTTTATATTTATCTACTCAAATAAAAGTATTATTTCTGATATATTGTAATGTCATCATTCATTTCTTGAAGTTCAAAATTAAAATTTACATCAAAGAAACGTTCCTTCTCTGCCCAAGTACATTTGCAATATTTTTATGATGGTCCAATTATTTGATCTATGTTTATATAAAGACGTCATATCAAAGAGCATATTAGGGGTTACATGCAATGACTAGCTTTGGGGAGAAGAGGTTAAGTTCTCTAGACATCTTCTGCAATACCAGGGGAAAAATCAAGGAGGAAGATAGGACACTGAGAGAAAGACAGAGGTGAAATGACCTGGAGATCAAAAAAAAAAAAAATTCAAAATCCTCCACCGAAGCCAAAGCCAGCAAAAGGCATGGCAGGCCAGCAAGGGCAGGGCTATGGACCAACGTCTTCTCCTTTGGTCCCCATTGAAATTGCAAGATTTCGTTTCCTTTCCCGAAAGGAAACGAAATCTTGCAAAACAGGAAAGAAAGGCTCCCCAAGGCTCTGAAAAGGAGATATGATCAAGTGAAATGCCCATCAGAAAGAAAAAAATACCGGGAAATTTGGACTGCAGTGAGCACAGGAAAGCGGTCTGGGAGCAAATGAGGTGCAGTCGGAAGGGGCAAAAGATGCCAAAACAAAGCTCAGAGATGCTGCAAAACCAGGGGAAAAATCAAGGAGGAAGAGACGATACTGAGGGAAAGACAGACGTGTAATGATGCAGAGAAAAAAAAAAAATTCAAAAATATCCACCCAAGCCAAAGCCAGCAAAAGGCATGGCATGCCAGCAAGGGGAGGGCTATGGACCAAAGCTGGCCTCTTTTATCCCCAATGAAATCGTGCATAACTTTAGAGAAAATTACCCAAAAGTTCTAGAATGGTGATTGGACCATGAGAAATGCCATTGTGAGGAGAAAAAAAAGAAAGAAATTGGGAAATTTGGATATGCAGTGAACATGTGCAAATGGTTTTTGAGCAAATGAGGTTCAATGCATAGGAGAAAAGATGCCAAAATAAAGCTGAGATATGCAGTATTTAGTAGAAGCCCATTTATGTCATGCTTCATATTAGGAGCCTAGTTTAATTTATTCTGATATGCCTTGTAGAGAAAATATTCTTTCTTGTTAAACATCTTCTTGATCCTGTATAGCCTGTCCTACCTTCTGTTTGTAATTGTTAATTTGAGGTTATCTGTACTTTACTGTAGATAGACTTCCAAAAATTTTGAAAGCCCCAATTTCATTTTGATAAACTTTTGCAGGTGTACTATTTTCTTGATAGACTTCTCACCTTGTTATACATGGTTGTATATGTAGTTAGAGCCCAATTATGACACATCAATTTTTTAGAAATCATACAAATATTATGTATTCATTATAATAAGTAGATGCATAATATGCCCATATTGCATATCTTATGCAAATATTAATCATCACTCAGTCTTCATATTTAGACTCTTGCCCAGTCTTCTAATTTTAGGGTCACATTTTTGAAGAGCTGAGTATATAGTATAATTAATGATCTTCTCTCTTCTCTCTACTCTTATTACTTAGTGAAAGTATGAATATTAAACAGTAGAAGTGTCATGAACTTACAAGTATTTAAAAAAGCAAGTATGTACTTACTCAAGTTTTCAGTTTTTATTTGAAAATGTCTCTCATGGGACCTTGCCAAGCAGATTCATGACAAGCTTAAATTTGCTTTCCTTAGGTCTAGGGTTGTGATTCTACTATTTGTATTCCTCACTTTTTCCTCTGAATTTTAAACTCCGCAATCTTAAAGTCACTGCATCCAAGGCTGCCGTTGACCTTCACATCCTTGGCTGGTTCTTAGCTCCGTGAGAGTACTCTGCTCCAGCAGACCATATCCCTAGTTAGTTGATCTCCTTCAGTAGGAGCAGCTCAACTTTTTGGCCACACACCCCAGAAATCTCACAAATTGTTTGCACTAAGCTGTGTGTTTTCCCAGCAGATAGCAGAGAGCCTTCAGAGGAGGCTGAAGTCCCCATGCTACCAGGGTACACAAAAGTGTTGGTGTTTCTGGTCAGGTGATATGTAACAGATACATACCATGGTATCGCCTGTGTTGATCTGTCCTCTGATGTAAAAAACTTGCACAAAAAGCTATTGCAACACTTAATCATGGGAGCTGTTCCACTACATTTCTCTATCTGATGCAATTTCTCTACAGAGACACAAGAACTGGTAATTTCTCTTGATGTTTCTCACACTTGCATCCATTGTGTAGAACTTGTTACAGGCCCCCATTTGTGATACCCATAGCAGCACACTGCAAGAATCTCCCCCTTCATGCTTTCTTCTAGACACATTCTCTTCTTCCCCTTGGCTTTTACTTCTCTTCAAATTGTAATAACTCTAGTTATGTGTTTAGTCATGTATCAGAAGGGGAAAATGTTCTTTAGATGAAAGCAGTAAAGAGATAATTAAAATAGCACATTCGTGCTCCTATGAAGTAAGCAAACATATGGGCCCTAATGCAGCAACAGTTATATATTTTCCTCTAAAGAATATTTTACACACATATTCTTGTAAAGGGTTTAACCATATGATGCAGAGTACCTAAGCATACTTAAAATGCTGGAAAATCCACAGTAAGAAATACAATCTCTTCTTAGGAGAAGGATTTGCAAACTGTGCTATCACTCTTCATGTCTCTGGAAATAGTCTTGTATCTATCCTTAGCAAAGTCCAAGGTTTGAGTAAGACGATAGTTGATAAGGGATGTTTTCCTTTTTAAAGTATTAAATTGGGAAAATATGTATAGTTCAGGATTAACCTTCTAAATGGTGAAAAATACTTGGATCAATTCTTAATATACCAAGGTGCTGCAAATTCAGTGTTTACTTGAGAATTCCAGGGCAGAGTTGTAAACCAAGAGACTTATTTAGTTCTCTGTTTCCTATTTTTAAATGTTGATGTAAATAAACAAGATTGTATTATCATCATCTCCTCACACAACCAACCTGCAAATTTCTACGTCTGGCTTAGATCAAAAAAGAGGCAAGAGTATATATTTATGCAGAGTGAATAATACATTAATCCCTTGCTCTCCAAGTGTAATATCGTGTTCTTTAGAATGTCATTCATTAATCTATATGGCACAAACAGTGAGAGCGGGTCAATATGTTTGAAGATTATTAGGAATCGATTAGCACATGAGAAGCCAAATGAAGCAACACATTTCCCCAGGTGACTGAAACTGTTGAATAGACCAGACTTAGATGCAACCTCCTTGGATAGTGGTAGCATGCACCAGCTGTTTATGCTTATTTGGTAGTCTACTATGATTCTTACATACTTCTTAGTCACTAATTTTCAGGATACAATCTGTCATACTTGTGGATTTTACCTCTACTATTGGTTTCTGCAAAAAGAATTTTGTGTTTTGTGTTAGTAAATTCTACTGTTTAAATAGAAGCCAAACTTAGCAAGTAAGAGAGACTGGTCTGCATGATTCCTTTTCCTCATCGTTGTTTATCATTCTGCTTACTGCGTGGTCGTGTAATAATTTTTGGCTAGCTCACTAATGAAAATTCTGAATAGAACCAAGCCTCGAACCAGTGACTTTGGTTCAGCCTTAAAAACACTCCCAGTCAATGGAAAACTCTTCAGTGGGAAGAGTTCCTGTAAGGTAGAATCCAATACTGACGCTTAACCACATTGCCATGATGCAAAAGTTCTTAGCTTTCTGTGTCTGCCAGTCTTTTAGAATGATCACAGGAATGGTCTATCCCCTTTTCAGAGACTCCCTTGAATTTCCAGGATGAATCTGACTTTGCTTGCTTAATAAGTTAATACATTTTCAAAAGGTATTTCAAGCTCATTTGCATAGGCAAGCTTTGCATATTAAAAACTTCGAAATAAGAATGATTCCTGGAATTTTCTCACACTACTTCATCTCTCTTCATCTCTTTCCACTTCATGAAATATAAAACCAAAAACAAAACAAAAAAGGCTAGCCCATAACCTGGGTGGCTTTGCTGGGTGGCACAATATGTAATATAGACAAGAGAGAAAAGTGCACATCCTTTTAGATGACTCCAGGAGTCAGTCTAAGTTTTCAAGTATATACTGTCCTTGGTAACTTTTAAACTGTATACCACATGCTTCATTGATAGCATATGATCCTCATTTATTAATCACAGTGTTATGCAGTGCACGCCAAATTGTTTTCAAGGCTACATATTAAAGGTATATCATTCCATTCATCAGTCTTATGAAAGAATGAAATCACTTTTGTTTGGAAAGGCCTGTTTCCTATAAAATCACAATTCTTTACATTAATTGTATTCCTGTATTAAGTTTTTTTGTTGTTGTTGTTTCTCCACAGTTTTTCTTGGTTATGATGACAACCTAGTTATTCATAAGCTGAAAATTTTGTTTCCTTAGCTGATCACATATCTATTCTGAAATTTCCTGACTTCCTAGTGTTTTTAATATGTATGTAAATCATACTAGCTTTGTCAACTAATCATTTTAAGACTCCTAACTATGAGACATGTCATTGTAAGACTCTATCAGTCTCAGATGATATGAATAGTAATGGCAATTCATTCATTCTATCTGATCTTCATCTAAGTATTCAGTACATCACCATTTGGGAAGATACTAGTTAAAATGAATGATAGCAAAATAGATAAAAATACAGGAGAACTGGCTAAAGACAATATGACAACATGTTGGTTGAAAGAATAATTGCAATGAAAAATAGCTTGTCTGTAGATTTCCTCAAGGATTGGTTTTGGAGCTTGATCTCATATAATTCTTTAATTAAGAATCTTGGCAGAAGTAGTAGGAATGTGATAATAAAATTCACATATGACAAAATTTGGGAAGTATTATCAATACAAAGAAGAAATTGGATAACCTAAAAAACTGCAGTAATAGAATAGTGTTACATTTAATAACGAAAAGTGCCAGGTAATGCATTTAGGGAATAATAAGAATTTCTTCCAGGAGCTAGGGACAGTTAGAAATGACAGCAAAGGACAATGATCTGGGTCAGCTGGGGTATGGCAATAGGATAGGTCTGTGGAAAGGAAACTAGCAAAGTATTAGAGCCACTGTGCCCTACACTGGTGAGACCTTCCTTTGGAATCCTCTTAAACAGCTCTATGTATGTTCAGATTTTGCTGAGCTTTGTAAAGTTAGCCTTTCTGAAGCACTGGATATGATCACTGGATATCAGTTTGTCTATCTTGTTTTTTCTGTTGCTAAGCAACCTGTTGTTCCCAGTGTAAGAATTAACTTGCCTGGAACCATAATGAGGTGATACCTTGTGGAATATGTGTTTTTCTCTCTTTGGGGCCTGTGTGCACTTTTATATGAAAGTCTGCTGCATGGAATTCAGTATGTTATTTATATATAGATAGGTTCTAGCCTGTAATGTCTTTATTCTTGCACAATCATGATGGATAACCACATCCCTAGAAGAGTACAGAGAGCAACTGAGGTCAACAAAAGGACAGTTAAGGAGAATCTTAATTCTTTATTGGATCTGAAGTGGAACATAGTGGCAAATATGAGGAAAAGGATAAGGTATTTCATGTCTTTTTTTCCCGAGTTTTCAGTAATAAGACCAGTTCTTCTCTGGGTGCCAGTCCCTCGGGCTGGAAGATGGGGATGGGGGGGCAGAATGAAGTCCCTGTATTCCAAGGGAAGATGGTCAGCTACCTGCTATATCTGCTACATCTCTTAGACACACAAAGGTCCATGGGGATGGCTGAATCCACACTGGGGTACTAAGGGGACCAACAGAAGGGTCTCACCAAGCCCTTTTCAGTTAGTCCTTGCTAACTGGTTCCAGGTGACTAGAGGTTAGCAAAGTGATGCCCATCTACAGGAAGGGCTGCATGAAAATTCCATGGAACTACAGACCTGTCAGCCTGACCTTAGTGCCAGGGAAGGTTATGGAGCAGATTATCTTGATTATCTTGTATGCCATCATGCATCACTTGCAGGAGAACCAGGGGATGAGACCAGCCAGTATGGGTTTATGAAAAGTGTGTGCTGCCTGCCCACTTCTGTAACAAGGTGACCCTTTTAGTGGATGAGGAAAAGCCTGTGGATTTTGTCTACCTGGACTTTGACACAATTTCCCAGAGCATTCTCTTAGAGAAACTGGATGCTTATGGCTTGGAGGGTTGTTTACTGGGTAAAAATTTGGCTGTATGGCCAGGTCCAAGGAGTGGTGGTGAATGGAGTTACATCCTGCTGGTGACTAGTCACTAGTAAAGTTCCTCAAGGCTCAGTATTAGGGACAACTCTGTTTAATTTCTTTATTGATGATCTGGACAAGGAGATCAAGTGCCTCCTCAGTCAGTTTGCAGACGACACTTAGTTGAGTGGGAATGTTGATCTGCTGGAGTGTAGGAAGGCTCTGCAGAGGGATCTGGAGAGGTTGTATCAATGGGCCGAGGCCAATTGTCAAGGTTCAACAGGGCCAATTGACTGGTCTTTTACTTGGGTCACAAGAACCCACACAGAGCTACAGGCTAGGGCAGAGTGGCTGGAAATCTTCCCAGTGGGTAAGGACATGGGGGTGGTGGTCAACAGCAGCTGACCTGAGCCAGCAGTGGTCCCAGGTGACCAAGAGGTCAATGGCATCCTGACCTGCATCAGAAATAGTGTGGACTAGTGATCTACTTGGCACTTGTGAAGCCATATCTTGAATCCTTCATCCAGTTTTGGTCCCTTCACTACAAGAAGGTCATTGAGGTGCTGGAGCAAGTCCAGAGAAAGGCAATGGAGCTGAAGAAGGCTTTAGAGGGTAAGTGCTATGAGGGATGGCTGAGCAAACTGGAGGTGTTTAGCCTGGAGAAAAGGAAGCTCAGGGGAGACCTTATCACTCTCTACAAATGCCTGAAAGGAGGTTGTATCCAGGTGGGGGTCAGCTTCTTCTCCCCAGGTGACAACTGGCAGGATAAAAGGAAATGAGGTCAAGTTTGTCGAGGAGAGGTTTGAGTTGGATAGTAGGAAAAATTCTTCGCAGAAGTGGATCAAGCAGTGGATCAGGCTGTCCAGGCAAATGGTTGAGTCACCATCCCTGAAGGTGTTTGAAAGATGTGTAGACATGACATTTAGGGACATGATTTAGCAGTGGACTTGACAGTGCTAAAGTAAGAGTTGGAATCTTAAAGGTATTTTACACACTTATTCACGCTATGAGTCTATGACTGTGTCCCTCATTTCCTTTGGTTTACAGAACAGAGTGAGGACAACTTTAAGTGTTTTAGAAATCAAGAAGCATGTTAGGCACTCACATTCACTCCACTGAAATCAGTCACTAAGAGGCAATATATAGTGAGCGATCTTTTTTTCAAGAGTTGATCAACATCTAAAATCTTCAGAAACTGATCAAAGCATGATAGATAATACAATGTTGCAAGAGTCTCAGAAGAGTAATTGTCGGGCATATGGTTTGCAGGTTCTGTCAGCCTTGTTCCCATCTTGAGGAAGCACAGTGTCACCTTGGTTTTGGCCCAGGAAAATGATTTGTTAGACATTCTGGCATGGTGAACAATTATTTTTACAGTTGTTTTCAGAGAGGACAGCTTGGGAAATTCCTTTCAAACTAAGAAATCCAGTTCTAATTATTTGGACTCTGTAGACACTGAAAAGTTTGGCTTAGACTGCTCCTTGGAGTTTCTCTAGGTTCACAAATTCCCTCCAGGAGGTGTGGAAGTCTTGAGTCCCTACTCATTATCTCTGTGCTGTAAACTGGCACTCACCAACTTCAGAAATCTAGTTGTGATACAAATGCATTGTCAGAATCTCTGACCCCAGTCCTGTATATATTATGAGGTCCTCTGCAGTTCCAGGCCTGGAAACAGTAGAATCTCCAGCTTTCATAAGCATATTGCTAGCCTCTTAAAATCCTTGTGACTCAAGGTCAAAGTTGAGGTTAGGTAGGAAAAGAATAGATATAAGAGACAGGTGTTTCTCTGCTCCAAAATCTGCCTACATTTGTGTTGTGCATTTATGAAACCAGAATGCTTATAAAAATATTTTTATTTCAGTGAATCAGAATTTTGAAACAAAATCCTTCCTTTGCATTTGGAATTTTTTATATATTGAGACTTCTGTAGGATTGGGTTTTAGGTTTATAAGGCCATAAGGAGGGAACTAACATGGTGTCAGGGCTCCTGATATGATCATGTTTCTGTTTTAGTTTAGGGTAAATTTGGGAGAAAAACTTCTGGAAGGAGCCCTTAGAAAACAAACCCTCACGGCCCCTCACCACCCACTTGGTTTGGGAAGAATTTTTTCAGAGAGAAGTGGAAAAGAACTTGTTTATTTAACAGACAAAACACTCCCCAGCACTAAAAAACAATTAACAACACTAGATAACAAGACAACTCTTTTACTACTCTGAAGAGATGATAAATCTAGAAAGTCTCTCTTAGAAATGATTGCCCGGGTGCAGGTGCTGAATATTGCTCTCTAGGACTGAAGATAGTCATTGCAAATCACAAAGCGCACGCTCTCAGCGTTCTTCCATGTTTCCTAGGTCCCAGTCTGGAACAGGTTGGAGTGATATTCAGGAAAAAGAAAGAAAAAACCAACAGTTCAGGAAAAAAATTAGACTGCTTAACTAAACTAACTAACAAGCAAAAGCAAAACCAGAAGTAAACAAGCAAAACAAACAAGCAAAAGCTAATAAGTAAAGCAAAATAAGCTAGCCAGCACTACCCTCTTCTAGACGGCAGACCATGAGAAAAAGTAAACCAGTTAATAACAAGACAAAACAAACCTTCACTTTCAGAATCAGTTCTGAAAACACAGAACATAATATCAAACATAAACAGAACACACAATTAAAGATACCAACATCATAACATCACCCTATAACAGGAAGATTGCCGTGCAGTTTTGAACTGCCATTACATATCAAATAAAGAGTGACGAGACACTAATGAAATGTTGCAACACAACATAGACATTTGCTTTATGTCATAAAATGCCACAGGTAGTAATCACAACCCTATTCAAGTTGTTCCTAAGGAAGGGAAAAAACCCCTCCTACATGCCTTTGTAGCTGAGCTGGCAGGTATCTTTATCACTTGCTCAGAGCTGTATATTGAGATTTTTAGCCACAAGATTTACTCCATCGTTGGTGTGTGTGCATGTGTGATTGTGCATAGAAGGATGGATTAAGTATCATATCTTTAGAAAAACAAAATCACTGAGCTTCTGGCTCTCCACTCCTAATATGAGCCAAAGAGAAATAGACGTGCCAGATATATGACTTCCTCTGATTCCCAGCAATTTTCCTTGTAAATTCATGAAGCATGGGAAAATGAAGGGCAAATGAAAGCATTAGCTAATGCACTATTGTGGAAATGGTCACAGCAGGTATTTGAAACATAATAGTGAAATGGTCTTAGAGGAAAAGGGGAAAGGCAAGAGAGACAATGGCAATTCTGAATTATATATCTTTGCAATATTTAAAACTCCACAATTATTTTTGTTAGTAGCTACAAAAGATGTAAACCAGGGATAATAAGTAATCCAAAAGAGGAAGCAGTACTTACATAAGTGGTTTAAGAAACTATTCATGAAATTATTTAATATAGATAGATCAGTTGAGGAATATACATTTGAAGGGAAACATCAGTCCATTAACTGATGTATTCACAGAGCATTCAGGTTGTATTCAGCTTGAATTCACTGAGAAGCAGATGAAGAAACCATAGCTTTGATTTACCCAAAAAGTTAATTTTTGCACTGTTGTCTACACAGTTCTTAGAGGCTTTCTGCCAACTTCATTGACTGAAGAATTTTGTCAAAGTGTGCAACTATGAGTGATCCAGCCATTTTGCCTCTCTTTATCCATATGCAAATGGAGGAGCCATTGGACATAGCTTTCTGGATGTGAACAGGCATCTGCTGTGCTGGCATCTTCCTCCTCCTCCTGTCTTGGACTATGGCACCTACAGGAGAACACTGGATACACAGTGGAGACTAAACTAAACTAAAAGTGGAGACTAAACATTCTCAACTAAACCTGAAGAGCCCAGCATGGAACTCAGGATGTGCCACAGCAGAGTTGTAAGGCAAAAATTGCCATTTCTGGGAACCCAGAGAAGTACCCTGCTATGATGCACTGCTACCCCAGCTTCACTTGGGCTTCATAATAGGGAGAAAAGTGTGTGACAGATATTCCCATTTTTTGGTGGAATGTAGCCAGTAGAGAATGTGCCACAACCTATTTGCTGATTCCTTTGGATTCATCCCAGGCATCATTGGGAATGTATCAGTGAGTGTCATTACCAGCTCCCAGGGAAGAGTCTTGGTCAAAACAACTATATTAGTTTTTTAATCTTTTGTATGGCAAATCAGTCCCACAGAGTGGGAAGCAAGAAATTGGCTTATCTTGAAATCAGAGCTAATCACACATTTAACACATTCTCTCATCTTGCTTAAAATGCAAATTAATTTTTCTGACCAGCAAAAGAGAAATAACAAATACCTCTGAAAAATTTTAAAACAACCCTCACTGACATTTGTAATAGAATCTTATGCAAATAGTTGTTTGCTAGGAAGGGAAAGGGAAATGAGCCAAGATAAAGTGACAAGGAAGACAAGTAGCAAGAAAAGAAGATTTACCACTTGCAAACTTAGCTCCCTGACTAGTTGAATTGACCAGAAAAATAATTACCAATCTCCTAACTCATAAGGAAAAGGTATTGCAGCATCATGCATTTCAAAATCTACTTTTGGAAAACTGTCTGAGAAGCAACAACACCTGACTGTTGCAACTCCTATGATTTTGAGGCATCCTTTCATTCTCCTTTTATCATTAATATTCTTCACCACAATTACTTATGTGACTTCCCTTAATTAGTGAGTAGGCAAGTGGACAGATTTTGTTGAGTTAAATATTGTCCCACTCATAATGCTTTTAGCATCATTATTAAAATAATGTGTAATATCACAAATCCAGGTTTTTAATTTTACTTAATCACAAACAAGAGATGAACTTAATAACTCTGCATGGGTTAGAATACTGAGTGTAGGAATAAAATGGCAAACCTGTCATACATACATTTATGGTGGATGTTTATATCTATATCTTGATTTTCTGATTCAGGTTATGGCCACTGCAGATGATTATAGTTTCAATGTTTTGCTGTGCCAGATTCTAAAATGAAACTATTTTAAGGTACGTACTGCTGTTAATGTCAGTTCCTCTTGGTGGCCAGATTGAAAATAATATTTATACAGACAAGGGAAAGAAGGCTCTTGGTACTTAAGAGAGCAGTATTTGCCATCAGGGTACTGCAAGCATGAAGAAAAGCTCAATAAAATTGAATATTTATTTATTGAGTAGTAATTAAAATAAATTTTTGCATGCTTTCTGAGATAGTTAAGCAGACAATCTTGTTTTCCTGGAATCACTCAGTCATAGAATGGGCAAAGTTCCAAGCTCCAAGAAGATCTCCTTTTAGCAGATGTCTTAGTGAACAGAACTCCTGATGACAGTTTTGGAGGATGTTTTCAGTCTAACACAATGACTAACTTACTTATTGTGTTTAGATCCTTCTTTTCCTAAAATTTTCTGTCATCATACACACCCCAGTCTTAGTTGTACTTACCAAATTTGATGTCCATAGACAATAATATGTTGAGGCTGGTACCACGCCACTATTTTTTCAGTAGTTTTGATATATCATCACAAAGTCAAAGGTCTAACACAGCTGGAATTCTTCTATCATGTTCCAAAAAAGTGGTAATGTGAAGCAAGGGACTTCATATAAAATCGAGAAAGCTGGACAGGACAAATGCAGATCCAAACCAATATGGTAAATCATACGTTCTCCCCTTATTGTTTATAAGATGGCAGTTTATATACACTTCAATATAGTTTACAATTGTGAGCACACTCTCATTGGCAAGCAAACATTGTTTGTCTTTGTCTTAAGGTGGCTAAAGTTTCACACTGCAGAGCTATGCTAATTCACACCCAGAAAGCTCATTGCTCTGTGCTTACACCTTAACATAATTTCTAACTGCACCACAGACTAATTTCTAACTGTGTCATAGGTTTAAAAAGCCTCGCCGAGGCCGGGATCTGAGGCCTAGGCTGGGGTAGCTCAAACTTCACTCTAAATATAAATCATATCCTCTCTCTCTCAGAAACTCTGCTACAGTGATGTACCCTGATTTTTTGAACATATGGGAAATTTTCAGCATTTTTGACTTTTAATGATGAAAAATTGTTCAGATAGCTTATAGAAGCTATACCTTATAGAATCAAATTTATGTGCTTTCTTGATGTTCTGTCCCAATTTTAGGAAGAAAAATTCTTTCATCTTGCTATGTAAAAAATATTGAGTTGCCTAAGACATGCTTTTATTTAAAGCTTTTGTAAGTGCTTGTATACCTAAACACTAAACAGACCTTTTCTATTATAACTTGAATAAAGCAAAAAAATTGTACTTGACTGCAAAGTGCATGTGTGCTTTGCATTCCGAGTTGAGTACAAAGCTCAGTGTACCTAAGTGTTACAAAATCAGAATCAAGTTATGATGAAGTTCAGGTTATAGGAACAGCAATGTTTTCTTCTCTGTTTTTGGTTTTTTTTTTTAAATTTATTTATTTATTTATTTATTTTATTCTTGCACAGTTCCAAACACACTATTTTTTTGATCCAAGTGTAAGGTCCTCCAAATGCTACCATAATAAATAAAAGGAAAAAAATCACTTTTATTTTTTTTTCCATTGATTATTACTCTCTTATGCTACCCTCAAATATTATTTTCTTTTTGTTTTCAGTAAAGAATACTTGATTTTATAAATGTTCCATTTAGGGAAAAAAAAACAAAACAAACCCACAACCAAACAGGCAATCTATTATTTTATTTCTGTAGAAAAGTCTATATAACATATATGAAAACTGGGTTTCATGACAAGTAGGCATTGTGGCATATCCTGCTTCTTGTTGGGGACCACTATATGTCTAATGAAAATTAATGTTAAAAAAAATATTGCTCTAATAAGCTCCATAATTACTAAATTACAGTATTTTCTTTGGTGTAAATTGAGGCAGTTAAATATTCTAAGTAATTCTGCATATAATCTTTTTCACCCTTTTCCCCCCATTTAATACCAACTTTCTTTTATGTTGGTATGACACTGTTTTCAGGAAATAATGTTTAGCATGAATCTCACCAAGTGGGTTTATGCAGTAAGTTTATGAATTTTTAAATACTGTAAACAGAAATGCCTGTATTAAATGAGCCCTTTATGTTCCAAGTCATTTGGTATAAAGGAGGAGTAACCATTGTGGAAAAATTGAACTTCTTATGTGGAAATTGTATATTAGATAAACAAAAGAATTCTTCCTTAAAAATCCCCCCACCCCTCTGTGTCTTCTGTCTTGTCTTGAACTTTCCTTTCCCTTATATCTTGTAGCCTTACCTGACTTAAGTTGAATGATTACCATAAAATTACTCTGGGATGCTTTTAGTGATTCATCTGTATTATCAGCTTAGTGGATGGCATTCTCCTTTGGGTTGATACTGACCAAAAGCCTCAGTGGTGCATTGTGAAGTACTGCTCTTCTTTTACCAATGCTTCTCATCTTGATGTTCCTCACAAAAATTACTGGTTTTTATCCTATATCATCTTGCTATTTGCACACGGGAGTTCTGGTCATAGCCAACTTCCTAAGCAGTTTAAAGTCTGCACAGGATAGGAGAACTGTTTCTTAAAATGAGTGAGCATGAGGACACACATGAGATAATGGTTAGTGTGGCTGCCAGTGGTCTCAGCTATAAATCAGTTTCAGTAAGTGACTTGAAGGCAGAGAAAAAAAAATCTGCAATGTTTAGTAAGTATTCTATGAGTTTGCATTGGACAAGGTGAAAATTTTGTTAGAAAATGAAGTAAATAGACAGTGAGTCTGACCTTATGGAACAAATGGAGGTGAAAGTCACCCCAGCATGATGAAGGCTCTTAGGTCAGGAGAGGGCTGGAGCTTGAAAGGAAAGCATAGCCTATGCTTGAGGTATTACAAAAATACAGGAATGAAAAAAGTTGGTTATCAGTGTCACACAGGTACTGTTCAAGGTATAATTGGTCTTTTACTTTTTTTTTTTTGCAGGCAACACTACAAACTGCTGTAGGGTGAGACAACACAAAATTTCAGCTGTATTCTCAATGGCTTGTATGGAGGCTTTGCAAACACTACAGAAACCACTTGAAGCAAAGATGTTTCCAGAAACAGACTGCAGGTAGTATTTCTGGGAAAAAAGTGCCTATTCTGGGAGTAACTACTTTAAATAAATTTTTATGTTTATTTGAAAATATTTCTATGGGATTCCATTCTGTCATCTGCATAATAATATATGAAAGCTTCAACCAGATCTATACCAACTTTTTGCTATAGTTGCTGTTAAGCATAAAAGTCGACATAAAACACATATTTAATTTTCTGCAAATGGATATATAAAAAATATCCCAGTGCTAGGTACTGTTGCAGGTCTGCAGCTTGCTGCTGGAGAAATATTTTAATCAGAAAAATGCCATTTTACTTTACTGTGTGACTGTGACATTGCAAACCGAAAGAATATGTAACAAATTCTGACTTTTAAACATGAAAATTTGAGGAGCCCATATTGTGGCACATATGCCTGATCAGGTTAAAAAAAGAAGTCAGCAGTATCTGTGCTGACACTATAGAGGGCCCATGGATAATTTCAAGTCAAGGTTTCAGGTGTACTGGCAAGCTGTCTCTCTGAGTGCTCAGGAGAATGCTAAAGCAGTGAACTGACTCTTCTGTCCTGCTCTCTTTCTTCTTCCCTATTCCCTCCATGCTCATTTTTTTGACAAACCAGGCTTTTGTGCTATGTTTAGATTTCTTAGCAGTTCTTCATTAAAGGCTGCTACTGCAGTCAGTGAGACCAAGTATCATCAGAATGCCAAGAATTCAACTAGACACGACTGTCAATAGTTACCTTTGTTTTCCCAGCAATAAGGATTTCTTTAAGTTTTACAGACTGTGAAGCCCTGGTTCCTGCCCTGAGAAAGGAACATAGGTATATGTATTTTGAAACAGTCTTTTATTTTAAACAAGATTCTGTGACACAGAATGAATTCTGGATTATTTATTATTGGAAGGGCACAGTTTGTCTAATCATGATTTATCTGTTGTACAAGCCAATGGTTTGAAACATGATTAATAATATTTTGCTATGGTCAAAGAGCATTAAGATCAGTTTGTGTAGATCTAGAATAGTGTCTTCTTCCTTCAGGAATTCATAAACACAATCTCATATGCAGGCTGTGACTGGTCAGGCAAAACCTATCATACTGTTTTCAGTTCACTCTGAAGTATGTAAACAGTCTCCACTACCACTTAAGTCAATTATTGTTTTGGAGCCAAACTAAAACACATAATTTTTATGGAGTCAGAAATGGCTTTTTGTGGGAATTTGTATGGATGAAGCTTTCTTACTCAAATGTCCAGATAAAGGAGTTATAAACACAATGTGAACCTTGTGAAGCAGAATTTAATTTTTAAATAGCATATTTTTTCTGCATTTTGAATTAAAATTCTACCATTTTGCATATGTAAGAAGGAGACAGAACATCCAGGATCTCACTGGAACCTGTCTCTTCATTGGGATAAGGAATTCTATACGAATAATACAGCCCTGGAGTGAGCTTCCTTTTCACTGGTATAGTAGGATGACTCTGTTACTAAACAAACTACATGCTGATACACTGGAATGACAAGGCATATTAATGATTTTATATCAGCAATGTAAAATTTATTGTGTTCATTGATTTTTAAAGGTAATGTTATTATTGCCATGATTAAATTATAACTGTGCATCATGTCTGGGATTTCACAACAATGTATTAAAAAGGTAGCTGTAGTTATGATCTTACTAGTAGGTTTTCATATTCATGTATTAAATGACTTCAAATTTTTTGACTAAAAAGAATGTTGTTTTCTTTTCCCATATGAATAGATGAACTTTTTGTGGCTTTTCTTGCATCTTGAACTCTTACATAGTGAAAAGTATTGCAGGACCAGATGAAGACCCAGCAGGGATAAGTCTGTTTGTGTCAGTGAGAATGCTTTTTAATAAAAAAGAAAGTTCTTAGTCATGTCTCGACCATAAGCATAGCTTTAAATGTCTCTGTTCCCTGATTTGTCTAGTCATTAGGGGGCCAGACCTAGCCTGGCCCACCTTCTGACTATGTGCTGCTTTCAGCAGATCAGTTTTGAAGGCAGGTGGCATACCTTGCCTCTCACAATAACTAAAAGCCATATGGTTAATCCCACATCTCCTGGGATGAGCTCTATTTTCCAACAATTATGTGAGTTCTCTAAGAGCTTGCCATTATACAAATGGTGTACAGCCTACCATCACAGCAGACTAAATTAAGTTGTTGACTGCAACAGATTTTCAGGCTTACCACAGCATGGGTAGAGATTTGGTTCCCACCTGCTAAACCTGGTTAGCAGCGGTCCATTAGGGAAGAGAGAGGTTCACACATTTCTGGAAAAGGCATTCTGCACATGTATTAGTGACTTGAATGGAGCATCTGGGAAATCAGGGAAGCAGAGACAGGTATTCAGTAAAGAAAGATAAGTATGCTTTTGGGGACTTTGAATTTGGGTCTTAGAAAGGGGTAATAAACAATTATGTCAGAGCTTAAACAAGACTGAATAATCATTCTTGTATGCAACTTTAAGACTGTTTATCTGTGTCTGAGAGTTATTTGAGTATGTGTGAAAGGTGGCTGGGTAATAAGAATAATTTGAGAGTAACTTAGGCTTTCTTATAGAAGTAGTAGCAGACAACTTTTTGATCATTCTATTGGATAATAGCAGTTTTGTTGAGTATAGATGTCATTACTAAATACTGGAATTCTAGTGAGCTGTCTTTCACATGATCAAGACTTATGATAGCTGAAATAACAATGCATGTTCCTGCTAGTGGTGAGCGAGAAGAATTCAAACAAAAGGAATATACATCCTAACTATCAGAGCAATGTCAAAACTACTTGGAAGAAGTTTTTGTGAGAAACCAAGTCCTTGCACTTTTAGATTCAGATAAAGGATTCAGGCTCATGTCTTTGAGTTGAGTACTCTTGTAAAGTAGGATGCTCAAAGCAATCCATTGGAGTGTAAGAAAAAAAAAAAACTTGATAAATGGGCCCCTGAGAACTTCATGCAGTTCAACAAGTTCAAGTGCAAGATGCTACACCTGGGTCAGGGCAGTCCCAGACATGACCACAGACTGGGAGATGAATTCATTGAGAGCAGCTCGGCGGAAAGGCCTTGGGGGAAAAATGAAAAGCCAGACATGAGCTAACAATGTGTGCTTGCAACCCAGAAATCCAACTGTATTCTGGGCTGTGTAAAAAGCAGTGTTGCCAGCAGGGTGAGAGAGGGGTTTCTGCCCTTCTGCTCTGCTCTGGTGAGACCCCACCTGCAATGCTGCATCCAGGTCTGGGGTCCCAGCACAGGAAAGACGTGGACCTGTTAGAGCAGGTCAGGAGGCCACAAAGATGATCACAGGGCTGGAACACCTCTTCTACAAAGACAGGCTGAGAGAGCTGGACTTGCTTAGGCTGGAGGAGAGAAGACAGCAGCGACACCTCATTGTGGCCTTCCAGTACCTTAAGATGGGTGATTAAAAAGGAGAGGAGGTATAATAGGCAGATGGCAACAGAAAAAAAGGTAAAGATTTTAAACTGAAAGAGGGCAGGTCTAATTTAGATTTTAGGAAGAATTTCTTTATTTAAAGGGTGGTGAAGCACTTCTGATGTTGTCCAGAGACTTTGTGGGTGCCCTATCTCTGGAAGTGTTCAAGGCCAGCCTGGATGGGGCCCTGAGCAACCTGATCTAGTGGGTGGCATCCTTGCCTGAGGCAGAAGGGTTGGGGCTAGATAGTCTTTAATGTCCCTTCTGACCCAAATCATTGAATGATTCTATGATTCTATGATTTTTTTACTGTTAATAAAATAAATTTTAAAATAGTTGTTTATCTCACACTTTTTTTTTTCATGAATGTTTTATAATATATGTAATATATTAGTACAGGAATAAATGTGAAAAAATTAATAAATAAAAAAATACTTTGTTCAGAAATTTTTAGTTGATGGACGGAACAACCAAACCAGCCTGGAGACCACCCCTCTTGTGCATGTGTGGCAGTTTTAGTGTCTCTCTGGATAAATAAATAGTTGCATATATATGAAAAGTATCATGAGGAGGAAACATTCCTAAAAGTCTGCTTCATTGAAAGATCTCCTGCGATTGTGAGTCCTTCTATTGCCTGCATTGCTTTCTGTATGTCTTCCATGTTCGTATTAGAGATCAGAAACATTTCCTAGTAAGTGTCATTCATGCTAATCCCACAAAAATCTTTCATAAATAGTCTCTCCCAAACAATAGAAGTCCCACTGAAAAATTCTAACATGCTTGAAGTTCTGTGCTTTATTTTATTTGAAGTATTTTTTTACTTAGGAGTCATTACAATGAATTACATTACATAAAAATGACAGGTGAATATAAATTGTGAGGAAAACATTTATCATTCTTGTGTACATGTGAGCTTACTTTTGGACTCTCAGAGCTTTGTCCAAAGATGACTGGATTGCTTCTAAAATTAATGACAATGCTGTATGAACCATAGTTTAAAGGATCATGTACATACATAGACCTATAGAGGCTTTGTGTTCTCTATTAATAATGTCCAACAAGTACAAATTTTATACATAGAGTGGTTGATGCTGAATTTTTCATAATGTTAATAAATTCATAACATGAAGAAATAGCATTAAGTGTCAGCAGGTCTTCTTGTCTATGGCATGATGAATATACCTATCACTTTAATAAATACATCTATCACTTTACAAGAGTGATGCAAATGCAGGAATCTTGTTTGGGACATGCAGTCTTGTGTTAAGAAGAAATACTTTGTTCTGATTTGCCTTTGATGTTACTTATATACTAGGTTTATGAAATAGACTTTTTCCAGTACAGGCAAGTTGGCTTTGAATATGAGCAAGAAAAATGTTGGCTCTTGATTGAGCAGAGAATAATGCAATGGACTTTATTCCATTTAAAGAGGAAGTAAATTTACACCAGCAGGAAAACTCCTCCTTTATTTATGGACAATATGGACATAGTGTTCAGGAGTGAATGTTTGAAATTAATTTCCTGACATCCCCCACTTACTTCCTTCAGTTCACACTGTGGATGTGCCTTAGTGCACATAAATTGTATTTTAGATTAAATAAAATCTGGAAGCTGAATTCCACCTGCAAATGAACATTTGGGTGATGGGACTAGATTAAAGCAAATTAAATACATAAAAAGACTTTTCCATAAGCTCAGGTCATATTTCTAGTAAATGCAATGAAGCCAGTGGGCACTTCATGCTTAAATGTTTCTCACTGCTTTGTGGCCAGGTAGTGGCAGTTTTAGCCAATTCTGAAAGTAACCTGATTTCTGATTAGATTGATCCTGCTGAAGTAGTCTAACAAATAAGATATTTATCAGGATGTTTTTTAGGGTTCCAGTTAATTATATTTTACCTGTATCACAGAGAACATTAGCTTTCTGAGTGGGTCATTTTGAAAGTGCTCTTTGTGATAACACTAGGACAATATGGATTGCTTTCTCTGACTTTGGTTGCTTTGTGTGCTCTATTTAGAAAGGAAAAACTAAATTTTATAACCTCGTATCGGACTTGTAGCACTTCAGATAGGAGCAGGACCCGCACATAGGATATGCTACTAAATAGTATGCTGGGACCAGCTCCTTTGAGCAGACCATTTTTAGATGCTTTTAGATTAATTAAATGCTTATAGATTAAGCATTTATTTGAAGTAACATAAGATCTGACAATAGCATGCCTTTTCTCTTGCTGTGATTAGGACCTTTGGAAGAAGAAATCACTATTAATTATATTATGTAAAGTGTGTGCATTACATTTGAAGAGATGGGAGTAACAAAGTCCAATATGGGTTTTGTCTTTCAGCTTTTTCTCTTGACTGATGTTTCACTGATCATTAAACTTTGTGTGCTTCCAGGGACTGAGAAAAACCATTAAGTGCCTATAAATTCTGATTATTTTTTGTAGATAAAATTTTGTCTTTTTGCCCTCCCCCCTCCCCCCCCCCCCCCCCCCAAAAAAAAAAGTGGCTTGATTATCAGAAGGAGAAGATCATTGAAAAGTTTTTTTTGTTCTTTATTATTAACTTTTATTGCTGGCACATAAAAGTGAATTCTTGGTACTGGGTAATGGCTATCACCTCCAGGGCATATGTGATCCATACTCTGCTTTAAATTAAGGCACAGAACCTTAGGCTGTGGTTCAGTTGTCCACTTTAAAGTACAGGTAACTTTCCATGTAAAAGTGTGGTTAGCCAACCAGTGTGTTAGTGAAATGTAATAGCATGTAACCATATGGATACACCTTGAATAAGAAAAATAACCAGTCTGCAGAACCTTCCTTCTTCCCTTTGATAGATGTCACAGAGCCAAGGAAAATGTTATGGTGTTCATTCTGTCTCTGTCTCTCTCACTGGTTTTACAGAGCATCAGAAAAGAATCACAAGTGTTTTGGTTTCCAATGACCTTAATTATTTTTAAATAGTAAAATTCTATTTATTTTTAAAAATAGTAAAAGGTATATAAGGTGAACAAGTGTATCAAGAGCTAAGAGTCTGCTACCAGAGCAGATCTTATTTTCTTTTCCCCATGAACTATGGGAGAAGGAAAGAGAGCAACTGGAGACACAGTGTTTATGCTCTTCTGCACATTCAGTCAAGTGCCTAGGGTTTCAGTGTCTGAGCTGTACATCTTTGAATAGGTATTAATAGCAAAAATGATACCATGGTAAGCTCCAGAAAAACTGAAAAAAATTGTACTTTATATATTTTCTCTCACTCTGTCTTATATCAAAAGAATGCCTATTTTAGCAGCCACTTTTAACTTCAACTTTAAAAAATCTGGATTAAATATAGAGTTATCCTAGGTACAAAACTCATATTAGCTTCTATTTGAAACTTTCTGCATCTTTTTTTCAGGTCTATTTTTTCCCCTTAGTATAAATAGAGCTGCTAATAATGCTTCACACCACTGTCACTGAAAAGGTGTAGTACTTTGTCATTATAAGCCTACCTTCCATGTTTTATCCTAAGAAACCCTTAGAAATTGCTCTTTCTGCTTCAGAATTTGCATGTAAGGTTGGTGGCCGGGGTTAGCTTTGGACCAAGTTTGATAACATTTAAGTCAGTCTTCTAATTTAGTTTTTAATAAAAGGCGATAGCAAAAGGTGACATAATGATGGATGCCTGCACTATGGTGTGTCAGGGCTTCTCAGCTGCCTGTCTTTCTGCCAGCAATTGGACATGCTGTGATCATAAGTGCCAAGGAGCTACAACAAAATGACATTTCTATTTCCTAGTGCTGCCAAAACTGAAGTTTGGATGTTCATAAAGAATGGACAATCAGTCTTCCTTAATACCTGATTTATTTCAGTAACTAGCTTCTGATACATTTTAAGATATATGAAAATGAAGTAAAATAATGCCCCATAAACTTAGAGGAATGAAAAACAATCCTACTTTCCTACTGCAGGCATTAGAAAGAAAACATAGTATTGTTTTGCAGCAGAAGGTGCTGATACCTTATGATCCCAGAATGAAAAGCACTCAGAGTCTGTCAGCTGTTATTTAAAATCCTTTTTTTTTTTTTTTTGTATTAACACTGTAAAGGAAAAGAGGATGGTGTAGATAATCTTAAGTACCACCAGGGCACAACATACTGTGTGGATCCTATCCATGGGAAGCACATTCCTTTTTGACCATTTGAAATCTTACACATTGTTCTCAAAAGAACACAATTGCATGAATTTCTACTGTCAAAAAAAAAAAAAAAAAGGGTGTTCACATGAACCCATCTTGCTGCCCTTTTTAAAGGGAAGGTCACAGCGGTGATGTAAATGCTGGTGCTATATGGGAGTTGCACACAGGCTCTGCTGTGACAATGAGGTTACCTTGCAGTCACAGGATATGTGCAGCCCAACAGCCCTAAAGGCAGCCTCTACAGGCATGATAGCAGAGCACAGACCTTCCCCCACTCGGGTTAAATGTTGTTTAGATCAATAATTGTATGAGTTACAATGCTCTTTTCTTTTAAAATATGAGTAAATAGTCATGGAATTAGTTAAAAATATTTAGTTAGTTCTAACCATTATTCTTTCTATTGAAGCTTACAAATTCTGCAAATCATGAATAGGAATATAATAATATTGCTAATGGGGTGAAGTTTTGCTTTGTACATTAGCCAAGGAGGAATGTAATTTGTGCTCAATGAATTCAGCTTCAGCTACTGCTAAAAAAGCAGAAAATGTGTAGATTAGTTATAATATCCTAGTTATATCTGCTAATTGATAAACATCTGCCAAAAAAAGGTACAGTTTTTCAGAAAAATTGCATAGTTGCTTGATATCCTTGTATTGAATTCCAGTGTGACTGAACTAATGGCATGAATATATGAAAAGCATCTGAAACAACAGTGTTACATCTTCAAAATGTGGCTCATATTCTGCTTCAGTATGAAGCAAACAGTGGTTTTATAACATTTCTTAAGTCTTGATTGATCAAGGGAAAGGCACTGTCAGGAATATACCAGTGGAGCATCCTGTAAGTCTGGATGTGCAGAGTTCATTCCAAGGAAGCCTGGTTACAGATGCATAGCTCCCCTTTGACTGGAAAGGATTGTCTTTGTAGTGGGTACACAGGATAAAGCACAAGGTCTTAGTAGCATAAAAAAGAGCTTTGTGTTTCAGAACACAGAGAAAGCTTAGTTTTGCCAGTCTTCTATCTCCAGGACCTTTGGGCTATACCAGCATTCCATCTTCCTCTGGGAGTCTGTGCACTATCAGTGTGACAAGAGCCTTGACACTGAAATAAATCCATGGTGAAGAACGTGGCTGTAACTTGTAAGCACTAAGTGACCTTTCCTGAGAAGGTCACTTGTCTTCAACACCTTTGTTCTAGTACCCCACATGATGATATGTTATATGATAAAGATGCTAATACAATGATGGCATGGTCTCTCTTGGGTCAGCCATGTTAAACCAAATCAATTGGACTCTTGTAGGAATAATATATTTGACAGGCTTAGAGACTACATTTGTTCAGTCAATTGATGGAGATTTTTTTTCCCAATTTATCACTTGGAAACAGATGTACTGATGTTGATACTCTTGGACTTAATTTTTTTACTGGTGTATAATTTAAATTGTACTTTTGCCTCGGGTCCAGTCAAGGTTAATTTGTATTTGTCAATTTTAATGCAACAAACAAAGTGTATCTGTCCAACTGTGAAATGCCCATTATGTATTTTCTACCTAACTCTAGCAACAGAAACACTTAGCTTTCTGGATAGTGTTTTAATGCTATTTGGATTTGTGATAATATTGAGCATCACAGCTGTAGGTTACCTAAATAGGCATGATATCCATTACTGTTATTTTACATTGTTCAATACAACTATTATGTTTCATAAAAAATAGGAAAACATGCATATTATAAGTAGCAAGAAAGCCAGCAGGTTGATAATTGCTCTATGCTCACTAATGTGAATTACTAAATGGCTCATCTATAATTGTAATTAACGCCTCCTGCCTCAGCTTTGCAATTAACTGATGTTGCTGCAAATTTTTGTTACATATTTAATCTTTATGTTGTTTTTCTGGCCTGCTTCTGCATTAAATTTATCATTAAACCTACAAGCTATACATTGAGCTGCCATGACATCTACTCATTAGTAACACGAGGCCCCTATACAAAGTCTGGCTGCATCTCCAGGGAATTCACAGTCAACACACTCCTTCTGGTTTAGTAAATGTACCTGCTGCGTCTCCTTTCACATTTGCTAGATCTGTTTTAACTTAATTTGAATTCATGATATGTGTGAATTTTCTGCATTTATAGACACTTCATGAACTTTTCTTCTAGATAATGTGTTTTTGGAAAGTCACAGAGTGGGTAGGAAATTCTGGGCCAAAGCCACTTTCCACTGGAAAGGTTTGGAGGGGAGAAATCCCACCAGGCCTGGTCAGGCTGAGTGAAGTGCAACCCGTCACCGTGCCAGCCTGGCCTTTTCCCGGCTGCCAGGCTCAGGAGCTGCCCAAATCCATGGCAACCCCCAGAGTCTCCTGCTGTGCTTCCTGCTCCTTGGGCAGGAGCACACGGCTCCTTAGGCCCAGGGCTGCGGGAGCACATGGCTGCCCTCTCCCACACCTGCCAGCTGCGGCAGCCCCTGGGCTCGGCAGCCCTCCCGCCCCAGGGCGGCCCCGCTCCCCTGTGCCCTGCCGGCCTCCCTGCCACACGGACAGACGGACGGCAGGCTCCCTAGGCAATCCGGGAACCTGGGCTCTTGGGGAGAGTATTTTGGTTTTAAAAGAAAGTGTACATGGACAGATGAACATGTGTAGAGTGGGCAGATGACTTTTCAGGCTGTTGCTGGAGCTGCTGGCTCTGTGGTGTGCAGGCGATGTCTCTCAGTGAGTTCTCTGATTCTACTCTGGGCCTTGCCCACAAAAGCAAAGCAGTGCCCAGAGCGCACCACCACAGCCTTGCTCGCCGTAGCTTTTCTCTCACTTCCAATGCAGAGAAGCCCTACGGCCTTTCTTCTACTTCACACTGTGAAAGAGAATTATCCATCCTTAAAAATGTGTGTAACACTGTGGGAATTTGTATCTGCTGTCACAAAAAACCCAAACTCTCTTTTGGCTCAAAATTCTCTTTCCATAAAGCAAACAGAAGTATGAAAGACTCTTCCTTGGGCTCAATATAATGAAAAATGCCTTCTGGGAAACTTTCCTCTATGGTTTGGTTGTTTTGAATAGAGGAAATAAAGGAGCATAGATGGAGTTCAATCCAGATCTTTTCAGCTCAGAGATAAGAGTTTTTGACACTAGGTGGTACTGCAGACAAAGGCCAATATTTGCAAACTTTGACAGTAAGGAACTGGCAGCTCTAAACCTGTCATCTAATTTGATGGCCTGATTATTGACTTCCACACCTCATATTATTCTGGAGCTAAATATATTCTATTGGGTCTGGTTTTGGAGTGTTGTGCTTTTAGTTCCTTGCAAAATTTGTTACCAATCAGGTAATCTTTCTAAAACATATGAAATTATTTGGTACAGTTTTATGGTAAATCTAATACTGGATATCACTTGCCAGTACAAAAAGGTATGTATAATATTTTGAGCCTTCTGTGTTCGATTTTGAAAATATATTTTTCAAGAGTAGTCCTGGGAATATATTGCTATTTCAGCTGCCCCCTCAACACATTTCCCAGCATATAATGTATTATGGCTTTATTTAGAGCATGGGGATCCACCTATCAAGGGCATTTCTGAAGATGTTTCCTTCCATCTAACATCAACTTCCACTCTCAGGTGAATGAACCTGTTATTTCCTTGAATTTTCCGTCCTGTTTCTGAATTTCTGCTTTTTTCACCTTTCTGTTACTCTGCAGCTACATCTACCTCTGTCACTGCTATATCAAGACTCTCTACTTCTTCTTGTAAGTGCTGTACTTGTTTAGAAATTCATAGTCTTTCATTTGTTACCCAGGACTGTAGACTCCATTAGATGTGATTTTTGCTAACAGGTAAAGGAAGATTGAATCTTCTTTGGATGGTGAAATACCATTGATGCCAGAAGCAAGGAAATTTACCCTAAAAAAAATCTATAACTAGTTTTTAAACTTTATTTTATTCTTTTTTTTTCCTGTAGTATCTTGGCTTTTAACAAGCCAGTTTCTCACTGTGTTTATTACTGCAGAAGTTAAAATCAATGTGTGTTAACTGTCTTTTCACAGGCATTTCAATGAACTGCCTGCTGTTCCTATGTGATTCAAATCACCCTTAAAATACTTTATGTTCATGACAACACATAAGTGGCTACAACAATGCAACATGGCTGGATTTTTTCTAAAAAACAGATAATCTGCTGTAAAATTACACTATTACATGTACAGAATTTCTCATCTACAGTGGATGTGATGGTGAGAAGATTAATTTTTAAATAAATAAAAGTATTGAAAAGCAACTGAAGCACAATTTTGTACACTGTTGGTAAACACATACAAACAAGAGAACTGTTTTCTTCAAATAATTAAAAAAAAGCAATCAGTATTATATAGTTTTTTTTTCCTGAACTAGTAAGCTTTTCAGATTTAGTTTGCTTAGTTGTATATACACAAGCATAGACACTTATTTAACAGTTACATTATACTGTGTTAAACTGGAAATGAATGCAGTTGGATTTTTAAAATTGTCTTTGTATTATATAAATATTTTCAGCCATACATACAAGAAAAGGATACATAGAAATGGACATGACATACTAAAAGTATTACTGCAGTACAGAATTATGTGCTCCACAATGATTTGCTTATACTAAAGAATGGAAATCCTCAATAGTATTCCTAAATTAGAAAATATTTAGTCTTGCTTTTAAAGTGAAAGGGAAGTGGACCTAGCTAGAGATTACACTTCAGACAATTAGACTCAAGGTTTGAATTCTTTCCTGCCCAGTTTCTAAACACATGAGGCTGCAAGATGAGGTGTAGCTTTAGCAGGTGAGGTTTGTGTGGTGATTCCCAAGCGTACACAACAGACCTAAGTATCACTGGTCATAGGCTGGAATTACTAAGGATAAGACTGACCCATTATTTGACTCATCATCTTCAGAATAAACCTAAGCTTACAAATACAGATAGTTCACTTATTTAGCAATAAATTGTAACTTCACAACTTTTCCAGATTGCTATGCATTGTGTGAAGAGAAGCTCTTGTGGCAGCTGATGGGAGCATTATCCAAAATCAAACACAATGTCCCTGAAGGAAAGAGCAGAGCAGTGACAGCTGCCACAACCCTTCACAGCCACAACCATGCTCCATGAACTGATGAGGTAGGGCAGGTGGAACCAGAGCTGCACTCCTTACTCAGGGTGTCCAAGCATTTCTGCAGGTTTTGAGTGCTCTGGGTTTTATTTGCTGAGAGCATAAACTATGTTCATTTTTGCCCAGGTGCTAGGATCTGGGGGACAGAAACAAACCACACATAACCATGTAGAAAACCATTGCTGAGGCCATCCCAATTGTAACTTGATTAGGTTTACTGCATAAATGGTTAACATCTGCTTTTATATGTATTGCACTCAATTTATATTTTCTTTTATTTTTAATGAGACTAAATGTCTCGTAAAACACATGTATTAATAAAAAGTAGTATCTCGAGAAAGACTCAAGAGAGATATTAAAACAATTTACTTAAGCAGCATATTATAAATCAAGTCAATATTGCAGGACAGTAGCCTAATTGCATTTTAATTGCATGACAAAATGCCCATCTCAAATTAATCAAAAACTATATTGCTAAACTCTGCTTTTATATAGACAAAACACACTGGAATCTCGTAACATCAGCTATCGTTGTGCTTCCTATTCTTGAACAGGGTCTGCACAAGGAGGTGGCTGAGGAAGGCTCTGCCAGGGCAAGGCCAGTGCTCTTGGTGCTGCAGTGTGGGGCACATCATTTAATTAGAGACAATCAGATTAACGCCCAAATTGTTCCTCTAAGGCTTGGCACAGGTATGACATGGAGTATTATAATATCCTAACGAAAAATTTGGTAACATTATTCTGAGTAATAATGACCTTGCTGTAGGCAGTTCTGCTGGGGTTACCAATCCTTGTATGGTGATATTTCCTTTTCCTTTGTTTGAGAGATGTGGGGAAGAGCCTACACTGCTGGGACTGTGGAGGAGGAAATTTCTGAACAAAGCTTGGTCCACCTGACAAACAGACACTTAGAGACTCTATTTTGGAGAGACTTTGAACTCCTCCATGTCTTGGCTACTGTGCTGATGTGGCATCTTCCTTTTCTCCACTGATGACTTTGCAAAGTGCTGAAGAGGGAAGCCATGGAAGATGAGGGCTCAGATCTGTGACTGTCAGCAAAGGCCTTATTGGACTCTTCAAACAGTAGAAGGATATTTTTGGTTAGTTTTTCTTCTGACAAATAGTATGCAAGTATCATATGCTTATTCCCTTTGGGGAAATGTGCTGTGTCTGCTGAATACCCAGTTCTGGTATTACCTATGAAGAAATGCTGTAGTGATGCATTCTTTCAAAGCAATGCTGAACTTTTAAAAGTAGCATACCATTTACATCTGGAATGCATCTGTATTGCTTTTATAAGGAGCACAAACACACCTAGATTAATAAAGTTTCCATTGTTACCTTCCAGCATAATTTCCTTTTCTCCATTCTATTTTCCCTTAACACTGCAAAGTTGAGATATCTCTGCTACAAATGGCACACATTAAAAAATTAATTGTCTCAGCCTATTACTGAAGGCCTTTTCCCCTCCTAATTTATTGTTTCCTTGGCAGTTATAAATATGTTGTAGAAGGTGGCAGACATGCAAATCCATCAGTATATCCTTCAGTTATTCTGAACATTTGCACTGGAGTCAGGCATCATGGCACTGCACTCTGCAAAGTGAAAGCTCTGAGTTTCAAATGCATTTAGGGAGATGACTACATTGATTTCAAGAACTGAAATATTTTTGAGACACTGAATTCTAGGAAACTAACTTTCATTGACTTTCAATAAGGGTGTTCTAAGTTAAATCCTGCAAAATGCTGAGTATTCCTAAAATTCAGGGAGTAGCCACAGCTTTCCCTAAAAACAATTGGGTTTGAGGCTGTCCAACACTTTAGAAAACTGCTCAGCACTTTTCCAGGTCAAGCTTTTAAAAATGTTTCTGTCAGGTTGCTATAATCGGTTTGAAAATTCATGGCCACTTTTGGAAATGCTTGCAGGTCCTGAGTGTGCAACTTTAGTATGAGATATTAAAAGTGGTTTACTAACAGGAAGATTTTATAATAGACAATCAGATGTAATCACTTTATTATGAGTCTCTCCTAACAGCTCAGAAAAAGCTTTATTGTTCTCTAACCATTTATTCACATTTAAAAAGTGATCATTCTTTTAAAATCTCTTAAAGAACGAAAGCCTTCTACTATATAAATAGTGCTTTGAGTGTTACAGGGTATTGACTCCACATACCATAATACAGCATTATGTCAATCTGGTGCCAACTGCGGTGTTTGTGACATTTTGGTGTGATAAAGATCCTTATGAAGTATCTGCACATAAAAAATGCCAGTGACTCAAATTTTAAAAAGTTTTCATCCTATAAGGAATATTTTCTTTTTTGTCAGGCAAATGATCTCATTTGAAAATAAAAAGAACTCAGTCAGTGATCTCTGAAGAGCCTTTTAGCCTGCTCCCTGAAGCGGATGCCAGAGTTGTGTCAGGCTCCCTGAGCTGAGCAGGGCAGGGGCTGGGCATGGCAGAACAGGATTCCAGACAGTGGTGTGCCAAGAAGATTATTGCTCCTAGCTCTGAAGGATCACAAGAAGTATGAGAAACTAAAAGAGTTTAACTGTCTAAATCCCATCCTCTTCTGGGGACCATTAATTTCCTCAGGTTCTGAGATAAAAAACAACCTGCACATCATATAGATAGGTACTCTGAGCCTAAACTACATTTAAAGACACCCTGAGAACACTTTTAAAATGAATATAAGCAAATAAATGTTTCCTTGTCAGTCTTCAGTGTTGCACCAGGCTTCTTCTAAGACTGAATGAAATCCAAAGATGATGTCCAGAAAAGTAATTTGGGAAACTGGTAATTAAGTGCAAGGTGCATTCAAAATTTTTTTAGAACTTTGCAAATTCATGATTGTGCATCGTCCACATTGTGCACCTTTCATTTCTCTCTATTTTAGATATTTCATTCAGCTTTTTTTAAAAACATGCCAGCAGGCATCAGACTGTATAAAACAATCATGGCAGAGAAAGTTAAAGTTTGATTAGGCAATGAATAATTTTAAAAGTAAAATTAAGATGGTTTTATTACCATATATTTAAAAATGTATTTTTAAGCAATGGTCTAAAGACATTTTTTAAAATTTGAAAATGTAGCCCATTAGAGATTACTAAATTACTCTATCATTCTTGTCAGTTCACCTTTATTGATTAAGAAAACATTTCAAGGTGCCTTTATCTCAAAATACTGCCTTCATGTGGATTTAAACAGAAGAAACTGGTGCAACTAGAATAGAAACTGCTTTTTTTAATGCAAATACACAAGTAAACCTAACATTGACATTTTTGTTGGGTTTTCAAATTTCTTAAAGAATGAAAAAATGTATTTCCAGCTTCTGTTTCCAGTTTCAATCTAGAACTTTTGTTTACTGTTGGCTTCAATGGACAGAAAAATCATCATCAATATAATTAATTCCAATTCTACTTTCTGGTTTCCTATGACAGCAATGTTTAAATTGCAAGTGTTAGTAATTTTTAATATTTTTGATTATACCTTGAAAAACTGCAATGTTCTTTAATTCCTTCTGGATTTATTCAGGATAGATTTTTATATGGTAATCAGTCTGAATACCTAAAATAAGCACTAAAGAAATGTTAACAGGAAGACTTAGGTTTTGTTAATGAATAACTGGAGCAAGTTCAGATAATTTTTGGAGCTCTAGAGGCTATTCTAAATAGTTAAGGCAAGT
Source organism: Chloebia gouldiae (assembly GCA_003676055.1). Lineage (NCBI taxonomy): Eukaryota > Metazoa > Chordata > Aves > Passeriformes > Passeridae > Chloebia > Chloebia gouldiae. Next base: position 18,973,403 of record QUSF01000002.1, on the reverse strand, counting down.
TTATTTTGACAATAAATAGTGATTGCATAGTAATACAATAGATATTTATAGAGCGGTCAAATATATTTCAGAAAATTTTATTAATCTAACTTTAAAATTGTATTACTTTATGAGGGACTACCTTAATATAAGGTGCATTTTAATAAGAATCTAGTCCAGCTTTTCCCTCCCTACGGGGAATGAGACAAGCCCCTTTCTTGTGAATTAGAGTTAATAAGTCTTCAGTAGATTCAGCTGTGGGATAATGAATTACTCACTTGTTCTTGCCAGAAGAGTTCAAGTGGGCTTCTTGCAACATGCTGAGCTATTATTTCCTGGTGGAGTCATGCATCTTGTCAGCCACTTAACAGCAGTGGCTGCAGGACACATTTGGGCATTATATAATCAGAATAACCCAAACTTTAGAACTTGCTTGTAAGGATTTCAGTCTTCTGCAGAGGAACAGTTGAAAGACATGTCACAATGTACTTACAGTGATAAGCATACATGTAAATTGGCTCCTAAGTTATCTAAGTTCAGCTTCATTTTCTGTAAAGTACAGTGATTTATGACATAATCATGCTAGTTACTTTCTTGTATTTATAGTCACCTTATGAGCATTTACAAACATGCAGTATATACATCACTGTGCAAATTCCACTAACAGGTGGAACAGGTGGGAAAACCCTTCTGCTATTGCAGTAACATTCATTGTTATATAGGTGTGGTTTTCCTGACCAGGAAGGAGCTGTAAGGGGAAACAGTAAAACAGCTCACATTTAGTCCTTTTAAGTTAGGGTGTGCTTCTGTGGAGAGTATGCATGGTCATCTAGTTCCTCCTTCTCTCCTTCCATTCAGTTGTTTACTGCATTTGATACTTGTAGGAAGCACTTGTATCATGTCAATATTGAGGCACTCTCGAGCAATCAAAGCGTCTGTGTGAGATGTTATAGATGCACAAAATAAAACAGGGTCACTGAGCTGCAGACCGTGTTAATAAATATACCTACAATTTCAAGGGGAGTTCCTGGAAGGGTGGTAGTGGTATTCCCTGGAGATTGATTCACTTGACACCACCTGTGTTTGTCTCCCCAATGTATTCCTTCTCTATTCATTAAGCTCTTCCTGCAAGAAAATCTCTTATTGACACCAGACATATAGGTCATTAGAGAGTTTGTACAAGTGCTATCCCTCCACTTGGCTGGGCGGCCATTCTAAGACCTGTTTCTGTCTTTTGGGCTTTTCCTTCTCTGAGGTTACTTCTAATTGCTACTTTTCTTCTGACTCTTCTCACCCTCTTTGGACAACAACCTTTTCTACATAGCACTGGTATTTCTGTTCTCTCAGCCCCTTAGATTTTAGCTGTTTGTGCTCTCATTCTTCAGACCTCAGTTGGGATTTCTTTTAGGGAACGAAATAATTTTATACAAGCCTGTGTTTTGATTCCTTTACAGATACTCTATTAACAACATGTGATGCAGTAGTGTTTTTGTAAAGATCAGATACAAATCTGCACAAAATTAGCTTTAAGTTTCAGGTCTACCTCTTTCAGCATCCCTTTCTGGCAATATTTTATTTTTCTACATTTTTAGGAAAAGCTTTTCTGTCCCTGCCTTCTCCCCGTTCTTAGCCTGAATTTCTTTGAGACATGAGAAAAAGAAAGGAGGAAGACTGCACCTTTGACAGTGTAAATCTATTTATGAACCACCTAAACCAAGGTTTATATAAAAAATATATTATTCCCAAAGACTTTATTCTCAAGCACTGTAGGTTCAAATCTGTGATGGAATCACTGATTTTCTCTGTTTGTTATCACACATCTTTTGAGCTGAACAGAAGACTACATTGGTGTGGTGGATTCTTCCTGATCAGTTGGCAAACAGCAGGTTCCATGCACACAGGCAGCATTCACACCTGTTTAGGGCAATGGGCTGCATTTACACCCCTTTAGGGCTATGGCTGAAAATATTTAAATAGTTGTTCAGATTACTCAGTGTCTTAGGTATGGTGAGAAATACAAAAACAGTGTCCATTTACTGAACTGCTCTGTAACAAAGCTCACAGAATAGTCTGCCAGCTGACAATCAATTTAACTGGGAGGCTGCTGCCCGTGACCTCAAATACATGTTTTTCTTTTAAACTGCTGAGATCAATAATTGTACATCTGATGGCAGAATGAAATCAGTGTCCTGAGCTGAGCCTGCACTGTTCATTTTATCTCTCTGAACCTCATCCCTGACTCATCAGCAGAGCTTGACTTCCCTTGTTGGATTGCTAGTTCTGGCAATTTTTTACCATATGTATTGTAGTCAGTAGCCACAGGAATAAACATAATTTATTTAAACAAAGGTTTGAATGAAAGTCTTTGGTGGAAAAAATGTCTTGTGTTAAAATGGTTATCTACACAAATCTTTCAATGTAAACCATTTACAAACCAGCATGTGATCACTAACTGCTCACCTCTGAGCAGAATATCTGAAATAATCCCATTTGAGAGGTACACTTGAGACTATCAGTTGCCTCATGTATCACACTCTTACTTTTACTTTGCCCCTGGAGATACTGTGCAATTGTTTTGTGTTTTACTTTGGTAATATCATTGTGATTATGCTTCTGTATAACATAATACCTGGCAAAGCAGAATAAATGTGTCCTTCATCCTTGTTGTGAATCTTCCCTCTTTTCAAGTGTGCTCTCAGTCTAAAATAGGCATCTCTTAACTCTCTCTCTGCTCTTTTCCTCTGTGTTCATCAAGCAGTGCTGTAGTAACTAATGGAAAGACCATTTAGATTAGATAGTAGAAAAGTTACTTGAATCATATGCTATCATAATGCACACTTATATACTCAGTAGATATAAAAGTGATTGAAAGCACAGAGGGACAGGCAATTACTGGGTTTCCTTTATACTCAGTGCAAAGAAATGACTGCTTCTGGTATGTCATTTGACCTAGATATAGAGAAGCAAAATAATTAATAAGCAAAATATAAGTTTACTTGTTTACCTCTTCCTGTTGTCTATAAAAAGACTAATAAAACAGTTCAGACTTAAATAATACTTAGGTAATGCTAATATTGGTACTAATAAATATGTTGCCTAACATAGGTGTTGAATGCCCTCCTGAGTTCAAGAAATCCTCATCCCCATCTTTCTTGCAAAGAAAGATACACGTTTCTAAATAGGCACTGTGCCATTCCTTCTAGCTCCATGTAGGTGGCTTTGACATCCTGGAAGATCTCAGATAGGTGTAGACACCCAGTTTTAGATACCTGGATTACTTTTTAGATGAAATTGAATGTGGGAGGAATTATACCCACAATATCAAAAATAAATTTAGAGGTTAAATGGGTTAGCTCAGAAAGACTTTTAGCCTTGAAATAAAAGATCAGTGGAATCTGTCTCTCAGATTTAATTAGTGGACCACCATTACATAATGAATGCAACTGTTTAGGGGCTGAATTTGTTATCACACTGAAAAATATCAAGTGCAATACCACTGAAGTTTAACTACAGTGACAGAGGCTAGAATTAAGGTAGAGTCAGATCCCACAGAGACTATTCCCAACTTCAATGATAAAATGCAAATTCTTTCAATGATAAAGTGCAAATTCCTTTCTTTGAGGTTACAGAATTTTATGACTTACTATTTGTGAGTACAGAGCAATGAAATTGTGTACATTTAAAAAAACCACCAAAACTCAGTACTGTTACTACTGTTCCCTTAAAACCCCTTAATTCATCAAGTGTGTTTAAAGATGTACTTTGATTTCATTGCTGTCATTCCATATCATTATTTACACTACATCATCAAGTTTTCAAACTAACAAAAGCATTTTTTGTTTTATTAAGTATAGACTGCTGAATTAAATATAGACACGTGTGTTACAGATTGTCTATGTATAAAATCTATAGCTGTTATGAAAGATGTTGCTCTACCAGAATGAAGTTACTGCAGATTTTTAGTGTAATTACTAATTAATTAAAGTTTAAGATTTGTGGTTTATATATATGTTTTTTAAAGACTTCACATGACTAACTAGCCTGAGCTTAAGATTTTACTTTTAAAGTAAGTAGCATTAATGTACAGGATAAACTGGATATAGATTTTTCTTTGCATATTTCTGAACTGCCCTTTCAAAAAAATGAAAATAAATATAACCTAAAAGAAGCAAGTAGAAAAGAAAAGAAATAAACCTAATCAGGACAATTTTTACAGAATTTTGGTAGTTCTGATAGAAGTAGCTGTAAATGAAATGCTTTCATGAGGACCATCTCTCTATCTGCAAAAGAACAGAAATTGATTATTCACAGATTGTAAGTAGTTGAAACAAGTCTTATATTTTGACTTTGTGTGTGGACATACAATAAAAGCATGTTTATACATTTTCTTCTAGTTTTGTTTAGGTAATATCACCTTCAGTGCTAGGTAGAAGGAAAAATAAAGATGCCAGAGAGAGTTCTAATATTCAGTTATCCATAGGTGTTACATATTTGCCCCTATTTCATTTGGAATATTTGTACTATGCATGGTTCCTTGAAAATCAGATTTTAATGCTAATTAATGAATATTTAATAGAAATCAATAATTAATGATAATTGATTTTTAATATATGTGCATATTTGAAAGACTGACATACACACAGAATCATGTAGGTTGGAAAGGGGAAATTAATTTAGTCCCATCAAGTCTTGAAAATCTTCAAAAGAGGGATAGCACATCTCCTCTGGTTGATTTCACTGACAGCTTGGCTGTCCTTAAAGCTCCTCCTTCCTTCCCAGCTGATGGAGATTCCCACCTCCAGCAGAGGATTAGGCCCTGGCCAGCAGGAATCCAGACACTGCCTGCCTTTTACCAGGTGTGTGTGTACCACTTGAATCAAGGCAAACATTTATTTACATTGTCCTGGAGTGAAATACATACATTATTGAATGTTTTGGGGTTTGGTTATGCTGGCCCAGCAGAGTGAGGGAAATTCAAAGGAATGAATTTGATAGCTTTAACAATGTAAAAACCTTTCTCTTCAGTTTTCAAATAGAAATCAAGAAGAAAGTTCCCTTCCCTCTCTGGTACATGATCTTTATTTCTCATACCTGGCTGTGCAATGCTTATTCCAACTGCTCCTTATGGATTGTGTCTTTCGATTCCACATTTTCTCCATACCTTTTACCAGGCTGTGTAAAATAATAAACTCTGTTCTATAGCTGATTTTTGGTAATACTAGGAGACTTAGTTCAGAACTTACAGGAGATTTGATTATGGTAATTTCTTAGGAACTGATCCTGGAAATTTAAATTATTTTTCTGACCTACTTCTTCAATATGCTCTTTTTATCCTGCATAATTCTCTTTGCCTTAAGATACATCACATTTCTCTTCAAGAACACTTTTAGGGTGGGTTTCATCTGAACAAATCTAGATACCCTATAGTACCTTTGTGAATTAGTCACCTGAAGCTCCCTTTATAGTCATTGCAAAGACATAGACATCCCCAGGGTGTGAGGTGTATTATCCTACACTACACAGTGGAAACAGACCAATTGAATGACTCCCTGCACGTGCCTGCTGCTCTACATCAATTATATAGGAAGGATAGAGAAAGAAGCTCAGATGTAAATATCCATACTGTAGCCATTTGAACTTAGGAAAAATAAATTCTACCCAAAGATCAGCTGTAAAGTTTATGGTTAGCATTTTTACAAAAATGACAATTTAAAATACAATTTAATTTTTTTTATTTATGCCCCTACATATGATAAACTGAAATTTTCACATTTGAAGAAATCCTTCTCTAACTCTGAAGCATCCTTTTTAAAGGTTACTGTTCTGAATCAGATTGAACACTCTACTTACAGAATGTGCATTACTCATTCTTCATATGGTATCAACATATGCATGTATTAGTCCTGTTTCTACAAACAATTATTTAGGACAGAATTATATAAATATTTTGAGAAAAGATTTTCCAGTGGCTTTTCTGAAAAAGTGATATTAATTATAACAATAAAAAATATAACAATATTGATTTGTTATTAATAATACTGATGAGATATGAACATTTGTTCATATCTCATTATTATTTGTTCATATCAAATAAACATTGACTATGCTAAAATGTCAGTGTTTTATTTTATTCCATAGAAAAAGATCTGATTCTGGAATCTGTTCTCACTTTTATGTGCTGAAATGAACAGACTAAAGTTTGGTTAGATGACCTTCAAGATGACAAGATGTATGTATATATTTTTGACAGCTTATAAAATCCTACACTACCATTTGCTAATAGTAACTGTATCTGTAGGAACATGGAAGTAATTTATTTCAAAAGACAACAGACCCATATGAGTTCTGATGCTTGTTGCTCTGGATGTTAAAGTGCAGACATTTTTTGACCCTGGGAAAATCACTTCCATTATGTTTCTTCGCCTGAGCTGGAGAACACATTCGCTCTAAATTCTGTCTTAGTTTGTGAGCTCTGCAATGTATGACTTATGAAAACAGGTGTCTCACTCTTTGGGATCAGTCCTTTGTGCAGCCATCAGCTTTGTTTCATAGATATTGATATAATTTATATTTATTTCTAGATTTTTTTAAAGATAAAAGACTAATTTTCTTGCTTATTTTATTTAATTTCATTCCATACTCAAAATTTTCTGTATATGACTAGTTTTTATGAAGAGCTAATATTAAAGTTTTTATGGTGATTTATAGGAAAACAAACAAAATAAATTGGCTGATGGCTTGTTTAGTGCTGGATTTAGTCAAGAAGTGTTATTATGCATTTGCAATTTGTTTGTTCTTGTTGTAAGAGATAGTCTCTACTAAGTTTTCCATGTGTTCTATCCTAATGGTTCGTTCCTTGTACCTGTAATTCTTTATGCACTGATTGCTCATCTGAGCAGGTGTAGCACAGCATGCACTGTGCTGAGCAGATCAGCCCCTACCTCAGGACTAAGACTGATTAGGATTCAGAGTCATGTTGAACAGATTGCAGAACCAGGCTCAATGGGCTGGTTTGATAGGCATTTGCAAAGCCTTTGTACCATGCTCTCTCAGTGCATGGATAGCAGTGATTTTATGGTTAGTGTGCCATCCTACTAAGCTGAAAATTTTTTTTTCTTGCTTTAAAGATAACACTAATACTATTTCCTACATCCTGGCAAAACTTTTTCTTATTGCATTTTCATCATCGGATGTTTATAACAGGATTTTTTTCTAGTTGTTATTGGGAAAAACAAATTACAAACAAATTCAACCACCACCAACAGAATACTCCAACCCCAAAAAGCCCAAACTAAAACCCAGAAAAAAACCTGCTAAGTTAAAGGAAAAAGCTTGCATCTCCTAGTTCATTCCCCAGGGAACAGTCTCTCTCTCCCTCCTACCAGTCTCTACTGTGCACACTTGTTTTGCTTTGGCTTCCCTTTGATGGGACTCCCCTCACAGATTGGAGAAACTTGTACATGCAACAAATAATTTTCAAAGAGAGTAGGACAGCCAGATAAGGAAGACACTGAATTTAGGGTTCCCTTCCCCAGAAGAGCACTCCAGTCTTAGGGCAATTATATTATGTGAAATGTGGAGCCACCAAGTACTCTTTTGGTAAGTGCATCCTGCTCTGTGTGGGATCCATGGGTGAGTCAGTGTGTCATTCCCTAGCTCTGGGTTCTTTTCTCAGCACAAATGTGTGTGATATTTAACTGGCCTTCCTACAAGTCCTTTGTTGCATCCAAATATATCTTTCAAGGACTTCATAGTCCTCCATCTCCTAGTCAAGAGGAGGCACATATCCTTCATCTGCTTGCTGATGAGATGATTTCTCGTCTTGATAGCAGGTATTTGCTAGTATTTCACTATCAAGCACTTTGTAAGAGTTTAAAAATTTATTTGCAAAATAAAGCAAAATGCAGTATTTGGAAGGGTGCTTGTCCAACCATCCATCCTGCATTATGCACAAGTGAAAATTCTGCAGTCAACAGGAGTACTGAATTCCTCCTACTGCTTTTGTCCAAGTGCTGCATTCTCCATTGACACATATTGCCTGCAAGAATGAAAAGGTGTTCAATTTTCCATGCTACAAGTTCACAGAATCATTTAGTATTTTGGGTTGGAAGGTACCTTAAAGAACATCTCATTCCAACTCCCCTACCATTGGCAAGGACACCTTCCACTTGATCAAGCTGCCCAGGGCCCCATCCAACCTGGCCTTCAACTCTTCCAGGGATGGGGCATTCACAGCTTCTCTGGGAAACCTGTGCCAGTGCCTTACCACCCTCACAGCAAAGAATTCATATTATCTAACTATTCCTGTTATCTAATCTACCCTCTTTCAGTTTAAAGCCATTTCTCCTTGTCCTAGCAGTACATGTGCTTGTAAGAAGTTCCTTTCCAGCTCTTCATTTTATCTGTCTATGTAGTCTTTATTCTTTTCTGACCCTGTCTATTCACACTGTTGACTTTGGGCTATTTTCTTGTGACCATTAAGAATTTTTTTGTGTCAATATAGCTGTTATACCAATGGATACTGAGCAGTAACAAGCTTTACCTACTGCCACGCTAGGCCAGGTTTTGTAATGTTATATGCTGTCTGTCTTCCTTGTTTCACATTCCATTCTGTATCTGTTAATTGAAGAGATAATTTCCATGCCAATAAAAGAAAAAAAAACACTGTTTCTCAATTTTGGGTAATTGCTGAGACATTGTTTATAATTTCCTGTAGGTCTTCTCTTCTTTCTCATTGTATTTCCTTGTCATGGCATATGCATTTCTACTTTAAACCAGACCTTCTATTCAGTTCTATAATTACTATTCTGTGCTGCTGAACCATATTTTGCTGCCACTTTGGCAACTGTTTGTACCTTATCAAGGCTATGTTAAAGTCTTTGAAGATCTTTGTTAGATTGTTGACCAAATTCTTCCCTCCTCTTCCTTTGTATTTGGCTTGTTGTGGAATGGCTCCATCCCAGAGCTCTGCAGAACAGCATTATATTTTTTTCTCTTTATATGCTGTCTCCTACTTCAATTTTTCACAATTACAATATAATGTTCTTTTGCTTTGCTGATGGATCCCAGCTCCCTCTCTCTGTTTCCTGATACTTCAGCTGCAGCCTATGTTTTGTCGCAGTGTTTGGCAGAAATTCAGAACTGAACACCTTAATTTTAAAGTGAATTTGAACAAGATGGAAGTAAAACTAATTATCTCATGGCGAAAGATTGCAACAGCCCCTTCTGCAACCATGTAATTTAATAGTCCAGTGTTTTCTCTGCACTTAAGATTTCAATAATTGTTTTTAGATCAATGTTTTTAAAATAAAGACCAAATAATGTATATATTCTGACAAGAGATGGGTTTATCACCTAAAGAATCCTGCTGGAGAGAAACCATTTATATTCTGCTGCCAGAGTGATGATGTTTTAGTCATTGACAATATTAGTCTTATATTACTCAAAGAATGTGCTTGTGCTAATGTTAGGAGTATACTTAGTCCAAATGCTTCTTCACAATTTAAGAAGTTATTCAAAATTGCTAAAAAAATGTTTTTCTCTAGATTATTCAGTGTTTTCTTTTTAAATTTAATTTTAAATTTAAAAGTTATTGTTGACTTACTTCTTAAGCTAATCGGAGACCCTTTTAGTGACCTTGCCAGTGCAGTTTTTCTCTCAAGGAGAGCAGGACATCACATTTTTCCTCATGGAATTTGTCAGTCCTCAATATTTGTCTTGATGATTTTGGCTGCAAGTTTATTACTACTTGTGTGAACTACTATTTGACCCTCTGATATTAAAATTACAGTTGAAACCTTGCCTCATTTATTGTGTTATAAGGAAATACTTGTGGTAAAACAGACTCAAAATTGCAAAGGAAAGAGTCAATTAGGAAAATACTGATTCTCCACTACTTATTGCAGTACAATTTTTCCTTAAAAAATTCAAACTGCTGCTGAAGCCCTGCTTTTCTTGACTCTGTATTTTTTGTCATCTTGTTGCAATAACAGTTCTTATACTCTAAATATTTCTGTGGGATTTTGATTTAATTCTGATGAACAATTGCTTTGATCACAGTTGGGTTATTCAAATTGATGGGCCTAAATGCATATAGTGCTTTATACTGTGTTTGCTTCAGAAAGAACCTGGGAATTTTGCAAGGGTTATGTTTCTCTCACCTCCCTCCTCTTTTATTCCATCTTCTCTCTTCCTTTCATGTACCTTTAGCTTAGATTCTTAACTTTTTCCCCTGTTCCCTCGTGACCAAATAAACCTTTTGTTTGAAAGAGATGAATCCTTTATCTCTTTATTAGTCAGATTTTGAAATTTAGCTGGGGACCTAGTTTCTGCCCTACCAGATTAAGCAGTTTATGTTGCTTAAACAAGAAAACCTGTGCTGAAGTTATTAGTCCTTGAAAACTTATTAAGTAATAATCTTTTATTATTTTGCTGAAGAGGGAATAGAAAGTACTGATGAGGTAAGTGAGCTTTTTCACAAAATAAGAGAAGCTGACTAAATAATAATTCAGTAGTGCTTGGAGAAAGAAAAGTGCAGAAAGGGAGAGGAAGCAGCCTGACAGATCCCCATATGTAGTGTCTGCTGTTTGCCTGCTGTTGTAATTGTTCCCATTCATGTTCTTTGCCTGCCTTTATTAATGGATTTAAATTAATTTAAATCATGAAGAGTGTCATGATTTTGTTGGCAATGCTTCTTATAAGCAAGGAGATCCTTGAAGGTCTTTAAATGTGCTGTGTCCAGTGTCCATGACATATAAAGTGTCTAGGTAAAACTACTGTTTAAAATTTACAATTAAAGAAGATAAAAATTCTCTTTTTCACACTAATGTACAAAAAAAAAATAGGTTATTTGCTTTTCTATTTTAGATATTTTTTTATGATAGTGTCTATGAGTTAGGGAATCAATAAAGTAAAAGACTTAAGTGCATCAGCAGTCAGAGACTGTTGCAGCTTCCTGAAAGGAATCTGCACACCAGAGGCTGTCTGTCTCCAGGTAAATGCACAGGGAGTACTGAGTCATCGGTGGCAGCCCCCTGAAGTCCTACCCAAACACGTAGGTGTCTCCCTAAAGCACAGCTCCCACTGGTGTCCTTTTCCAGCATTCAAGAAAATAACAAGTTTTTTCAGGTCTCAGCTACAGTACCTTGCCAATAGATCTCTGACATTAGTCTTTCAAAGAGATTTGCAAGTGTTATCTGGTGTTACCTGTTTTATTTTTTTTTATTATTATTTGTTTATAACTGATACTGGTGTCACCTTATGTATTATTTATAGTAATTACTGAAGCCAGAGCCCTAAACAGAAGAGTCTCTTTGCCCAGTCCTAGGGAAAATCCTTGAGCCTGGATTCTGTGTGGATGGTGCTTTCTGAAGCCCTGGCTTTCAGCCTAACATTGGAACAGATACTTTCTCATCTGCATTTCCTGTGCCTCAGAACTAGATAAGTATCTTGGGGCTCTGGGAGAAGAATTCCAGATATCATATAGACAGTGAGAAAACCCAGGTAAACTTCTGGGAGTAGAGAACAGGGAAGAGGAAGATGGGAACACAGCATATTGATGCAGATCAACTCATGAAGAGTAATTATTAGTGCATGAATCAGTAATTGTCAATGAATAGATAAGTAAATTGTACTTGTATGACTTGAACTGAAGCAAAGACCTAGTCTCCTTCACTTTCTTATTAGTGCTCATGCAAAATCTTCACAGACCTGCCTGGCAGAAACAGAAGCATCCTTGTCTAAACTGAGGCATCCTTGTCTATACCTATTGAAAATCAGTAGGATTCCTCTGGGCATTAGGATAAAAGAGGATGGGACATGAGGAAGTTGAATTGTGCAACACATCCCGTGCCTGCTTAAAGAAACCTGTAGCATGAGCAACCCATACCAGAGGTAGGCTAAAGCCAAATATGAAGCAAGTCCTCTGGCAGAAGCAGTTTATGTACCTCTATATATGTTGCCTTTGGCCTTCAGAAAATAGCAAGAGAACATCAACTGTTGGGGAAAAAAAAGGGCTGCTCTGTGCCCCAAACAGTAAAGTCATTAGGTAGACTGATAAGTCCATTGGTTTCAAAAGTAGCAGTGTCTTGTTTAAAGTCAATATAATGCATATTTTTATATATACTATTTATATTTTTATTTGCACCATAAAATTGGGATCAGGTACTCAATCTACCCTGAATACATAGTCTATTCAATATTACTAAAATGAGTTGTCGCTGGAAAAACTTGCTGTGTGCTCTATTCAGTGTCCTCACACTTACCTTCACTATGTTCAAGAGCCTGAAATCAGTTAAGGAAATATGACCTAGGTTTACATTAGAACCTATAAGTCAACAGGGGCATCACGTTATTCTGAGTTAATGGAAGTTATTCCCTGTGCGAGAAAGTTGCAGACAATTCATTTTCTATGTGTATTTGACTGCAGGCAACTTGATTTTAAGAAACATCTTCCATATATTTTGTCAGCCACAAAAGGATATTGTTGCTTAGGTAAAATATGATATATGTTTTTCCATTTCATACTTTAGTATTTTGAAAAGAAAATTAAAGAAGTGTGCTTATCTGTTTTTTATGGTTTTAGGCTACCTTTAGTAAGCTACCATTTACCAGAGCATACCTCAAGGTACTGTCAAAAACAGTACTAAAATTTTGCTCAAAGTGAAATACATTGCATATTGATAAATTTTGCTGTAGTTCTCTGATTGCCGAGAATTTACTGTGATGGCATACATAAATGGATTTGTTCTTGGAAGATACTGAGATGCCATTAATGCCTCTTTCTACAGAGTATGGGGTGACCTTGCTCATTTTTTTCTTATAGAAATAACTGCTTGTTCTGCATGTGTGTCTTGTTCCTTGGGACAACTCACTGAGGACAAAAGTGAAAAGCAGTTAATGCAGGTCAGTGCAATATGCAGTATAGAAAGCTGCTGAAATACTGCATGACAGACTCAGCTAAACCTTTTAGGTATGCTTTAGTCAGTCACATATATTCCTTTGAATTTCAAATTACACCTTATTCATATGCTTTCAGATAGTTCTGCTTTTGCAAAGTCCTTCTCATTCTCAGTGCTGAGACTACTCTCATGAAGGTACCATCAGGGTGAGTTTCCTTCTGTTTGTTTCCTTGTGGAATCAGCATCAGTCTCCTCTGCAATCCCAAAGGTTTTTTTGATATATATTTTCTGTACCCAGTTTTCTCTCAAGCTTATGAACTGTTTAATTAATGTACATATTTTGACACCTCATGACCTATCTGTTACTTTCTTGTTGGTTGCCTTTACAGAGCTTTAATTTCTGCTCTCTGTCCAGAACAGCTTCCTTACTGAGCAATACTTTGGGTTTAGAACTCTTTTTGTCTTTCTCTTCTTCTTTTATAAAGGGTTGTGCCTACCTCCTGAGACTGCTACGCAGCACTTCAGAAAGTCACTTTAGAGTCTAAGGCCTTTTAATTTCCTTTGTTTTGACTGTGCTATGTTCTGATCCTGGTTTTCTGTCCCCATGCACTTAGTAGACTCTCCTTCTGATTTGAATTGTATCTATGCTAACTGTGCATGACTTTATTCCTAGAATTTGCATACTTGTTTGATCTTGTTGCCACTGGAACATCAGTGCAGTAACTGGAATTGTTGGCAAGTTTTCTTTAACTTTCTGCACTTTCTAGTCAACTTGCTCCTACTCACACATGTAAATTGAAGGATAAGCAGAAGTGTGTGGATTGTTTTTTTAAGTCTGAAGGACTAAAGCTTTAAAAATTAATTCTCTTTGTTTCCTGAATATTCCCTATTGTGATGCTGATTACTTGCTGCTGAAGTCACTTGTTTTTACTATTTCATGCTAGCTTGCCTCTGATTCCTTTGACATTACCTGTTTACAAAGATCCTGTGTCTGCTAATTACATGATTTTCAGAGACTCCTATCCCTGTAGTTTAACTGTGGCACAAACTTTTTAGAACTTCTGTCTGTTGAGAGAAAATTTATGAAAGCTAACTCAATCAAATGTATTTCAATTCTATTCAAAGTTTAAGGGCAGTAATTTTGTTTGTCAATCTGCTTCATGAAAGGAGAATTTTAAATATAGAAAAACATTTTAAAACAGTTTTCCATTAAAGGCTTTGGAGAGTATAACAAAAAGAGCAGGAAGGGAAAAAACCCAACAATGCAAACCCAGTAAAAATATGTGTCCTTTCATATTGCAGTGCAATTTGGTTTTACTGGTCATCAATCTTACTGATCACTTAGGAAAAAAAAATGCTTTGCAAAAACCATTGTCTATATGTACCGATGGTTTGACCTTCATTTAAAGATTTTGATTTGTAAAGGGGAGTTTAGAAGTGATATTTTTTCTTCAGAATCTGTACCAAATAAAGTCAGGTTTCTGCACCTTTCACATTGTTAATTTAACCATGGAAAAGCGCATTGTGATCAGTTGCATCCTCACTGGAGCTAAAATGCTTAGTAGAAATTTTTTGTCAATAGATTTTGCCTCTTTTTATCACTGTCAGAAGCTCAAAGTTTAATCTTGCATAATAAAGAATTCTTTCTAAAATGACTGCTTTACTATGTTACTGCTCCTCTGATCTTACTGCTCTTAGTGTTAGCAAAAGAAATGACCTGACTGCTACCTGGAATAGCTTAATAATTCAAATATTGTTTCATAGTGCCTGTGAAATGTTTACCAGAAGGATGCTTATTGAGAATCTTTATTTTTCCTTGGCAGTTTTCTAACTACTCTCTTATAAAAGTAAACCAAAATATGCATATAGTAAACATTCTGGCAAGCTAATACAGCCACAACTAGGCAATATAGAGTATAAATAAATCATTGCAGATCAGCCACACTGTATCTCAGCTGCCTCTGGATGCTGACAGGTAATATTCCCTCCTCTTCCCCACAGCAACTATTTACGTAAAGCAATTACTAATTTGAACTTCAATGTTTTTAAGATATGTGTCTCCATTAGGATGTGTATTACATTGCCAGACATGGTATATTGAGAGAAATTAACTCTTTTTTATGAAATAAGAATCGATCCTAACTTTGAATCAAATCCAGACAAAACATTCTTAAGGTTCAGAAAAATTTATTCTTGGCTATTTAATCTGCCTCAGTACTTTGAGGATGGAAAGCAAAAGAAAAAAGATTCATATAGGTAAAGTATCCAAAAGTATGTTTTTATTAATACTCCCTTAGTAAACCAATTTGGAAAGCTTAAGTAATGATGAAAAGACAGTATAAATTCTGATTCTAGAATGGAGGATCAATCCAATGGCTTTTGGATATCCTTCATCAATACCAGTGACAAAGATTAAAGTACTGAATTAATCTATGCCAGATTTAAAGGGAAATCAGATACTTGTTTGTTTTGTTCAAATAATACTTGGATGTATCTGGCAATTCTAAATATGTGGAAGTCACATAAATACTCTTAAAAAGTATTTAGAATTTTTTTAGAAATTCTCAGCCTTCATGAAATGACTAGCTTAACTCTTTCTATACCAATTTTAATTATTTATATCTATACCAACTCTTTCTATACCAATCTTTAGCTAGGGTAATTTATCTCCCTGTGCTATTATATATAAATAACATTTTATTCTGATCGCAAAGATGTGTCAGTCCCAATTTAAAAATATATATAATTACACAGTTGAAAGTAGTTAATACTAGTCTGAATATTTTTAACTAGTCTTTATCAGAGTTAATTTTATGGAATGAATAGAAGTTAATTTTCCTGTTATTTGGCATTGTTAAGCATTTAACATTAGCAAATTGTCTTCAGGTTGAATGACAACTTTCATCCATGATTTCAGGTACCAGGATGATGGATGTAAGACAATAATGTATATTCTCTAGCTGTTCTATTGAATAAAGGATATCAACAATAGATTCTTGAAATCTGGATTGAGTTTTGAAATATACATTAAAACCTCTCAGTTGATGGGCTTCAATTACTTGCAACTGATATATAATTTGAAAGACAAGATAGGAGTTGGCAACACTGACAACACCGTACACGAATCTCTCCACTTACAAGATCTTTTTTTCTTCTCACATCATGTAGAGAGTTATTTCAAGCTGAGTAATTGTTATAATTTTCTTCCTGAAAAACAAAGCTAACTAAAAGCCATAATTATTAAATTATAGTTTGAGGAAGATATTTTCATATTTTCCTTAAGTAATCAAATTATACTTTTTTTTTTTTTTTGTGGAGTCAGATGTTATTTTAAAGTAGTTGTGTTTCTATTACTTATAAAAATGACACTGTAGCTGTTGAACTATGTGCATATTCTTCACTGTTTCAATGACCTATCAAAAGCTGAATTTACAATGATCTGTGAGTAGAGAGAAACTGGAGATCAGAGGAGCATATATGATGTAGTATCGTAATGATAAGGTAGAAAAAAAAAGAACAACATCAAGCAGGCTTAAAAATGTCATTATTCTGTAGTGACAGCCATTTCCCTCTTTGGTATGGAAATGTAAGTTTTTGGTCAAATCCTGTTAACAGTGACTCGTCCTGAGGTTGATCAAAATTTCTAAAACTTCATCTTGCTCCTTTATGTTAATATTTATATTGTGCAACAGGGAGCAGAATATCTCCAGAAGACATAAGGAAACCAATGCAAATATCAGCTGCTGACTCTCTGCAGCTGCTTCAGCCTGACATTTCCTAATAAAAGTTGTCTAGGTCAAGGGAAATATAAAATGCAAATAGCATGACTGTCAGAAGAAAATAATACTTGTAAAATCAGCTTGGTTTTACTAATCTGTTTGTAATTGTTTTTCATAGCAGGAGTAATGAATTTTTAACCTGGAAATAACTTAAGTATAGTAATTCACAGCATCATTACAGGATATTTATAGACAGAATGCAGTTTTATGTGTACACCAACTTCCATACTTATGAATTTTAATTCTGTGCTGGATATAATTCATTCTTTCATTATCCAGCTGTGAGAATAGTGCAGAGCATATAGGGTAACTGTAATGCTTCTAGAGTGTTACTTACACAAAATGAAAAATTTGTGGTAAATAAGAAATTAGTGACATTCTGAAGGCTTGTAGAAGAAATAAAATGATCATTTTCTTCATACAACTGAAGAGCATCTGTGGAGTGAGGTGGTGGTGGGGGGTGGGGGAAGTATAAGTGTTCCACTTAAAATAGCAGCTGGTTTCACATCACTGACAAATTTGAAATGGTGATTCACTGGCTACAAAACTTTGGCATTCTAAACCTATTATTAACCTTCTGCAGAGGGCAACTGAGGAAAAGAAAAGAAACACAGGCAGAGACAATTCAAGTCCTAGCTGCAGCATGATCTTCAGAAGAAATCAGAAAGCTATACATCAGCTCAAGTCACTGCTCACCAGACCATAAAGGCATTGCCTCTTGCTCCTCTTAATTATGGTGCTGCAGCATTTATTCATGGACATAAACAGTGATTTGTATCTGTTTGGGAATATGACACCTCACTAGTTGATTATAGTGGTATAATTGCTATTTTTTACACAAGGAAAAGGTGACATGTCAGACTGAAAATCATCAATGCTGTCTCTTACCTATTCTTGATAAAATATTAGCAAAGCTCTTGTCATTCAGATTTTAAAATATATGTGAGGTCTGTTTCTGCCCAAGAGTCAATGAATTTAAAAGCAAACTGTGGTTTCCAGATAAGATTTTTATTTTATAAAATAATTCCATGCAATGAAATACAGACAGTAGCAATATACAATTGAGCCCTGAAGTACAGGGCTCTTATAGTCTTAATAAGAACTTGTCAGAAAACATGGGGCATCTTACAAAAATCATAATTATCCCTTTATTACTTCAGCTGCACCTCTGAGATCCTTCTGCTCCAGTCTTCTTGCTGGTCACTTCAGAGAAACAAAGCCTCTGATAAAATAAGAGAGCAACTATTGCCTTTCAAAAGTTTAATAAATTTTTATGGATTTTTAGGAGATACTGAGCTGATTGACAGGGTCATGTTAGTCATCTTGCTGAATGATTCAGGAGTCCAGGTATTTCACCCAGAGGAAAACTGCAGGGTTTTATGAAGTAGTGCTGAGCTATATCAAATTCCTTATCACCAATAAAAACTTCACATTAGTCAAACTCAAACTGATTTTTTTGTCCAGGAAACCTCATACCAAAATTTTTCTTGAAATGACCTCCAGGAATGAGAGTTAGCTTCAGACTAAAACATCTGCATTTATTTGTCTGCAATGCAGGTGTCTGCATACAGGTGTGGTAATGGTATGAGTTCCCTTGCAAGTCACTGAGGATCTTATCAGCAGAGGCAGGGATGGGCAGCCAGCCCCTTTTCACCATCGCAGCTGGGAGCAGAGCAGCCAGGGACACCAGACAGCACCAGCCCCACATATTGGGAATTATATTGGGAAGCATATCCCACATATTGGGGATCAGGCTGGGCAGAGGCTGGGCCCATCTCAGCAAGGCCCATAGCCCATGGCTGGGCAGGGCTGGCTGGGGGAAGCTGGAGACCAGCTCTGCTGAGACACCCTGGGGCAGGGGCTGATGGCACCGAGGGACTGGTGTGGGGTTCTGTGCTGTGGGCAGGATGAGGGGGAGATCTCTGGAAAGCTGGGCAGAGATATTTAGAATAATTTCAAACTTATGAACATTTAAACTACATTTTGGTTTTCACAGCTCAGCGCAAAGCAGTCACAAAGACAGATACAGAATTACTAACTCAATAATCACTCACACTGCCTTTACTAAAGGGAGAATGGTCATGTGAGCTACCTGCACAGATTCAAGGCACACTTCTTTTAGCAGAAAATAGTTATTAGGTGCTTTCACCAATTTATTTTCTGTTTTTCCAGCTCTCTTCACTTTCCCTGCTGACAGAAAGCACCAGCAAAAAATGGCAGAGCAGAGCTTTCTTATGATGAGGAATCCTGCCTATCATGGGGATGGTGGAGTTGATGCTCGTGGCAGGGACTGGGGCTGTCTCTGGGATCTGCAAGCTTCCACTGCCCTCAGTGACAAGCACTCCCAGTAGGACCAGCCATGCAGCAAGGGGTTTTGAAATGGAGAAGAGAGAGAGAACCTCCTCCCTAAAACAGGTCACCAAAACCCCAGCAACCCTCCAGAGTATTTAATATTATTATAATGATTGGTGGTATTATGGTAATCATCAGCTAAATAAATATTTCTAATAAATAAAGTATTTTCCTTTGATTTTTTTTCATTGCTTTCTTCACTTAAGAGGCAAGAATGACTCTTTATTCTGCTTCCATCTAGAACAAAGATAATTATTGATCCAGCCCTAACAATTGCCAAAAGAATAACTTGTTACAGAGTTGTGAACAATACCCAAGAAAACATTGAACATTTATTGGTACTGAGCACACATTTTATATTTGGCCTGGCAAAAGTTATTTTTCCCATACTTTGTGGTTCAAATTAAAGAAATAGAAATTGGAGACTGAGCCTCAATATATACTTATCAGCTTCACTTTGTAGTAAAACAGGAGATGGGATTAACTATTTTTCCTCTTTTCCTTAGGGAAGCTCATAAGCCTTTATTTTCTTCTCTCTTTTTTTTCCCTTTCCTTTTTTTTTTCCATCTTATGAAAGAGAGAGCAGCTTTCCCAGAATTTTAGCCATCAGAATCAATAAACTAACTATGTTACACTGAAGTGGGATGCTGAAATTATGAGTAGAGAAATAATTCCAATACAATATGATGTGATTTAATCCAGTTTTTACATTCTGCATGAGGAGATAACTATTCTCAAGACCAAAAACTGTTCCTCCCAGCATTCCCTCCCTCACCTCAGCCCTTGGAAGCCCTTCAGCCGTCTCATAAAATTATAGAATCATAAAATGATTTAGGTTAGAAGGGACATTTGCAGGTCAGTTAGTCCATCATCCCCTGCAATGAGCAGGGACATCTTCAACTAGATCACATTGTTCAAAGTTCCATCCAACCTGGCCTTAAATATTTCCAGGGATGGGACGTCCTTCAACTCCCAGTGGACAACCTGTTCTGGTGTTTCACCATCCTCATAACCGCTTTTCCTTTTACAACAGGTTCTGCTAAAATGTCTTATAATTAATTTCTTATAATCCCCCTCCAAGGCTGCAAAATTACCAGAAACCTTCAGAGAAGATGGTGATATGACACAGTGGTATAGGCACAGCCTGTCTCCCCAGAGCCTTCTTGTATCCAGCCAGACCATCTCCATCTCTCTCAGTCTCCCGGCATAGAGGAGGTATTCCAGATCTCTGTTTATCATCATGACCCTCCTCTGGATCCATTCTAGCATGTTCCATGTCTTTGTTGTGCTGAGAACTCTGGAGATGGACGCAATACTCCAGTTGAGGTCTCACAAGGGAAGAGTAGAGGGGTAAAATGATTTTCCTTGATCTGCTGGTAACACTGCTTTTGATGCAGCCTAGAATGCTGGTGACCTTCTGGGCTGTGAATGCACACTCTTGGCTCACCTATACCAGTACTCCAGGCCCTTCTTCACAGGGCTGTTCTTGATCTGTTCATCCTCCAGATTGTACTGATACTGGGCATTTCACTGACACAAATGCTGAACCTTGGACCTTGGACCTCCTGGGGTTCCCATGGGCCCACCTCTTGAGCTTGTTGAGATCCTTCTGCATGGCATCAAGTCCCTCAGGCGTGTCAGCTGCACCACTCAGCTTGGTAAACTTGCTGAAGATGCATTGGGTCCCACTATTCATGGCATTAATAAAGATATTAAACAGTACTTAGGCCCATATGGACCTGTGATGGACATCTCTTGTCACTGATGCCCATCTGGACTTTGACCATTACCAGTTATTGACCATTTATTACCAGTCATTGACCGTTACCTTCTGGATGTGACTGTCCAACCAATTCCTCCTTCACCAAATAGTTAATCTCTTAAATCTCTATCTCTTCAGTTTAGAAAAAAGTGTGTTGGGGGGAGCATGTCAAAAGACTTCTTTTTGTCTTTCCCAAGAGTCCCACAAAGGGACTAAGATTAGTAAGCTAAAATTTCATTACACAAGTTTCACAGAAATATCTTTTCAGGCAGCTGCTCATGATGTTTTACTCAAGAAGTTTATTGGTGGCAGCAGACTACCTTTGAGTGGAGTTCTTTTAACATTATTTCAACAGTCTTTTGAATATACTCTTAGAAGCTGTAAAAGTCAAAATGTCATGAGTCTGCCTAGACCACTGTTTTATATCACCATCTTCTCTGAAGATTTCTGGCAATTCTGCAGTAATTTTCAAGTCTTAGTTATGGAAATTTTGCCAGCACCTGTTGTCGAAAACAACAGAAAATGGCCTTATTTGAAAATACATTGATTTCTATTTTAAAGTGAGAAGGATATCTAAACTCGAAACCTTCAGAAATGCATTCAGAAAATTAAGAAACATATCTAATATTAGGTTCAGATTACTGGAATGTCACTTATAGCTATATAGACAGTTGTGTGACATAGAATGTATTACTTAGAATAGAAATAACAGGACATGAATAAGCATATATACAGCTATACAGTTTTTGTAAATCCAAAAAATGAAGTGTTTTTCAAAAACCCAAAGAATTTTAAAATTATAAAGTTTGAAACATAAAATGCTTAAAATAAATTAAAAATAATATAAAAACATGCCTATAAGGAACCTGAGGTACTTGAAATAGGCTCCAGCATATCAAGACTGTAAAATGTTAATTCCAAGCCAACCCCATCAGTGCTAGAAGTTCTTCAGTTCTTTCAAAGACTTATCTTCATTGCATTCCTCTGGATTCCTTTCACAACATCTACCCCTTTCTTAGATGTGCTCTCCTGAGCTGCATGGAGGGCTGGAGAGCAGGTGCTCATCAGTGTGACTTGCTGTCTCTGATGTCTTACATCTGGTCTTCCTCTTGGAAAATTTTAGAGTAAGTGTTATATTGTTAATCCAATTGAAATGTGAAAAAACTTGTAATAAGTCAGTCGTCTGCAGCCTTTCTCTCTCCAATCTCATCTCTCGCCTTTGAACTGAAAACTAATATGAAAAAGAGGTTATTTTTCACCTACATTGTGTCTTTGATATGGTTTGCAGGACAGATATACCAACGGTTTTCCCTTGAAAAAGTGAGGAATGTGGCAGCAGAAAAACAAGACTCTTATACAGGCATGACTGATTCATGTTAGATTACAATATATATTGAATTACTTTCAGCCTCCTATTATACTTTCAATGCATCATTAGCATTTTTCTGCCTTTTTTTTGTTCCCCTTTAGTTTTATTTTGTGTTACTAATTTTAGATTGTTTTGTAAATTGAGACAAAATATTCTGAAGGTAGTTGCTTTTCCTAAAGTGCTTCCTCTCACCCAGCTTGCTCTTAGTGCAATTATTTGTGTGTGCTCTCTACTCCAGCATTCAAGCTATTAGTGAAAGCCCAGAACAAATCTATAAAAGAATTTGATAGGTACAGACAGAAACTACTGAACACTACACTTTAATCGGCTTTATTGTCCAGCCTTTTCATTGTGGTAAGATAATCCCAGGTGCAGTGCATTTCCATAATAAAGATGTGAAATACCTTTTTCTTTCCATATTGACTCTACACTGTGTAAAATGAGATTCTTTTGACAGGATATGCTTCTGTGCTTCCTTATGGGATGTTTGCTATCACATTTCCTTCAGGGGCTAGTTGAATGATGTTCAATACTCTTGCACAATATCTTTTTGGGTTGACTATGCTCAGTCATACATTTTTTTCATTCTGAAGGGAAAAAAAGACTAAAATTATATTTAGTGTTCTCCAGTCCTCCAATTTTTACTGACACCTTTGTCTCTCTCCCTTCAAATTCTCTTAGGTAACTAATTGCAAATGATTCACAAATCACTTTTGCTACTTTCTTTAAAACTGTTGATTGAAATCCATCCCATTTACGGTCTTGATTACCTCCCATATTTCTAAGTATTCTGTGATCTGTTTGCTCACCTGAACTGCTCTATTATAAAGTTTGTGTTACATGCATGGTTCCCATTAATCTTTTTGTCTAAAGGTTCATACCAAAAAGGCAGTAAATCTTTTGACATTATTAGTATTATTCATTATTTATTCACTCTTCCTCTTAAAATAATTGATCTATCTTTCCCTCAGCTTACAACTAATGATGTATAATGTGCTTTCATTTCATGTTGCTTTCTTTGTGTGTCAAGCCGTATCTTCTCTACACTTCCTGCCTACAGTTTTTTAGTTTATTTAGAATCCCTTTCATTGATGTGTTCAGCTTTCTGCATTTTATGCAGTTCTGTGTTATAAACTGGTAGCTCTTTCACAGTACTGTCTGTTTCGAAAACAAAACAATACATAAGATAATATCCAAGACCTCAGAATGCTGCTATGGGGTCTTCTGCTTTGATTATTATCTCCTCCCCATGTCACATTGCCACTGCCTGTGAAACTGCCTATTTAATGGCCACAAGTCCTGTTGTCTTTCTTCTTTTTGTATTCCCTTGATTCACCTCATTATTTCTCTGCTTTGTAGTAATGAGTTACTGTGGACTCCCACCTCTCTCTCTTGGACTTTTGCTCCTTTTTCTGGAGTTTCAAGAAATTCTATTACAGAAAGATCTGTAACTGTGTTTGTGTCTCATAAAGGAGAAAGAAAATGAAGAGATATCGATGCATTCATTAATGCATATAGCTAACCCACCAGACTGGTGTAAGTTACACAGTAAATCTATTTTTCTGTGTTAATGAGTTTTGATTTGGCTCACTAATTGATCATGTTTTTTGTAATTTTTTTTTTAATATTGCTTTTGGACTACTTATGAGTTGTTTACTCAGAGTCTATCTTGTAATCTGCTTGTCTCTTGTAATCTTTCAGTTACATGGTTACTTGATTCTCAAATGCTTTTCAGGGCAGCCCTTGGAAGTTTCTCATGCATACACATATTCATATTAGTTGTGGACCCATCACTTTCAGTCATGGCATTTTTTAACATGAAAAAAGTAGTATTGAAAAACAGCAATTTTTCTTTGAATAATGAAAAGGTTAATGGTAAAGTTAATTGCTAAATAAAATCTTAGTGTTTATGATTCAAAACAAATAATTTTTATGCTTTTCTATCTTCCTGAAGGCAATACAATACTCATGCTTCCCTAACATGTATGAGGATTGTATAAGTGACCACTGCCAAAGCTTTGGAGTTATTATACTTGATTACTTATTAAACTACCCCTACAATCTTCATTACTCTCACTACATAGACTTATTGTGGTCCCACATTACAGCACTTCCCCCTTTTAGAATCCAGTCCCTGAAATGCTGTGAAAAATCATCTTATATGTCCCTCATTACCTTAATTTTTTAATCCCTTTAGTAGCTTCTTCTACAATTCCAGTAGGATTCAATTTTCTCATATTCTGCTCTTTGACTTTTTCCTGGTTTCAAACATTCTCTGTTGCCTTAATCCAGCACCATTTAGATGTTCTCTTTGTTTTTTTCCTCTTTATATTTTCTTGGAGCTCACTTCCATCTTTATTAAACCTGCTTCCACAATTCCTTTTGAAATAGTTCTTCCACCAGTTATAATATATTTGTCAAAAAAAAAGGGAAATTAAAAGATTCCATAATCCTCTTTCTTGTCAAATATGCCTTCCAAATAAATGAAATACCACATCAACAGGATTAAAAAAATGCTTTATTTATCACATGAGTTTTTAAGATCTCAAATTAATGCTAATAAATAGGAGGTTTCTTAAATTCTCAATAGAACAAAAATTCTGTTTTGCAGTTCAAAGTTTCAAGAGGGTTTTAATTTAAATTCAGTTCCCCCCTTTTTTCCTACCAAATGAACCAGATATTTTCCCTTACAGCACGTGTATCTCCACCTTGCTGGTGCCAGAAGTCCACTGAGGAAAAGATTTTACTGGAGGAGGCAGTGGTGGGCTCCTATGCTGCATGGGATGAGTAAATGGTTGGCTTAAAACTGTAACAAAGTTCTGTGATGTTGGGCCAACTGCCCAACAGCATAGCCATGGAGAGGAATTTGGAAACAAGTCATGTTATTAGCTCTTTTCCTGCCAGAATTTAGGATTTATTAATTTTACAAACAAAAAGCAGTACAGCTCCCTGTAAATTGGGAACCCATGTTTCATGGCATTTCCTAGAGGCAAATGGTTAACAATTCTGGGGAATAATTTTTTGCACTTTTTTTTTATATGACAGCAGTAAATGGCTCTTAGAGGTGACCTTAAGATGAGGAGAAAGAATTATAATGAGAACTAAATAGTTGTTGTTATTTACTACTACCTAGCTTTGTTTTGAGATATGTGAGGACGTTTTATTTGCTAACAATAAAATATTCCCCCCCTTGCAGAAACTTTCAGTTATATAACTTGTAGTATGATCCAGGTTGCAGGAAAGTAAATGACAATTCTCCCATAGAGGGTAATAATAGCAGGATACACCCAGTAATTCATACAATAGTTTGGGAACAGACCCAGAGGGGAAAAGAAATGGAGAAAAGCATTTGTTTAAAAAGTTTTGTTTGTTTACATCTGACTCCAATGCTCTTTTAAAAGCAATACAGGGGCTGGGAAAGGTAATGAAACCCATGGAAAAGTTTCTGGATAGGCCACACATTCTCAAGGGCAGAGACAATGCAAGGTTATCATTAATATTCTTTATATGTGAGTTTAGTAATTAACAGTTATTTGTGAGACCTGGGAGACAAGAATTGACAAAAGAGGAAAGTAAAAATGCAACTGAAATGCTCTTGTGATATTTTAGGCTGATGTACATAGATACAGTACAAGGCTATATAGATTCTATATGGCTGATCATCACAAAGATAAAATAACTGGTAATTATTAACTAGACTGGAACCTCATACTTGATTTTAGATTACTTTTTCAGATCCCACATCAGAATTTATATTTGGGGGATTTGAAGTGCTGATAATAGGAAGAAGAAGAAGAAGAATACTTGTTCTGCCCATTTACAGCAAAGTTCCACAATTGCTAAAATCTAGAAACAGACTTTTCAGTTGTTCTCTCTACCCTTCATCACATTTGAAAAGATTTGTGTCCATGAGCCAGTAATTTTGCCAGCCAAAACTTGGCAAACTTGAGAATAATTCTTCTTGGCATTTCCTTCTTTGTCTAGTAATGGATTAAAAGCACTAAAAAATGTTAAGCCATGTGCATTTAAATTTAGGTGCTTTTCTAACACCAACATACATTGCAATTGTAGGAACATTCCTATCAATTATAGCAGAGATGAATGTGGCTGAAAACAATTAGGGAGACATTTAGACAATGCTGAAGTTGCTTATTCTGCTCTAATCTGACCAAATATAATTAATTGAGATACCATTCTGTAGAATCACAAAAATAGCAGTAGTTTGATATTGTTAAAGATCTCAAGGTTCTTCTTGCATTTCAGTAAAGAGTCAGATATTCTCCATTCAAATTCATGGGGAAGTCTGCATGATCATGCCCAAGAAAGTAATAGATGTTTCCTTTGCTAAAATCCTGTATAACAATAATCACAGAATTGGAAAATAATCTTAATATACTTCCCTCAAGGTTTAGGTTAATCCTGATAGGTGTTTGTTCCTGGAAATACTTAGAAATGAACTAGCAACCAATGTCACTATGGTTACACAGGAAGTCTGAATGCTTCTCTAGTATGTTTTGCTCAAGAGTCAAAAGAAATGGCTTTTTGTTTATTCATAACAGCTTCTCCAATTCAGCTCTTTGGTAATTGAATTGGATATTCAGCCTCAGAGAGAATATCCAAAAGGATCGTCTGTTCCCATTATACAAATAAAAAGCACCCAAGTTCTCTATTTGAAAACTCAATTGGAATTTTTTTTTTAAATTTAATTTGCTACTGAAATGTTTCCTTGTTGCAAGCTCTATGTATCTGTGCTAAGAGCATTTAGTATAAGAGGATATGTTTAAATTTCTAGAAATATAAATTTACCATTTATTTAACATGGTGTTTAGAGAACCTTTAGAAGCATTTCAGACTTCAAAACTGTCCACTGTGGAAATATTTGCAGAGTTTTATTGAGTGCAAAACATATAATTTGGTCTTTCTCCTCAAATTTGCTTGGCTGTATACCAGAAGATTCTTGGATAGGTTGTGGTTCAACTACCTGCAGAGACCATTCTAAGGAACATAACCAAAGCAGGAAGAAGTATTGCTTTCAGCCTTTATTCAGCATTTGAATTAGCAGTTGTTTATGTTATTTTAAAAAGCAGTAGTATTATCAGTGCCGGGAAGGCTGATGTTTTGGAGTTCTCCCTCATGTATTGTGTGAGCCCACAGCAAATTGTTTCTGTCTTAGAGCCTTCCCCCTACACACAGATAGAGCCTTGCTATATTGATAGGTGAGCAAAAAAGTGTTAATCATTTGCCTCCAACATCTGCTTTCTGACTTTTACCTTGAAACTCAGGTGTATTTACAATCATTAATAAGATGTCTGGAGAAAGGACAGGTGCTTTAATTACATGGGAAATGCCAAAGCTGAAACTCTCAGTTTCCTGTATTGTTTCATACATATAAGTATTTTTTGAAAAATGTCTCAGTTTTGCTGCAGATACTGCAAGAGAGATATTTGTGAGAACTTTTTATCATAATGCATCAGGAAATTTCTGGTAGATTTTGTCTTCATTGAGATATATCAATGAAGCTAAAAGCAGAGCCTTTGCTCTATCAGAGAACAGAGTGGATCTTCCTACTTGATCATCTGCTTTCAAACGCCCAGGTACTGGGATATCACCAAACTACTGAAATCAGCCTAGGTTTTCTCTCCAAAACGGCCATAGCTTTAAAGCAATGGAATTGTAAAAAATACTTGGATATATTTTGAAGGATGTACAAGTTTTGAATCGTTTTAGGATATAATTTCAATAATTTTACAAAAATAGGAAGTTGGTAACACTAATGTTTCGTCTTTTTTTTTATGAAAAGGAAAATAGGAAAGCTAGGATTTTCATATAATCAAGGAATTATCTTTAAAGCTCAGCTGTCAATTGAGTTTCACTGTAAAATCAGAAACATTACCAAGTACTGTTTGATTTTCTTTCCTGCTTCATATTGCTTATTTTCCTATTTACTACAGAAGTCTTTGATGGGCTTATTAATTTGCAGGGTGAAAAAAATTTCTCTAGCTATGGAGACAGTTAAACCAAATATATAGTTGAAGTTTTAAAATCATATGAATCATAATTATGACATGAAAGCAGGGTAATAGAATCTAAACACAATTTTTGGTGATTTGGATAACTTTAGCTACATTTTCATGGTGAATACTCACTGTAAAGACAATTTAAAATAATTTTTGAAGTTTAATTTTTAGTTCTCATAGCTAATATGGTAGTGAGTTCTGAGGATCATATTTGAAATATTTTATAGGAGTCAGTGTTTGGGCAAAACCTGCAAAATTCAATTCAGAGTTCAAAGTTACACTGGTATGCTTGGATTGAAGATATGGGTTTACTCTATTGATTTAATGTGCTAAATTCAGAAATTAGGTTCTGGATCGTAATTTTATTTTCAAACACAATACATTGGAGAATTTAAATATGGAGATTTAGCCTAATGTCCTAAACTAACTTAAAGCATAGCTGAAAATATAGTCAAAGAACATAGCTAGTTCTAATAAAATAAAATTTCTCAAAAATAATTATTTTTCCTTATGCTGGCATGACGCCGAGTGCAGAGCTCCACTTTTTTCATGCTTCCAGTCATTATTGCTGACAATTTTATTACAGAAGTGTTACATTCCGCTCAGGCCATGTTTTCCCCCATGCCCCGGGACCCTGTGACTCTGATCAAGATAAGCCTGGACCCCTCCTTCATGCCCCAACGGGGTTGGTGGAGAGCCAGAGAAGCCCTCCCTGCCCAGAGCCTCGATAAACCCCCAACATTTCCTGTTCGCTCTCTTTCCCCGCTCTTCCCTCGGACCATGGAATAAAGAGCTGGACAACTACATCGGGGTGAGAGCCTCTTTTGAACCTTTGCCCATCTCCTGATGTTTCCCCCCCTCAAGGCCTCGTATCTCTGGGCTAGCCTGATAATTTAGGGGCTGAGAGAGGGGGAGGCCTCACAGAAGCATGCTGGTGATGCTCTTGAAATGCATCTTTTTTGTTTTGCCCTATATTCAGAGCAAATGTCTCACTTTCAAGATCACATCCAACAAAGTAGTGACTGGCTCTTCCAAAAAGCATTGTTTGGTTCAAGGCTAAAAGCCTTTTTTATTCAACAAATACTTTCTTATTAACTCAAACAGGGAATAGAAGCCAGTTTCATAAAGGTTGTTTGGTATCTATTTCTCGCAATAATCTAATGTTACTTACCTTTTAAAACTGTTATGTGCATGACAATAAATCAAGCAAAATGATAGTGCCACATAAAAAAAAAGTAATTTAGGTGACTGTGATTTATTCATTCTGGCCATGACCCAAACACATATCACAATCTTAAAAATGAAACAAGTTTAGAAAAAACGCTCCATAGAAGAATGACAGGTGTGCAGAAAGGTGAAAAAATTCTTAGAAATTTTATGCACTTTGCTCAAACAAGAATACTTAAAATCTTCTATTGTGCAGATGTGTCTCCTTCCTGCCTAATATAGAATGTTGTTTTGAAATATGCTTTAGGATATTATAATTTTACACACAGAAACTGTGTGACTTCAGCATACTTCCCTGCTCGATTTGCTCATTTGTAATGTCATCCTTCCCAATCATGCTTGTCTCTTTTGATATACTGCCTCTCATGAAAACTGTGAGCCTTATAAATGTCTCTATAATGACTAGCTCACTCAAGCCCTGGTTGTTGAAGGCAGCTACCATAATGCAAATAATAAATAATAATAGTGTCTCTATATAGCTACAGCAAAGACAGTGAAGCAATACATGTTCCTTGTTATACAGGGATCCTAATGAAATATTGGGTCCGGGTCAGATCTTTTCCCTGTATCAAAGCAGGAGCTGGAGCTCAACTTCTGCAATCAGATCCATATTTGAATTTTTACAGAGTTTAGTGGCTCTGTGAACTTACTGATCCACTCTTCCACATTTATTGAGTGAAATACTTTTATCCTTTGCAGTGTCCATATACCTCAGTGGTGTTACATACATGCTATCTACTGTCTTTCCTAAAAAATTAATTATTAAGCAACAGTGGAGGGCATCTTCTAAGAAATGTATTCTGAAATTTTAACAGTATATGCTCAGCTCCTATTCTTATTTCAATTTTATTTAAATACCATAACCTGAAATTCATATGCCAGAAAAGATAGTGAAGATGACTGAACAAAATTTCAAGCAATGCCTGTCAACATTACTTAGAGGTTTGACCCTGCAGGTTCTGAACTCTTAACACAGTCTTTAGAAGAATTGTAATGACATTCAAGATACAGTGATTGAAAGATTGTGGTTTCAACTGTTTTGAATATGTGCTTCATTAGGCTAAAAGTCCAAGTTGTTAGCATTGAGATGCCTCAACTATAGTAATCTTCCATGTACTTGCATGCAGTAGTGCAGTGCCTTGGTAAAACTTCATTTTGTAGCCACATCTTGACAGATAACCTTAGCATGTACATTTCTGTAGAATGTTATGGTATTTAATAGAAACTCCCCTTGTTTTCAAGCTACCCTCGAAACAGAAAGAAGTAATTAAATTTAATAGAAACTGCAGCCTCTAAACAAAAATACATGATATGTGTGTGCCCATGTACTGCATAGTTAAATGAAACACTAATGTAACACTAGAATTAGAAAAGCAGTTCTTTAATTTCAAGGGTTGGATTGCCAGCAGTGAACTAGAAAAAGAAATGTTTTTGATACAAGACTTTTTGTATGCACTGGTTCCCTACATCAGACACACTAATTTACATTTTGGAATAATTTTCTGTTCTGATTACTTGCTCTTGCTGAGCAGTGGAGAAAAAACAAGTCAGATTAAAAAGTACAATAATAGAGCTATCTTGCCAAACTCATTGCACTCAGACAACTGCAAGGCTTCCTCCCCTTGCAGTAATTTGACTGAGAATATAACTACTGTGTTTAGATTTATGCACTGGGAACGGAGCACAGAATTATTCCAACAACTTGCCAAAATTTTGAAAGCACAAGCTTTTCAAGTCTAAAGCAGTATTACTGTTGCTTAAATGCCATTTGTAGGCAATAAGAAAACTCCTGCTTAATGTATTTGGTTTCAGTACTTTCACTCTGCAGCAAGTGTGTTAACATATAAAACAACAGTAACTGGCCCTCTGGGAAATTCCAATACAGCAGAGCTGCTATTTCTGTAAAGCTATTTTTATATATGGAACACTACTGGGCTGTGTAATATTTTGCTATTAGGTGAATACATTGAAAAATTTTAATTGGCATGTGATTTCAGCTGTCTTCTCAGGGGGATAGTGGTAACTTTATGTACTGATTCAGTTCACTGTACCTGTAGAACTGCTGTTATAGGAAAACCAGTAGCTTGGCTCCATTGGAGGAAGACTAATGACTAATATTCCAACACAAAAAACCTGAGAGAAACTCCTGAGTAACCTTTAAATGGTGTATCTGCCATTACCTTATATATTTTCACAAAGACTTTTCCACCACGTTGTGTGCTGTGAATGGCTAGAACTGCCTTGATACAAAAACTGGGCCATCATGAAACTAACTTGTTCTTGCATGCCACTGATGTGGTAAACCTATGTGGTAGCTGTGCTGAGGGATTCCTTTTGCTTTGCTGAAATGTTTCTGCCCTTTGGACACAAGAAGAGGATTTACTCTTTCCCTCCTAGTGCAGCGACTGAGCTAGACATGTGTGAAAGGGATGCAGTTAATTTATTACTTCTGTCCTTAAAGTGCTTGGGAAAGATGTTTGGGGTTAAGCCTACATCTGATCAAAAATTAACTGAAAGCCTTTAAATAAGTCAAGCTTGGGCTGACTTGCAAGACTGGCACTTGTTTGCTGGTCAAGACTCTTTTTCATGTTGAACACAAAGATGCTGTTCTTTGCTCTTCAACTCAAATGAATAGGCTCTAGGATTCAGGTGGATGATGATTCTGACAGTTTTCAGGACAAAAATGTCCTACATAGATGAAACACTCCTTTAGATCAGGTACCTTTTCTCTGCAGTCATTACATTAGGTGAACTGTTAGGATTCAGTGAACTGCTGAAGCTATTTTTTCATATAGCATGCCAGGCAGCCGTGCTATTTGTCTCTATTAGGATTTTCCACACCCTAAGACGGGTGGCCATTTACTCACTGTAGTGCTAATTATACTCTGTTGTGATACTTAGTCCCTCCTTGCCACTGTTTTCTTTTTTCTTCATACAAAATGCAAATTTCTCTCAAGTGAAAAATTTCTATAGAGATCTGTGTTTTTTTTCTTTTCCTGAGAAAAGAAAAATAGGCAAATAAAATATATGCTCTTCCCAAATTCAGACACCTCTTAGGTGATCCTTGCTGCTTTTGCAGGTCTTTAAACTCCCTCCCTTTAAACTCTATCTACTTGTGCTGTGCCTCTTGTTATGGTATTGCCTTCCTAATGCCTTATATTTCATTGCTTCCCTGTGCTTATTCTGCCTGCTTGTCACCTTTTCTCAGGTGTTAGATTTTTCTTATAAATTTTTCAGTGCTTTCTGTAAGTGTTCACACTGGGCTATGCACAGTAAGATCCCACATACTTCCAGAACAGGTGGAATAGACACTTGATATATTCTAATGCAATAATTTTAATCCAGTGATGGAGGTTAATCTGAGCATGTTAATTCTTAGGTGACCCAGAGGAAGTCAAGATGGACACAACTGGCAGAAACTTTGGGCAGGACGTCTCAGCTGGACAGAGGGAGTGGATTCCAAAGCATTGTTTTAATTGATACTAATAACAGCCGTGGTCAGTGGTGGAAACATGGATTTCTCTCTGTAACTCATTCCCACCATCCACTCATTATCATGACAGCTGAGCAAGCTGGGAATCTTAGAGGCAGTGGTTGAATCAAACTATGAGCCTTTGTCCTTGGCCAGAGAGTTAGAGGTGACATGAAAACAGAGATGGCACAGGAGCTGAAGAGCTGCTGGTAGGAATCTGAGCTCATTTCCTTCGTGTCCATGCCAAGCCTCTTATGCTGCTGTATAGCTTAAAATGAAAAAAAGAAAGGAAACCCTGTCCTGCTGCCTTATAACTGTAAAGCATCCATAAATCAGATAAGTTCCTGTAGTGCCCTGAATTGTGATCTGCTCCCTTTGGATATAACTGGTAAACAGGGCCACCACAGTGCCCCTCAGCACTGCCTGCCTCTCCTTTTGTGTGTGCGGGGCAGGCACAAAGGGGATCATTTGGAAACTTGGAGAATAGGACTGACTGCCTCTGAGAGGCCCCCTGAATCTGAGAATATTTTTTGTGTTGCTTGGGGGAATCACTGCATGAAAGATGTGGCTATAACTATACCCGATAAAGAGCAGGCTCCATTTCCTCTGTTAGCTGGCTAAAGAGTTGAGTGTCAAATACAGACTTTTTAGATTGCCTTGGGAAGACAATGGCCCATCATGGTGGAGTCCCTTCTGGAGTTGCCCCAGGTTATTCATCCTGCATGTCTGAAGCACCTTTCTGTTTATTTTTCTGCAATGGAAATTATCAACCTGGGAAGAGGACATCACATGTCCTTCCAGTGACTAAAGAGCAGCATAACTGACTAGCTGAGCAAGGCAATTAACTTTAATATGCTTTTAAGTTTATCTAGTTTTGATTTTTCCTCTTCTCTTTTTTCTTTTTATTCTTTTTTTTCCCTTTTCTCTCCCCACCTTACACCACCCTCCACCCCCCTTTTCCCCTTCCAAATTGGCCTTTTCAACAGAGAGAAATAAGCCCAGGAGTACTACAGTTCCTGCTATTGAAACCTATCCCTTATCTACCTCTCCTCTGGGAACACGTGAAAAAGGTCAGACCTCCCAGCTTCTGTAACACTGGACAGAAACTTCAGGGATTAATTAAAATGAAAGAGGGAAAATCTGCCTGTCCCCAAGTTTTTTTATCATTATCACCTTTCTTTGAGAAAAGTAGAGACCTTTGAGAAAAAAATCCTGCCTATTCATGGACTGTGTGTTTTGAGAGGGAAGGGAAAAACCGCAAGATTGCTACTGGGAGCAGACTTGACAGATTATGCTTTCTACAAATGTGGAGTTTCCACAGTCTTTCTTCCATCTCATTTGTCCTAAAATTTAGTAGGAATATTAAACATTAGGCTATGAAATTTTGCAGATGAAACTGGTATGGTCTCATAACAAAGTGTTACTAAAAATATCTACTAGTTTTATGCATAAAGAATTCAACTGAGAATGCTTTGGGCATGTATTAATGCTATGGTAACAGTGGAGAAACAGTACATTTGATCAGTGTCTCAGTGTTTGCAAGGTATCATATTAAAATGAAAGTTTTTGTATTTAGGAAAATACTTTTTTTCCATGGCACATTACTTTTTTGCCCTCTAGAGCTTTTTCTTTTTCTTTTTTTTTTTTTTTTTGTGCAATAGAAGTATGTATGTCAAATAGTTTTCATGTAGTGAGGTATATTTTAACATATGTTACCCAAACATACCCAAACATATGCATTTTTTTATTGAATTTGAAACTATAAGCATATAATTTTAAAGAAGTATATTGAGAAAAGTACCTTAAAGTTAACTAATTTAACTAACTAATTTAAATTTTAAATAATAAGAGACTAGTTTTAAGTAGATCCTCTATAAGGGCATACATTTTGCTTTGACACTCCACAGAATGCAAACTCTTCCTTTCTTGACAAGGTATTACAACTAGACTTTTCACGAATGTCAGAAATAATTTGAATTTCAGCTCATGTTCTTTTTATTTCTGCATGGATTAATATTCCTGGATTTAGATTCTGGTCAATAGAGTTAATGCCTCCAATAATAAAGCTGCATCCAGCTTTTGTCAATCAGAGGTAAAATCTTTTTTCTCTGCTTGAATTGAAGTCTCTTTGCTATCTCTTATTAACTTATATTAGTCTCATTATTAAGTCTTTAATATTGCCTAAATATTTAAAGTTTTAAGAAAAAAAATGCCTTACAACCTGAATAAAGTTTTGGATCTGAGTTCTACAGATGAGAACTATGCTAAACTCAGACTTACTGTCAAGTGTCTCTCTAGAGAAAGAGGTAAAAGAATAAGCCACAAGCAGTAGAAAAAAACCAGTAGGATCCTTTTCCTTCTGGCTTCTCTAATGTAGAGAAATTGTGCAGCAAATTCTTCTGGCATATGGAGCTCACAAAAATTAATTCTTAGGAGGATGTGGGTCAAAGTACTGACTAAAATTGTATGCATCTTAAACATCTTAGATACCACAAAGCCATATCCATTTATGTCTGAAGTGAGTGAGTGCTTTGAGTGGCTTGGTACAAATGCTTTGTGTTGTACACATTCAAATTAGGTGAATTTTTTTTATTTGTTTGAATTTTTAAATTTACAAGTAAAAACTGTGTCTAAGCCACTGCAAGATTACCCACTAAGAAGTTTCCATCAGATGATATAAGTTAGTTGCCTAACTAGCTTCAATTAAAGTGATATAACTGTTGTTTATAAGAATAAACTTCATTTTTTTGCTAAAAAATTGCACTGGATGTGAGCAGTTGCATTGATTTCTTGGGGAAAAAATTACAGTATCAGCTCCTTGATGCATTTTTAAATGTCATTTCTGGTGTTTTTTGTCAGGTTTGATGGAAAGTTTCACAGAACTAGCCTGAAATTATACTTTTTTTCTCAGAATTTCTCAGATTCACACTTAACAATTTATTAGAATGTTCCCAGCACACACTAAATTTAGGTTTGAGAATACAGAAAAAAAAAACCTCAATATTTATTTAGTTCTAAAGACTGTATAATATTGGGGGAGTGGAACTAAGTAAATATGAATTGAAGTTGCAATACATTTTATATAACTTTTCTAAAATGTAAATGTCTAGGCCCATTTACACTGCAGTGGGCACAAGGAGACAAAAACAATTACCTAATATTTGTGTCACAGCACAAATTTTGACTCAGCGCTCTTGAGCCTGCTCAGGACCTGGAAGGTCTCTTACCACAAAACTTAGTCCTTGCCAATAAAAAGAAGAGAATTTTAATTCTTTTTTTTTTTTTTTTTTTTTTAATTCTCCACACCCAGAGTGGCCTAGGTTGAAAGGAGCCCTAAAGATCATCTAGCCCCAGTTCCTCTTCCAGTAGATCAGGCTTCTCAGACTCCCATCCAGACTGGCCTTGGACACCACCAGGGATGGGGCATCCACAGCTTCTTTAGACAGCACATTCATTCCAGTGTCTCACCACCCTCCCAATAAAGAACCTCTTCCTAATATCTAATTTAAACTTACTCTCTTTCAGTTTGTAGCTATCTCCTCTTTTTTAGTGTAAAAAGTCTCCCTCATCTTTGTACCCTACAAGTAGATGTACCCTACAAGTAGCGTACATCTACTTGTAGGCTCCCTTCCAAGTACTGGAAGGCCACAATTAGGTCATCTTGAAGTCTTCTATTTTCCAAGTGAACAATCTGAAGAAGACAAGACCAAAACCAAAATCCAAATCCAAAACAAACAAACAAAACCCCACAAAACCAATTTGAAAACTTTGTAAAGTCTGTTTGGATACCAAGTACGTTGTTTGTGGGGTTTTTGTTTGTTTGTTTGTTTGTTTTTCTTTTCTGCCTGCATGTTGCTGTAGAGAGCCCTAATACAAGATTAAGAAGAGAGTATGGTCACCTTCTAGGATGGTTCAGGGAGACAGCACTGGCCATAACAGGTGCTCTGGGAGAAGAGAAGCTGTGTTGAGCATCTGCTGGCCTTAAATAGATAACATCGCAGGGAGGAACAAGCTGATTCAAAGCCTTGTGTCTGGCTAAGAAGCTTAAAACTGGGAAATATTATAAGTGACATCTGGTATGTTGTTTTTTATTTTATAAGTAGATAGTAGTTTTGCTCCAAGAAAAAAGAATCTGATCAATTGTCCCAGTGTTCTTTTATGGACAGAAACAATCTACCAGTTATCATTACAACCTGATTTATTAACCTCACCCCCCAAGAATTCAGCCCATCTCTAACAGATTAGAGATGGGATCTTCTCATGCTCAAACTCTTTTAGTCAGATCTTGTGAGGTTGTATTTTTCAAGGAGTAGCCAAGTTCTGTGTGTAATGTGTCTTTCAAACAATGCCTCTGAGACTGAGTTTCTAAGATATCCTTTTTTAGAAAAAGTGAGTAGAATCTGCCTCCAAGCACTCATGCTCTCTGTGGACTTCACCTGGATCTCTCAAGAGATGTGCATTTGCATTTCCAGGCTAGAGTGAAAGTAAGGCAAATCTCTGGCTTTACACAAATTTATAGTTATACTGCTTGTCTCTGTGAGCACCTTTGCTATGTCATGCTTCAAATTTTGTGAGAAATAAGTTATATTAGTGCATTCTTGGATTTACTGCTCCTGAATTTCCTCATAATGTTTATTTAGAGATATCAGTCTATGTGAAAGCTGTGTTCTGTTTCCTTACAGAAATACATATTTGAAATGAGAAATTTCCAGAATCTTTTAGACCAAAGCAATGATAATAGTAAACAGATGAGAAGACAGTGTCCTCAGTGTCTATTTTTAGTTTTCATTTTTTATGTCCGTAAAAGGTTTTCTTTGGTTGTAGATGAATGTAGATGAAGACAAAAAGAGGGAATAACTGTGGTTTAAAGTTGGAGCAGATTATGTGACACAAGCTTTTAAAGAAGCAGAAGCTGCAAAATGAAAAGCAGGTATTTGGAGGGATGGTGCATGCACCTCTGATTCACAAAGGGTTTAATTTGTCATATTTCAGGTGGGGCTAAACTGCTTTCAGGGAATTGTTTGAGGGCTTTGCATTTTAGAAATATTGGCAATACAACACAGGGTTTTTTTATTCCTGTGTCCATGACCTGAAGAAGTTCAGGTACACCAAATATATAGATTGCTGATGCTACATAACAAATAGACATATAAAAAAGACCTTTAACATCTGTGGAATTTATGTGTTTGCTAGGTTATTTTTTCAAGTGACAAATCATTCTGTCAATATTTTAAAAACTCCCAATAAAAGAGTGTATTGATCCACATCAACCTATAAAAAATTTTTGAGATTTTGAAGATCTTTTTTATTATTACCACATGCAAATAAACCTTTTTAAAAAAATGAATTGAAAATATATTCTATATCCATCTAATTTTCAAAATCAGTATTATTTTTTGCAGAATTTTGATAGTTTATCAAAAAATGAGAAACATTAGAATGACTAGA
This sequence comes from Chloebia gouldiae, assembly GCA_003676055.1. Lineage (NCBI taxonomy): Eukaryota > Metazoa > Chordata > Aves > Passeriformes > Passeridae > Chloebia > Chloebia gouldiae. Next base: position 18,935,099 of record QUSF01000002.1, on the reverse strand, counting down.
AATAACTTCTAAAGAGTCTAATTATTTCACAAAATCTGTACCGTATCTGTTCATTTAAACTTGATGTTGTTAATCTACATTTAGGAAAAATGTAGTGAAAGATCAAATAATGGGGTCATTTAAAAACTAATTTTAATTTTCATTATTGTTTCTTTACTATCTATTTTTGCAAATTTTCTGGCAGAAAAATTAGTTATTAGAAAGTGTTACCAGCTGAGTGAGTAGTAAAGGAGAGACAAACAACCTGGCAATGGAAAAAGAACAGTTTTATTGATTTTCACTCCAGGGCCTATGAATATTTGGGATTTTGAATTACATTGAAATTCTGCACAAAAGCATATTAAAAATGTGTTCCTGTGGTCAGAAAGATCAGCTTTGTTGTACAAAGACTTGCGCCTCTCTCAGACAGGCCTGGGGATCTGCAAACTGGAAAAGATTGAGGAATACCCTTAGCTCTACAAAGGAAATCATCCATTATTGTGCTGTCTGAAATTGTTTTAACCTTACCCTGCAAACAGACTTGAAACTTTTATAAAAGTAACTAACATCACAGCAGATTTTAGCTTTGAAGGAGATTCTAGTTTGTTAAGGAAAATAAGAGCTCACAGTGGTGGGAAAGGGAATAATTTTTGCTGTTTATCTCAGGTAGAAGAGGCCTAAAGGTGCACAATTGAGTAGGTGGGGACTTGGCATATGCTCATTTGTCATTTCATGTGGGCTAGCTTTAGTCTCTAAAATATTTATTACTTAATCAAAAAAAAGTAATAATAGTAATGCTGTAACATTTCTCTGGCTGTGTTCCCTCTGCAGGGTAATTACTTGTGATGAGTGCCTGGGGGTATGCTGGTCCCAGGTTGAATCTTTGGCTGGAGAGAAAATGATGAAGATGGTTTTTACCTGAACTCCAGACCCAGAGCTATTGTGGAAATATTTAATTGACAGAAATACTGTAATAAGATTTCAAATCTCAGACCCTTTAATTACAAGATTAATGCCTTTCAGGCTAGCAAAAGTAACTGAAATGTCACTTCTAGTTGTTTGTACACACATTCATTTATTCACTTGGTTAACTAACTTGAGCCAGGTACAGCACTTCCAATAAAGCTAAACTTGTAATTTCCTTTCTCTGTGGTTATAGTCCCTTTGAAAATGTACAGTGTAGGCTGGGAGTAATTCAGCTATCTCAAACACTGATACACAAAATGTTCTGTAGAAATACAAAGTCCATATATCAAAAAAGGAGGGCACTATTTCTTAACAAGTACATTTTCAAGCCTAAGAGACACGGGGAAAGGAAATGAAGGAATTCTGAGAATCTCTGACACGTGACAGGTGAGTCCCATTTTGGTCTCTGGTTTGACAAGGTCTGAAGGAAACCCTTCATGTTCATTGATGCTTCTTTTTAAACCCTCAGGCAAAACTACGATTAATGGGTGAAAAGAAGAAATTTATAGTCTTTGTATGAAGAAGTACCCTCCAGAGCTAAAGATGGCACAGTCACTGTTTTACATACTTGATATCTCTAGGCTATCCTGTTACATGGGGATAAATTAACATTTTGCTCCCACTGAGTGGTGCTCCAATGCCACTAATGAGCAGACGTATGCTTGTTTTAGAAAACCAGGCCACCATTACTCAGGTGTAAGCCCAGAATGACTTACACAAATGCATCTGTTAAACAAAGTCCTTATTCTTTCCAGTTCTTTATTTGTTCCTTGTGGCAGTGTGTATGTGACATAATTGGGATCCTGCATAGTAGGAGCAGAATCCCATCTGTCTGAGGCATCTATAATTGGTTGCTGTCTCACAGTTTCAGAGAAGTATCTCATCTGAATGATAACCTTTTCTTTCACCACTTAAAACTGTAGTAGGAGAATAAACAATAACTGTATCTGTATCATATCTTGAATAATAGGTTAGGAATTTCAGCACTGAAAATAACATCTTCAGGATAATTTTTACCCAGGTAAAAATATTAACAGGGCTGGCAATACTTATTGTTGTGTGCTTTTACAGCATATACCTCACCAAGGCATAGGAATACCAGAGTGAATTTTCAATGGACATAGTTAATAGTATCCAACACACTTCAGTGGCACTACTCTGAAGAGCAGCCATAAATGTAATAGCACAATGGATAGGATCAGGGGGATGAACAGAACATTTTAAGCATGAACTCATGTCACATTCAGTCTTAAATTTGTATTGCATGCATGATCATATGCATGTATAGGCATTATGAAGTTTTGTATATCCTCTGGAAAATTATAAGAGATGGTAGGGGCAATCAAGTGTAGCACCATCTGTCTGTTCAGTCTTTAAGTTAATCAACCTATGTTGATGAAATCAGGCCTTCTAAGGGGTTCCCAACATTCCATGCAACAAGAGTCACAGAGGTACATGGGATGCCCAAGTTTAGGCTCTTCTTAGGACAGTGAGAATCTGTTTGAGTTATGGGTGTTTCATATCCGATGTGGAAACTGCTAGACTGAGTTTTCTTTTGGATCTGCACTTACCAAGGTGCTGAGGCTTTATATCTTCCATGGACACTAACTACATGCAGGTCTTCTTCACACTACACTACCAAGCATTGTCAGGGACTTGAGCTGTAACAGGTGTTAGAGTATAACACTGCACAACTGATCTTGGCAAACATCTCAGGGCTGAGGATTTGTCATTTTGCTGAGGTCGCAGATAAGGTTTTGTACTGTTCTGTGAGGGAGAATAATGTTTTGTGTGTAGAGTGTTTCATTATCAGATGGAGGCAGAAAATTCCTTCTGGGGACTTAGAAGCTGTTGCTGTGTGGAAACATGCTGTGTGAACAACAGGCTGTGACCAATGCATTAACTTGACATTTTCCTGCTATTGGGATAAGACATTTATGAGAAAGTATGTATTTTTTCTTAAAAGCATAGCTACTTCATTCCTAAGCAATTTCAAAACTAATAGGTGTTTATACTACCTGATTGATTGGGCTTTTGTATTTTTGGTAATGGGGATGTTTTTATTGTGACCCATTATTACAATTTCTATTTTACCATTTTTTGCTCCAGATGTTTCTAGAAACTTTATTAACAGATGAAGTTCATGTCTCAAATAAGATATAAAGCCCAGGAACATAAACTGAAGCAAGGAAGTATAACACACACTAGAGGGTGATGGCAGAAGGGAACTTGAGGGTAATTACTATAAAAGCAAGTAGTTGTTTAAGCTTTACACAATGTGGTGATCTTGAAGCATCTGGAAATTTGTTTTCATAAACAAATAACATCTGTTTCTCTTCATTGTTGTATAACCTAAACTTTTGTAGTATTGAGGAAACTTCAGATGAATTCCTCAACAAGTAGTTGCCTGATTTCTTCAAGGCAATAACCAGAAGTGAATGTAGAAGGCGAATGTGAAGGAGCAATAACCATGCTAATTTATTCCTGGAGAACATCCTTGATGACATTCAGATACAAGGACAAATATGTTCAAATTGAAGCAGCCTCTGCAGGAACATAGCCATGTGCTGATCAACAGAATGTAATAAAGTGATTTGAAATGCAGCAGGGGCATGAATGAAGAAACATCCCATTGCTGTTAGCAGAAGGAGCTGGTCTGTGATGAAGAGGCATCTAGTTTGTTATTAGTTCTGCTACTAAGGTCTACAACTCATAGCATTGAAAATTGTATTTCAAGCACTGTGTCTTTGGTAGCATGAACACTAGATTGATTGAAATGGTAAGTGAAAATGCAGTTATGGTTAACTGGAGAAAAGCTTTTTCAATGACCTTTCTCTTCTGCTTAATGGATCTCCTTGAGCTACATTGTGGCTCAATCACTGTCCCACCAAATAACATCCTCCAGTTGTGTTTCCAACAGAACTGTCTCATGACTGGGCCTGAAGCAACAAGGCTCCCTTCTTGATGGTTTCAGGAAAATGATGCTCCCCAAAAGAGTTTGACAGAAAGTCATTGAAAGGCAATATGTCTTCACATCTACCACAGATTGCTCCAGGATGAAATTGTATGTGTCAATTATTTTCATTTGAGAAGGCCTTTTGACAGTGGACTGAAAAAGGAATTCTAAAATTTTAGCGTATCTAACCCATCCTGTAAGATTCACATGAAAAGTTCAGTTTGTTTTTAAGGGTGCTATTCGAATTGTTGAGGATATATTAATAAAACTTGCTATTTTGAACTGGAAAATAAGTTGATCTTTATGTTCTGGGTCAAATTTTGTATGCAAAATCCTAACTGATAATTCTGGGGAATGATATTCATATTCACCTCTGTGTCTTCATGTACTAATGTAACCATTACCTCACGCTCTTTTGTATAACTAGCATATTTAATGCATCTCAAAAATACCTTCTTATGCCAACAAGTCCTTCAGCAAAAGCAGTCTGCACATTTCAGAAGTCAAAACCATTTTGTTTAAATGACCTGCAACCTAACATGTTTCATGCTGATAGAAATCACTAAGTCCATTCTCCAGCCCACAAAGCCAACACTGAAGTTTATTTTAGGAAAACATGGTTTGAGGAGAGTACTTTAGTATGACTCATAATAGAGCAGTGTGAAGATGTTTGACACTGTGGATGTGTATCCATTATGTGTGATTTCTTCTATGTGTGTTTGCATTAATAGAGACATTTTTCAAGTATTTTGTTTTTGCTTAATCAACTAATCAAATATTCTATAATACTGGCCAACAAAATAGTCTACAAAATCATTCAGTAGCTGGGAGAAGTCTCACAACCACTGTCACTTGTTCTTATGGAGGACTTCAACTTACCAGATATCTTCTGGAAATACAACACAGCAGAGAGAAAACAATCCAGGATGTTTCTGGAATATGTGGAAGAGAACTTCCTGACACAACTGGTGAGTGAGCCAAGGGAAGGTGCCCCTCTGAACCTGCTGTTTGTGAACAGAGAAGGACTGGTGAGTGATATGGTGATCTGAAGCTGTCATGTGCAGAGTGCATATTGCCCTTTTTTGTACTCACTCCGGCCCCTCAATGTCTTTCTTGTCATGAGAGACCCAGAACTGAACACAGCACTCCAGGTGTGGCATCAGCAGTGCTGAGTACAGGGGGACAATCCCTTAATTGTCCTGCTGGCCACACTATTGCTGATATGGGCCAGGATGCCTTGGCCTTCTTGGGCAGTATTTATTGATTATTTATTTATTGAGGTAGCCAGCACTCCAACACCCCCTCTTGTTTGCAAGTTCTTTAGTAATGGCTGATTTGGTCTATTATAGAATGCATTATTAATTTAATACACAGAAAACAAACAGACATAAGACCTAAAACAAACTAAATACTATACAGGAATTAGGACAAAAAGGAAACTACTAGTAGATATATACAGCACAAGGTTAAAGGTACCTATTAATGCTACAGCTAGTGAAGAAGTAATGTAACATAGCATTCAAAGTGCCTTACGTTCCAGTTGTTGGTGGGGCACACATTGACTCCTTTCCCTCAATCCCCAGGGAAGTAACCACACAACCTGTGTCCAGACTCCGGGGAGAAGTCAGGGAGTGTGTGTAGAAGGCTTCTGCCTCTGTCATAATTTGTGTGTCTTGTATAGTTTGAAAAACACTGTCTCTTGGTCAAGAATATTTCTTTTACCTCTTCCAACATCAACTCTCCAGACCATGATGTTGATTCTTAGTTGAGGTCTGAGCCCTTTTGGCATCAGAGATGACCCCTTTCTAGTCCTTTCAGCCTGGGTTATCTCTTTATGCACCAGCTGTCTGTGGTAGAGAGGGGAGGGGGATAGAGGTGTGCCACAGGCACACACTGGATCATGTTTGGCCGTTATCAACCAGCACCCCCAGGTTATTTTCCACCAGGCAGCTTTCCAGCCACTCTGCCCCCAGCTTGTAGCTCTGCATGGGGTTGCTGTGACCCAAGGCTCACACCACTTGGTCTTATTGAACCTCAGACAATTGGCCTTGGCTCATTGACTGAGCCTGTCCATATCCCTTCCTACCCTTCAGCATATGAGCACTCCCAACTCAGTCTTGTCTGCAAAGTGACTGAGGGTGCCTTTGATCCTCTCATCCAGATAATTGATAAATATATGCTGGGTACAGGACTGGAAGTAGATGGTCTAGCAAAGTAAGTACTGTTATATATAAGGAAAGTACTACAAATATCAAATATATACTGCAATGACCCTGCCAGGAAATCAAGGCAAGGTCAATGCTTCCTAGGTCACATATGTCATTTTTCTGCATAATGCCATTTCCTTGGAAAGAGAAACTTCAAATGGCTGGAAAGTGGCTGAACTGAAAACTGCTGCAGACTGCTGGGCCCTGGTAAATCTGTATAGCTGTTGAGTGAAAAGGCACTGAGGAAGTCAGTTAGAAATGATGAGGCAAGAATTCCTGCTTGGAGACACCAGGGATAGAGGGAGGAAAACTTTGTGGCCTGTCTACTCAAGTAATGAAACCTCTCAGCTACTGCAATTTGTACTCTGAGGGGAAGGTGGGATACTGGCTAAGAGGAGGAATTGTGTAAAATTGAGGGCCAGAGTAGGGAAGAGGTCGAGATGATGGTTTTGTTATGACTTCCTGCCTATTTTTCCTCTTGGCTATGAAGGTATGGAAAAGCCATGCTGACAGTGGGCAGTGTAGGAGTGCACATGGGCAGCCACATGGTAGAAAAAAATTTACATTAAAACTCAGTATTACTTTCAGTGGCTTTTGTCTCCCCCCAGTAGCTCAAGTCAAACCCAGTCAAAATTACTATGTTGGAAATCCCTTAAAATAACTCCAAAACTAATAGAGTATGTCTATTGGGGAGAACTGCCCCATCCCTGTATTAGTTTCTGTTAGAGTATTACAACTTACAGAATTTATATTTTTCTCCCCAGATCATTTATATACTTCTTATCAAACATTAAACCTTTTTAATTCATAAAATTTGTCTTAATGTTGGGCTTCTTTTTTTAAGTACAAGGAAAACCTAAGCATCAGATTACTTAGCTGAAGGTAACATCTGAAATAAACTGTATTACCAAGAATAAAGGCCCAATATCATTTTCCCTGGACATTTTTCTTATGGATTTTCAAATGTTTCTGTTATCAGAATTTAGTTCACTTTACCCTCATGGGAAATACATCAAAAATACTATAAAGTGAGCAGAGAGTGAAGAATTTTATTATCTGGTAATTTAATATGATTGTCAAATAAGACATAGTGCAGAAAAAGGAGAAAATAAATATCCTTGAAGTGATCACTTTACTTCTTTAAGCACAGATTTTCAGGTCAGATACCAAATGAATGAAAAACATTTCACTGTGTTTCGGATAGATTTAGTTTTAAGCCGAGATATGAAGCTGGTTTAAAATTTATTTCCCTCAAATCTGCAAATTATATCAAGAGGGTTGGGGATTCCTATATAGGTTTTGGTACTCTTTTCCTCATTGTCTTAAAAAATATTTTTATTATATATACACACACACACACACACACACACACACACACACACACATGTGTGGCAAGCACATTTCTCTCTCAGGATTTTTGATAGAGGTGCACAGAGAGAAAGAAAAAGAAAACAATTTTTATTTCTGCTCCTTGTTTTTCTCATGTGGAATGTGTTTGGAGAATTGTTTACCTGGAGTGAGTGCTTGATTGGATTCTGGTGAGAATTGTTTGGGCCTGATGGCCAATCAGATCCACCTGTGTCTGGACTCTGGCAAGAGGGTCATAAATTGTGAGTTAGATATGGCAGTTAGAGAAAGAAGGTAGTTTTAGTATCTTCCTTTATATAGTGTATTAATGTATTATAGCATAGTTATAATAAAGAAATCATTCAGCCTTCTGAACTGGAGTCAGACATCATAATTTCTTCCCACTGGGTTCACCTGCATTTACAATACACACACACAGCTTGGAACAAGACAATTGTCCTAGACATGAAAAGTTTTGTAAAATCTCACTATTAATATTTATTCACTTCACAGTATTAGACTGATTGTCAATTAATGAATATTTGCAAATCACAACAATATACTCTGCTTCCCCCTCTGTAGCTTGATTTCTAGGCAAATTACAGCTGCTAAATAGCATATATATTATCATAAATATGGTCATTTAGGCCATAAATTTACAGCCACCTTATTGTTTTTAAAAACTATATATAAAAGTATATAAAACATTATTAATAAACAGTTATTGCAATGGTTGTATTCAGCATACATTCAACTCTTCAGTTCTCAGCAGAAGTGATGTTATGTCCAGAAATCTTTCAGATATTTGTTGGTGTTGAAAGATACCAGAAGTTATCAAATTGTTGAGTTGAATTTGGGGATTTTTTTTTTTATACAAAACCTATATCCCTGGTACAGACTCGTAGAATTAAGCTTCATGGTGTTTAAGGTTGAGAGAGACTATCTAATCTCCTGACTATCACAGGCTATTAAGTATAAGACAGTGATGCTTCATTGAGACCCTTAGTTTCACTGAAACTTTTCTTTCAGCCTAGTCCTGACTTGAAAATCTGAATATGGTGAGAATCCTGCATTTTCCTCTGTACCTACTCACTCTCCCTGTTGAAAGTGTATGCTTATTTTCTAATTTAAATTTTCTGGCTTCTGCTTCCAGACAATTGGTTCTAGTTGTGTATTCCTTCGCTTGTATAAAGTCCTCTTTCGTACATGAGTATTTTTTACTCATGAAAGCATTTATACACTTTAATCTAGTCACATCCCAGTCTTTTTTCCTGATAAGATAAACAGACCAAGCTAGAAGAATGACATTTTCTCTAGTTCTTAAATGATTTTTGTGTTTCAGCTTTGCTCACAGACTACTTTTAGAAGATCCCTTTTTAAAATGTGGACACTGTAGCTCTATGATGGTGAGTGAAGTTCCCCTGGGGTTGCAGTTTCAGACAGCCTAAAATTAGGTTTCTGCTTTGACTTGTCTGTTCCATAATTATCCTCCATTCTTTATAAAGAAGCTTAGAGAAGCAGGTCAGGTATCCCCAATGCTGAAGTTAATTTTTGTGATTACTTCCCTCCACTCCTCCACTGCTGCCCTTTCTTTACTTCTTTTCACCACAGCATCTCCCTAGGTGCTCGACTCTTTGGCCTCTGAAGTCCTTTGTGGGAACCAAGTTTAAGTCAGTCTAAAACTTTAGAGACACTAGTCCTGCTGATTCAGAGCTGTCAGCTTGGAATGAAGAGAAAGAACTAGTACCTTAGTTTTGGCTGGGATAGTTATTTTTGTTCCTAGTGGCTAATGCAGTGATCTGCTTTGGATTTAGGATGACAATAATGTTGATAACACACTGATGCTTTAGCTATTACTGAGCAGGGCTTACTCTGATTCAAAGATTTTTCAGCTTCTCATGCTGCCCTGCCAATGAGGAGGCAGTAGGTGTACAAGAATCAGAGAGGGTAAATGTCCAGGACAGCTGACCCCAACGGTAACAGAATATACCTTGCTGGCTGGGGTTAAACACCAACAGTTCTTTTTGGTATCCTGCATGAGGTTCAAAGGGTTGAGATGACAGAGCTGACCAGAGATGTGTTAAAAAATTTTTGTTTTAGGAGTTCATTATATTAGTTTAATAGTCGCTGATCGCACTGTTGATTTATCTGCTCTCAGAGAATTTATGCTTGTTCTCAGGGTTATGTTATGTAAGACCTTATTTGCTGCATGTGCTCCCTGTTGTGCTGCTTTTCATCCCCGGGGGCTGGATTAAGGTTATCAGTTTGCTGTACTGTGTAACACTGGCTTATGATATAATAAAATTAGTGGTCGTGAGACTAATCTGGTATTTGTACTCAGCACTACTGTCATCTCTGTACTTTGGGAGCCATCTCTCAGAAACTATTAACAATTACACTCCACCTTTTCTCCTCAGAGAGCTGATCCATGGGGAAGACAAGAGGGAACAGTCTATGTTACTTTACCTTTCCCTTCTCCTCCAGGCCAGTTATAATAGCTCTTGAGAATTTTGAATCCTTGGGATGCTCAAACAGGCGTGTTCCTACTGCTGTCTCTTGAATGAATTTCAGGTCTTGTTTAAGGTTAAACAAATATTTAAGAATACCACCCAGATATCTATCCAAGGCTGGATAGTTATGAGTGACAGGATGTGTGGGATAATATGGGCAAAAATCTAGGTGAGCGGACACCTCCAATGTTTTGGAACTTCACCACTAAAAAAGCACAGAATCCACAAAAACTGGAAACATTTGGAAAAAAATATGCTGTGACCCTGACAATTCCAGAGAGAAAGAAATCACTGCCACATGTTGGGGCCTGGCCCATGAAGATCCAGCCCTGCACAACACTCTTTAGGGGAAAAGGAGGCCTCTGGATGTGATGACAAAATATCAGACACTGCAGCAACCACAATAGGCACGGGGGCTACTCAACCCCCTGTGACAGGCACTGCAGCTCCTCCAGCCCTGGCAAGTATAAAGCTGAACCAGGGTACCAACCCATACTGGTAACAGTTGCCTCAACATACATGAGAAGAAATACTGGATGCAAAAGTGAGCTTCTTTAATAAGGGAAGAAACACCTACAAACAAGGGAAGAAGGAATTAGAAGATAAGGCAAGATTCACCAAGTGCCATCATGAGAACAAGAGGAGGAAGTGAAAGAACTCATAAACAAGGCAGTTACTACCTGATACCTATCCGTGAGAGCCCTGTGAGATATGTGAAAAGATTTCAGCTTCATCCAGACCAGCACATTGTCATCTGATTGCTCCAATGCTAGGATAGGAGGTCCAGTGGCCTGCAATTAGAGGGTAGAAAACCCAAGCAGCTAGGATCCCTTCCTAGACAAGGAATTGACAAAGTGATTGGAAAAAGGGCACAAGACCTCAGACTCTGGATGTGACTTCTATTCGGCAGTAAGGGAAGGTCTCCCTACAAGGAAGGTGTTACATCATTCAGGCAAATTGATCACCGCTGAGAAAGCTATCCAGTACCTGAGGGAATAGCCATGCTGGAGATGATTGATGATGAGCAATGAGAAATTACTTAAAGATCTGGATGAAATCAAGTGTATGTCACCCAGGTGGCAGAAATGTGTATGGAGCTCACCACGGTTATATCCCAACTCATAGACAGTAATGACCTGGAAAGATGGAGAGAGACAAACAATGGATGAAGTGGCTGTCCAATTCCAGCAACATGAAGATATTCTCTCTTCCCCAACAGGGCTGTGTCTCAGCTGTGGAGAAAGTGTTCCAAGAGTTCCAGGGATTCAGACCGGATATGTCCTAGTCCATACCTGTATGAACCATTATCTCCGTTATCAGGAGTTAGAGCTCTGCTGCTCAAGAGAGAGGATATAGTAATTAGACACCTCAGAGCATCCTGTGGTTTCACCTGAGTGACCACAGACACATAAGAAATCTACCTCGACACCCTCATGGGTGTCTGATTTGCAGGAGAAACAAAGCACAAAATGGGGTTCTTCAGAAAAATTGCTGCTCCTGTTTCAAGTAGGGAGCTTCCCAAACAGAGTAGAAGAGCTGATCTTACTTCTGATCTTAATAAAGAGAATTCTGTATTGTACGTACAAAAAGTGAGTAACCAATATGGTCGACAGGACTAGAGGGGCCCTGCCTCCAGCCAGATGGAGGAAGGGTACAACAGGGTTTGCTGGACTGTAAACAGAGTTTACTGGACTTTGATGGCCTGGTACCTCACATCTGGCCAACAGGGGTATAAGGGTCTAGTGGATACTGGTGCATAGTGTATCCTAATACCACCAAGCTACAGAGAAGCAGAACACATTTGTATTTCTGGAATGACTGGAGTGTCCCAACAGCTAATTCTATTTGAAGGCCGAAGTGACCCTCAGTGGGAATGAGTGGCAAAAGCCCCGCATTGTGACTGGTCCAGAGACTCCATGCATCCTTGGCAGAAACTCAGAAGAGGGTATTTCAAGGACCCAAAAGGTTGGGCTTTCTGTATAGCTGTCTTGCAGATGGAAGAAATTGGGCAGGTGCCTTCCTTGCCCAGTCTCTCAGAGGACCTTTGTGTTGTGGAGTTGCTGAAGGTCAAAGAACAACAGGGTAGCCAGTTTCTACCACAACAATGCACCAATGGCAATATCTCACCAAATATGACTCCCATCCATAAACTGATTTGTTCACTGGAGAGCCAAGGAGTCATCAGCAAGACTGCTCACCTTTTAACAATCCTACATGGCCAGTGAAAAGGTCTAATGTAAAATGGAGACTAACAGTGGACTATCACAGCCTTAATGAAGTCACACCATCACTGAATGCTGCTGTGCCTGACATGTTAAAGCTTCAATAAGGACATGCAGGCTTCCACATGGTATGCCCCAAATGTGAACTGGTATTGTTTTCTCAGTTTCTTTGGCAGCAGACTGCAGTCCACAACAGAAGGTAAGACACTTATCCTATCTTTATGTGTTAATGATTTGCAGTAGTTTTTTCTTGCTCATTTCATGGAATTCTTTCACTGATGGGGGAAGAAAACACTTGAAAGGAAATAAATTAATTAACTGGACATTGCTGAATGTCTGATAACAAGGATAGACATAAACCTGCAGGATTAATTGAATGAACATCCCTATTGGACAAGTGCCTTCCTCAGTCACCTAAGGCAACTCTTTGATTTAAGTGGTATTCTGGTGATATATATAAGATGTATGAGATTTGGTCCATTGATTTTAGTGAGGTTAACAAGTACCTGAACAGATTTTAAACTGAATTTTGAAGCTACACATTTTTACTAAGGTGGTAAGTCTCTGTAATGGATCCTACCACGGTGTCTTCCTGATTTACAGAGAAAGGGGAACTTCTAAACACAAAGTAGTGCAAGTCATGTGGAATGCCCCATAACATGTAATTTCAAACTTCTGTTGTGTAAATTATTTTGCCCTTTGTATACATCTAAAATTCTTGGGATAAGGACTAAATACACATAGAATAAGAGCTAAATATAACTAACTATAGACTGTATCTTTCTGAGTTTTTTATACTTAATAGGTCAGAAAATGAAGGAGCAAATTGCCTGCTAGATGCTAGATTAACCCCAGTTATGTCAACATGTATTAGTTTTCCCAAAAGAACAGAAGAATAAACATTTCTTTTACATATTGTCATGACTCATTGATGCAAAAAAAAAAAATCTAAACTATCTGTAAAATATATTAACTAAATCCAATAAATGACTGATTTGCTCTAATAAGGCCTAAACCAAAAGCAGTGAACAAGGAGTATCTCAGAGTTAACCAAAAGGGAACACTGGAGAAAGATACATATTTGTGTTACACCCTGCTCTAAAGATAAGACATTTACCTGCAGTGATGAGCCAGTCATCTTCCAGCACATGGGCCCTACATCCAGAAATACAGCAGGTGGCTGCATGTGCCATATAAATTATGGAATGAATGGCCCAGGTTCCACTGTTCTTTAAAATACTCTTGGTACTGTCTGGCTTAAAACACTCACTCCAGTCTTGGTTATTGGCTCCCCAACGTGCTTACATATTTTTATTAACAAATTATTCACTAAAATGAGTAAAAAGGTCAAAGAATCAGGGAGAGAAACATACACACCAAAGAACTTTTTCTTCCTACCCTGAATGGAGTTATACTGTTTAGCTGCATTGATTTCAGAGCACTTCCACCAATGAAGAAGTCCTACCTCTAGCATGATTCATGATTCAGCAGTACAATTACTGAACTGTTTACTTCGTGGGGAAGTACAAGATAGGGGTTGTGTTGATGGCTAGAGGTTGCATGGCAGCCCCTAAATAATTGAGCAGATTTTAGGAGTTCTCTGCCTTATAAAAACATGATTTAGTCAGGAGTGTGGGCTAGAATTCAGGTCTCTGGTGTGGGAGGACAGCCTGCAGATGGCAGGTGCTGGCACATGGTATGGTTGGTCCATTGTGATGACCCAAAGATAAAGCTGGGCACAGGCAATTAAATCCTCCACATGCTGAAGATAAATGGGTGTGTAATTACAGAGTTGGTGCTCTAGACAATTGACTGGTCTTTTTTTTTTTTCTGGGTGATGGATGTAAGGTCTATATTAATTAAAAAACTTAGCTTCTGTTTATTTTTGTAGTAACTGTAATATTTTCATATATTCTTAGCTCTGATGTGTCTGTTTTGTTCCATGAAAGGTCTAGGAGTATAGAATAACTTGCCAAAGCACAATGAGTTTGTTTTTTCTCTCACATTGCAAGTTTTTTCTATACATAGTTGAAAATCAACAGAAGGACACTGCAATTTGCTAAAATCAATATAATTAGAGAAAAAAATTGATGTACTGGAAAGAGCACAATTCAGAGAATGGCAAGGCATGATTGAAATGCTTAATGAACTGCTAAACTGCATTGCTCTAGGTTTGGCATGTTGTGGGACCTGGGTGCTTCTGATGGAAACACTGCTGCCATCCTGGCTCCCCAAAACACTTCAAAGCACCATTTCATGTCAGCAGCTGCATCAGGATCAATATGTATCATGTCTCCTGCCATTTCAGGAAGTTACTCATGCTGAGGAACTTAAAACCAAAATATCAGACTTGTACTTAATTTCTTCATGTTATTAACATTTAGTGTTGCCGCTGAGCATGCAGCATTGTAAAACTCCTTCTTGCAAAGAGAACTTGACCTTTGCAGAGTTTAATTCTGCTAAGAATTAATAAATAAATACTAAATAAATAAATAAAATGATAAAAATATTTTGACTTTACATTTCTATTGACTACTTGCAGTCCTATAAATAAGCTTTGTGCTTTTTTTTTTTTCTTTCTGAATTACACTATGCAGCCAGGGCTGAAGCCTCATGCATTAAGTTCATTACCCTTGGGGTTTTTTCATTTTACCTCTCCTGACCCAGATCTGCCATGAAACAGAGAATTAGGAGACAAGCCAGTCAAGGATGGTTTGATTCAGACCTCTGCTTTTCCTCTAACACAGCCCATGAGACTCAGCAAGGTGGATCCTGTGGGGGATGTATCCCTGTCCCTCTGCACCAGCTCATCTCAATTCTCCTTGCTGAGTTTGTGACAGGAACTATGGCATGAGGCTGCTGGGGGCTAAACAATTCTTCTGTTGTGACTTCTGTGGGGGATACCTCATGAAGAGGCTCAACCTTTTCTATAGCACAGGACCTGGTCTCCTTGGCTCTCTGTATCTTCACACATGGTCACAGAAGGAGACTGGGGTACTGTGTCACAGGTGCAGGAGCTACAGGGACTCCTCAGAACAATAGGCTGGGGTCAACCCTTGAGTGTGTCTCACACTTATGCAGGACAGCTGACACATCTACAGTGTGGAAAACATGCCACTACCCACTTACATTACTAAAATTAAGGAAAAGAAGAGAAATTTTTTGCTTGGACTATGGTGCTTTGGATGCAATTTTCTCTCTGCCACTTGGCTTCTGACATTATGAACTCTTAGTAAACAATATTTATGCACAGCAAAACATAGAGAGAGGCTCAATTTTTACTACTCCTGCTAAATATATTATTAAATAAGAATGATCCTGTAAGGAACATTTGTTTAGTTTAGTTTTGAAAAAGCATTAGCATATCTCTTTTATTTATGCCTGCTGCAGTAGCAGTGTCTGTGCAGTATTTAAAGGCTCATCTTCTCAGGAAGCATCAAGCGCAGCAAGGCAAGATCAGGGAAGGCAAGCAGGAGCTGGGTAATGGCACGGGGGTAGGACAGTGCTCTCATCAGAAAGGGTCAGTCTCACTGTGCCCAAGCAAGGAGAACAAGGCAGGTTTGGTGATGGTAACCGGGGTCTGTAACAGCCCATAAAAGTCTGAGGTCAAATCAGGTGGTCAGGATGTTGGCCAGGCATACTTCCAACATAGCTCTAGCCAGAACAAAGGAAAATGGCTACAGCTTAAAGGCATGAGTAAAGCTGGGGAGCGGGGGACTTGACAGAGTTTTTTACATCTCTCCTGCACAGTTTTTTTCCCAGAAGCCTGATCCCAGCTTAGCTTTTGTCCCAGCTGCACTGTATCAGGGCTGGCCAGCAGCAAGGCAGAAAGCCCCTTATTGGGGGAAGAAGTTGAGCTTGACTGAGCTGCAGGACAGGAAGGCCATGTCTTCTGCAGGATGTTGTGAAATGGGGAATGTGTACTGTTCTTCAAGAGGATCACTGTGTGCCTGAGACCCAGTCAGGATTTCAAGAAATGCAAACTACAACCATGTCATGATAATTTTTTCAGGGTAAACCAGAGATGGTAACAAGATTACTATCTGTATTTCACAAATAAAACAAAAATCTCCCCCACAACTGAAAAAGAGGTAGATTACATAAAACAAATGCTCTGCAGAAAGAAATAACAAATTTCTATTCTACTCTGGAGAGGTTTCTGAGCATTATTATCATATTGTGATGCCATCCTACAATTAATCAGCCCTTTTAGTGATGTTGTAATAAACTCAGAGGTTCAGATTTTCAGCTTGTGTAAGTCAATATGGGTCCATTGATTTCAGTGGAACTCTGCCAGGTGAATATTTGGCTGCAGACATCAAGGGGAGTTGTACAGAGATGTTTAATAAAGCAAGAGACCTGTGTTTTCACAGTAGATAAATGACTTCTGGAGTGATGCTGCAGTCTCTTGTGGCACCTCTCCTCCAAGAAATTTTATTTTAATCATTCTCATAAAGTTCCCTTAACTGCAACAATAATGCTAATGCCTGACACAAAGCAAAGGAAATCAGCTTTCTGGATAACTACTGGAATGAAATATTGCTCCCGGGTTGCTGGCTAAGGTTTGGGGTTTTTTTCTGCTAGGATTTTTATTCTGTTATTTCCTTCCTTTTAGTAGTACCAAGAGTACTTAAAACCCAAACTACTTCGGTCCTTACACAGACAGACCTCCAAGTGCTCACTGTAAGTAAAGCCTGTAACACAAAGTATCATTGCTGTAGTTTTATCTGTTTTTTGTGGTATAAAACAATGGTCTTAAGACCAACTGCCCGGTTTATCACATGAGTAATCCTGCTAAAAATGTTCACCTGATAAAAACAGCTCCAACTTTACAATAAATATGAAGGGATCAACGAAATACACAAATGCAAAGTTGTTTAAATGGACTTAGTTTGTGATAAGATAGCACACTAATGCGTATTAAATTTTGTGTGAGAAAGTCTCATTTAAACCTTGTCTGATGGTAATAAAGCAATGAATTTAGCAGCAAAAATATAATATTACTAAAACACAAAAATGTTGCATTGTTTACCCTCAGTGAATCAATAGGTACTGTTTATGCTCAATAGTTCAAACATCTTTGTTTATCTGTTTATTTGCCCACATATGTATATTTGAGTCAAATCTGAGCAATTCAAATTTGACAAATTTGATCTAGGTCTTCAAAGAATCAAAACTCATTCTTGCTGCATACCTCTGTATGTGATTAAAATTCTCAAATTCCTTTATACATAAATTGGTTCATTTAAGATTTACAATGATTTTCTTTCATTTGTTAGTCCATATAAGTTCTACTCAGATTAATTTCAGACAAGTTGGCAGACAGCAGAGGTGGAAGCAGCTTTATTGATTTCGTAAGGGTTTTTGGTATGAATTTGAATATAGTCTGAAGGCAGCTGTGGCAGTAGGCGCCACAGACATCAACAACATATCTTACAGCAGCACCATAATTCCCATATGTAATAAAAGGTGCTTAATGTAAGTAGCAGTTCATAGAAAAATTCTAGAATTTTGCAGTCCATTCAGAAACAGAAGTTCTGACTTTCATGGAGTAGGAACCCCATTGGCAATACTGAAATCGGTTGCGTTTTTGCTGAAAATCTAGTTAAACACAAAGCATTAAAAAAAAAATAAAGAGCTAATTGAGTTACCAATTGGGAACAATTTGTAGCATTTGACTTGATTAATAAAAGCAAAAAATCCTTCCAGGATCCAAGGAATAATTAGGGTTTAATGCAGTGTCATCCTTTCCCTCATCCTTGAAGGATCTCTTGTG
Organism: Chloebia gouldiae; assembly: GCA_003676055.1. Lineage (NCBI taxonomy): Eukaryota > Metazoa > Chordata > Aves > Passeriformes > Passeridae > Chloebia > Chloebia gouldiae. Next base: position 18,917,136 of record QUSF01000002.1, on the reverse strand, counting down.
TTACCTCAAGGTCTCCATCTGGGTGGACTAGCAAAAGCAGTCAGATTGATGAATCTTATTACAACCAAACAAGCTTTAGTAAATTGCAAGTAGAAATAGACAGGTTGGATATCAGTAAAACAAATGATACACCAGAAGAGACTGCCCACAGATCCTAGCATGTTTCTTTCACTGAATTTTAGAAGGACTAGGAAAAGTATAGCTGCCCCTTATGTTAGAGAAGTAAATGTTTAGGATGATAATTTAGTGTGTTTTAAAACTTTTACCTTATATGATCTATAATAACCAGGTGATCTCTGTGTCTCAGCATATCAGCTGTAGCCACTGGAAGACTCCTGGCTTGTCCTGCAGCATTCTGCTGGGATGCTCCGGCTTCTCCCAAATACAAACTGACCACGGCAGCTACAGGCCTGTTCCTCAGCTGGACATCAGTAAAGCCTTGCCCATACAGATAGCAGGCAGCTCTCTCCTCCACAGTGTAATTAATTATTTACCCACCTGTAGGTATTAACTGAAATAAGCAATTAACAACCCCAGGAATTAAAAAGTGCTATGGGTTCACCTGACCCTCCCAAAAATAGATTATCTTCAAATAGTCACCCTGGGGGCCAAAAAGGCAGTGTATTTTGCTTTGAATTGCTGTAAGACAGAAGTACTCTCCTGCTTAGGGTTCATTACCCCATCTTGCGATGTTCTGTTTTATTCAATTTACAAACAGCACAGGTGGAATGGTAATATAAACTGGTTTCTATGGATGCATCTCTTGTAATTCCAGAAGTAGTACCTGTACTCCCATAAACAAACTCATTAAAATCTGCTTGATCTTGCCTTGGATGCCCTGAGAGAGAGACTGTTGCTGGCTTCTCACTTTTCCTATTTTTATAATCTCTTCTAGTTTAGTAAACTGCTTGAGAATTCAGAGTCAATTCTCAGTGACTTAATCTGAATGATACAGCTCTTCTGCATTCCCAGAAGAGCATGCCACCAGCAGACCATCCAGATAGATGTCACAAATCTCCACAATTTGCTGCAACCTACAGAAAAGCCTGAATTTACCACTTTATTGCAATAGAAAATTTCTCTCTCCCCATATGATTCTTCCAGAAATTTCCAGAAATGTATTTTCTCTCTATAATTCATATTACTATATATTCATAATATAACCCAAATTAGGCCTAATAAGTGTCCCTTCTGGAAAAGTATGTAATGAATTAATTCCTGTAACACAGGAGAAGCTAGTATGACAGTCAGAATTTGTAGTCATCTGCTATTTACCCCTTACCTGACATCCAGTGTAAGGCATTATTTTTCACACGGGTAAAAGATTTTAATTCCATAAATTTTCAGAAGCTTCAAGTACTGCAGCTATGGTTTACTTGCAAGTTGTCCTGGTTCAGGGCAAATTTGGGAAAGAACCCCCAAAGGGTTCCTCTAGGAAGCAGATTCAATCGGCCCCTCCCCCCAACCAGTTCAGGAGAGATACCTCCTTGGAGAAAAGTGGAAAAAAAATGTTTATTAAACAAGCAAACCTAAACAATACTAAACAGTAAAACTTCTTGCCATTCCAAGAGAGACACAAACACAGAAAACCCCCCGGGCTGCAGCTGGGTTCGCTCAGTCTCTGGTCAGTCCCTCCGGCGCTGGCAATGCCGCGGCCCAGGCCCGGCCCGCTGGGCACAGGTGGGAGCTGCCGGTGCTCCTCTGGGGTTCAGTCCAGAGCCGGTCCAGAGAAAAGGGAAAAAAAACACAGTCCAGGGAACTTCTTTGCCTCAGCTAGCTAAAACTAACTAAAAAGCAAAGGAGAGCTCTGTCTCACTGTCTGTTCGTCCGCAGACAGCACAGTCCAGGAGCAGGAATGTGGAGGAGGGAGTGAGTTCTTGGAAACAAACTCCGAGCTTCTTCCCCCCCCCCGCTTTTCACTCCTGGAACAAGGCTTAAAGGTGCAAAACTTATTATTCATCACAAACAGAGCAGACAATTGTCATACAGTCAACCTAAGACACAAGTGCATTTGAACTTATATTCAGATGTGGCGTAGTGCTGTCATAGCCATAATCCTGTCCTGCATAGCATAGTAGTATCCTTCCTACTGCCTAAGATGGTTTCATAAGTTATTTTCCTAATAAATAAAATCACTGTGCCACAGCACAATTTGAGCACTGATGTATCATTATCCGGCACAATTCTGGCTGGTGCCAGCTTTTTCAATGCTTGGTCATGGTTGACAAGATTTCATGGGACATATAAACACAGGTTGTATTGTGCCCCTGGCTTTCAGGCTGTATCCCAAAATGTAAACATGGGTGCAATCTCCTGGTCTGTGCTTGACTCACAAACTGAGTTGAGTGCAGAATCCTTTGTGCCAGGAGAGCTTCTCTCTTCTGTCTCACCTTGCTTTACAACTACTACCAAAAGTCCAGTGCCTTTTCTTTACCTCATCACTGTCAAAATTCCTTTTCTGGACTGCTGTTCTCCTCAGGTGTTGTAACAAGTAAAAGCATAAATCGCAGGAATGTCAGTAGGCATGTTCTCTTTCCTAAGCTTGCTCCAACAAGCCTCTCTTTGTGGTCCCACTACTTCCATTCCCTTCCCTCTGTGGCAATGCACTGTTGACACTAAGATTGTAGAACACGGTGATCATCATTTTGGTGAGCAAACATGGCACTGAGTTTCTGAAATTAAGATGAAAACTGTTGAAGAACAGCACAGGAACAGCTCCTGGCCTAGACCCACACTCAATTTCCCTTTTGCTCTTCTGAAGCCAAAAAAATGATCTTCATATAACTTTTACCTTATGCTTATTTCTATCACTGTCCTCTTTTGGCTGACTCCTCCATTCAATTCTGTGTGACACAACCTATTCCTAGAAATGAAGAGGATGCCACATTTCAGTACTTATGCCTATGCCAATTGGCTTTTCCTAGGAGCTTATGGAGATGTTTATATACCAAAGAGCTTTTTGGTTGATTTGTCAGAAGGTCAAAATGAGCCAGTCAACGTTTTGTAGCTGTAAGATGGCTGCTCATGATACCCTGTGAAAGATTCCATAATTGTAACACAGATACAGATATTGAGAGCAATCCTCACATGTTACTTTACCTCCCATTTTAATGTGCTGTTTAGCACAAGGGTAATCTTCTGCTCCCAAAGAGAGGCTCCATATGGAACTTGAATCCAAGATTTCTCCCCTACATTGTGACCTTGACTTGGCTCATTTCCTGCAGTCAGATTTACTTAGATGAAAGGCTGGACTTCTGTGTTGGTTGGCAGCATGTTACAGGTTTCGTGAAGTCAAAACAGTACAAAGTGACTCAGATCTCTTTTTTAGTTGTAGCTAAAAGAATCCAGCCTGCTGTAGTCTCCAACTTTTTTGTCACACTTACTGAAAATCCATAAGGCAGCTTCTGAATCTACTTTAGAAACAAACCTGGCTTCTGGCTCCATCCCTGGGCTTTCTACTGTGTATTCTCTCCAAACACTATAAAAAGTTGTTTTATTCTAGCTGTCTAGAATAGCCAGCAAAGAGTGAAAACCAAAGAATATGCTAATTTAAAAACTGATTTAGCTGAAAGCTCTAAATATTTGCTGAATGCTACATTTTCTTAGTACCAGAATAGTTTTCTGTGGAAAGAAAAGAATGCTTTATTAACTTTAGAAAATATTCATAGTATACTATACACTAAAGATCTAAATGGTGCCTGCAAGCACTGGACCAGGCATGTGCTTTGTTATGTGAAATAAGTAAACCAGATACTGTGATACTAGCAAACCTCAAATAAATTATTCAAAGCATTGAAATAAATCCCTTTTTGCTATAAATCATGTTCTTTGCTATGTATGCTCTTAACTTTTAAAGGAAATCTTTTGTCCTTAGTAACATTAACACTCAGTGGGGAAGACTGGTATTGAACTAACAGCTATCCCTTTCAAGTGAAATACCTAATTTTTCTCTCACAATTAGTTTACAAACCTGGCTGAAAATGTAGTATGTGAAACCAAGACCAAATGAAAATGTGCTTGGTCAGGAAAACTGCATGTTACTGAAAGAGACTACTTTACTCATTTAAAGATACTTTTTTTTTTTTCTGGTGAAAATAAGCTGTGTCTTTAGAAGTTATAATCACCTCAGACTGTTTTTTTTTTTATTAGCTCTAAACTCAAGGCCACATTGATAGTAAATTTGATGTGATAGGTATGATTAATTAGATCAGTCAGAGTTTATCAATGTGAATATAAACTCAGAAACTGCACCACCAGAACTTGCCAGTTTCCTCATAAAAAAAAGAAAAGCTTCCATGCTTTCCCAAACATATGGCCATCTTAGATATTCAGAACAAAATTTGGGTGCATTTGGGCGAAGATGTATTACTTTGTGGAGTGATAATGTCGTGAAGTCCACATTATTAGTGAACCAGTGCTAGTATTCACCAGTCTCACAAAGAATATATAATTTTTCAGGCAGCTAAAAGCCACATTGGTTCCTGGCTTAAATATTCCAGCTGCCCTTTACAGATTTTGTATTGATGGAAATTACCTCTTCCCTATCAGGTATTTATGGGTTAGCCTTATCAGAGACTGACTCCAGCAAACAGTATGAATAGATGTGAATTTAAACGAGGACAAAGATCCCATTACAAACTATTCTATTGATTTCACAAAAAAATAAGAAAAAAATTGCTGTAAATAAGGAATTTAAACAGTTTACATGGGCTTAAGTTGCTGGGTCTACTTAGCTACTGATAATGGTGTTGCTTTCACAGAGTAAGCTGTACAATAATTTATAAATTGTACATAGACACAACAAGCTCAATTTGAGGACCAAAAGGATGAAAAAAAACCAGAAGTCTCTGCTGAGGATGAAAACCAGATACAAGTGTGATGATGCACTTGTGTTTCTTTGGAGATCATTGTTGAAAGGGAGAGGAGTAGGCAACAGCATGGTTCAGTCATAGCTCAGATAGTAGAAGAATAGTTTTGTGTCTAGGATGAGAATTAAGTCATGAGTATCCTTAGAAAAAGGCTCAAAACTTTAGCCAGATGGATGTGACATTGCCATTGGTCATATTTTAAAAAAGTAAGTACAGCAGTAGAGCAATTTGAGGAAACCTAGGAAATTGGGTGGATGAGTAGCTTACATAGAGTGTGAGCACATATTCTCAGCTATATTAGAGCCTTTCTGTGCACAAGCAACCAGAAGCTGCATCAAAGAAAAAAAAGACTTGAAAGCTCAAGCCAGTGGAACCAAGAAGAGCTTAAAGAATGAGTAGAGAACTACAGGAGCATACATATTTCTACAGAGAAGTATGCACAGTGTGAACTAAATGCATATTTTGCAATTTCCACCAAGAAAAGCAAACAAATAACAGGAAATGTGTCAGACAAAAGGCCTTTTTTTTTTTTTTTTTTTGTAACAACCAGAACATCTTGGGTAAAGGATGCCCACCAGGTTCACAACATTTTACAGTTCAGCTGACTGCATGCTTTTTCTGAGTAAAGGTGAAGTCTCTGAAGATTGAGAAAGCAAATTCAGCAGGAAAAATACTTTGATACTGTAGTTATGTCTAGTCTAAAATGACAGGTTTTGTTGGGATGAAGTTTTTCAAGATACTGCCCTAAATGGCAGAGGAGATTTTTATTCTTCTGAAATATAATGTGAAGGAGAATTATGTTGTTAAGATCTGATTATAAGAGATGCTTCTGCTTAAATTAAGGTACAAATAAGACCATATGGCAAAGTCAATTTTATAGATTTTATTTAACAGTAAATATGAGGTAGAGAGATAAAAAGAAATAGGAGAGGAAGGAGGGAGGGAGGGGCAGAGTGAGACAGAGAGAGAGATTAAGCAAAAGATAGCACCACAGTTCTTGTGGCATCCTGCTGGTCCTCCTTCACCCTGATCTTTGGTGATGAGGGTGATTCTTATGGAGGTACCACTTTCATACAATCCCAGGTATCCATGGGCATAAATGCCATTCCCACAACTTGAGCTGGCATGTGTATCCTTTCCCAGTTTTCCACTGTGCAATTTTTTTCTCTGAATAAGTCTTAAGTTCCCACAGTTTACGCAGTGGCATTTTGTCTGGTGTGCTAATTCCAAATGCTCACCTTTGTTAGGACTGGAATTAATGCCTTCCTGTTTTGCCATCTGTGCTTATCTCAAGTTCCTGTTGTGGTGACCTACCTTATGGGGACTGTGTTTTCAGACATGCAACTGCATTCTTTAAGTCCTCACACATGTGACACAAGGGCATTCAAAACCTCAAAACTCTTTTCTGGGAAGGCTGAAAAAAACATGCAGTTACAGTACAGCAAGTAGTATTTCTGAGGTGACAACAGCTGGTAAACAGATAAAGCAAAGCTGATGTACTGGGACAAGAAACAACATTTGCAAGGAGTTTTTCTGGTGCAGTTAATATACTTCCTAAAATTAACTTGCACAATTTCAGAAGATACTATGGAACTTTGCATGTCCTAGAAGAATTAAAAAGAGATGATGAGTACATGTTCTTAAACTGAATGTTCTCATTGGTTTCCACCCTTTCCAGGTTGACTTCTGGAGAAGTGGCACTTTGTGACATATGTTCACACATTTTGTGGCAAAAATGCCAATGTTACTTCCTAGCCTATTGGTCCAGTTCCATTCACCTTGGTACAAAATCCAAATAAATGCAAAATGCTTTAAAATCCTGGTGAAATTAGTTAGTGAAAGAATGGTAAAGGGCCCATACCAGTCCTGGATTTTTTGTATAAAGGCACTAGGAGACATAAAGGTAGTTGTACACAGCTGAGGGGCTCCTGGGAAATCTGGTAGCCTCTGAGTACTAATGTGGATTATTCTCTGGCACTACTTGCTCTGCTACAATGATGGGTGACCCCATTAAATATCCCAAAGCTGAAAGGCCTCTCAAATCACTTAAGGTTGTGTGGTTTTCCACTTCTAGCCATGTGTTCTGGGCTAAAATCAGTACCGTATCTTTTGCTAAAATGTTACTGTAATAATTTTAATAACACAATTCTGAATTTTGTGCTTCAGTGACTTTTTCAGTGTCTACAGAACATCAGGGATTTAGAATTACCAGGCTCCTTCTCCCCACCCCCATCCACTTTCATTTTTCTTTTCTCATTTTGAAACCCTTCTTTCTTTGTCCCTTAATTTCTTATTTCCTAGCTGGTTATTGATTAGTTTTTCTTTGTAATGAAGTACTTAGAAAAATAGTGTCCTAACAGTTTTAAAACTCAAGGAGAAACCCCAAACCAACATGATCCAATGTATTGAAGAAAATCATTGAAGGCAGAATATTTTAAGTGAAAATACTTCCACTGTTTTGAAAGTAAGTGTTTATTCAGCATGATTACATGGTAGAAAAAGCTTCCTCTGGTATCCAAGATGGCTATACAATTATTGACTTCAAAGTAGTAACTTAGTTAAAGATAGATGTCAACCTTTGCCACCTGGCATGAGGCCCCAGAGTTGAGTTTTCAGTACTCTGTCAAAATGTTATCAATATAATGCTTTTTCGAATCCATATTCTGACAAATATCATCTTAGGAATTGTACATTTTAAGAGATTTAGATTTTAAGTTATTTAATTTTAAGGGCATGCACACACTATGCAATTACTTATGTCTGAATACTCCCTTTTGGCACTCTCTTAAGTCAGGCATTTTCACAAATGAAGTCAGGCCTTTTCTCAAATAATTTTACCTAAACTGACAACTCCAAATATATGAATTTCCTGAGCATATTATCAGCTGGAAGCAGCTAGGAGTTATAATTACTTTTTAGCTAATATTGTACACAGAACAATTATATTTGGAGAGTTACATAACCTTGGACTGGTCTGCAATAAGCTTGCAAATTTAGAAAGCAATGAATGACCTCTGAGCATGTCTAAGACACGAAATAATTAACAAAAAATCTCCTAATGTGCTGTAGTATACCCCAGTTTGCAGCTAAAATCATTATTTTCTGTTTTAAATGTTAGCAGTTACGGTATATCTACTTTGTCTTCAATGTATGTCAGAAAAAAAAAAATCAATAAAACTTGCAAAGAGCAATTAAAATGCAATAACAATCCCACTCAAGTTTTTTTTTTTTTTAAGCAATATGAACAACTAAGATGATGATGATCATTACCACCTCTATTAATTTTTCCCCGTAGAAAGGCAGATTTGCATATTATACCACAAATACTGCACTTGTTACTACAAGCCTCCCCTTTGCCATCTCCATCCCCACCTGGTGCAGAACCCCAGAACTTCCCCAGCTCTGCAGAGATGCTTTAGGCCAGCAGGCTTTGCTTTGTGTTCGCAGTGGGCAGCAGCCTGTGCCCCGTGGGGCACCAGGTGCCACAGACACAGTGCCTGCACTGCCTCATGGCCACACTGAGCTGCCCACGGCACTGCTGCCATCCAACCAGAGAGATGGGTCTGGGCCAGAGCTCTCAAGCATCCCACGGGTAATACGCCAGCTCCTCCTTCTGTGCATGCACCCAGCCCAGCGCAGAGCCAGGAGCTTTGCTGCTGATATTGCCAGTAATGCTCTTACCTAAGCAAACTGCTTTTAGAAAGTGCAGAGTAGGATATTCTTCCCTGTTGAAAATTACAGTTTGGTGAGTATCACACTGCAATCAAGTGTTTCAGAAAGCCTTTTTCAATAAAAGGGAGTTCTGACCCAGCTCACATTGTAACGTGAGCTTATGTTTTCTTCAAATTTTCAGTCTAGGAAAGGAGAATCTACAGTGCAACAAATGAGAGAATAATCTGTCTTGTAATCCAGACAGGAACTACTGATGAAAAAGGAAGACTTTTTTGTCTATATTTGAAATTATTTGTGAATATTTGGCGGCATTACTAGGTAATGCCATTTTTCTTTACTTCTTGGCATTACAACAATCAAAATAAGTAAGATATTCAGCCAAATAAAAAATAAAAGTTTTGATGTGACATTCAATATGGTTGCAGAAGTGACTGACAACTAATGCAGTACTTCAAGAGAGGATCTAAATTAAAGGTTTGCTACGAATAATGTATTTGTCAATACTGGTCTTGTTCTATTCACAAATACCTGTACTAGGAATATTTTTGTTGCATTTTTAGAAAAAAGTTTTGTATTGAAAACTTTGACATAAACAATTTTGGGCTATCTAGGCCCTGTGTATTCCATTGTTGACATGAATATTTGGAATTCCCTATGTGACTGTTCTTTAAGCAGGAAAATAAATTATTTGATATCCTTTTATCCCTCAAATGAGGTTATAAAAACCACATTTTTTTATTTTTTTTTTAAATAATCTTCTTTTACCCACTTGGTAGGAAGATAAAAGGGCAGAAACATATTTTTGGAACAAGGAGTTATAGCTGGAAATAATATAAGGACATTTACAACTTTTTATTTTTCCATCTTCTTTTCAATTCAAAATTGCTTCCTGGATAAAGAAACAATAAAGTCATAACCCAGATTTGTTAGATTCTTGAATACTTGAAGTTCAATTTTTTCTTTACTTATAAACAGTGAAGGAATTAAAAATTTTTTAACCTTTATGATTTCAAATTTTCTGGCTTAAGTGCCTGAGCTGCAGGACTTTGGACAGGGATTTTTTGAGGTGAGGCAAGCTAAACTCACAGAATGTCCTGTCCTTCAGCCCTTGGTAGTGGTGGAGGGATGATGTAGCCCAGGAAATTCTGTATAAGTGAGCATTAGTTTTATGCAAAACACTTGGTAAACCAGTGCCTATCTTCTCCCTCAGGAGTCTCTCTCAGTACACCATGTTTCCATAGCAGTATATAAACCAAAACATTTTTTCAAGAAGCACATACATCAAATTTAATGGTCTTTGGTTTGTATCATAGCATATTTCCTCTACATGTTTAATCTCATAGGAAAAGGATTCTGTGTTTAATAGTGTCAATCAGATGAGATGACAACAGCTACCACTGAGGTTAAACCTCAGTGTTGCAATGAGTTGCAAACAGATTGTGGGACTGGAGCTGGTACTGAGGCACATAGTAGGAATTTTTACATTAATGACTGATAAGTTTATGCAACAGTTCATTTTTTATGCCAGTGCCCATATTTAGCAATCACTAAAATACTTTAAAGGTCTAGGACATTTGATGTTACTTGATTCTCTCTCATATTTTAGTCATATGTCATTTGGAGGTTTGCTTGTGAATTGTCTTATTCTCCAGTTTTGTCCCTTCCCTGTAATTAAGTTAATTTAGAAAAGCAACTATGTACTGCTGCAAATGTTTACAAACCATAATCAAAACAAAGCTTGTTATTAGCTGAAACATTGCTTTGTTTTTTCCAAAGCTGAACATAATGAATAATAAAATAAGCATGGATGACTGATTCACTTTTGGCTAAAGTTATTTAATTTTTTTCCCTGATAATAGCATCTTCCAAGAGATGATTCCTGAAGTAATACATTCTGAAATATGCAATATTTTTCCTCAACATGCAAGATCAGACTTATTGCATTTTATTATATGGTTCATGTGGACATAACCAAAAAAGCAAGGACTGGAAGTTAAAGATTTATAAAAAACTTTAATAAAATGCCCCACTTTCTGAACATTTCTGTATTAATACTCTGTGTTCCAGAAATCCAGGAAGACAGAAAAACTGAGATGAGTCTGTAATAATAGTGGACATGTGTGATTGACAGAATCTGTGGCTTGACAAGTGTCATGTCCAAGTTAAATTTTAAAATATAGTAGCTGAACTATTCACTGACATTTATGATGAATTTGAATCACCTTATTTTTGGTGTATGTTACACATTCCCAGTATTTGTGTCTTTATTTTGTATTTCATACTTCATAGTGACTTGGCAAATGGAGAGATCTGAAAAAAGTACTTGGGCAAATAGAGTGCACCTTTGATGAAATTCAGGAATTAGTCCAATAATTATATCCACAAAGCAACTATGTTTACCCAGATAAATGCCTGAACATTAAGATGGGGCTTCAGTTCTGTGGTGACAAAACCATCTCAGCTCAACAGGGTCTTGCCATCTATTTAATATTTAGGCTTCCTCATCATTCACAAAAGCAGACATTTCAGTGCCCAGGGACTAAAAATGCTCAGAAGAAACCTAATGAACACTCACCATATTGAATCAGCGGTAAATGTGGATTGTGGCTGTATTTATTTGAAAGTACTGCCCACCAATATAAAGAAAACTGTGAGGAGAAGGTCAGTATTTTACTATATAATTTATTTTATATTTGTTCAAGAAATGAAAGAGTTCTTTATCCCATCAAAAACATCCCCGCTGATATGGATATTGAAAGATAAAGCTATCAAAATATGATTTTTTTGACAGGAAGATTATAGAAGTTCTATTAAAAAGCATCTGAAAGGATGTCCAGAAATAAGAATATACTGAGTTTTCTAAATTATATTCCAGTGAGGATGAGAAATTATTATTCCTCTTCAGAAAGTGTACATCAAAATCGTACCATCACAATTAATAACATATTAAACCCCGAGAATATCTACTGATATTATTGAGGATATTAATGAAATATATTGTTATACAAGATGAAAAAGGGGATCAGAATCTGCCCCTTTGACAAAACTGTTAGATTAAGAAGATTCCTCTGGACCTTTTTTAAAATATGTCTTTGATAAGTGAGGTTTTATTCTGCAGGACATTGTTCACAGCAACAGAGGTATTGACCAAAGTAAACAAATGTTCTTTTCTATTATGGTAAGTGTATTCTCACACAGATTCAATTTTCTGTAGTAATGGTAATATAGTACCTTTACTACAAAATAAACATGTATTTCATGTTGGCATTTCTTGCATAAATGGATGAAAGATCCTAATTCAGTTTTTGATGCAGTTTTGCAGTCAACCAGTTGCTTTGCATAATTGGGGTGACAGATGCACTTTATTGTAGCACCAAATTCACTTTGTATCACATTTTGTACAATGGAACAATGGCCCTGGATCTTGGCCAACATCGATAATGGAATAATAAACTTACACAGGTAGCAGGGAAATTGCAGTTGTTTTAATGGATATGCCACTTCTTATGTCTGTTCTGAGGTTATTCTGCTCAACAGTTGCTGTTAGGATAGAGGACGTTTAGGAAAAATTCTCAAATATTTTTGTTTGGGAGAGGTAAGAAGTGACACTGGAATATAAGATTCTGAAAGAGCCTCAAAGAACAACTCCCCCTATATTAAGCACAGAGAAAAGCACAGAGAAAGTACAGGATGACTACTGAGCCACTACTTATAGGAACGAGTCTTTTTGTATGCCCTATAAACCAAGCAACTACATCAAAAACTGTTCTCCATCCTGACTGGAGGTCAGATGGAGAACACAGCCTGGTCTACAGGGTTTTCCTGCACTAATGCTTTCATCTGCATTGCTCACTCACCTGATCATCAGAGATTTGTCTACACAGATTTCTTGATTCATTGTTGACAGAGTGAATGGGGGAAATCTGTGAGAAAAGCAGCATTGCTCAGTGGAGATCTGTGAAAAATGTCAGTGCATGTCAGAGAATTAATTCAGGCTGATATTGATGTGATTTCTCTTTCTGACAGTCGGTCAAATGCTCACCTATCAAGAATCACTGCCTCTCATAGCTGCTGCTTAGAACATAACTTGCAGTGTAATGCTCTCGAAATGTGATTTTGTTTGAGGTACAGTAGGGTTTTGTTTTTACTCAGTGAGTAAGAAGATAAGAGATGCTGAAAATTAAATTGGCTTCATGAAGTAATATCTCTATTATTCCATGTGATTTTGCAAACCTGTCCTTAAATAAGCAAGATGCAATCTCCTCTGAAGTTTCACAGGTTTATAGAATCATTAAGTTTGGAAAAGACCTCCAAGATCATCCTGTCCAACCTTCAACCAAGCACCACCATATCAACTAAATCATAGCACTGTCATATTCAGTCACTTCTTGAATATTTCCAGGTAAAGTGACTTCACAACCCCACTGGGCACACTCTTCCAATTCCGCCTTTCAGTGAAAAAATTCTTCCTGATGTCCAGCCTGAACCTTCCCAGGCACAGCTTGAGACCATTTCCTCTTCTGTTGCTGGTTGCCTGTGAGAAGCAGCCAACATCCACCTGGCTACAATCTCCTTTCAGGCAGTTGTAGATAGTGGTAATGTCCCCCCTGAGCCTCCTTTTCTCCAGGCTAAACACCCCCAGCTCTCTCAGCTACTCCTCATTTGATTTACTCTCTAGACCCTTCACCAGCTCATTGCCCTTCTCTGAACTTGCTCCAACACCTCAATGTCTTTCTTGAAGTGAGGGGTGGAGAACAGAGGATTAGAGGTAGAGCCTCAGTTTTTGCTTAATATTACAGAAATACTCAAACCTGCAGTTCCCAGTAGACCCAAATAGCAGGAAAATCATATTGGAATATTATTTTAGTGCTACAATGCTCTGCGGAATATTCTTTTAGGCTAAAGTGCCCCTGATTTATATTCACGGTACAGTGAAAAAAAAATATCTCTGGAGATCAGAAATCAGGGAAGCACAATTAAAAGCTGCTTCATTAAAAAGACTTCTTAATAAATTCTACAGTCATTTGTCATCTCAGAATACTTCCTGAGCTTGTTTTCTAAATATACAGAGTTCAGTTGTGTGTGTTTTCATTGTATACACATAGATTTTAATTTTCACAGAAGTTCACAAAGAGATCAAGCAGGTTACGTCATTGTTTTTGTACTTTCCTGCCCTCTCGCAGGCTAAGCTTTCTGAAATGCAGATAACTTGTCTGCTGTTTGAATCTCATCTCTTCAGAGAGAAGTTGAACATATGTAACTTAAAGGTATTACCCACATCTGGCTGAGTACACCATCATTGCATTGCTTTCCTGACAGAAAAAGCCCTAATTTCTGAATTTTTACATTCTCCTCAAAACATTTCTGTGTGATAGCCATCTTACCTCAGCAATAAGGAGCAGCGCTGGTGCTCAGAACACTCTGCCATAATGTTTTGTGCACTTGACTTGACGAATAATCTATTTTATTGACCTGAAAAAACCAATAACTTCCATTCATTTCAGAAGACCATTTTTGTACGTATAACACCTTTTTTTGGATAGCACAGTGTTTAGTTAGTAAAGCTGGAAGCTTCTGGCTCAACTGTGAACACTGTTTTGCTGAACACAGTTCCATCATCCGCACCACAACATTTGAGTAATTATCCACAGTGAATAATTATTTTTCTTTAAATAATCCTCAAAGAACTTGCTTTTCTTTGTTTGCTTGGGTTGCTGTTGTCTTTTTTACATGCATTCATTATTTTTTATTCACTATTTAGTATTTAGTCAATGGTGTCTTTAGTGTTTCCAGGTAATCACTGCACAAAACTTCAGAAAAAGCACTATCTATTAAATAAAAGAAGTTCTGCCTTTTGAGCAACATCAGAAGAAATCTCATGTTTGATCTAGTACTAGTATTTGATTTTTTTTATTTGAGGCTTTTTTCCCTAATTCATTTTGATTCTTGATATAGAAGAATAGAATTGTTTAGGTTGGAAAGAACCATCAAGATCATTGAGTTCAAGTGTTAACCCAGCACTGCCAAGTCCACCACTAAACCACATCTCCAAGCGCCACGACTACGTCTTTTAAATGCCTCCATTGGTGGTGACTTAGCTACTTCCCTGTGCAGCCTGTTCCAGTGCTTCACAAACCTTTCTGTGAAGTAAGTTTTTAGACTATCCAATCTAAATGTCCCTTGGTGCAATTTGCTATTTACTCTCTGTATTCATAACAACATTTTAATTGTCTTTTGTATCAGCAGCCAGATTAAGTTCTAGTTGGGCTTTGGCCCTTCTTTTTCTCCCTGCATGACATTATGACATCTTGGAATCTTCCTGAGTCCATAAAAGATCATAAAATCTTTTTTTTTTATTTTCCTGAGTTCCAACCAACTTGTTCCCCAGCAGCTAATCTTTCAGCACACAGGGATGGTCTGCTCCAGGTCTTTAAGATTTCTATCTTGAAGAATGTCCATCCTTCCTGGGCTACTCTGCCCTTCAGGTCTGCCTCCCAAGGGACTCTGCTACCCAGACTGCTAAACAGGCCAAAGTCTGACCTCCACAAGTCCAAGGTGGAAGTTCTGTTGACCCTCCTCCTTATTTCCCCCAAGAATCAAAAACTCCATCGTTTTGTGATCTCTGTGACAAAGAGGCCTCCAACCATTACATCACCCACCAGTCCTTCTCTGTTCATTAACAGCACTTCTGTTGTGGCACTTCTGGTTGGCACAGTTACTATGTCTGGAAGATTTCTGTCACACCCCAGGATCTTCTCTCTGGTTTTCTCTCTGGTGCGTTGATTTCCAGCAGATATCTGGTAAGTTGAAGTCCCTCATGCGAATAAGGATTAGCAAATGTGAAACTGGTTTGGAGCTAGTCTGTAATGATTTCTGAGTGTTCAGGTGAAGATCTTGGGAGGTTTTGAGCCTTTGCATTAAAAGACAGAATTGAGAGGTTTTGTGATTTGCTTTCTTTAACTTCTGGTCTTTGGAGGGTTCAGCATCCTTAGAGAAAGCAGCCTGACATAGAAAGAACACCTGTACATATGTGCTTAGCTACATAGGAAACATTTCCCATGTGTGAAAGACTTAATACCAAACAGCCAGCTTGGTGTCTTCTCCTCTGGGAGCATGATACAGTGGGAATTCAGATAAAAGTAATTATTAATATTTAATCCCAGTTTATGACCCAGAAGGAGATTTGAGAAACTTCTTAAAACATATGTGCTTGGAAGACTCAAGTTATCTATTTAAAATGGTACTGATAAGGAGCAATTCAGTCAGTATATTGAACAGATTGTTGATACATTTTCACAAGATTGCAATTTTTGTAAATCAGAAGCTTCGTTCTTTATTAAAGACACAAAAAGAAAGTTAAGTCAGAGCACAGGAAGCAAGGGAAAATTTGATACCATTGCCTGTAAAAACACTGAGCTGACAATCTATTCTGAAGGACAAAAACGTTCCTGGCATGCAGGAGATCAAAAGAACTCTCCTGCAGGTCTAAAAATGAACACTTGCTCCATGGAGAGTAATTATTTTGGAACAGCCAGCTGAGACTCAGGACCTTGTGGGACCAGAAGAAGTTACAACTAGCGTCATTATCATCAGGAGATCAAAAGATTTTAAGATAGATGAGAATGCCAGCTGCTCTCTCAGGAAATACTGTCCCTTCGTTACAATAGCTTAACACTTTCATTTTAAGAAGGCTGTTATGTATCTATGTATGATTTGTATCTGAGTCATAAAAACTGCAGGTACTCAAACATAGTCAGACTTACTGAGAAAGTGCCTTCTCCTCTGAAGTAATGTTACCCAGGTGTTAGCTAAGTACAAGAAAAGCATAAATAAACTGGATCAAGATAGGCCAGGAGCTGGGACAATTTCCCTGTGAAAAGAGGCTGAGGGACCTGGGCTTGTTGAGCCTGGAGAGAGATGGTTCAGGGGGAGTCTTAATGCTGTCCTCAACTATTCAATTGAAGGAAATAGGAGACAAAAGAGATGGACTCCTAGAGGAAGAATGAAAGGTAATGGACAGAGCTGGAAGATAGCAGATTCTGGGTCAATATTAGGGAAAAAAACCTCACCAAGAATATGATCAAATACTTTAATGAGTTTCCAAAGGGGCTGAGGGATCTCCACCCTTTGATATATTCAAAGCTCATTTAGAGAAGTCCATGAGCAGCCAGAACTAAAGAAATCTGCTCTAAGCAAAGGAATTTAAATTCCTAAATTCCTTCCAACCTACATCATTCTGTGGTTGAGGGCTATGGGTTATAATACAAACAGATCAATCGTGTGTTTACCTTGGCTGGCTGCCTGACCCCCAATCTTTTGCTCTCTTCTCCCTTCTCAAAAGAAAAGGGGCAGAAAATAAAATAGAAAAAGCTCATGGAATGAGCCTAATAAGGTATCTTAATATTCATTGTGTCACATTAGCAGGCAGATGTCCAGACATTCTTTGGGCCTCCACACCTGCAGCAGTTGCTTGGAACCAAAGTGCATAACCACAACTGTACCCACGTTTGCCTCCATGCCCTCAGCAGCTGATTGCAATGTCATCTGGTATGGAATGTGCCTTAAGTCAGTTTGATCAGCTGTCCTAGATGTGTCCCCTCAGCCTCTTGCTCACACCCAGCCTACTGGCCTTTGGAGCAGAGGGAAAGCCTTGATGCAGTGCAAGCCCTGCTCAGAAAAAGCCAACACATTGGTGTGTTCTCAACACTATTTCAGCTACAAATGCAAAACACAGTATAGGATACTATGAGGAAATTTAACTCCCTCTTAGCCAGAGACAGGACACTGGAATTTAACTGTGCAGGATACAGATTTATTGCTTGAAAGGGACATCCACAGGGATGCAGGGATGAATCAAAGAATGCAGTTCACCCTGAACTGTGACAATACTGTTGTTCAGATCTACTTTTTTCTATTTCTATACAATTGATCTG
Source organism: Chloebia gouldiae (assembly GCA_003676055.1). Classification (NCBI taxonomy): domain Eukaryota; kingdom Metazoa; phylum Chordata; class Aves; order Passeriformes; family Passeridae; genus Chloebia; species Chloebia gouldiae. The sequence goes on along the minus strand of QUSF01000002.1, from coordinate 18,899,663 downwards.
ACATTAATGCACAGTTGAAGCTGACCTTAGGATGTACATGCATGAGAAGACAATTGAATACTGTGCTCCCAAAGTGCTATGCAATGACTAAAATTTAACTGAAAGAACTTGGACATGCCAAGGATAAATTGCCTAGGAAAAAACCCTAGAATTAACAGATTTTTTTCACATGTTAGTATTGATTGGACTGCTTGAGAGGTGAGAATTGCAGAACAGCAAATCTAATTAGCAATTTTTAAAATAAGCAAATATTCTATGGTGACCAAACTTTGTTGTTGTTGTTGTTGTGGCTGTTGTTGTTGTTGTTTTTCTCCAAGGTCTGCTTCCCAGCTTTAGTGCCTAATCTTCAAATGTACTGCCGAGTACATTTAGTGGAGATTCAGAAGATCTACCATCAACGGCTTCTCAATTTTCTGTGGCACAATGGGTGTTGCTTATCTTAATCAAAGTTAGTCTTCTCAGCTTTAAGGTGCACCTCCCTAACTCTCTCTGCTCTTCTTTCTGCCTTCCTGACACTTCAGTATTCATAGAGGTGCACCTATGCAGTCAGAAACAACAGATTTGTTCTAAAAGGAAAAAAAAAAACCAACAACCTGGCACCTGATTGAGAGAACTGGTTTAGATGGGTTGTTTAGAAAGCAGATAACTCACTAGGGGTCTCTGATTACACAGACTTCTCTACATTATTTCCTGAGGAATAGAGGCAGAAAGTAAAAAAAAACAAAAACAAAACCAAAAAAAAAAACCACCAACCACCACAAACTGATATTTTTGAGGAGCATTTTCACTATCTTTCCTAAGGATAGTTGAGCCAATATATGGTGCAGAAGGAACTCTGACTTGCTGGATACAGATTAGTTCTTAATGAACAGGATATGGAGTGTGAGTGATATGATCTATAGAGAGTCTGTAGAAGAAACAATTGTTAAAGAAACAATAAAAGACATTAATAGAACTGAATTCTCTGTGTTACAGGGTAGATAGATTAAATCAGCTCTTTCTTGTTCTAGTATCCAGGTGCAAGACAATTTCTACTTTTCATTATTCAGACAGGTAAAACCCAGACAAAGTTTATTTATGACTTGCTCAAACTAATTTGTTCTGTTGCAAATTTTTTTAGCTTAAACTAACTCTTCTCTCTCCCTCTTATCTGTCACCCTGATGATTTTACGGAGTCATTTCTATATTTTATTTCCTGAATTAAATGAATGCATTTTTTCTCAAGTGTTCTTTCCAAACATACGGTCTCCATTTAGTTGCCCATTTCTAGCAAGATTTCTCTGCACACATTCCAGTCTAAATTCATCTCTCTTGAAATGATGACTAAAACTATGACGTATATGAGTGATCATTAATGGTTTAAATAATGGTAATGATTGCAAGATGAAATCAGACTTTAAAGATGTTTAATTCAGGTTGCTGAGTTAAAAAAAAAAAAAAAACAAACCACATTATCTTATCATTGCAGAAGTAACTTTTGGCTTTTCTTGAGTCAAATGCCTTGGATGAACTTGCAGTATAAAATTAAAGGAAAAAAAAAATCTATTTTGACTTTAGGACTTTCTTGACTGAAATATTTCAGGTGACACGGTGAAAGTAAGAGTCCCAAACCTATCTTTATACCTAGAGTTTCAGTAGAAACACTATTTGGACCAAGGAAAGAAGAAGAAATTGAGGATTACAAGATAAAATGCTTTTATTGTGTTAGAAAATGTTTCTGTATGAAAAAATATTTCCCCACACTTTGCATTATGTAAACTAAAAAGAATTCATATAGTTCTCTTTAAGTGTCAGGTCACAAACAACAATAATGAGTAAATGAAGGCTCCAGAAGTGTTGCTTGGCAGGTGGCTGAACATGAGCCAGTGTGTGCCCAGGTGGCCAGGAAGGCCAGTGGCACCCTGGCCTGCATCAGCAATAGTGAGGCCAGCAGGAGCAGGGCAGGGATTGTCCCCCTGTACTCAGCACTGCTGAGGCCACACCTCAGTGCTGGGTGCAGTTCTGGGCCCCTCACTATAAAAAAGACATTGAGAGGCTGGAGATTTTTCAGAGAAAGGCAAGTGAGCTGGTGAAGGGTCTGGAGCTTGTGTCTGTGAAGAGCTGAGGGAGCAATTGTTTAGCTGGTTTAGCCATGGCAGAGGGTTGGAACTAGATGATCTTTAAGGTCCCTTCCAATCCAAATAATTTTATGATTTTATATTATCATGAATAATTGAAGTAAAAATATTTTTCTTCAGATAGGACTGTTATGGATATTAATTTCATGGCACTCACTTTATTATGGGTTTCTTTCCAGAGTTTGCAGAAACAGATGATCAAAAAAAGAAACAATAATTTGCTTAATAAAGACTCATCCATGGTCTGCTATTGTTACTTTGAGATGTCAGAAAAACTCCTGAAGAAAATGAAGACATTAAAAAAAAATAAAAGAAAGCAGAGAAATTAATTTAATGTGGTGATTTAATGATTGATGCCTCCATTTTCTATATTAAATAGTTGCAATCACCAATGTTTACATTCAAATATCACATGAATGGCATTAAGAATGGATATCCAATTGATATCTGTCAATCCAAGACAGCAGTCACTGCAAATCAAACTTTTTCTAGGCCTCCTACTTAGAAAAATTATGCAGATCTAGTAGAAATATTGAACAAAATAAAAAACCCAGCAGAGATAACAAACTGTGAAACTGTAAATTCTGTAAACTTCCCTGTGAGGTAAGTTATTAAACATGCCTAAAAAGAGCTGTTGCCACCTCACTCACTGTCATGTTGTACAGTTTTAGGACCTAAATGATGCTATGTTGGAATTTTGGTTTTGGTCAGATGAGTTATCCAGAACTGATGTTTGTTCTGACTAGTCAAATATGAAGACTTTGATAGAGATACTGGGTTATTTTTACCTTGACTTTTCCTCCAGCATTCCTCTTGATATTAATGGAAACTTGGGTAAAAGCTCTAAACACAGATGAAGCATAATTGCATGCAATTCTCGTGATTTGACATAGCTATTACTACACCATTAGAAATTACTGTTATCCCAAATATCTTCCAGCAATTTTCCCTGTGCTCTTTCAGTGTTACTAATTTGTGATTTTCAGTATGGCTTGTTTTAATAATACTGACAAGTGGCACATAACCACTCAATCAAGCATATCAAGTCCTTTAATTTGGCCTAATTCAGGCATCAATGAAAGGTGTGAAGCTTTTACATTTGTTCTACTGAAACTAATGTCCATCAGAAAGCAAATTGATTTTTGGTTTCAATACAAATCAAAATTTCATCACATGAAAAAAATGTTGTCAACCCTGCTAAATTGGTAATGAATGAACAAAGTAAAGCAAGTGCTGAATATCTGCCTCACATTTTCCTTTTCACTGGTGTATAATTTCTAGCCATTCAAGGTAATTTTCTAAAAGATGGAAAGTCCCATTTTTTTGTATGGCATGGCTACTTTGATGAATACTTCTGACATACCTTTAGCTCATGTTCTATATTATGGTACTTCATATAGGCAAAATTAATTCCTTGTTACAAACATTTCTATTCTAGTAAATAGCCACATGCAAGACAATAAAAAAAGTAAAGTATGGAGAACATGTATCTACTGAACTGTGTATCCTAAATGTGACTCCAGCTTCCATTTAGGTGGCTTGCACAGAAACAACAGAATATCAAATAAAAAAGCATGATGATTATGTCTATGTGTATAATTCCTCTGTTTAAGAAAGCTGTAATTCCCTTAAGAACACTGATTAACAGACATGTCTGCTTTTGTTCTCTTTATATGATTAGTAATCTAAGTAATCTTAAGCTGTTTTACAACAATTATAGTATAAAAACTGAAAAACATTTGGTATTGCTTTTAGTTAATTTTTTTACTTATGTGAAATTCTGCAAGAAATACATATAGAATAGGGCCAAACAGTTAATCCTTGATACCATCTCTCTAACATTTTCAACACATTAATCTTTTGGGTGTGTTTTCTGTGTGTTGATTTATGCCCAGAGATCTACATTGTTTCTAACAGGCTTATGAGCGAGTTGTTAATACCACAGAAATATTTGCTTTATACACTGTCTCATGGTTTAGGGATCATATTAGTGCTTTCATAAAATGAAAAACCACTAGCTGCTCCTCCCCCCAATCCCTTCCAGTGACAGACAAAAAGTGGAGATTCAAGCAGAGATAAGAAGAATTTACTGGAAATAGCAATGCAGCAAGAAAACCAGCAGAAACAGTAACATTAAGAACAAAAGTATACAAAAAGAGGGTCAGTCATATCCAGAAAATGCTCACCGACTGACCAACATGACTTGGCACCGCCTGGCCCTCTGGCACACAGAACAAATGGCCTCTGGACCCTCTGTGTCAGTGTTTCCCCCCCAGCCTAAGACCATGAAAACCAGTGGCAGACAAACCCTCTGATCAGGACTCCAGTGGAGTTACCCCACTGCTCCCTTTGCCGCTCGTTCCCCCTGAAAAGGATGAAACGAGGCACCTTTTTCCTCTACCTCAAACCACACCCAGCTTCTCAGAAGTGAGAATCTCCTACTCCCAGGCACAGCAGCAGTGCCATAGAATAACAACCTACTCATGCCCACATGGCACTAAGCTCCACCCCCTCATGTCCTTGGCTGAAATTAGGACAAACTATAAAAAAATTAATTGCAAGAATGTGCAATGTCTCTAGTGCACTCTTCATTTGTGCAGAAACTAAACTATTTAGATAATTTTATTTAATTAAATCTGCCCTGTCCAAGATTTTCCCAGGAAATCTCTACACTTAATCAGTATCTTCATGGCCTTCATGTTTATTGGCCATATGATGATATTTTTAAGTACAACTTCACACTGGTTTCTAGGGAAGGCAACTTAAGAACAGTGTGCATTTCCTATGAAGTTAGAACCCTTAACAGATTCACCAGTTGTAAAATATCCATCTTACTTTATGTGGTATTTATAAGGTATCAAAATCTAGTAGAGTTGCATCATGATAAAGCTTGTATAAGAAAGGTCTGATCCTCATCCCTATTTAATTTTTATTTGTCATGTCCTTCTCATTGACTTCTACAAATATAGTTGATTTTCAGGTGAAAAAAAATTCCATCCAATTAATCGAATTTAATTGCCATCAAATATAGACCTGTATTCACACACTGATAAATTTATAACTCAGTTTGCATCTTCAGCTCAGCTAGTTCATTCTCTGAGCTTCAGGTAGGCTCTTGAAATGCTTACCTTTCATTTTAGAGATCTTACACTAAATCATGCTAAAACTGGAACAGGTTTTAGCCATCCTCCAGCCCCATTTCTTTCCTCCTTTCTAAATTGCAACATAATTGAGAAGCACCTGAAATTACACACATGCTGAAAATGTTCTGAAGGATTCCTTTATGCATGCTACATGGCAAGTTGTTTGCTGTTGTATTCTTCTAAGATATGTAGAAAAACTGGCTTTCAAATATCCCAAGACAAGGACCTAGACCATATTTGTTTCAGTTCTTGCATAAATGATCTAAAATAGAACTTTTCAATGTAGGATAGACAGAGCCATCTTTACATAAGACTGGAAATAAAGGCAAAAGAAGACTTGATATTGTCTTTGGAGGTGTAGCTTTTTTACTTTGGAGAAAGGATACTTAATCTGAATCATAAATGGATGAAAATACTTGGTTCATAGACTCAGGCATTTTTATAGTAGTTGGGATGTACTTAAAATTTCCAGTTAGTTGACTGGAATGGGTCTACTACTCAGTGCACAAACAACTTTTAGACTCTCCTTTAGAAACTGGATACGTACAAGTGTATATGTGTGAAGTATTCCATTTTCACCTACCAGCTTTCTGAGACACACAGCTACCAGCCAAATCTGAGCCAGAATCTCTGTGGCCCCACTAGGAAGGTACATGGTAGAGCCTGTTCAACCCTGTCTGACTTGAATATGCCTGACATTTTGGTGGGATCTAGTCCTTAGCCTGTAGGAAACTGAAATCTTCTTGTCCTCATAGGTGTTTTCTGCAATTCAGTGGTAGTAGATATTGTGGTTCCTTTCAGAGGTCATATATGAACAGGGTAAGATCAAGATGACTCCAAGTACATTTAAGGAAAGGAGACTCCCATAGCACCCATTGTTCTTTTTCTCATGTTGCTGTAAGCAGAAATGCTAAGTCCCATCTCCAACACATTTACTTCTTAATTTTCCTTCGATAGGAATTTTTCAGCTTTGGGTTAATTTCTTCCTGTGGCATCATATTCAATTCTTCATGAATTTCTTTCTTTGGTAGAAAGTAATCTCTGAATGGAAATAAAATCAGTAAATGTAGTTTAGTTAAAATCCAGTCATGATCTCCCTGTTTTAGAAGCTCATTACTGTGGATTAGTTGTCTATTGTGACAGTATTTTATTAGCTTCAACTGGGAAGGGCAAGAATGATGTGTGCCTGTCAAATATGAACAGGAAGATATTTGTGCTGGTTTTGGTATGCTTCCTAAGTCTAAACCTTCTGCTTTTTTATGAACTTTGAAAATGAGCTTCTGTCCATCTGTGTTCAAATTCTTTAAGCCTGATATTTTTGTCAATCCATGGGTAAGGGTTCTGTGTATATTTTTGCATGTAGATTTGCTATGTGGATTTTTAACTTCCTTGATCCCCAATGTAAAAGTAATGTGAAAGTGTGTGAAACAGAATCAGCTCCATTTTTATTTCAAGTGGATTCTGTAAAGTTAATTTAATTCATCAATACCTTTTAAGCCCTTGGGGAAATAGAAAATGAAAAGGAGATGCATAAAGTAATTAAGATTTTTTAGCTGAGGAAAAGAACTAAAAAAGCAGTATTATTATTAGAATGCTGGAAATGGGAAAAAAAAAGAAAATGCTGTAAAGAAGGCTCTTTTAAAAGCTGAGAGATTGCCAGACAAGATCATCATTTAGGGCTTTACAAGGTTGGGTTCCTATGGGACTCTAAATACAGAAATCTGAGTCATATCAGTAGAAAAGTAAATCCAGTAGAAAACCCAACAGCATTAGTGGTGCTTGGGAATTTTGAAGTGAATGCTGTATCAAGCCTCTCTTACAAGATGGAATGGAAAGTGATTTGGAAAGAAAGAGAGACAAAATGCCAAAGGTATGGTGTCCCGATTTAGGGCAGATTTGGGAGGAAACTTCCAAAGGGGTGTCTCTAGAAAGCAGACTCAAGCAGCCCCTCCCCATACTGGTTTGGGAAAAATTTCCTTGGAGAAAAGTGGAAATGTTTATTTAATGAGCAAAGTTTTAAGAAGCATAAAAAGTGAATAATTTTAAACAATAAAACCTCTCAGTTCTGCAGAGATGGCAAGTTCAGGAAGTCCTTGTTGTGGGGTGTAGCTCTGCTTGCTCAGCCCCTTATCAGTCCCTCCTGTGCTGGAAAATGTCACATCCTGGGCCCTGGTGGGTCACGGATGTGAGCTCCCAGTGCTCTTCTGGGTTTTCAGTCCAGAAGAGGAGTGATCAATTCCAAGAGAAAGAAAAGCCACAGTCCAGGGAACTTCTCTGCCTCAGCTAGCTTGAAAAAAAATCGAACTGAAAAGCAAATGAAATTGGTCTCCCGCTGTCCGTGCTGCAGACATCACAGTCTTTGAGAGAGAAAACTGAAATTCTTATCTCTACATTTTTTAATAGAGCCACCTCAGACATTCCACCACTTCTCCTTCTCCCCTGCTCCACTCTCAGATATAGTTTTAAGGGCACAAAACACATTTCTAGACTAAACAGACAAATGGGGATACAATTCAGCATCATAAAGTCACCCCAGGACGTATGATCTTTCAAGCAAAGGCTGACAGGATATTTTATACAGTCTAGAAAAGAGCACAGACCCTGAAAGGAAAATCCTCTCTTGAGTCCAGAAATATCAGTATATTTATATATATACACCAGAAATATCAACATCTGTGGCAGTTAACTAAATGACTATTGTAACATTATTCACAGAGTCAAATATATCTCATCTATTCCTATAGGTGAGAAATACTTGCTATCTACAATGACCTTCTCCTTGTTCCTCTACTTTTTAATTAATATTTCTTGAGCCATTTCCCTGGTTCTGATAATACTCTGCAGAACTGTTATGTGGTTCTAGAATAGGTTTCATCAACAGTGATCAGTCTGAGGTTTTAAAGGTACTAAACAATGTATGCAAAACTGTGCTACCAATTTATATACTGGAGTTTTAGCATAGCATAATGGAGAGAAATCATTTGAATACTGTTGAGCTGAAGGTACAGGGAGAAGGCACTCTATAATACACAGATGCTGATATTTAATCCTGAAAATGCACTAAACTGTCCCATGCCATCTTCTGACACTGTGTTTGTTTGCATTCTTTGATAACGATTACTATTGAATGGTGCAATGTTGGCATGATAATTTGAGATGAGAATTTTGAGTTATATTGCAAACTGTTTCATAGAGGGTTGATGACTCAAATATTATCAAGTATTGTGAGCTAATCTTCTCTTGTAGGTGAGTCTTCCCTCAAAATCCAGGCCTGTGACTTTGCTGACATGGGCCACAGTGACAAACCTGTTTCTAAATGTCTTTAATTTAATTGAACCAAAAATATTGTTTGTCTGGGAGATGGGGAAAGGGGAAGTTACTGTTTCCCCTGTCCTGTTTTGCAAAGTCAGGGAAGGACTGGAGTTGTATCTTGGTCCAACAGTTTAGATGTGCCTGACAGCCTGTCAGCTGTGATAGAGAGGGAAGGAGGTGTTGAGGGGAAGTTGGGTAACAAAGAGAATGAGGAAATTAGTTCCTATAGCTGAAAGATTAGATCAGTGATAAGTGCTGAGAAGCTTTATATCTCTACCCAAACTGAATTGTTTATTTCTGAGCTGAAAGTAGAACACTCTGTTTAGCGGTATTGTGATCCTCCTGTTTTTTTTATAGAGATATTCAAAAGAATTGTGAGTACTCCTAATGTGAGAACTCTGTCACATTTGACCCAGAGTTTTGAGCACAGGTCCTTTCTCTAGGCTAGGTATTGACATAGGAGAAGATGGGGACTACAGTGTCAAGCACGATGCTGATAGCTCAGTCATACTGACTCCAGTGGACCTTTAAGAACATCAGCTTATTTGGGATCAAAAAGCAATAGACTTCCTCTGGTGTTCTGTGTGTCTGATTATTATTTTTACTCCAGACTGAACATTTGTCACCCTCTGCAGCTGGAATTTTAATTGTCTCTTCTGTTCTTGTAACAGCTGCTAAGAAGCATTGCTCTTCCCCTAGATGCTCTATTACAGCTACATAGCACCAAATGCAGTTAATTTTTTTATCCCTGAACACTTATTTTTTATCTAATTTCAGTTAACTTGGCTTAGGAAATGAATGCAGCCTTAATGTGGTTTAAAACTGTTGGTGTCTTTCTCAAATTGACAAGCAATGGCATGTTGAAACTCGATTTGTAGATGATGCTGAAGTGCAGTGAGGACACGCCAGCATTCATCCTTGGCATGCTAGATTTGTGCAAGGAAAGCAAGTTGCCTTGTACATGTGTTTTGCAATACTGTAGGGAAAGCTAGCTCTAACAGATGAGGAAGAAGATCTATTGATGTTTCAATCCTGTAAGCTGTAAATGCCTTTCAGAGCCACCACCTGCACGTTTTCTCAGGTTGAGCATTATCTCCCCTTGCCCAAAACAGAATAGTTTCTCCTCATGGAAGGCCAGAAACATGTCCTTTCCAAGCATGCCCTAATCAAATTCAAATTCTGGGATCTATTCCAGGGATTCATGGTGGGATTTGGAGGCTGGCCAGCACACACATTGTGCTGTCCATTTCCTTATCTGAAGAGGCAGCTAGCAAATGTTGTTTTAAGAACAAGCCCCTTTTTCCTATGTTCATTTCATTTTTTGAGTTGCACTGCTCCTATGTCTCTAAAGCAGATTGGAAGGCCTGAGAAAGAACTGTGAATAAGTCAATCAGCAATCTGTGTCCTAAACATTGAATTTGATTACTATTATGAGTATTTAGATTCAGGAGCAAGTGCTGTCATTGCTGCCAAAGGACAGGATTACTTACTAGAAAAATAGGTCTGACAATCTGCCTCACAGAGAAAATCCGTCTGGGCCCACCTTATGTGTGTGGTCATTTTGGAAAACAAATAATTAAGGCCAATGAAATGGAAAGGATGATCAATACAGATATTTGCCTGTTGTTTACAAGTAACTTATGCTCCAAATATAATCAAAAATAAGGATCTGCATGTATTCTGTAATACCTGATTGGAAATGATAGGTTGGCACTTAGTTTGCTGGTAGTACCCAGAATGGTACTGGGTAATGGCTGCCCTGTAGATGCTAAGGAGAACCTATGTTAAAACAAAAATAAAATTTCACCATTATCAAACAGGCATTACTGATATATTTTTACAACTTTGTTTTGTATTCAGGTAAATAGACAATTTTTAAAAAACCTATTTATGTTCTATCTCCTTCTATATTTTAATACCTAATAATTTTCTACTTCCTCATTATTTGTTTTAGGGAGCCTACCCATCTTTTAGAGAAGATTTTAGGGTTCAGTTGCTCAGAAGTTACAAGAGATTTTGCCTGCCTAATACAGTTTAATTAATCAGAGGTTACATAAAACCAGCTTTCAATAATGAATTAAGACTTTGCCAAGAAATCAAGGTCTTTTGGCCACCTAAATTTTGTACAGCCAAAGCTGAGAAATCTCAAAGTCTCTAGTCATTTTGGAGCAAGTCATATTCTTTTCTTGACTTTCTGATGTCTTTCCTCTTTAACTTCCCATTTAATCTCTCTGTTCTCCTCCCTTTCTTCTGTGTGCTTCTTCTTTCCATATCTACAGGTTGCCTCTCCATTTCTCATCATACCTTTCTTTGCACAATACTTATTTATATGCTATTAGGAAGCGTGTATATGATTTTTCAGACATATGATTCAATGACCTCAAAAATGTGTTGGCAACACATATATTTTGCAAAGGTTAATTATGGAGTTATTACTACCATCTATGTTGTCTGCTGGTGAAGTCTGAACTCACCCCAGGTTAACAGCAGGTAATCCCAGGTATCCCAGACCCTAGAAGAAACAGAGTTGGGCCAAGATCCTAGAGCAAGGAAACCCATAGCAGTGCTTATTCTACACTGTTCAGGAAATAAGGCACACAGGAAAAGAAGTGGATATGTATAGTGAATAAGATATGTATAGTGAATAACTTCCAGTGCTTGGAAGTAATCCTGCCTTTTAGTCAGCCCTGAAGTAGTCAGGCAGGTAGACTAGAAGATAATTTTAGGTCTCTTCTAACTGAAAATACATTCATTTCTATTCTGTGCTATGCTGTGCAGAGTTTTGAGGTTATCTGGTTGCTCACATCAAATGACTCTTCAGTAGTTTTGTAGGAGTAACTCTTGTAGAAGGTGCACCTGTTATCCCAGTTGTTAGAGGATCAGATCTTGTTATCTGTGCAGCAAAGCCATTCAACAGTCAAATGGAGCTGTGCTCCTTCCTTCTCAAATAGCTACACATAATTCTTAGAAGCATATTTCAGAATGAAACATGTCATCAAAAGAAAATTAAGTAATCAGCAATACACATTGACTATCCTGACCATCAAATGTGAATGTTAAAATACCAGATTGTCTTCTTTCAGCTTCCTAAGAACCTGTTCTATTTATGGTACTCACATCTTTAAAATTTCAACATGCATGTGAGTCCCCTGCAAGGAATCCACTTTGTATTAGAGAGGACTGCAGACTGGTAAGAGCAGACCATACCTTTTTTGTGATGCAGGTGCTTCTGTAGATCTTCTCCTGCTTCACTGAGGAAATGTAAGAAAAATATTGAATTGTTCCTCAGAACCTGGTTTTTCAATAGTTTTACAAGGAATATATTGAAGGATTGCAAAAACATTTTTAACAAATGTTAAGCTTATTATTAAAGCTTAATTGTATCCAGGGTTTATAGACTAATGTGGAGTTACCTTAATTTTCCTCCAGGAAACATATTCTTTTCACAACTACAAGCAGAATCCTATCTGTTGACTTCTGCCAAGTGCATTGAGCAGGAGTTGCTGTGGTTGACACTGCTTGGCTCCTTCAGACACCATCTGGAAATTAATGGGGATATGATTAAGGATGGTTAAGTTCTGCAAACTTGCCTCTGTGTAAGGTTTCCCTTGACCTTTTTGTCCATTATTTCTATGTATCAGTATTATTTCTGTAGTCCTCACTCACATAATCATCTTTGATTTAGGTCTTTTTTTATACTTGACCGACCTTTAATATAGATCAGAATAGTGTGAGTAAAGTGGCAAAGAACAGAAATTTCTGAAACATCAAAGCATATTCCATGCTTCTCCAATGTAAAGTCAGCAAAATATTTGTCATAATGCAATCCCCTATTTTATAAATAGGTTCCTTTGAATCCTTTGTTATAATTTAACATGCTTGCAGAATGACTTCTTATCCAAGTAACAGTTTTCATCCAGATAGAATTTGCTTTCCATTTTGTAGTTGCTTTTATTAGAATACTGTAGCTGAATTTGGCTCCCCAGGCAATATTGTCAAGTCTGCAGTATCACTTTTATGGCTTTTTTAAAAACCGGTCTCTGTACTTGATTTCATGCTGTTATTTGGGGTGTTTATGAAATGCCTATAAGTCTTGTGTAAGATTTAGAAGTTTGTACTTACTGTTATGAAGGATAAACCTTGGATTTGGAGGGAAATGTAACTACAAACAAATGAGTGATATTCTTGGCCCAATTATAAACTTTGGTTTTGGGAAGCTCTTAAAACTGCTCAGATGCTTGAAGTTAAATGTGCACTTAGCTTTTTCAAAGTCAAGGCTGAAATGCGTAATCAGCCACAATAGGAAACAAAAAGATAAGAACACTATATGTGCATCATGTAGTAATGGTATGCAAAATAATAGTTAATAAAGTGTTGGATATCAACAATAATAAGAATTCTTGTGTCTGAAATCAAATATCCAAATGTTCTAAGGCTTTCGTATTAATTTGTGGAGATGTATTTACACCACGATCTTAAAATTATTGATATTTTCATATCAATAATTTGTGTTTACCTAGAGAAACATATTAATTACTCATAATTTTCTTATCAAAAGGATGACTGATGAGTTAGAGAACTGAAAGATAAATCATGTTTTATTCATCAGGGCCTTGCAGAGAATGTATTGTATTTCTCAAAAGATGCCGTTTGTGAAACATAGCAATAGGCATTCCAAAGATCCCCATGAAATGGTCAACACTATTGCAATAATATATGAAATGAACATCACTGTTTGTGAAGGAAACAAAGATCTCACAGCATTCAGCTTTAAACAGTCTTGGTATCAAAAGCAAATAAACTCCTAATATGGTAGAGTTGTTTCAATTAGTAAATAATAGGAAGCAAGAGGAGTCTAGTGAAGCCATCTAAAATTAGGCTTTCTAGGTGATTTTGTCTATTGTTTTGTAAATCTAATAATTCCATAAAATAGTGTGAAGCACAACATCTCAGTGAAGCAGCTTCCTATAGTCCTGAAAGTAGGAATGAATGATGCTGTTAATTTCAAGGAGAATCAGAATTTAGAGGAAGGTGCTTATATGAAAACAGCAACAAAACCTCCCAAGCTGATCTGTATGCTTTTGTTTATTCTGCATTTTTTTTGCTGATTGTAGTTATTTGGTTATGAAAGGAAATGCAAAGTTGTCAACACACATGTCTCTGGAGATTTTGTCATTATAATTTTTGTCTCTGTTATATCACGATTAAATTCAAATAAACCAACTGTTTTAAAGAGAATACACTAAGCTTTAACCCTGCAATGCCCAGGGCACTCTTTCTACAGCTGATGGGAAAGGATGCCTTTGGAGGCCATTGTTCTATCCCAACAATGTGCCTGCACTGAGTATGGTGATTGGTACTTTCGGCAAGAGTGGTAACAGAAGACAGCAAGTGGTGAGCTTAGTTTGGTTATAAGATGGCTTCCTGGAAAATGGAAAATTATTTTAAAAATCCATCTACTTCAGTGAGTAGTGATGGAGGGTATACATCAGGTATATCATAGAATCATAGAATCATTAAAGTTGGAAAATATCTGTAAGATCATCTGGTCAAACCATCTGAGTATGACTGTGCCCACTAAACCACATAGTGGAAAGTCATATCTACCCTTTTTTGAATACTTCCAGGGGTGGTGACTCTATCACTTCTCTGGAGAGTCTGTTCTAATGCCTGGACATTTTTTCAGTGAAGATTTTTTTCCCCAATATCCAAATTGACCCTCCTTTGGTGTGACATGAGGCTGTTTTTCCATGTCCCATTCCTAGTTGTCTGGGAGATGAGGCTAATTATCACCTCACAAAAACCGCCTTGTAGGTAGTTGTGGGGCATGATAAGATCTCACCTGAGTCTTCTGTTCTACAGGTTAAACAATCCCAGTTCTCTCAGCCACTCATTATGAAAATTGTGTTTTCCAGCCACTCTGGCTCCAGCCTGTAGCTCTGCATGGGTTTGTTGTGACTGAAAGGCAGGACCTGGTTCTTAGCCTTGTTGAACCTCATACAACTGGCCTCAGCACATTGATCCATATGCATACAGTGCACTTTATCACTGGATTGCATAGGATGTGGAAAGTCCTGTGCAAAGTGGATCTGCTAGGAAGAAATGACTTGGCAAGAAGGCTCAAGTAGTCCCTGAACCACTTATTAGTTCATTTGACCTCATTAACCTTTCTGAGTAGGAGAAATATTTTAATTCTTATTAATAAATGGAGAATTAAGAGACAGAAAAAGCAAATATTTTGATCAAAGCTAGGCAGTAATCTTTGTCACAGGACTGGAACTCAAACCCTAACTTTCAAAGGCTTAGATTTGTGGCAGTTTTAAGTGTAGTAGTTGTTACTAGGATGTGGCAAATCTCAAGAATTACAACCTTTTGTGAGAATGAGCTACACATCCTAGAAAGTCTTTGGTATAACTCAGTTGTTGGACATCACTATTCTTTTTTTCCCTGTTTACAGGCTTAAAGTTGACAACTCTACTGCTGGGTTTTTTTCCATTCTCTCTTCTCTCTGCTTCTATAAAGAACTCTGAGCTTATTTTTCATTCTGCCTAGTCTCTGCACCAATTTCACCCTATTTTTCATTATTAATTTTACTTTTGATCATCCTATCTGTTCCAACAGGTGAAATGAATGAATACATAAAATAAAAGCTCCATAGCACTCAATTCTGAACCAATAACATCTCAGTGACTTACGAATTATTACAGACAAAATGAAGATGGCTGTCCTTAGCTGTAATTCATTATTCTTCCAGACATTTGGTGCAAGATATTACATGAGATCATTTAAATGAAACAACCTGCTTCCCTTTTGAATACAGTAAATCATTCCAGAATAAGAAACAAGGACTAATGCCAGTCACTAATCAACTATCAGCTCATTGATGCTTTCATTGATGTGAATTAGTAAAATAAATACTAAAACCAGCAGTCATTAAGTTTGAACTGAAAGTCAATATCATTGCTAAGGGTGACACAAGTTGAAGAAAGCAGTACATGACAGTATTTAAGAGTAGAAAAATGCGTGTTTAACATTTTGGCTATAACACATCATGTGCTTTTTCTCCTGTTGCTAATAATAAATTGTACATCAGAACCTTCTTTATCATAGGTGTTGTGGATGGAGCCATGCACTTCACTTGTAAGAGAGAAGTGACAATACACTTTATGGATATAACAAACTTTGATAGTAAATACAACAGTGGTTTGACAAGATTTGATGGCAAGGTATACTAGATTATTTACTGCATAGGAGCCTCAACTCTATCTGAGTCATGAAGTTCAGAAAAGACTCCCTGTGTCCTAAACCACCTCAGAGGCAAGTACAGGTGTGTGTAGATCCAATTCTACTCAGTCAATGGTTTATGTCTAAAGGATTATATGCACGATCAATCCTTTATAGTACTTAGTTAAGATTTCAAAGTTAATTACTTGCCATCTTATTTGCATGCCAGCAAGACAACTGGTTCCCTGTTCCAGACAGCCTTTGGCTACCCTGTTGTTACCTGTACCCCAAAGTTCAGTGTAAGCTAGATGCAGCCATCACAACAACCTCTGGTGGTTATGGCTTAAGTGGGGGCAGCAGCAAACTCTGTCACAGCAGACATGCAGTCATTGACTTATATATATCCTGAAGAGTCCAAAAGTAGTGGTAAACTTATTTCAGATATTAGGTAGTTAAAAGTAGATAACAGGGTTCAGAGTAGACCTTTCACTCATTCTGGATTTATATTCTAGTATTTTCCAAAGATTGTAACATGGATCATATACTCCAAAAATTGAAATGTCTATGTTTCTTTCTGAAGTACTGTGGAGGCATATCAGTGCTTAAATTTCACAGTACTTGACATCTAGCTGCTTAGATGATTTGATCAGCTTTTAGGCAAAGAAGTAAGTCTCCTGTGAAAGTATTAATGAAATTTGCAAATGAAGACAAAAATAGCACCAGAGCTTGTGAATTCTCCTTCATTCTCCTTCATATATGCATTAAAAGAAACCTAGAGTATATTTCTGAATGACTGTACATATTTTAACACTATTTATAGTTATATTAATAAATTATACTTTATACATGCTTTAAGCATATTCAGATTTAGTAAATGTAGTAGCCATTGGCAGTTGGGCTAAATGAATTTTATAGGGCCCTTTCAATTGCAATATTCTATTTTAAAATTTCTGAGGTGCAAACACCATCATCCATATGGAGAATGGCACATTCCATCTGTAAGGGCAGAATCACACCCTGAAGTGCTTCAAACCACAGGAGATGGAAATATGGGACAGCTTGTACTAATTGGTCATAGCCATGTGATTGAGAAACTCTGCTGAGAACAGTGAGCCTGATGGTGAAGGGTTTGTGCTTATGCCTAAGTTTTAAACTTGTGAAGTGGTGGCTGCTTCTCTGCAACTGGTATAAGTCTGTCAGCATTTCTATAACAAACAGGAATTAAGCTTGAGCAACCCTGGGGTTTTAAAAGCATCCTGAGTGAGGAAGGGAAAAAAACAACCAAACCCACAAATGAAAATAAATGCAATTCCAATAATATGTACATTAACTCACATGGTGCTGCTGTCATTTTCTCCATGAAAACTGTTGAACAGATCATAAAGCCTTTGTACTTTCTGAGTTTTCTCCCATTTCTGAATGAAATTAAATTACTTTAAACAACATTTTTGTAACTTGTTAGAGGCAGCTCTAGATATTCAACTGTTCACAATAATCCTTTCTATATATTCCTTTTCTAATTATGCCTTTCTTTACTTAGTAGCATTGAGAACTGCTATTCGAAACACTGAGAAAAAGATGTGAAATGTCTGGCCCTAAACCATGAAGTCCTGGATTCTTAAATTACATTGGTCTTCAAAAAAGTTGATGACCAGCATTTTGCAATAAAACCATTGAAGACATGGTATTTACAGAGTTCCATGTAATTAGATTCTGAAAATACCTTACAACAGCCTTTCTGTTTAATTTTATTGGCCAAAGATTACATTTCGTTATGCCTCTATCAGAAAGGTCCAAAGTCGGGACACCTAGTTTGAAAACATTATTGTCAGTGTTGCTACCATGTAGCTGACCAGCTTAAGAAATTGTAGATTCTGGGTTGTGTGTGCAGCTGAAGGCTTGGGCAGGTGACACACAAGGACTGACACTGCTCACAGACTGGCACCATTGGCAGAGCAAGGGCTGCTCTGCAGTAAAGGTGCTGAATTACAGTATTTAAAAGCAATTATCCGAAGTCCTTCTGATGACTGAGTGAAGGCAATATGAAGAAGATTAACAAAATCTACAGAACTTTTTTTCAACTCTCAAGGGGTCCTGAAGGTACAGAAGGAATCCATGAGTTTTGTTATTTCTGTGAAGTAAAACCTGAATATTTTTAATTTTAATTTTTTTAATGTCACATGTGTTCTATATCTTGCAGTTTATAGTATCTTGTTTCTTCCCTGAGGCAGAAGTGCTACTTTTTTTCCCCATGCTGTTCTATATTTGAAGCTTCTAGAAATTACCCTTTTAATGGTATGGAAACATGAACTGAACATATTAAACTTTTAAATATTGCACAGTATCTATCATGTCAACTCACAGAAGTTATTGGTCTAAGAAAATTATTTTATGGATTATTTTTATTCCTTTATAATGCTATCTTTTACATCCTTTACTGTTTATTCCTTTCAAAACTCCTATTTATTATTTAAAGTTACATTAGATGAGCTGTCAATATTTTCTTCAATCAGGCAAAAATTTTTATTCAAATAAAATTTCTATGCTCCCAACACTTACTTTTGTCAGCACATGATAGATTTTTTTGAGGACAAATTATTATCACTTAAAATTAATTTTTGTGTGAAGTAACTAATTTTTTATAATTTATAATTGTGCTGGCACACTCATATTAACATTATAGCATATTCAAAATTGGTAACTGTTACCAGATATCCCATAAAAATATTAATGACCTTTCCACAGAGGAGAAAGGTATTTTAGCTCATTACATTTTAGAAGAAGCTGGGTAGATTCACTGCAATTATTAAGGTTTATAATACTTCATGTTGCAAGTTTTTAAGTCTATCAGAATTCCCTGTGCACAGTGAAGCTTTTACTATATGTGAGGAAAAAAATCGTATTTTGAAAACTCCCTAAACACCTACTTTTCAACAATGGGTATAAAGCTGATTTATGGACATATCTATTTTCAGTGTATAGAATTCATAGCCACAGGAAGTCATAGAATAAAATATCAGAGCTGGATTTGAAAAGTATCTGCCTCATTTTATGACTAGAGTAATGTTTGTGAGTGGTACATCCCTTAACATGGCAAGCCTGTACAGGTACAAGTGCGAGATTCATTGCTTTGAAGGAGAGAGGAATTTAAAATCTGTCTTGTTCTTTGCTGAAGGTCACCACATTTTTCCACACTCTTTCTAAGATGTGACTGTCAGGATTGAATAGAGCAATCCACAGATTCATTTTTAGTACTTGTTAGTGCTCTTCTCTGGACTTATTCCAGATCCAAGCTCCCCAATTTAGTCATGCTTTGACTGTGTTAGCCTTCATTGCCAGCATGTCATGCTGAGAGGGTGTGTTCTATCTTCCCTCTCTTTAGCAAAGCCATTTTTTTGGGACATAGCTACATATAACACAATTGCCATAATGATTTTACTTCCTAATATGCAAATATTTATTTATCACCTTGGATCTACAGAAGTGATTTATTATTATGGTCTAGTGAATGATTTTTTTGTATCATCAGATTTTGTTAGCAGTAGTTTTATTACCCATCATTGCTAATGATACCAAATACCATTAATACTGGAGTCGACAAAACACATGACTTCCCACTTCTAACTATTTTGAGAAGTCTATTTGTCACCCAGATTCTTCTCCCTAATATGGCTTTATTGATTTTAGACAGGGATATATATATATATAGTGGTAAGTTAAATTAAAAAAAATCACAAAAAATCAAATGGTTCAGAATATTCTACTACTTTACACATTTGCCTTCTTCAACTGGATTTGCAGTCCCATAAAACTGATGACAAGTCTTAGATAACTGCAGAATATTAAAAACAGTTGGACAGATGTAATATGTTTACACAGTACGTTTTCACTAACACCAGCAGTCAGCCGCCCCAAACATATGCATGTGTATACATATATGTATTTTTTCAAATCTTAAGAGACAGCTAGATGTAAAATCTTAGACTTGATAGACTGTTCATCTGATTTACTAGTGATGTGATATTACTAAAAAATAAAATAATATTTATTTTTTTAAGTTCACAATGAGACAAAAGATCAAACATATGGACTGCAAGTGTCCTGCAAATTATTTAAAATTGCAACCCAATACAATATGATCAGCCTGTCATTTCTCCCAGCTGCAACATATACAGAAATGTTAAGAGCTCATGCATCAGCCTATACCTCAAACCACTCTTCAAAGGTCAGGGAAGCAGATGGACCTTCTTTCATATAACCAGAAATATGCATTTTTATTGGTGTTTCTGCAAACCTCATAGTATGAGACAGAATCTTGATATATAAAGTGTAATCACTATTTGCTGCAAATTGTGTAGCTTAAAATCTCAAAGGCAACAGCAAATAAAGAAAAAATGAATGGGAGAGCAAAGATCACAAAAGCAAAAAAATCTGTTATTATTTTAGGCATATTTTCTTTGTTGTAATGACAGCGATATGAGATTGTAGACATTTAGCATGAGAGGGTATCTTTTGGAGCCTCCTGTGTGGGCAGTTGTCCCCAGCAGAATGATGCAGGAAGCATTTTCCAGATGTGCTGCATGCTGCAGCAACTCCAATTTGCACCAGCCAGATGTCTCCTCCATGATCTTTGTGACAAAGTTGGAAAATATTAATATCATCAGGGAACATGAAGGACACAGAAAAGTAGGAGTCTTGTCCCCACCTTATGGATGGCCTGTTCCCTGGAGAAAAAACTCCACTTTCTGCACTAATGTTTTGTTCTAGTACCCATGGTTGTTTCTAGTGACCAGGATCCATGTAATGTGAAACATGAGGAGGAATACAGAGAGCCTCTTCCCTGAAAAATTCCTGTTATGACCAGAACACTAGCCAGTAAGGCAGTTCTTTCTGTTGGACTCATTGCTTTTCATGTATTTTAGGAAGGCTTGAAAATGTCCACTGAGAAGGATTATTTTGGGAAGCAGATAGAATTTAGGTATAACTGTATTAATGTATCACATCTACACTGTTAGTGTCTTTGCATACTTGTGCAAAGTGCATGGGGGGTGTCTGTGATTCAAAACATGCATGCTAGATGCTGAAGGATGGGCTGGCTACAGATGGAGATGTCTGGCTTTCTGAATAGACTTTCTGAGAATACATGACTCACTCTTTTAAACACTTAAATGGACTCTCTGGATCTCCTTCATAGCCATAATTTGAAAACCTGAATGATTAAATACAACTTCCCTTGCCTAAATAGCATTTAGGCAGGTTAATTAGAACTGGAATAATTCCATCCACTGTCTCTGCAGCTTTTCTTTGTAATGGAACAGCAGCTTTGTCTCCTCAAAAGACTATAAAACTAATCACAGGAGTTATAAAATAGCGCTCTAGCATGGCACTCACTCTGACTTTTAAGGCCAAATCTTAATGTTTTATTGTGGCCTATAGGATTCACTCCTAAAACACTCTAAGATGTGCAAACTTGTGAGTCATCTTCCCAGTTGCACCTAGATCTCCTGTAGTCATCCGTGTTTGCATCATAGAACTAGAGTTGTGTTTTGTGACAGGCAGAAATTCTGTAATGAAATTCCTCACTTAGTTTATTATTTAGCGATCGTTTATTATTTACTTGTATTTTCCTTTCTCCATTAACATGCTTAGAAAGAGGCAAAATAAACCATCAGCCTCTGCTCTGTTTCAAAAGCTGGGAAAAGATTGCTCTGCTAAATTTATATTAGAATTAAAGTAGCCAAAGAATTGGATATTATTTATTTGTTATATTTGTTTAAAATTTTTCGGGTAAGAAAAATATCCATTTAAAAATGGATAGTCCATTTCGTAAGTATCCTAATGTATGAAGTCATAAATTTTCCATACAGAATAGTAGCATTTCAATAAAAAGACTATCCATAGTCTGTACTTGCAGTCAAAAGAGAAAGTACAGAAGATAAAATATTGTGTTAATTTATCTTTATGCTGTGAAAAATAAGACTGAAAAAAAAGGTACACTACCAAAAGAAAAATCAAATTACCCTGTGTCTATTTAAAAGAATGTCAGTCTTTTTTTCCATGTATTTCTCATGAATGCAAATGATACCTGTTTCTTTTTAAGCAGACTTGCTGAGTATAATAGTAAAGAAAATCAAAACAGAACCTGTTCACCAGGCTGAAGGATTCAAGCAAAATCAAAGCTCTCTGTTTCTTATGCCAGAAAGGAAACATTATCAAGAGACCATTGCAATTTACTGAGCTGCCATGGAATAATTTGTTTTCCCATATTCATGGCAGTAAAAGAACCGGATACACTAATTAATTTTAACTCATGTAGATTATTCTGCTTAATGTGAAGAGTGTGTTATGGCTATTCTGACAAATAGATAAAGCTCTTTGCATAGCAGGTAGTGTATATGATATTTGGATAGCGAGTGATTGTTTCAGAGCGTGATGTCACTAACATAATGGATCCAACTTTCTTTGATTTTAAGATTCTGCACAGCTGAAGAATACATTGACAGACAGACCAACAAATACATAGATGAATGGATGTTATATGCTTAAATGATTAAAACTCTTTTAAATGAAATAATCCAGATCTCAGCCAGCTTCTCCAGCTGAAGGTGTGTATTTACATTTTAAAGGTCATATGTGAACCAGGAGGCTCACCAAAAAAAGCCTCCCCACACATATAGAAACAATGATTTTATTTTCTAGTTCTTGTTTAAAAAATAATATACCCTTATGCGTTATTCAAGGGTACCGTGCTTGGAACAGGTGATGAAAATAAGCCCACATCTTATACAGAGTGAGGCTCTTTGCTATTTTCAAATTGTCTAAAATCTAGCACAATAAATTGACCACCACTCTTTGAAAGCTTTCCTAGCAGTATGGAATATTTCACCACTGTGGTTTTCGCAGTTTAAAAGTTGGTTTGATGGGGCAAAACTGGATGGATTAGGTAGGCCAGCATTACTGTGTTTTTCAAATGGCCATTTTTCATAATAAATAGCTTGATTTCTCCATCCAAAGCAACACTTCACCAGCAATACAGCGTGTTCTGAGTGGACTAGTTAATCTGCACTGTGGTGCAGCCAAAGGCTTGGCTCATGGAAACAATATCCCTGCATCAGATTTGTATTGACTGCCCAATAAATATAATTGTGAATAGACCCTGGATAAGAGGATGATTAGTCTGTGCACTGTATCTACACTGCTTCCAGTTCTGAACCTAACTCATTGAGAGCCAGCCTGGGGACCCCCATGCAGGCCTATCCAAGGTGTATCACTACAGCATGTGCATTTATGCATTTGTCTGAAATGCTGCTAGTAACAGCTATGACTGACAAGGAGAACAAAACTTTTTTACTTCAAGGTACCCTTTGCCACAGAAATCTATATCTTTGTGAATTTGAGATAAAACTAATATAGTATACTCTGTATGGGTCTATAGGCTGAAATGAAAAGGGGAGTGTGAACAAAATACAGTTGCCTACATAGGTAGTATTTTGTGCTTGTGCAACATTGATCTCCAGTGGCTGCCAGTTTGTTTCTGAATGGAGGTCAGTTGTAAAGCTCAGGCTGTGTGAGATCCAAGTGCTACTACTCATTATGACATTATAAACAGTAACTATTAGCTAATATTCTAATTACTGCGAAGAGAGTAGTGCCAGAAGCTCCTGTCCTCATGCCCTTCATAACAGATCCTGGGACTTAAAATTAGCACTTTCTGCCAGAACTTTGATGTCTTGGCTTTTCATATTGCCAAGGTAATCTTTGCACCTCTGCATTTAGGTCACAGAAACATTGAAATTTATACAGATCCTGTTGTTTGATATGTAAAATACTGTATGTTTGAGATATATTTTTTATTGGACAGGACATTTCATTTGAAAGGAATAATTATTACATCCAGGTGGCTTAAGTTAGTTGTGGGTTCTTATTTACATTTTCAAATTGAGGACTTTGAGATAATCAAATGCAAATCAGGTAGAAGGAGACCTCACTAGTTTAAATATGTCCATTTAACTCATCAGTCGGTCATAGACCCACTGATCAAATTTTCATGGTGTTCTATGGTCATGATTAATATAGAATATGGTGCCGACACCAGCCTTGTGCTATATTTGTGGAAGTATTTATCTCATGTAGATAGGCACAGGTTCACTCAGTGTTGTGGATTTCTACGTCAGATGTGTATATTTAAGCAGTGTTTCTAATGCTTACGTCAATCAGCCATCCTTGTTCCTTTGCAAAATTCTGAGGTCATAATACATTTGTTAGTAAGAAGCTACTATGACTAGGTATATGGAAACATTTCATTAGTCAACAATAATCTAATTTTTAAAATTATAATATATAGGTCATAGTAGCATATCTGACATTCTGCTCAATGTACTCACTTTTATCAGCTTTTGAAGAACATATGAGCAATAGAAGAATTAATTCAAAAGTAAGAAGTGAAATAGTAATTTCCATATGTTGCTCACCACACCATAGAATGGAGGCTTTGCAATCTCAGATAATACCCTA
Source organism: Chloebia gouldiae (assembly GCA_003676055.1). Lineage (NCBI taxonomy): Eukaryota > Metazoa > Chordata > Aves > Passeriformes > Passeridae > Chloebia > Chloebia gouldiae. Next base: position 18,875,353 of record QUSF01000002.1, on the reverse strand, counting down.
ATCTCTGTGTGTTGGTTTGTTAGTAATTTAAAATAAGCAGCTAGGAATATAAGCCACATCTCATGAGGTCTAAGATTACTGATGCAGCGTCAGCCTTAGAGAGAGAAGGAGAATGTGTTACAAGAGTATGACTCTGTGTTGTCCTAAAAATGTTTATAATTCTCTTATTTGACCATGTGTCATATCAGGAGGAAAAAATAAAACAGATGAAATACTGCAATTCATCATGTTTATGACTTTCTTCTACAAGCAGGTGTAATATATGAATATTTTATTTCCTTTATTTACTATACAAGATTGAAAGCATGTACTTTGTTCAATAACTTAACTTTTTATGATCTTTGCACATTACTGTACAAAAGAAAAAAAAAGAACATTTTGAAATTGTAGGACAGTTTATACTAACTTTCTCATTCCTAAATATATATAAAAACCAAATTTCAGATGATAGATAAATGTACTGTGTCTATCAGGAAATTAATATCAAACATCTGAGCTAGAATATGTCTGACTTCAAAATGGCAATAGAAGACAAAGAATTACTCCAAATTTCTGCATCTTTACTCACATCTTTACTTTTTCCATTGGAACTATGGAAAATACAGCCTAGAATGGAACGGTGGTGTCATCTGAACATTCCTGAAAATTTCTGAACACTTTTGAGCATTCCTCCCTATTTAGTACTGTCCATAGGAAACTGCAAAAAGTCACGATGGCCAGGGCATCCCAGACACACTGAAGTTAATCCTAACTGTGAGTCTGACAAGCAGGCCTGCTACTATTTTTAACATCTTTCCCACATGAGTCAGATCTAAGCTTTGAGTTTCCAGGCAACAGTGCAGTGAACTCACAGTACATTATGGATAATTTATAGAAGTCTTTCAGCACTTGGGGATTCCTTTATAGGCAGAGCTCTGCTGACTGATGAGAGCTGTGTTTCCTTATGGATAACAGAGTTGAAAACTACATTTGATGAAACATTTTCTTGTAGTACGATCCAAGCAATAAATTATTTCCAAGTATATCAGATGTTATTTAATAAACATATGATTCAATTCCATTTCATTGTATAATTTGACATGTTAGGATCTTTGAATAGTTCCTGATTTCAAGAAACGGTTTCTTCTTTTGTCAATAGTAAAAGTAAAAAGTATTTAAATTGACTTGCACATAGTCACTGAGTGAATGTTGAGTAAACTCTTAGTTGAGCTGCCTAATTGCACATGACAAGTATGCAAAACTAATTTGAATGCCAAAAAAAAAAACATTCCTGGAGAATTTAAAATGCTTAGGCTAAATATGTGAAGTATTACAGCTTGCTAATTGGAAACTCTATTTACTTAATTAAAATACAGTGCTTGTGTGCTAATACAGATGAGAAGAGTCAATACATAGCTAGCAGGCATAAACAAAAGAGGATTACCTACCTTAAAAACACATTTACCTTAATTACAGCACTCAAGTGTTGAAAGTCTGTTTCTAATGAAAATGAGAGGGCATTATAAAATGAATTGTGTTTAGCATATTATGCATGAGATTAATTATAAAGTTGTATGTCTAATACAGTGACTATATATTTTCTTTGCCATATTCTCAACATAATAAACATTGTTCAATAAGTGTTTTTAGTATTTTATTGTATTTAAACTTTAGCTTTGATCTCATGTGCCCATTCCCTTAGTGACTATCAGCAGATATAAACATTGTTCTGTAATTTGTATTAACAATGCTGTAACAGAAAGATCAATGCTCTAAAAAAGACACAGTTATCCTAAATATAGACATCTGCAGCTTGGAAACCAGCAGGAAACACCATGATATGCACACTAGAAGAAAGTGAAAGTGGGCTCTCAAGCTAAATGTCACTTTCAGGGGCACCACTTTGGGATGCAAAGTGCCTTGGCAGCAGCACATGGGCTTTTTTGACAATGAAATGTTTTCTCTAAAGTTGTTTTTCATGAGAATCTGTTTATTCTGAAAGTGACCATGAACTCTGTCACAGTCATGATACCTCTCCCACTGTGAACAAATATTGGCACTGGGAACAAGCTGTTCAGAAGTATTTGTGATTCAGTCTGTCTCCTTAGGTAGTTGAAAGAGCATATGAAATCTCAGGAGTACATATGTTGTCATTCTCTACTCCTTCAAACTAAACACATTTAACAACAGTCTAGGTACCAATGCATACCATGATTTGAAATAACAAATAAGTGATACCCCTGTTGTTTGAATTTTGAATATCATTCCAGCACCAGGCAAAGCAAGAGCATGAAGCTGAGACCTGCAGAAGTACATTCAAGTGGGGCTGCAGTGCAGCTTCACCTTTCACCAAGGACACCTGATTTTCAGAAATGCTGCATACAGCCTCGGAATATTATAAGCAAACAGCAGAAGCTGCATCTTGCCTCTGGCAACTCCTGTGGTTCTGCCACAGGAATGTAAGAGTTCATTTGATTGAAAATTGGAGGCTAATTTAATTTCTAAACTAAATATCTCTCAGTCTTTCAAGAGCTATTTCTAATGGTGCCTTTCTGATGTTTTTCTAAAACATGGCTGAGGTAAACTTGAAACATGATGTGTGTAAAACTTTACAAATGTGTGTATCCATGCTCAGCTGATGTCTTTCAAGTCCACACTGTCAGTACAAAGAAAGTGAGATTGCCTTATGTCTGAATAGCAGTGAGTACCATCCTTCTGATCCCTGTTGCTTTTTCACAGGTAGCAGAGTTCCTGCATCCACTTTCTACTTTGAACCACTTGCTTCCCTTTTGTCAGCAACTCATAGATCCTAATCATAGTGCTGACACAATGGTTTGCTGGTCCCTTTGCAAATATTCTCACTACAATCCCTTAGGTAAATAAATAAACAAGAAACTTTGTGTGTGAAGGAAGACAAAATGGTGTGTGGGACCATAACACTATTATAACACCAGATAATTTTAGCTGCTTAAAACCACAAATCCATTCAGAATTGCATCACTAAAATTAGGTATGTTTGTACCTAATTTGGCACTAGATAGAGAAGGATGTGACTTCTTAAATCAGAATTACACTGTAGTACTATAGATAAACCAAGTGATGAGTGAATCCTTGCTGACAATATCTCTTTCCTTTTTCCATTTTTCCTTTTTCCTTTTTCCTTTTTCCCTTTCCTTTTCCTTTTCATTTTTTCCCTTTTTCCTTTCCATTCCTCTTTCAGAGGATAAAACATAACTTTTTCCCCCTTACTTTGTTGAAGAGGTAGTTTTTCTCATTTGGGGCCAGCTACCTTCTCTGTCTCCATACACCTGTGGCATTCATTGTAGGTCATTGCCAGATGAACACCACTGCATCAGTATGTGATATTATCCATGATTGCAACAAGGATTGTAAGACCAGGAGGAGAAGGGCTTAATGCTACTTGCTGCTATCAGCCACAGGATACATGTATTCTTGAAGCTTATTTCCAGTGGCAAGGACTTCTTCCCTAAAAGAGAGCCTCTTATTCAAATGATAGCTACAGGACTGCAAAGCTGTATTCATTGCAAAGCAATGAGTAAAACAAATCATTGATGAACTTGTGTCACAAGATTCTTAAATGCACATTAGTCCATAATTGGTTCAGACATCAGTGTGAACTTTTCACTCACTTGATAATTACCTCTGACTTGTATAGTAGTTCATTGCTGCCTTCTCAGAAAATGGCCTGATTATTACATGCAGGTGTTCATTAGGCAAGATTTAATTTATTTGCATTCTGGTACGTGATCCTCAAAACTCAGCTCCCAAGACCATATGACAGTTTTACCAGTCCTCATGTTTCCTCTCTTCTAGTAGCCTTTTGCTGGTTTCTAGCTGCACACTCTGACCACTCAAGCCCTGGGGGGATCACAGAATCACAGAAACAATTATGTTGGAAAAGACCTCAGAGGTCATTGACTCAAGCCTTTGTCTGAGCCCTATCATGTCAAGTAGAGCATAGCAATAAGTGCCATGCAACACCTCTAGGGATGGTGACTCCACCACCTCCTGGGCAGCTCATTCCAATGTCTAATCACCTTTACTGTGAAGAATTTCTTCCTAACGTCAAATCTAAGCATCATTGGGGCAGCTTAAAACTGTGTCTTCTAGTCCTGTCCCTGGTTGCTTAGGAGGTCAGTCCTCAACTGTCTACAACCTCCTTTCAGGCAGTTTTAGAGAGTTACTCCTGAGCCTCCACTTCTCCAGACTAAGCAACCTGGTCCTCTCAGCTGTTCCTCAGAGGACATGGATTCCAGACCCTTCACCAACTTTGTTGCTCTTTGTCCTTGTTACATGGTGTGTAACTGATTTTTACCAATAGATGCTCAACCTTGTCATCTTCATCATCATCAATTCCCATAACATCAACACTCTTAATGTACATTGCTACCTTCTTCTCTTTTCTCTTCTAAAGATGTTACAGCCATCCTTTGCAGCACTTCAGACTGGTAGAAGTGGTGTGAGATTGTTTGGATAGTTGTGCAGAATTTTGGGCAGAAGTTTGTGTCCGTGCAGTGTTGGTCATTTCATCCAAGGCATCAAATGGAACACTTGACTCTTGATTCTCAGGACTTACTATACAGTTCAGGAATTGTCTCCAGTGGTGTTCTAGATTGCCTTTGGTATGATGAAACATTAGAAGACAAAAAAAATAAAAGAGAGAAAAAATTCATTTCAGGATGGCTGTTGCTTAATGTGAGCTGTGGTTGCCTCAGGTAATAACAGCAGAGGTCAGGAGAACACAGAGAACGTAACTCTGAATCAGAGGTCATCGTGGCAATTAATATAATTCAAATGTGTTAAGGGCTTGGGGGTCGTGTTTAGATGATGTCTGATTCTTTGGATCTTGTGTCATCTTCTTATATAGCTTTACTTAATCTCTTCTGTGAGAAGGAAATGGAATAAGACTCCAGCTGAATGAGTATTGTTGTTTGGTCTCCTTTATAACCAGGTCACAGTTTCATTGTTTCTCAAATATTTTAAAGTTTGATTTTTCAAAAATGCTACTTTGTGTTTACTTTCATGTGTTTGTTTTCTCCTGTCCAATGCAATGCTTTTTATAACGTATGATTCAATATGGCTAATAGGACTAAATATGAGAAGACAAAGAGCAACATTATTATCCTCACTAAGCACATTTTGCAATGTTCTTTTTACTTACTGATTTGTAAAGAAAGCTATTTTTCGATTTGTAAGGCTGGCAGAGTCCACAGTTTTAGGTGTTTATCAGTCACAGCACTCCCTCTAATGCCAACAGGCTGTTTCTTTGATCATTTGCTAGAAGTTTCAAAATATCAGGGAAAACAGCCCAGAGGTATTTTGGTTGGATCACAATACATACTTAAAAGTGTCTTAGCTCCTTGCTTATTGGTGATCCTTCAAGCAAGACATTCAAAACATTCTTATGCTGGCAAAAACAGCCAGCTAAATCATGTCTCTGATTTACTTACAGTGAAATTAAGAGAACATTTATATAATTACGCATAATTTAATGTTATCAGGCAGGCTTTCAGCACAGAGTCTGTGTAAGTGCGAGGGTGACACCAAAGGGTCTATTTAAAAAAATCTCAGACATGCCTCAGTAAGCAGCATCATCTCAATTAACTGATTTCTGCTGATAGTAACAAATGCTGTATTTTCTACTGTTGTATATCTCTAGAATAATAGAATCATTAGAGTTGGAAAAGACCTCGATGATCATGGGGCCAACATTTGATTGAACACCACCATGTCAACAAAATCATAGCACTAAGTTCCACTCCCTGTCACTTCTTGAACACTTCCAGATAGTGACTTCACCACTTCCCTGGGCAGCTTGTTCAAAGGCTTGACAACCCTTTCAGTTAAGAAATTCTTCCTGATGTTCATCCTGAACCTCCCCTGGTATGGCTTGAAGCCATTTTCTCTTGTGCTGTTGCTGGTTGTCTGGGAGAAGAAGCCAACCCCACAACCTTGCTACAGCCTCTTTTCAGGCAGTTGTAAAGACTTCATGAACTCTCCTTTGTGTCAGCCCTTACTTGGAGAGCTACGGTGCATGCCAGCTGTAAAGGAACACATCCAAGTGTTATAAAGTCTAATGAAAGGGGAAAAGTATTTTCAGTGGAAATCTGAGCAGTTAGTCTGAGCAGTGGGCTCTGCAGGGAAGAAGACAAACATTCTTGGGTGCATCAAATACAGCTGGTCAAAAGAGGTGTTTATCTCGCTGTACTCAGTGTTGGTGTGGCCTCACCTTGAGACCTGTATGCAGTTCTAGACCCCAGCATTTAAGAAAGACATGAAGATTCTTAAATGTATCCAGAAGAGGGCTTCAAATCTAGTAACAAGTCTGGAAGGCAAGACCTGTGAGAAATGGCTGATGATTTTATGTTTGTCAAGTTTGGAGAAAGGGAGGCTGAGGGATGACGACCTTTCTCTCTACAGCTTCCTGAGGAGGGGAAGGGGAGAGGAAGGTGCTGATCTCTTCTCCCTGCTATCCAGTGATAGGACTTGTGGGAATGGGACAAAGCTACACTAAGGGAGGTTTAGACTGGACATTAGGAAGCATTTCTTTACTGAGACAATGGTCAGACCCTGGAACGGGCTTTCTAGAGAGGCAGTCGATGCCTCAAGCCTCTCTGTGCTGGAGAGACATTTGGACAATGTCCTTAATAATGTTCCTTAAATTTTGGTCATCCTTGAAGTGGTCAGACAGCTGGACAAGATGATTTGTTGTAGGTAACTTCCAAGTGAAATAATCTATTGCAATTCTATTGTATTGCATTGTATTCTGGCATATAATGTTATATAAGCATCCATCAAATCTGTATGTATAGAAACTTAATCTCCCCCAATTATTCCTCATTGTTAAAATGGAATGCATAATTATTGTTATCACTTATGTTAACAATTCCTGGAATTATTTTATTATTGGAATTATGGAATTATTTATTAATATCTAACCATAGTCATAAGAATATCGAACACAAACATCTTGATTGGAAAAAATAATTTAACAGATTAGATGAGATTACACAGTATAGTCTCAAAACACAGTATATAATGTAACTGTGATATAATTGTTATTGACTTCTTAAAGTGATACAAGCAGTTATTTAAAGAATTTTCCTCTGAGCTCCTTTCTGAAACTGTAGATTAGCTTTCTGCCAATCATACCACAGGAAGGTAACTTGTGTCCTGTACTTTCTTGCCATGCAGATTTTTTAACAAATTTATGCATAAAAGTTTTCTCATTCTTTATGGATAACATTTGAAAAAGCAGCCGTGGACTTTTACAATGCTAGTTACTTCATAGAGATTATAGAGTCATGTATATTTGAAATCCTCCCATCAAATACATATGTTCTGTAAAGCACAGATTATAATTTACTTTCTGTTGTTTGTACTTCTTTTTAAACACAGTAATTGCTAATTAAAACTGGAAGCATTGGTAAAATAAATATAATTTGAGATATTACACTGCCTTAATAACAATTATTATTATTTCTCTGCGTGAAAAAAAAAAAAATCTTTTTACTCCAGAGCTGGGGTTTTAATTTATCTTCAGAAACATTTTACATACTGTACTTTATAAACACTTCTGAATTGCAGATTACCTGCCTTATTTTTCCTGAATATTTTTAATATATTTTCATAAAAATACTTGAGCTTTCAGGAGCAAAATATGACAAGATTTTCTGGAAATTATTTTCCTTGTTTCATTTAGTTTCATGAGATTTTCCCACATTATAACAAAGCTTCTACTATGTAATTTTAGTCTGATTTTACAATATGTAAAATATTTTGTGCTCTGAGACAGTATCTCTTTCTCCTAAATACCTTGTTTTTAATAGCAGCAGAAGGAGGTATCTGTTTGGGGAAAGGATATTTTACTAAGCATGGAGCTGCCTGTTTCATGGTCATTTTTATTCCCAAAAGATTGGGCCTGAATGCTATGAGTATTCCCAAATATGATTATAAATGATGGCTTCCACTCTAAACATTTGCTTTATATATTCTATTTAATTCAACTTAGGGGCAAGAATTCTAAATCTGCTGCAGATGAAAGCTGGGTGTTTGAATTGCGAATGAATATTATTTTTCTCTTGGTAGAGAATAATCTAATTTTGCTCTTCCTAAAGGTCAATAAGATCCCTGACTGGTGACGATAAAGATAGTTCCTGTCATGCTCTAAGGGTCATTTTATCTTTTATATATCCATTTCCCCAGAGTAAAACAGAAAAGTCTGGGTGCCCTTGCACACTTTGACTATTCACTGAGTTTGAAAATAATAAAATAAAATAATTTTATATATAGAAAGATTTTAGTGCAATCTTAAGGTAAAAAAATCAGGCATGCTGCAATATAATCCTATATTTTAACAGAGGAGGAAGTTTTCATTTTGTGCAATTCCAGTCCAGTCCATTGCCTATAGGTAGCAGAATTAGCCCTAGAATTTAAAACTTCTTTGATAAATCTGTTTGCATTATTTTTATTTTATGTCTTAAGAAGTCATTTGCATGGGTAAGACAAGTCCAAGGAATTAGCAATGCAGAGACAAACTCTCAGGGAGCAAAGAAAGGAAAGAGCAGGCAGGAGTTATATTTCAAGAAGTGTGATACCCCCAGCTGCACATGGAAGCTTGCTTGCATGCTTGCATCCCGTGGTTTATAATAACTCTATACATCTCACCTGCCACATCTGTGTCAGGTGCAAATAAAATTCACAGAAAATATAGTCAAAGTGCTGTCTCTACAAATAAAGACCTTTGTAAACAAGACACATAAAGACAGGGAAACAGAGTAAGATGTCTAGATGTCTAGATAAATACCAGAAGTCTAAAAATAAGGTGGGGCTAAAATGGTATGGGACTAGAAAGAATCTGAAAATTGATGGGAGAAACACTCTCTAGAGAATGCCCTAACAGCAGGGCAAACTTGATTGATAAATGGCAGAGGAAGAAAGACTGATGCAAAGGAAAAAGTAAACAAGTGCTATTAAACAAAGTGGCTTTGTGAGATCCTTTCTAAGAGCCACTGTAATGTTGACAACCATGACTGTAAATGCAACGTTTTTCTAGGAGCAAAAAACCTCTTTTAACTCCTTTTAGAATTCAGGCTTCACAGAGATGCTAGAATTCTGGGGGATGCTATTAAAAGGAAATTAAAGGAGCAGAGGGGATTGGGAATTACAAATGCAATACAAAGGTGTACTAAGTTTGGGCCTTGTCATTCAGCGTACTCTTTGTTTCAAAAATAAATTATGGAGTGTGGTGACAGGTTTCCTGATAACATTTTTCTGGATATTAAAATTCAGAGCCAGATGAAGAGAGTTAGGAAAGAGTCTCATGATATTACTGAGCGGCTGGGTGATAAAGTGGTGGGTAAAATCCAGTCTGATGAATGCAAAGTAATGCACCTGGAGAAAAACAAGCCTAAGTATGTACACATAGTGATAGCTTCTAAATTAGCTATTACCACTCAGAGGAGAAATTTTTATTATGGATAATTGTATGAAAACATCTCAAAACAACATAATGTTCTGTGGCAAACAAATAAGAAAGCTAGAAATTATTAATAAAGTATAGAGAACAAATCAGGAAATATTATGTTGTTGCGTACATTTATGGTGCACCGGAATCCTGAGCGCTATGGGTATATCTGGTTGTCCTCATCAGCACCTTTTCAAAAAAGGTCTGGTAAAGCTAAACAAAGGTTCAGAGATCACCAGAATTATGTTCAAAGCTATTGAACGAATCAATATTCTTCAACTTTGTGGTGACTGAGAGCAGAGTCTCTTCAAAGTTCATTGCGTTGTTCAGCTTTTATACTCCATCTTGGACTGAGCCACATCTACACTTCCCCCCTGTTGATCTGTCTAACTTGAGAAAATTTCACTTTTAATTAAGTCTGGGAAGCTGCTAATATTGGAAAATCCATGTACACAACCAGTTGATTACTCAACTGATTTATCTAAACCATTTACCCAAAAAAAGTTTGATCCTTTTTGTGTTAAGTTAAACTAACTTTGCAGCAGTTGTGATAGCTCCCTATATTCTCCCTTGAGCTTCACAAACACATCACCTCTATCCATTTCCACTGAGACTGATTTAAGTGTAGGAGATCATTGGTTGGTCACAACTTTAACTGTGCCTGCTGTCACTGTATGACCTGTTCCTTTCAGAAACACCCTCATATCTTTGTTCCAAAGTTTTTATTTCTGAAGTTTTCATTCCAAATGATCCCACTTACCAGCCCTTTGATAATCCAAAATCAGGTCTTCCAAAAACCAGAGTGTGTGCTCTGTTTTCTGAATAAAAAATGCAGCTGTTCACCACTCTGCCTGGCCCACCCAGTGCCTGTATCAAGGGACAATTCTTAACTTCCAGAAATTCCCTGGATTGCTTGCATACTGCTATTTTTGTCTTTCAGTGGGTGTCAGTGAGGTTAAAGCCCCTGTTAGGGAATAGTATATGATCTGTAGACTTCTTTGAGTTGTTTAAAGATTTTTTTAAATGAGAAACATTGTCCACTTTCTCAGCTGTACTGTGTCTGCAGCACAGTCCCACCATGATGACACCTTCACTGACTTCTCTGATTCTGAACCTTGAACTCTTGCCCAGGCTGTTGCCCATCTCCACATCTGAGCTGGTGCTTCACAGAGGGATACTTCTCTTCTCCCCTGAGAGCTATCCCATCACAATTTGGTTATTCCTGCAATGTCATAGTTTTCTGACTATATGTGGTGCTTCAATTCCTCCTTCCCATTTGTGTACTTACATTTGAGATGGGTGTCTCTTCATCTTGTTTGATCATTCCTGTTATTCCATCACTCTGAATCTTTTCTTTTCCAAGCAAATAATTTTGCTGATTTATCACCTGTCTAAGACAGAATATGAACTAGAAAGACCTTTCATATATTCTAGGAAGTCAATTCATATATTCTTACATTATTCACCATGACTAACTACTTTTTCTTTCTTCTCTATCAGACCATGTCTCCTGCTTCAGGCCCTTCTCCCTGATTGTTGGACCTAGAAATGTGCTCAGATCAGAATGTATGCTAAGGCTGAAAATGATCCTCATTTATTTCCTAAATTCAGATTTGAGCTAAATGCAACCTAACTCTCCCTTTACTCCATAAAAAGCATATGGTGCATTATATAAATTGTTCATATGTAATCATAGACCACCTTATATTTTTCAACCAGAGTGATTAAAACATCTATCTACAGAAAGTATTATAAACCAGATTAAGTATGTAATTTCAACACTAAATAAATCCTGATTCTTCTGAAATAATAAGCTGTCTCTGAGTGAGGTTTGGGAGGAGATTGGGTTGTGTATAATGCACTGAAGCATAGATTAACTGGTAGCTAGAATTAAAACTACTTCATACAGTAGCTGTACAGAAAAACTGTAAAATATTCTAGTCAGGGGAAATAGAAACATATGATCTTTTATGGTAGTCACTGAATATTTATTGAAAATATGCTTCTTTTCACCTACTAATGTCATGCAAAAGAGAAGTTTCAGTAAAATGTATTTTTCTCTATTTTCCTCTTCTGTGAAAACTGCCAAGAATGCAAACCATATCTCATGGCAGGCCTGTTGATTCAAACTATTTGTCACAGCCTGACTCTTCACAAGAGAAGGAAATCAGATTATGGTGACTAATGAAAGAAACTCAGTATTGGTGCATAAGGTGCTATTCTGCAGCTCAGAGAGCCAATGTTATGCAACATTTAAAGACAGCTTAGTGGTGGTGAAAGTTGCTGTCTTAGAAAAGGAATGGAGCACAGGTGTTGCATGGCGAACAGCTGGGCCCATATCTCAGCCCTAGCTGTATCCAGGGATGACAGCTCCAGTAGGGAACAGGTAAGTTACTCATCTACATGTGCAATTTCTGTTTTCCATTGAGCAAAGTTGGTTTTTTGTCTTATGTAATGCATTGTGAAGAGAGGATTCTGTATTTTTATACAGTGCAAAATCCTCTCCACACTCCATGACCCAATTTCACAGCAAGGTCACCTGAGACTTCTAAGCCTTAGCTTGTTGTGTGGGGAGCAGGGAGAAGGGTAAAGGCTGGAGGCCCATGACTTAGTGAGATGCTGTGCCACCTTGTAGGATCTTACAGCCTGTAATAATTTCCCTTCTTATCACACTACTCACGATGATCTGGGCTCACTTCCTACTACCCTACCCATCATGAACCGAAGCAGGAAATCTTGAGAGGCGCTGCTAATAGGCCCAGTAAAGTTAGTAACAAGGGTAACATTAGCTGTGGTGACAGAAGTGAGTAACAGTGTTCCAGAAGAAAACAAAGAACTCTTGTAGCTCTGCATATAGTCAGAAAATTCCATGCACACAAATGTTTCTGCAAGATACAGGATCCACAGTCTTTAAAAAAACTCAGATCAGATTTGAAGGGGCAAAATGACTAACAACACATGCAGATATTTGTTCTCTGCTGCAGTGGGTCTGTCTGGGGTGGAGTCACTTTCTCCCATAGTAGTAGCTATAGTGCTGTGCTTGTACCTGCAGCCAGAAAGCTGCTGGTAAGAGAGCAGTTTTGCCTACTGCTGAGGAGCAATGCCCCAGCATGAATGTTATCTTTCTAAATTCACCTCCCTTCAAAAGGCCAGTAGGCTGTGCATGGGCAAGAGGTTCAGAGGAGAAATGGTCAGGACAGATGACCTAAATTGACCAAAGGGATATTGCATACCAAATGATGTGTGCTTAACCATAAAATCTAAGAGAAAGGAGAAGGGGAGGGGATGTTTGTTAAGGCCTTCTGAAGTAACCACTGTGCATACTGAGCCCTACTTCCTGGGAAATGGCTGAACATTGTCTCCTAATGGGAAGTAGAGAACAAAATATTTTTGTTTTCCTTACTTTCCTTCATTACACTGCTTTTCTCTTGATTCACCCAAAAGTGCTTCCCCCACCTGCATCCTATTCTCTCTCCCATCCTGCTGAGAAGAGTGATGGAGAGGCTTGGTTAGCCAGATAAGGTTAATCCAACACTTCTGAGCTTCTGCTCAGTATGGAAAGGAAGCAGCTTAGACTGAATTTTTGCTTTGCTTCACAGTTGCTTTGTGGCTTTTTGTCCTTTACCTGGCTGGGGCAGAGGTGATGGTGAATTAAGTAATTTTTTTCTGTAATTGGAAAGGAACTTTACAAGATGAACAGGAATGTGCCTCTGCTGAGTTTGAAAACCAAAGCTAATGGAAGCTTGCTGAGCCAACTGATGCTGCTGGACCTTCTGTCAAGCTATAGCTGAAGGCTGTACCACTGCTCTCAGGGAAGTGCCAATCTTTGGTCATCTGCTACTGAATTGTAATGTGTTCTATTTCACCTCTGCCCAGTATATTCAGAATACTGGCAGGAGAACTTGGCCCTGAATGTATGAACATCAGGTGCTGGAGCTCTGGCTAGGGCCTCTTAGAACTGCCAGCATCACAAGCATTCCTCAAAAATACTTGGCCAATAGGAAAAACATATCCCAGGCAGCTCCCAAGACATTCCTTTGTTAATATGGGAGTAGCAGAAGGAAAGAGTTGTTTTTAAATTAAAAGATGAAAGTTAGCTTAAGTTTTGGAACTGTAGAAAGGAGATTAGAGGGAAATAAATTGTGGACTCAAAGCTCAGTGAATCTAGGTGAGGATTTATCGTACTGTTTTGATAAATAAATTAGCCTAGATAGGTATGCAAATTTAGACTTGGACCGTGAAAATCCTTTAATTTGTTATTGCTAAGGCATTATGAATATAGAACAAATATGACATATGTAAATATAATGAAAACTTCTCTTAATTCTCTTTCCTTTCTGTTAAAAGATTTTCTATTAGGCAGAATCCAGAAATTGTGACATGGAAAGCAAAACATATGATAGATATTATGGTAAAAACACAATGACTTTGAAATCACATTCTTTAGCCTTCAGTGTAGACATCCCTGATGTTGTTCCATGTTGTGGCCATCATAGTCTGCATGTTTCTTTATGCTCTGAATATGCTGCCTGTATGTATAATTCAAGTTTCATGATTACTTATTTAGAAATGTATGCTGAGCCTAATTAAGACAATAATAATGCCATAGAAAATTAAAATTTGGACATGTCCAGAAGGCAGAATTTTCAACTTGATAGGATACTCTGGGATTTTGTAATTCATGACTGTTCACCTTTTTAGGAATGAAAATTCTGACCCCTTTGATTTTGGAATCAGTTGTTATACTGCCAAAACAATTTCTTTCAATGTTGAAAATCTATTTAATGTTATTTTAAAAAATAATATTGTTAAGTATAATGTACAATACAATACAATACAGGATGAATATCATATGACAGAAAAAAACATGAAACTATTTTAGCTTTGCTTTGATTTAATTATTGCTATTAAATTTGAGTGAAGCTGATTAAACTCTGGGAGATTTCCAGTCTCTTACATGGTACTCTCTTGTTGGAATGGTTCTGTTTAAAGTTTTTTTCTAGCTCTAATTACTGAAAGTTACCTCTCTTTTTTCACTACAGTCTAGGGAAATAACCTTATTTTTCTTTTTCCCTTGACAGTCCCAAAACAGTTGACAGCAGAAATGAAAAAAGTACTGACAGAAAAAATTTTTTCTTCTTCATTTTGATGTTATGGATCAATGTCCATTCCAGCAGAAGCCTCCAAACCATAGATCACATAGTGCGTGACTTCCAAGTAAACAAGAGACATTTACAGGTTAGCAAATGTGTTCATTTCCCTTTGGCAATTCAGTGGAGATTCCAGCCATCTGATTCAGAGAAGCACATATGGTAAATACTTAATGGAATATAAATCTTGAGAGCACACCTTGAAATTAAATGAGATTTTCAATGGGACTCACATTCCTGTTTTACAAAGGTCCTTTTGAGAATTATATTTCTTGTAAGCCTCTGACAGTTATTTATGATCTTGGGCATACATATACTCAAACGTTTAACCTATCCCATCTGTGTTAAATCTAGTTTTATATCAGGATACCAATTTTAGCTGTTCACTGACCTACAGAAATAATTAAATTGCCTTTATTCTTCCTGGATTTTATTACCTGACCTTATTACAGACAACAAGATATGTATGAAGATGTATTTTTATTATTTTTGTAGCATTATTGTATGCTTTAAAAATATTTTAAAATATGCTAGACTATATTTACACTCTCCTTAATACCGCTGAGCCACAAGAAATTAATTCTGGAAGATAATTCTTATGGATTTGCTTTAACCATGCAGCATATCTCAAACTTTTATATTTCTTTAATATATTCTAAAAGTACATTTGTCACCAGGGTGTCTGAAACTTTTAGAGCCTGGAAAGTGCCAAAAGGCCCTTTCTTCTTATAGGTTTGAATTAGTTTAGCCAGTGAAGCTGCCCAGACTTAAATGGTTAAAAAATAGTCCAGAGCAATAGAGGCTAATAGTAGAGTGAAGATGGCCTTCCTCTTTTACACTGGAGCTGTGGAAACAGGAGCAAAATATCGGTTGTAAGAACTCATTAGGGAACAAAAACCAACCTTTCAGGCAGCTGCTTGCTCCTCAGATATCAGTGTCAGACAAAGTAATTGTGCTCCCTGTGCTGTTTGCTACTGTTGTCTTCTTGGAAGTTACTGCCCTCGCAATGTTGCAGCATAGTGGTTAATATTCATTACTGATATGACTCTGGCAAAACCAGGAGGGTTAGCTAAAAGTTCTGGTTGTGGGCTTGGTTGTGGTGGTCTTTTTTTTGTGTGTGTGTTTGTTTTTCTGTTGGTTTTGCTTGTTTTTCCCCTTGTTTTGCTTTAAATTATACCAGAGATTATGTGCTTCCTTAATAGACATCTGTAGTGAAAAATGTCTGAGTCCCAGTTTGTTTCAAGCATTGAGAAAGATAAAGCATCAGGGAATTTTTAGACAATACAAAATCACTCTATAGCATTTAATAGGTGCAACAGTAGAAACCATCTCCTTGTTTGATGACCTTGCATGTCATCAAATGAGCACTATACTGTATGTGGCATATTTATGTCTGAGGATAACCTAGCATGTACTTAAAGAAAAATGTTTTCATTTTTAAGAACTTTGGAAGGTCATTTTCACAACAGACTGAGACAAGAAGATATGTTGCCAGTCAGGCCTGACATTCTACTGGTATGTGTGAAGCTAACAGGGTGAAGATCTGAACCCAGGTCTCTTCTCTCTGATCAGAATAAAATATTTTTCTTCTTAATCACTCTGCATTTAGATGAGCAGGATCACAGAAGATATACTGCCAGTGTCACCAGTTCAGAATCTGGTATTACTGAATACTGTGGGCTCCATCAAATGTTTAAATCTCGATTTTTTTTAACCAGGTGCATTGGAGGAATCATGCCTAATAAAACACCTGAGAATAACATTATAACAGAATATTTTTACAGTCTTTCCAGTACAAATATATGGAAATCATTATAAAGAATTAAGTAAGACACAATTTTTGACCTATTTATTTATTCTTGCTCTGTAGCCTCAGCAGGCTCCTAGCTACTGGGAAACAATCTTTCTTTCCTGTTTAATTCTTTAGATAAACTATTAAGTTCTCTTTCTGAAATGAATGTGAGTGTTGACTGTTAGTTCAAATTAAACAAAATAAATAAACTCATATAGAACTTAATGTTCCTCTAGGTTTTTTATGCTTAAACGCCTTGTAAATGAATATATGTTCCCTGGCCTGGAGAGAGAGGACTCTTAGCACGGTTGTTGGGCATCCCCATTGGATGATGAAATATGGGTTCAAATCAGAGGAAAAGAAACAATAAGGACAGCTTGACATCTAACTGACACTACTAGTTGACTGTTATTTTGGGGATATGTGCCTTTGCAGCACTGTTTTTTACACTGTTACATTCTGAGACATATTCTCTAATTAAATATTTCTCGATTCTTTCCTCCAGAAATAATCAAATTGGATAAACAAGCATTTGTATTAAAAACAATGGCACTGAATAATTCCCAGAAAATACATCTCTAATTAATTCAGTTACAAATCAGGACAAAATAAGCATTCCATGTGGGTAGTAGCAGCATTTCTTCACCACCTGAATGATGGATTTTATGAGAAATTACTTTTTCCACCATCCTAAATTAAATGTTGTTTTAATTCCACACTTTTAATTCATTTTGTATCTTTATCAATTGTGTTAATGCATCCCTTTGCAATGACAATGCTTTTAACTCCTCCTTTACTCCCATGGGAGGGTAAGTTTTTAAAACAGTGATAGGATTATATGAGAACAGCAGAAGAAACACATACTGTCTAAAAACCTAAAACTTTTCATGATCCACTTATTTTACTAAAAGTGGTAATATAATCCTTCAGCTTGTCATTCTAATCACAGTTAAGATGGTGTTTGCTGCTAGCATATTAAGGTTTCTTGGTGTTTTTTCAGTGACTGACTTCAAAGTGTTAGCAAAATTACTTTTAATTGTTGTTTTCTTTAATATTTCACCTTGAATACCTTCCAAGACCTCTACTAGCCTTGCCTCTCAGAAATTCTCCTCCTTTGTTACTTTTTCTTGAAGAGCAATTTTTAAAATAAATTTAAAAAAAAAAAAACAAAAACATTTTAGACCTTTCTTCAGTTTCCTTCCAGTTTGTGACTGGTTTAATGGTGGATTCGTTTTTAAGAAAATTAAACATATTTTTCAAATAGAGGTCTAAGAATGATAACTACAGTACTTCTTTAGATTCATGTGATCTAATTTCATGTGAGAATATATTCATAACTTCACTGTCACATTTTCACACTGAATTTTAGGAAGACAGCATCCTTAAAAATTAAATGTCTAATATGAAAATCTTACCATACTACCCCTACTACTTTTAAATTAATAATTGTTTGTAACATATAATATTTTTCAAGATTCATAGTTTCTGAAGAGTTATTTACCAGATTTTTGCACCTTTTCTTTTAACAAGGTGATTTAATTTTTGAAAAATTACATCCACATTTTTTCATTTCTCATTTTGAATTTTACTAATTTATAATACTTTACTTTTGCATAAAATGCACAGCTGAAAATTACAGGGAAAATTAAAAGAGAATTAGAAAATACTAAATATGTCTTAAACACAAATTCAACATTATTAACCACAGGGAAATAGATATAGTGAATATATAGATGATCTATTCAATTTCAAAAGTGAACACCAACATATCTGTCTAAATTGAAGTGATGACAGCAGCAGCCATAAAGGTGTAGAGAGAGAAAACATAACATTTAATATTGCAAGATTGCAGCCATATGACAGGGACAGGCAGCTTAGTTCCATAAAATCCTCTACTGCAACACAGTCTCTAAAACAGAGATTGATTTGAAAGTCAGACAAGAAAAGCCTCTGACAGTCAGTTAAACAAAGAAAACAACTTTGCTTTGCTCATGTTTGTGCCCCTTTTTATTTGCCTTTTGAAGTAAAAAATGGAAAGATTTCCTAAACTCTTGTGCAAGCTTTTGGTGGTTTATTTTCTTTAATGTAATTTAGTTTTAAAGAAGTATTTGTACCAGAGGTTTTAAAGAAATATCTGTGCTATTAGAGGGATACATCATGAGATTTCTGACTAATCATAAATAATTAACACAGCTGAAAGAGTGAAGATCAAGTAATCAATATGTGAAGAAAACAGGAGCCAGTTTATTCAAAAAACAGCAGCCAGTTTATTTTTCTTTGATCATTCAAAATCAAGAAAATCTACAAAAGTGAGTTTGAAGAAATGATGATCTATTCATGGATGTTCAGGGACAAAGAAAAGAGATAAACTTCCTCATATAAATTATTCATGATCAATTATTTGCTGAGCTTCAGTCTGAGTACATCTTGTGACAAAATTAGATTTTAATCACATATTTCTTTAGACCTCAAATGAGGCATTCAGCATTCAGGGATAGTAAAATCTTTGGCTTCTCAGAGATTAGGGGCTGATTCTGCAGCACTGAAGTCACTGGGATTATTTTTAACTGATTTCAATTAGACTGGGGTCAAACTATTGGGACTTCATGGTTCACTCACTGTGTTCCACCATATATGCACCAGTAAAATTTTATTTTTCCTCCAATTGAGTTTCTCATGTTTTAAAGGAGAGGGTGCACAAGAAACTAGAGCACTGAAACCATAAAGGGGTAAACTTTTCCTTTTGCTGGGATAGTGTTAATAGGCATGAAAGTAGCTGCTATGGGACTATGTTTTAGATTTGCACTGAAAATAGTGTTGATAATACACAGATGTTATTGCTAAGGAGTGTTTAGACAGAGCCAAGGCCTGTCTGCTTCTTGTACAACCCCTACCAATGAGGGGGCTATAGGTAGAGAAAATCTGGGAGGGGACAGCTGACCCAAACTTATAAGTAAAGTTTATATATAACTAATAAAGGGAAATTTCATAATATATAACATCATGCTCAGTCTATATAGGGAGGCAGGGGTGAAGTAAGATAGGGAGAACATTTTTAGTGGTAGCATTTTTCTTCCTGAATCACCATTGCATGTGACAGAGCCCTGCTCTCCCATAGATGGCTGAACACCTGCCTGCCCTTGGGAAGCAGCAAATTAATTCCTTATTTTGCTTTGCTTCTGTGTGCAACTTTTGCTTTACCTATTAAAGTATCTTTATCTCAGCCCATGAGTTTTCTCACTTTTATCCTTCCACTTTTATCTCTCCCCCATGCCATTGCTGGGGGACAGAGTGAACAGCTGTGTGTGGCTGAGTTACTGGCTGGGCTTAAACAATTACCATTGGCTGCGCTGCTTATTCATCAGCTGGTTTACAACACAGACTACATGGGCACGTTCTTCAGCATTCAGAAGTGCATGACACCCTTAACTACTGTAGGGTGATAGTTAACAACAGAGAAACAGAACAGTTAACAACAGAAATATCAAATTCTACATGTACTACAGGTCTAAAATGGCCTTGAATTGTAATTTCTTTTTGGAAACACTCTTATCAACTATTAAAATGTCAGCCAATTCTATGCTTAGAACCATGAAGGTTTCTATGCTTAGAATCATGGATGTTTGCAAATTTTTCTATAGTTTGAATAATGATATTTTAAAGTGCATTTTAATTTAGATATTCTAGTTTCTAGGAAGTTATAGCTTATGCCAGGCATTATTTATCACTCACTTGTACCTTCCAGCTATACACTAAATCATTTTTCAGTGACTTAAGCTAACCTTCCAAACCTCAGCACAGTTTCAAATGCAAATGCATATGTATACATATTTATATACATACATACATACATAGAAATATTAATATATAAATTTACATATAAATATTTTCAGGCATACATATAAATGTGCTTTTCTACAGAACAATTAAATGGTTAAGGTTGGAAGATATCACTGGAGGTTATCTATTTCAGCCATCTTGCTCAAGCAGGGTTCTTTAAACCATGTCACTTAGGATTGTGTCCAAACATTTTTTGAATATCTCCAGTGTGGGAATCTCCACAATACCTCTGGGCAACCTATTCCTGTGCTCAGTCACCCTCACAGTAAAGTTCTTCCTCATGTTCAGGTGAAACGTTCTGTCTTCTGATTTCTACCCACTGCCTCTTGTCCTATTGCTTGGCTCCACTGAGAGGAGCCTGACTCCATCCCCTTGGCACCCTCCCTTCAAATACTTACAGACATTGAAAAGTTCCCCTCAGCCTTCTTGAGGCTGAACAGGCCCAGCTCCCTCAGCCTTTCCTCACAAGAGAGGTGCTCCAGTCCCTAAATCATCTTGTTGCCTTTCACTGAATTCACTTCAGGAGTTCCATGTCTCTCTTGCACTGGGGACACAGCACTCCAGATGTGGCCTCACCAGGGCTGAGCAAAAGGGCAGTATCACCTCCCTCATCCTTTTTCCATCTCTGTGTGCAAAAATGCAATATGATACACACCAAAGTATTATTTAGGCTTTATTCAGATTATTAAATAAAGAAAGAACAAGTAAGGAAATTCAAATTAGGAATATCTGCAACTGAAGATTTTCCTTAAAGTGAAGTCTTTAAAAGAGTTGCATTGTTTAATTTTGAGTCCAAAGGAGAGCTATAATATCTGATGTGCTTGATGCTCTCAGTGAATGAATGTTTCATATTTTTCATTTCTCTAAAGGCTTGTTTACTACATAATATTAAATTCTTGCTGCAACAATGGTTGCTATTTTGTGACACACATTAACAGACTGTTTAGAGATCAGTTTCTTAATTTTCACAAAATTTCTCAATATTGAAAGCCTGGCATTATCCCAGCTTATAAGTGCTGAACTGAAGCATGTTGGAGTTGTTCCCAATGATTAGCCACTAATCTTAGGAGATCCACTTTGTGTTATCTCTTTGCTCATTTTACAGAGTTATGAGTGTGGTGTGGTCTTTTTCCTGCTTGGACCATGCTGTGCCTCCTGCTGATTGAAGGTGAACTCAAAACTTCAGCAAATCAGAATCCAAATCCAAAGCTGAAAAATCAAACATGGGTGGAAATTAACTTCAACTTTGCTTTTTAAACCATGTAATCTGAACTAACTGTTAAAGCTGCTTCTTTTTTCAGCTATTGGAGTGACAGCTGAAGAGAGCCATTGCCTCCATCTGTTACAAAAGACCTTCAGAACAGGATAAACCACCTTCTGTAGATGCCTCTTTACACTGGCAGAGAAAACCTGCCCTGTTTGTAGCCTAGGTAAGATGAATTTCAGTCTTTGGGAGGGCCAAGGAAAGAGGTCTAGAAGTTAGGTGTTTAGTTCAAATTTAGTTTGCTCCAGTTAGGAATGACAAGAACTTCCAGAGGTGATTTCTGTATTTTAAAGTCCATAGAGGGATTTGAAGAATCACACTCTAAAGATGCTTGTCTCCTTCTGTTGACTACATACACTTAAAACACCTAAATCTAAGGAAGATGAAAGAAAATATTTACTGATGTTCCTTGATATCTCTGGCTCACTAATTCTAACAAAGAAATAAAATGCATCCCTTCCTTCCCAGCACAATACAGTTTGGAGAATTTTTTTTCTTACTCAACCTTCATTGCAGCAGTAACTAAATTTAGACCGCTTATGCTGCTCACCACAATTTAAGGGTTTGTATGGGTGTAGAATTTCCTGAGCTACTTTTTAAAAACACTTATTTTAAAAATACTTTTTAAAAACCCAGACAAAAATAAAAAAACAAAACAGGTTTTTTTTGGAAGGAATGTTTGATTTGTTCTGATGGTAATTTTTTTTTAGTTTTTTGATGCTGTTGGGGTGTTTTCTTGTTTTCTTTTTTTTTTTTTTAAATTCAGTTTTTTTGTCACTGTAATGCTCTGTGAAGAACAGTGCCTGCTCACAGAAGAATGTTAGGGATGGCACCAGTGACTGAAATGAAAGCCCAGGAGTCTTTCCTGGTTAATCCAAGCACAAATTAAGTAGATTTCTTATTTAATTTACACACTGGTATTTAATAATTATTTGTAACTCTATTGTCTACTTTGTATGTTGTAACTACCAACTTTTACTTGCATTTAACCTGGCTTACCTTGGGGATGATTTCAAAGTATTTTGACAAAGAAAGAGACAAACTCTCACAAAGAGTGATAATCTATGAGCCCAGGAATTTACTTCTTCAAGGCAATCTAGTCATATTCTGCAGGGTATAAAATGTGTAACAGCAAGTGCTGCAGGGGAATTTGAGTCAGAGATCATGCAGAGAGCTTGCATCAGAAAAGTCAGAAGAAAAATGGCAAACGGCTCTCTTTGATTATGCAGGAAGGTATTCAGGAGAATTTCTGAACTGAAATGGTTCCCCCAGGGAATCTGTTGCATTGGCATGGTGGTGAGTACAGCTATGGTTCCACAATGTGACACATTCACCTTACCCACCTAGAGGCAAATATAAGCATTTGTATCACAGAAATATATTGCTACTCCCTTTCTATAATGCCTATATAGGACAACCTTATTGTGTTCTGGTTCAATTATTCTTTCATTTAGTTCAGCCACAAATTTATTAAATAACTTCTATTAAACTGTCCACAAAGGAGTCCTATGTTAACAGTGTCCTAAACAACAATCAATCTGAAATGTGTTTTACTGAAACTTATCAGCGAGTGTGATGCTTTAGACTGTTCTATCCCTGTGTGTCAGCACTCAGAGAGACTTTTACCATATTTACATGTTAACTTGGCCCTTCAGTTACTGCTGACTCCCTTTCTCTGTCCCTAGTTCCTTGATCTTGGCCTTCCCAGTTTCACACTCTGCTGGAGCACGTCACATCAATCCAGCTCTACTGCTCACCACTCCCGGTGACTCCATCATGGTGTCATCACCATGTCCCAGTGTCTCCTCCTGTCACCCAGCTTCCTTTCCCATCAGCATCAATTTCTTCTCTGATCTTTTCTTCATTGCTACCTGCTTCATTCTCCCTAGACTGGTTCAAAATGACATCACACATCAAAAATATGAGATTTTAAGTATAGAAGACAATTTGGGTTATTTCAGAGCTTATTTTTCTCCCACTACCTTATAGCCTGTATACATTTACATTCAATGGTCATAAAATATTTCAAAGTAGAGGGATAATAAAAGTAATCTAAATTAGTTAAACCTAATCTAAAATTAGTTAGAACTAATAAAAATATTTGAAATTAGTAAGGAAAGCTTTTATTCTTCATTTTATTTTTGAGACACAGGCCAACTCCTGGCATAATCCCCTTCTGACCTTTGTAATTAGAGATTTCTTTTCCTAGGAATAGCTGGATGTGGTCAGAAACCAAATGGATCCTTGCAAGATTATGAAGCAGAGTCTTGTTGACCCTTGACAGACTCATTTTTGAGCTGACCAACACAGTGAGTGAGAGAGGAGAATTAACTCTTTCTTGGGATTGGTTTGCTCTCAGGAATAGAAATGCCTGGAGTGTTCCTGCAGCCCTTTTCTTCAAGGAAGACAAATTTCATTGAAGACATAAATTTATTATTGAAATGCAAGGATCAGAAAGGTGCATGCTAATGGAGTAATAAGGTTCTTCAAATACCCACTACCTCCAGCATGAAATAGCCAATGACACAGAAATGGCTGTGCAGTGCTATCTTTATGGCTTCCATTTAACAATTTTCTTTCAGAGGTTTATAAGACCCTGCCATAAACTATTGAAGTTTCACAACTAAAGATGTATTGCACCAAACTGTGATACAGACAGTGGAAGAATAGTAGACTTAAACCAAGGCTTCTGCCAAAGAAAATGTCTTGGTTTAAGAAAATTTACAGGGCAGACACTCCAAAATGGGTTACCCCTCCTTTTAGTTTTAACTGCTCTCTTTCACCAATAGAGAGACATGTATGAGAAGATATAAGTGGAAAAATAACAGTGCACTAAAAAAATGAAACAGCGACAATCAATATAACAGTAATAAGCACTAGATACAACAGTACTGAAACCCATGGACTACCTGGGAGCAAAGAGCTCAAGATGGCAGATAAGGCCCTCCCTCAATATGGCAGGCTCTGTAAAAGACTGTGTGGTTCAAGGGATAAAGACAAGCCCCCTTCTCCTGCCCCTGTGGTTGACAGAGAAGAACAGAGAGAGAGAACAGAGGGGGGGAAAACATCAAAAGGGCAACTGAACCTCTGTAGTGACAAAATTTCCATTTTCTCTCAAACAAACAAAAGGCAGCAAGGACAAAATAAAAAGAAACCTTGATTCCAAAAGCAGTCAAATGCCATTCGAGCCATTTGCTCCACACCACTCGACAGGGTCACTCCCCTGGCAGAGGCAGGGTGGCAATGGTGGTTGGAACTCAGGCAGTGGCAGGAACTAGCAGTGTTAATTTCTCTACCTTTTTGGTGGGCTGGACCCAGCTGGTGTCAGCACTGCAGTTCTGAGTTGGCACCATGTTGCAGGGGAAAAGAAGAAGTCCATCTGGGCACCGAAAATGGGAGCCCCCACTCCCAGTCCTGCCTTGCTGGCTGCAGACAGGTATTTCTGGAATTTGTCCAGGGACAATTTAGGATTGGGAAATGCAATTTCTTGGAGATCTGCACCAAACAAGGAGCTTGCAGAGAAATAAAAGAAAGTTTCTGCATTGGCTTGGAGAAGCAACTCTCTTAGGATCCCTGCAAGAATGGAAAGAGAAAAAGGAGACCTTACATTAGTGCTGCCCTCTCTCTTAAAGACACCCTGGGCCAAACAGCTTCCTGACCCCTGGCTCCTAAAGGAACAGTAATAATTTTGTGCAGGACTGGTGTAGCACAGATACAATACACATTTTTTTGGGTTACCGAGAACAGAAATGTTTCTGTTTTTTTCAGAGCCTCTCAATTGTAAGTAAGCCTGTTTACAGAATTTGAATGAACATTTTCTTCACATCAAAGTAAACAAAGAAAATTTACTTCTGCTGATGAATCCTTATATATAAGCATTTTATTATATTAAACTTCCTAACTATTTCTTATAATTACTTAGAAACAATGGGTTGTTTTTTTGATTAACTCTTGGTAAGGAACAGAAAATATAGCAAATATGCATAACTGGAGTTGGTAACATTGTGGAACACTGCTGCAATCTAGGGATGCTAAGAACAAGCAAGCAATAAGCCAAATAAAGTAAATAAGAAGTCAAAAAGTTTTGTGCAAAACCAGAAAGAATTTAGAGTAGCGAAAAAACCAAGCAAAACTAGAGAGATCAGGAAAGACTTTTCTCTGTATCACCTAAGATTTTCCCACTGAATTTCAAGTTTTACTGATATGCTTTCCTCATACAACTTTAATACTTATTTCTTGTCCAAAGTGAGTCCCCAAGTCAGGACTGCTTTGTTGAGAAAATCCTTGCATCAACCTTCAGATGTACAAATGTGGAATCCGTTAGTTCAAATGCGTCAATAAAATTTCTGATTGTAAATGCAGAGCCTACAAGCAAAAGCTTGTAGGTATCCTAGGTATCTGGGACACGAACAGGAAGATTATTTTCTCACTTTATTAATTCTGTGCTGGCAAGTCTTGTGATTTTTTTTTTCTGTGTTTCATAACTGTTGTGAATTTTCAAAAACCCCAATCTCAGGAGTCTGACAGTCTGCAAACCCTCAGATTTTCTTTAAGTGCATTTTTCACTCAAGTTCCAGTCATCAGAACTGCAGGGGAAAAAAGCAACAACAGAGCCTAAAAAATGATAGAGAGAACTTTCATCATTCAAGACATTACATGGCAAATGGCATGTTCACAATGTACTTGGGGTTTTATTTCATTAATTTCATACTAAGACTTTTAAAAGACCGTGTTGGAGATACCAAAGGTTTGCTTTACTGAAAGTTAAAGTGAAAAGATTGTAAGTGTTTGTGATTTAGTGAAATCTTAGCATAAGGCCATCTTGTACACATTGAATATGGGATTACAGGATGAAGAATTTTTTTCATTTTCTTAAATTGTTTTTCTCTGTAGGGAATGATTTGGAGCATTAATAGTTTATAGTACCATTCTTTTCCTACAACTGGAAGCTCAGAATAAGTGAGTCTCACTTCCACCAGTATGAGATAGATGTGAAGGGTCTACTTTGACAACATCCACACCCACATTTTATTCTGTCTCCTTATAAGCTTTGCTTCTGTGCTTGCTGTCTTTCTCAACTTTGCCTGTATAGCTATTTGCTCCACACACTCTTCTCCCCAGAACTATGCTTTAATTTGATAATTGCAGTTATTGTGCATAGACATTAAGGTGGTTTTTTTTCGTCATTTTCTAAACTTCATCACAATATTTTTTTATTAGAAAGACAAAGTCTCTGCTTCCCAGTCAATTGGAGCCAAACTCTGAACATTGCTTGAGGCAGAAACTGGATATAAAACAGTTCCTGCTCTTTTGTCCTTGAAGCGCTTAGGGGCCAAAGCGACACAAAAACAATGAATGCCCTACCTGTTCATCTGTATGACAGGGTTTGGCTCAGATAACAGATAAATGCTCTGATCTCGGTCTCAAGTGAACATTGTCAAATTAACAAAAGCCACTATATCAGTTGTCAGCTTAGTCTT
This sequence comes from Chloebia gouldiae, assembly GCA_003676055.1. Taxonomy (NCBI): domain Eukaryota; kingdom Metazoa; phylum Chordata; class Aves; order Passeriformes; family Passeridae; genus Chloebia; species Chloebia gouldiae. Next base: position 18,848,361 of record QUSF01000002.1, on the reverse strand, counting down.
TGTTCCAACAAATGACAGATATTAGCAGCTATTCATATTTTTTTTACACCCCAAGAGCATATGATGACATAGTGTTCATACACAGTGTGAAGCAATGTACCACTGGGAATAGTTTCCTCTGCGCAAAACCTGTCACAACCGTGAGAAGTCATTACTGATGTGGCTGCACAGTTGTATGAATGGGATATGGGTGCCCTGGGAGCTCAGTACAGCTTGAAAGAAACCCAGTGTGAAGAAGATTCTGCTCTGTTTCCTCATTGTGACACTTAATGTACCTCACTTGCAAGAATATACTTTGAGTGGTGAAAAACGTAGAAGTTCTGCCCCCTTTGATCATTGAAGAAGCTGTGATACTTTATAAAGTGACTTCACCAAGAATAGGAATTTGTAGCCTTGTGTTCTGAGAAAATCCATTTGGAAAAATTATATCCTTCCCTTCAAGACTACCACTGTAGTTTTAATTGCCCATAACATCCTGCTTTATTTCTGCCCTTAATTATTCTTTATAGGTCTTGAACACTGCTAAGTTCCATACTCTTATTCAGAAGTATCTCTCTTTCACTAGTGGGTGTAGTGATTGCCATATATATTAAGAGGATTTATTATGTCTTTCTCTAATAGATTAAAGAATCCATTAAAATCCAATATTTCCTTGCCAGGAAGATATTAAAATTAAGTCACCTTTCAATCTTTTTTTTTTTTTTTAATAAATTTAAAGGTGATTCCTTTAAATCACTTGTTAAGGCCTTTTCTTAAGCTATTGAATTATAGCACCAGCTTTTTTTGTAGATGTTTTCAGATTTCATAATATCTTTTTGACAGAAGGAATAAAACAGAACCATGTCTATATTTTATGAAGTCAATCACGACAGTTGCAATGGAACCCTATATCAGGTTAGTCCCAGTAATGCATCATACAGTGATAAAATCATTCCTCAAATCCCGCTTCAAACTTGAGCTTTTTCTGCCATTGTATTGCATGTAGATTTATGTTCAGGTACTAATTTGCAGTAATTGCTACCTAATAAACACTAATAAGTGTTTTAGAAGTCTTCCAGAGAATAATGTCTTATTCTGTAGGTATGGCCAGTGTTTCTCATTCCTCAATACATACGTTGCTTTTGTCCTTAACAGAAAAGTTGGTGGCTTGCTGAGAAACTGATTCCTCTGCATAATTGATATGTCCTTATTAGTTTGCCACTCTGCAGTCTGTGTGTCATCCACATATGCTGTAAATTGTAGTTTTACCAATGCATACAGGTGAAAATGTTAGTTTCACATATCAATTAATGTGTAACTACACTAGTGCTATATCTATTTAATTGTCATTGCTCACCCACAGATGCTTCATGAAATATGTCTGCGAGTTAATTCTGTGTTAATTTAGAATGTACACAGATGATAGTGCATAGTGCTTATTTTTAAATCAAAATATAATGAAGTTCTAAAACAAGTGTCTTATGTAAGTCTATATCTTTCAGTTCCTGGACTTTTAATTTAACAAAATGATGAAGTAATATTCATCTGATCAATAAAACCATATTAACAAAGACTAACAATAATACAATAGTTACTAAAACAAAAGTATCTTTCAAAGTATATAACCTAAAGAAGCTTAGTCTACATGAACAGCACAATTCTCAGTAACAGCTGTATACCCTCAAACACCAAATAACTATTACCAGAAAATATAGACTGTGCACAAAAGGAAATCTATTCTTGAGGAAGCTTCAGCTCTGACAGGATGAAGTGAGATTAAAGATAGACAGAAGGGGATAGATTGACAAGACTGAATTAAACTTTTTGCTTCAAATACCCAAGGGCTTCTAAGATTCAGATGCCAGTAGCATTTATAAGACATTACTAACTAATGCCTAAACCTGTAAAAGGCTACAGCTGCAAAAAAAAAAAAAAAAAAAAAAAGCTGATCCCCAAAGAGATTTATCCTGCTGCCTTTTAATTAACTGAAAGTAATAGAAGTGGTGACTGCTTCAGATTGAGGATATTAAAACCTCTCTGAGTCTTGGTCCCAACACTTACATTTGAATGACTTTATCTGTACATCACTAAACAAACTGGAACACTGCTAAATATCTCAAGGTCTATCCCACTCCTGTGTGTAAGACAAACTTATGTAATGAGCATTTCTTATAGTACCTCATTGGAAATTCCAGGCAAAGGCCCAACCCACCCAAAACAGTGACAAGAAATAAGGATGCAGTGCGCAATGCAGAAAAGGCAGATTTAGTTAATTCTGACTTTGGAGTGTTCAGTTTTCTACAAAATTTTAAGTGGATGTTCCAATGTTGTTTTTAACTGTAGGCTGCCAAAGCATTTCCATAATACAAGTTATAAGGTTGTTCTCAGCTATGCTGTTTCCACCAAAATTAATTATTTTGCATATTATTATATCTCAATAGAGATAAATTAAAAATTTCTTTCTTGAAAAGCAAAAGGACTTCCCATAGATGTCAGGGCTTTGTGCATTTGTATAGGTATAAGTTTAACTTGGTTTTGTAGCTTAGACAGTTTAATCTGGTCTACTGACAACCCACAGTATTCCAACAACTGAATATGTACTGAAAAGAGAATCACTACTATTTTACTAGAAGAAAAAAAGTGAGTTACAGGATCAACTCTAGGATAGGGTTTCTAACTGTAAATCTCAAGCAGAGGAAAGCATATCCATCTTTTCTGGAATTAAGCATATGCAGCCTCTCTTCATTACAACATTTTCTGCAGATGAGCCTAAATAGCTCCCTTCTGTAAAATGGATTCCTTTTTGAGTTCTTCCCCCTTTATGGAGCAGTTCTATTTCCTAATTTGTGGGTGAGTTTCTAGTCACTTCTAAGGCATCTAATAGTTAGACTTAGCTATATTTTTACTCTCTCCCTTATGAAGCTAATCTTAGCCACAACAACCTGTTATCAATCACAGGCAAAATATCTCAGGTAGGGATCTAAAAAAGTATTTGGTTAAACTTTCAGTGACTTTATTGACCTGGAACTAAGATTTGACAGTTTCCAGTGGTAATAGATCTTTTGTATTGTCTGTCCCAGTTTCAGTTTTTATTGGAAGAAGAGTGCGCTCAAGCAAAGCACTGCTCTGAGCCTCTGAGTCCCTGCTTGTTTCAAGGAATCTGAGAAAAACTGTCCAAAGTACAGACAGTTAGTAGTGGTAACAATAACAATAACATGGCCATTGATATTGTTCAGTGTTATTGTGAAATAACAGCTGGTTGTTGTTGTTCCTTTTGTTGTGATTGCACTCATTGTTAGTGATGCCTTTATTAAGTGCTTTGTAGTAGTGTCTTGTCTCCTAGCTAGGAGACATTCTGCTGGATGCTGCGTTTGTGTGTCATAAAAAGACATCCTTTAAACAGCTAGAGTGAAACAGAAATGGGATAACAGGCATACACAACAACAAACATCAGAAAGCCCAAAGCAACAATGAGACATTTCTGATTAGTGTAATAAGCAGAACTCACTGCATACAGCATGTTCTCTTTTTGTCAACAATTGCACTAGTATTGTAGTCCTTGTAGGTTTTAACTTGCTAATAAATGTAGGATGATATTGTTATTTTTCAGGAGACTATTTCTTTCTCCTTACCCCACAGACAATTAGTTCAGATTGATGACCCTCTAGACTCTCAGGATTGTCTGAATATCAGGGGCTGATAATGGTCAATTATATCAACTTGACAAATGAAGGTAATGCTGAGGAAAGTAAGAAATAACTCATATAAAGTTCATGTAGAATTGCATAACAGTTAAAAGAAACTTGCCCTTTACACAGGCAGGATGTAGACATACTTTCCTATAAGTAGCTTAATGCACAACACTTCTATGACATAACACACCCAATTTCATGGCTTGTTCTTTTGAAAGATAGTAAATTTTATTCCATGCCCCTTTTCTTCCTGCCATGCTTTGCTGATCCCTCTCAATACCCTCTCCTGGGAGCTTTGCTTGCATCTCAAGGGAGGAGGCATGGGCAAATGGGTTCCAATCTGACCAAAAATTAATATTCCATTTCAGAAACACAGTTGAAGCCAAAAATTCTCTGTGTGGATTTGGGTTTTTTTCTCTATAAAATGAAATTTTTAAAATATTTTTGTGAGCACTGAGTAAAGACAAGCAAACACAATTAATAGTGCTTATGGTCAAGAATATTTCCTGTGCCTAAGTTTTCTCCACACAGTTGAATATTACATACATTGAAAGTTCTGACTGACTTTCTTAAAATTATCTTGGAAATACCGTTTGAAAGATTAGAGTTTATGGATTAGAAATTCCATGAGATGAAACAAAGTAAGTGAGATTTTGCTAAGGCAAATTTAAACACTTCAGAAGAGCAGGGTAGAGGGCGTGTGTAAAAAGTTTGGGTTAACAATGAGACTAATATTACAGCATCAGGGAAAGAGATTCAGTGAAATATAAGATACTCTTAGCATTGTGCAAAGATGACAAGTGCTTCAGGGAATCTCAAAGATCCTAAATAGCCATAAATCCATACAGTGTTTTGAAAATGTGGAAAATGAGTCATTTATTATTTTGTGTTTCACTCTATTTCTCACATTGTTAAATAAAGGCTATCTTTTGTTTTGTGTGTAGTTTTGCTTATTTGCTTGTTGGATTTTTTATTTGTTTTTAATACATTATATTTTATATAGTATTAAATACTTTTAAAGATCTGTGTGGAATAATTTACAGCTCTCATACAGTCCATAAATAATTAACTAGCTATTCCAAATATACATAGGACTTCTTTCCCAGGAGGTTATGACAGATGATTGTTGTGTGAATGCTCCTTGGGTCTTTTAGAGGCCTATATCTTTGACTTGTAGGAATCAACTCATGAAACCCTGAAAAAGAAAATAGACTGGATTAGGAAAAAAAAAAGAGAGGGAAAAAAAAGGAATGCTATTGCTTAGGATAATTTAAAATATAGATCTTGAAATTTGGGTCCACCTCTGTCATCTGGTGCCATCAGGAAGAGTCTTATCAGGGCTATAAACACTGAGGTCTTGCTCCCTTGTGTCACTTCTCCCACATATCTAGATGAAAACAGAAATTCTACTCTATTTAAAAAAAGTGTTTTTCCTTTGTCACGAGTACATACAAGAAAGCCATTGACATATTGAAGTGAGTCCAGTGGAGACCCCAAGCCAAGGAGAGTAAAGCACACATCAGACAAGGACAGGCTGAGACCTGTTTTTGTTCAGCCTGTAAATGGGAAATAGAAAGGACACCTTATTACTGCCTACACCTGAAGGACTGGAGGATACAAGGGAGAGAGAGCCTTACAGTTGGAGGTGCACAGCAACAGGATGAGAGGCAATGGACTCAAGTTGGAACATGTGATATTCTGATTCAGTATTCAAATGGGGGTTTTTATTTGTGCTTGTCCTCAATATCAACATGAATTCCAAGCATGATCACTCCTGACTTGAAAATAATGAAAAACCATGGTGACTGTAAAATACTGTGTGGAGATGAATTTTGTGATAATTTGGGAGAAATAAATTGAGAAATAGCCTCCAGTAGGTAAATTATAATGCACTCAAAACATCAAGGAAAGGATGTAAGCTCCTATGGTAGATGCTGAATTTATAATTCTTGGAAAAGAGTATGAACTGCAGATTTCTAAATAGTTTGCTGTATGCTTCAGATAGACTTTATTATGAGATAGGAGTAATCCAATCAGCAACAAAGCCATGACTCATTTTCAATATCATGCTCAACAGTACATAAATCTAGGAAGCTGTGATAAAGGACTATAGACCAGTAAAGACAAAACAAAATAGTACAACGAGTCTTGCAAAGAGAAAATTTCTCCCACTGCCTTGTCCATTTCTAGATTTTGTCCTCTCTGTTTCTGCACAGTTCTTTCAATGGAATACTTTACACACTATCACTGCGGGTTTTCTGTTTGTTGGGTTTGATTTCTTCTTTTCGAGGGACATATGATCTAGTATCATTTTGATATCTTATAATTGCTGATGTAGACTTAGGGTACAGCAAATCCTTAACTCAGATTTGAGTCATGAGTGGTGCATCCCAAGAGAGTAATAAGCATCTCCCATCCTCTGATATACACTTTCTCTGTCATTCTCCTTTTTTCCACTGAAGAGGAGCAATCTTCACCAGCTCCTCTGAAGAGTCAAACTCTGATGTCTCTCATTCAGAAGGATATCAGAAGGTTATTCCCATGGTTTACTTCATTCTTGCATCCTGCACTTCTCTCAAACATCTGCATGCACTCAACACTGTACCCAAACCCTACTTATGTCTTGTTAGCTCAGACAAGAACACATTTATTCCATTTGACATGTAGGCACAAGTCTGCTTTAATGTACAGACCATCACAAATTTGAGAAAAGGAAAATTAATTTTGGATAGGTTATTTTCCCAGATCTATTCAAAACTATTTTCAGACTTCTTGAAGTTCGGTATCTAAAAAAAATTCTTTTTCCAGGGGGCTAAAACATCCAGCCTTTTGTCTCAGGAAAAAGACTACTATCTGATGAGGTTGTGTAAGAAATGTGTCTATTTCTATTTGATAGATATCATGGCAGAAAAAGCCAACACAAACAGCTAATGGCTTATCGGATTGGTGCATTACCCTTTGAAGGAGTGCTTTTCCTGGCTACTGCAGGAGGTGAGCTACCCTTGCAGATAAATCAATGACATAATTGATTTGGCAAATCTCATTTTCCAGTCAGTCAACACTTTGTACTGTTCTGTCCTAACTTCTGAGAAAATCTCTGGCTTTAAAATACTGGTTTCCACTGGAAAGCCAACTGAGGTACCTGTTTTCAAAAAATACTGTGACTATTTAAAAATTACCTTGACTGTCTTTCAGGAATATACTCTAAAATTACGTCCTAAAGAACATGAACTATAAGTGAGTTTTGTCTTCAATTGCACACTTCCATGTAGTAAGTACAACTTACACTAATAGGCACAGAGGATGGCTGTGTTAAAATGCACTCATATTTTTCCTGTCTTTGTGGCTTTTTCATGTAATTTGGAAATGTTTCAACCCCAGGTGTAAGCCTGCAGGCAAGATCCAGTTGCTGACATCTGTTGGGGAACAGAGAGAGGGGTAATCTATAGGTTTTGAGAACTTCAGATAGAGAGGCATGCCTCTGAGGGAAGGGGTGTGCTGCCAGCTCTCACTGGCACACACACACAGAGACCCCTTTGGCATCATATATCATCTGCATGCACATGAGCTAACACTCTGGGCCATAGTCTTGGAAAAGAAGATTTTGCCATAAAGTTAAGATGAACACAACATTTTTATTCCTGTTTTAAAATGGATAAACATAAAGCCATGTACAGGATTTTTAGCATGAGAGGTCTGCCAAGTCTCTAAGGCAGGAGTCCTAAACAAAAGCTGGCTTGCTGCAGAGCTTCTTGTGAAATGTAGCCAGAAGAGTCGAGAGAGCACAGGAAGCATGTCTTCATATGGCTCACAACAGTAACCAAGAGTGAGGGGCAAAACCAGCAGCTGTTGAGGCTAAGGTCCCCAAAACAGCAGCCTTGGACCGGAACTCTGATGATCCTTGTTCAGCAAAGCATTTGGATCATGCTGCTAATAGAGTCCCAGGAAATCATACATCACTTAGGAACAACAGCAGATGACTGTGAAACAGTTGGATTTCTCTGAGGTTGGGCAAAATAACTCTGAGTGGTGAATAGCCCAGAAAGCATAGGGACACTCTGCCAAGAGACTGACAGGCTGTAGGAAGAGGACAGGCTGATAATGAACAAAGCCCAGAAGTGCCGATGTTCCTTTCTTTCAGCTACTGAGGTTTTCTAAATTGCCTTAATATATTTCTCTCATCCTTTCCCACTTCACAAAACTATAGCTCTTCAGCTCTTTTTTAACTCAGGTGAGGAAGTCCTGTTCTTTAGCATTTTCAGGTGACATGATATATTTTCTCAGGCTCCTGTGGAAAGCCGGTTGTGGCATTTAGCTACATTTTAGAAGGAACACAGGATGTTGGTCCTTGTCCTTTTTGACTCCTGGCAGAAAGATCCTAACATATACAATTTGAAACTCTAATGGAAAAAAACCCCTCAAGTTAGTGTTTACCAAAATTCTGTGTGAAACTATCTAGTCCAATGTCTGTATGCGGATGAGTTTCCATATGCAGGACAGAACTTTCTTTTTATTCAAGCCCTCAGGTTCCAGAGAATGCAAAATCTGACTTTTTAAGATAAGTGTTGATCTTGCTAAAATTAAAAGTGTGGATTTATTAGTGAGATTAAACCAAAGTCATATAATAGCAGAGACAGATTCACAAGAATAAGATGAACACTAACAATCAATCACTTGAGCTACAAGCCATGTGCTGAGATCAAATGGTGGTATTCACTAAAGTTCTGCTCTATGACAGGAAAAAAGTAGAAGCCCAATGTGTTGCATTTAAGAAATATATTTTTGTGTAGCACAGAATGACATCAAATTGCACCTGTCAGGAGATTGAGATTTTGATATAACTTAAATCATGGTATCCAAATGGCCAAGTTCTGAGCTGCGAGGAACACCTGCCAACATAACTAATAGTGAGGACAAAAAGCCTTTGGTAGCAAGTCCCTTGAGAAGGAGATAATAATATATGTGCCCTGTTCAATAAGCCCTTAGCCTGAAGTATTTCCAGTATGCAAAGAAAAGAAAGCTTACTTTTAATTTTTTATGCTGTCCCCCTTTATCTTGATACATTTGTTCCATTTTCCTCAAAGAGGTTCTCAATTAGTTTAACAGAAGTTTTCTTTTCTAAAACCAAATCCAGTTCTCTGTGTAAGCCTTTGATGGGAGCTTCCACATGAAGAGAGATTAAAGAAGTGAGGGCTAATTATTATGGAAAGAATAAGTGCAAGAGAGGATATAACAAAACCAGCGCATATAATAGTCCCTACTGTGGAGAAGGTCAGACAGGATCTCTTGATTATCCTTAACCAAAGCAAGAGAAGGAAACATTCCATAAATTAAAAAACAAGATACCATTATATATACACACATGCATTTTTATAGGAAAAAATCTCACCTTGTGTGATGTATGGCTACAAAAATTTACTTGCACAGTAAAGAAAGTTTGCTGTGGAAAACAAAATATATGTCTCATGACAATATATTCTAGATAGTTCTGTTTCCAAAATGGAAATCTTGTATGGAGAAGGGCCAAGAGGCAAAAGTAATTGTGGATTGAGACTTGCAGGACTGCAGAGAGCAGCCAGACCCACAGCCCTTCTCTTTCTCCTTCATGCCCTCTAGTCTAAATAGTATCCATAACTGATGTATTTTTTAATGACAGAAAAAATATTGACTGCAATCACAGGCACAGAGCAAGTTTCAGCTGGACTAGCAGCTTTTCACTGGATGTTGCTGCTACTTCAAATCAGAGGAGCCATTTCTAAGGCTGAGCTGAACCTGCCACTTCTTTGGATGTATTTAAAGATTTTGTGCTGCTGCCACATAGTTGGACAGACAAATGAACATCTATCATGTGAACAAAATGTGCCAGTCTTCTCCAAATGATGTCACAGCTACTTGTCACATGATGGAAAGAGCATGAGCATTGAATCAGCACCTGTGTGCATACAAAAACATGGGAGAGGAAGTACAAGAGAAAATCAAAACACAGAGGTTCTTCCATATATGATAGACCCATGTTCAACCAAAAGGTGAAGATGTACAAGCAAGTTGCATTCTTAATCTTTTAAAGAGACTTGAATTGTCACATAAAGGAATGTTTTCTTATAATATTGAGTGGGATATACTGGCTCTTAAGGAAGGAAGGTAACAGAAAAAGTTTACAAACTGGATGTTTGTTTCTAAGAGAGGTTATGAATAGGTATTAAGGGACTTTTTAAGAACAGGCCAAACAAATCTTGAGGGAAATTATAAAATATATTTTTCTTTTTGTGCAGCAAGAAAGTAGATATAATATTTTGGAGGGTTTTTGTCTATGAATTCAACCCAGAAAGCCATCTCTGCATTAAAGTATCTATCAGTTGACCGTAATTTATAGTAAATATGTTGCATGTCTTCTAGTTTTGGCTGTTCTCTGTATTGATGATATGGGGATCAAGATCACTTTCAGATGTGCAGGACATGCTGTGCTCAATAAAAAATTCAATATACATAAACCCCTCACCTGGCTGAGGCCCAGCAGAGAAAGTTCACTTGGAACAGCAATCACAGACAGACTTGCCAGCTCACTTCTAGACGTGTCTTTCTGGCTTTGGCAAGACACTGTAAGTTCAGGTGTGTCTGCATCTGTCACTGTTGACCTATTGTACAGTATAAAAACTATGCAAGCAAATTAGACTGTGTATAGTTGCTTGCCATGTTCTCTCAACAGCACTACTGTTTGTTGAATGTCAACTATCAGAAATTCTCTGGCGTACTGCCACAGAGTATGGCCTTTTTTTTCTGAACACTGAGGATTTTTTCATCTTGTCTACATAGACAAATTGATTGGCAAAACATTCTTGTGTTATTCTTTTAGGGGGGTAGAGATGGAGAAGAAGACACAGAGAACAGGATTGGATGGGACATCCCATTCTGAAACAGGATTGAGGAAGGATCACTGTTATGTAATAATGGAAAAAAAATATACTCTTATAGACCTCCTATTATAATTTTCTTTGAAGAACTACACTGGAAAAAAAAAAGCTGTGCCATTATACCTATAGTGTTGTTACGATATTATTGCTCTACTGTAACTGTAGCTATGAATAAACCTTTTAAAATCCTTCTTGTTTTTGGAGTTGTGTTCACTGAAGAACAAAAGCACCTCATTCAACATGCTAACATGCTGGCTGGTGGCACAGGAGTAACACAATGGACTGATAGATTCAACCAAGAAATTTAATTATAAGTTATAGTTAATTAATATTATGTAGTTCCATGTGTGTAGCTACTCCTTACTCAATGTCAATTGGGATGGAGTATCTGCAGAACCATCCTCCCCTCCCCTC